>CM066033.1:340318432-341049569 GCA_033557465.1 Ichthyophis bannanicus | reverse complement strand
CAGGACATTGTCCCCTGCCTGTAACCGCCAATAGTATCAGTTGCAGATTTCACCAATGCCACCCCGCACACCTGTGGCCATGGTCACACCAGCTATCTACTGTCTTCATTGAACACGAGTGAGCTATTGATGTATATCTTTCAGCACAACTTTGCCCATACGTTGAGCAACCCACATTACACTCCATGACCAGAGATGTGGGTCAATGTGTGCAGCAGGTCTGTTGTTCTGACAGTGTGTACATCCTGGGTGGGTGACCCCCCACCAGCTATGTGTAAACATACCCATGGCCTTTCTGTTTTCCCAGTGACTGTTGTGGTCGCATAGGTCTGTTAAACCCCAATTGATTTGTACCACCCCCCCCCCAAAACACAACGACCAACCCTTGTGTAATGGTTCAACAGCAATGTCAACCATCAACAAAGCCCTCCCAAGAAATGCATTGCTAAAAGATAATTATGAGTTGGAAGGGGTTTTCCTAGCTCATTCAGCATAACATGTGCATGAGTCAACATTGCTGAAGGAGAGATCATGTGTCCCCACACCAATGGATTTGTTTCCCCTAGGCATGCACTTTCACACCAGGCATGTTTGATCTGTGGTGATAGTGGAGGACTAGTAGTTCACACCCCAACCCATAATGCAACAGCATAGGTAGTTGCAGACATGCACAGTGGAATGTTTCAACTACTGTGTGGCACCAGCACTAACTGGGCCTGCCGCATGTTAGCCGAGGTGTTCTGGTATAAGTGGGGTCAGTGGCTGGTGGCCAGATAACTGGGAGCCAGAGGACACCCTGACAACGTTTTTGCAACTGGGCCCCATAACCTAAAGGGCCGCTAGGACAAACAGACATGCTATTTGCAAGGTTCTACATTGACTCATTGTCCGCATGGTGTTGCAGGTGGACCCAGCCAGGGTGTTTGTGGGAGACAAATATAACAAGTTCAACTCCCAGTCTTGTGCCATCGTCAACACAGTGCACATATTTTAATCCACCAGTAAAACCGTTATTGGGAATACAAACCCACAACCGCAGAGAAGAAAAGTTTTTGTCTGAGCGAGTGTTATTTTACCATAGAGTAGCTCATAGCCCTCAGAAATGTCCAAACACCCCTACAGCCGAGTACACACAATGCAGTACCGGATGGCCACATGTCAGTTAGCTGTGATGCTGTCCCCAATATAACGCCTCTTTATCATGGTGGTGTACGCCCTACTGCTGGCAGAGGGGGGCAGTGGCTGCTGCACCCCATCAGATGCTGGGCCTAGCGAACATCTACCCTCATGTGGGCTTCAGTCCAATCCACCATCCAGGCACTGTTGTGACCAACAGCCAAGGGACTCCCCCCGGGAGATGGAGCATGCTGTGCTAAGAACGGTGGTTGCAGTACACATAGCAAGTGTCCCCAAGAGCAGAAGGCCCTAGGTTCAAATCTCAGCCTGGGGCACCTGCCATCCCCTCTCACCCATTTTCTTTTCCACATGCACAAAACCTGCTATTTAAAGCACTGCAATTCCCCTGGCTGATGACAATAAGCGTTGGACAAAAGACAACTTATTTTACAATACACAGCACACACCACATGAAACATATGCCTCGCGCCACAAGTACAGTCCCCCAAATGCAGCCATGTCAGGCACCAAGAACACCACATGTTCGGCTGATGTATCCAATGCAGATGCGTGTGCTGCAAGTTGTAATTGAACACCACCATGGTAAAGGCATCTGTCTGCAGATGGCATAGTCATTCACCGGGATCATCATGAAAACCTGACCATGATGTGTGTGCCAATAGTTGCCTGGTTTTTCTGGAAAATATGGCCTACAGCATTGGGCAACAAGGGCCAGAACAGCTGCAACCTGCAGGCCCCAATATCTGATGACCAATGCAGTGGCAGGATGTCGGGGCCCTGTGTGCCCCTCCAATAACTAGCATGTGCAGACATTACCAATCACCCACTACACATGGCGATACCGCACACCGCATATCAGAACCTGGTAGGAGGCAGTGACTGTTAGAAATGTCTATGCGAAGCACAAGCAGATTATCATCGATCTGTAACATACCAACGTCTCATATGTATGTACAATGTGTGTCAGTTCAGTTGCCCTCCATAGATTGTCAGCCTGGAACAACTCACAACAAATGTACCCCAACATTGCCGTACCCCCATTGTGCCCATTACTGTTGCGTTGGTCCTGCTTCTCCTAAATAACTCTGTAACAATCGTCTCACTGCTGTCCTAGGTGTAGGGAGTGTGTGGGTCGGTTGATCCAGTGTGTGCTGGCTGCCAACACCTCGCCACAGCCCACAATGATAGCACCGTTGCCAGTATTGGTCTGCAAATGTGGTCATAGGATGCGGAGCAAAGTACTCTGGGTATAGAACACACAGGGTGGCAGGAGCGAGGATGCGCTTACACAGGGCAAATGTGCATGCCTAGCCCAATGTCTCTGGCCTTGCTATCCACCTCCACAAACATGGTGCACATAGCAATGGACCGGTGATGAGGCAACCCTCACCACGAATTGATTCAGTGACCACGCCATGGCCTGAGGTTACAACCCTATTTTGCCATACAGTAGGTTTCTCTTCTGCTCGTGTGATTTTTATGGGTCGTGTAATGTATAGACTATGAATGGGGCCCAATCCTGAGTCAACTCGCATGGTTGTCTGTTCTGTGTCAAAACATCCCAGTAATGGGTGCACAGAGTGTCCGCCTAGTAGCATGCATTATGGACCGTCAAGCGCCTGAAAGCAGTTACCATGTGTTTTGGCTGGAACACCTTGCAGGGTCAGTAGCTGGCCACACACGTGTGCCCTCTGCTGCGAAAATGTCAGATGGTGTTGGTTGAGGCGGGGTGGCTCTGGCTGGCGTGTTATGTCTTTCCTGATCTAGACATATTGGCTGTGTTCAAAATTGCAGGAGAGTGACCTGTAGGTTTCTGGTACGACAGGCGGAATGAGGTGTGCTTGGCAACTGCTAGCCCCATAGTGTGGGCTATGACAGAATGTGCATATTGTAAATATTGTGCAAAGTTTTGTGTTTGATCAGGAAAGTGCAGGTGGCCAGACACATATAGCCAATGTGGCCAGAAGATCTCCCTTACCCCTTCACATATATTATGAAGGGACAGGCCCTCACAAGGAGATGCAACCCTTGGGTGAGCATTGTAGCCCACAAGGCCCAGATGGGTCGTGAATACAGATGCCTGAAGGAGGACTGGTATGCGTCAACCTATCAGACATCGTCTGACAAGCTGTATCTGATGTTGTTCTTTAGGCCCTCATCAGCCAGGACAGGTGCTGGTGGTGTCTCACCTCACACTCAGGGTGATTCAAAGCCACACACACTGTGAGGTTCTGTACCCACTTCTGTGTTCCGGCAACACAGAAGGTCTGTGCACCAAACTATGTCCAGTGGGCTGGTGTGGTTGCACACCCTATCGTTGGACCATTAGTAGACTGCTGGCTTTTAGCCATGTGCAAAGGTTGGCGATCATGGGGGTGAGTGAACTGACGTTTACCCTGTTAACTGCAGCACACAAGTCTGCCTAGTCATATTGCAGACAGCCAGCTAGTCTCATCACAGCCCCAGAGCTGTAGCCCAGTGGTGACTGCAATGCCTCGGAGCAAAAGGTTGTTAGTTCAAATTCTAAATGTGTGTTCTACAAGGAAAGTTATTTTATATATCCTGACTTTGGCCCATAGACTCCACCAGTCAGCAGTAGTGTGGGGAAACGTCTGAAAATCAATCATACATTGAACAAGGCAGTGTCACACATTAGGTAAACTTTGTTTTTACAAGGTCCATGTGGGCTGTCAGGTGTGAGAACGTGGTAATGTCGCTCAATTACTGGCAACTTAACACACCATCACATCGAGTGCATTAACCCAGGTACAGCAAACCCTATAAGGGGGTTCTGTGGGGTACCTGCTGGCTGACAGGCACTGTGAGGATCTCACAACAACCACCATTACTCCACAGTCATGGCCCTGTCATTGGCTGCACCCACCAATAACCCTCACTGTATATGGACCTGTATGCTAACCACTCTGGTTCCCCATGCATCACAAGGTTAGGTGTGGGCCACAGCTATCTTGATAAGAACAGATGCCTGGCTTGGCCAAAGAGGCAATCGACTGCAGACAGTGTTGTTGTATGTTACCAAGGGTTGTGGTGCTCCCTCAGTGAGAATGGTGTATGCACATATGCATGTCTGCAGCAGTGTGAGTGTCTTGCCACCCGCAGCACCTCTTGTAAATGTAGAAAGGGCTCTGTGGGCAAGTAATACTGTTAGCAAAGTATGAAAATATATGCTGTGCACAGCATAGATTTCGATGGGAAAGCACCATGGCCAATGGTGTTACAACGTATGGATAATGTTGAGCATGCCTGAGAAACAGGCAGCTCCAGGAGCGCAAAAGCGAATATGTAAGCCATGATGCCTCGTTAAAGCAGCCAATGTATCCACCATTGCGCTATATCCTCAGCCCCCAGGACTGTATGCCAGCAGATCTACCAAATTGTAATGTGGATTGTTGGTGACATTCTGTCCACAGTTTTCCCCCTCAATGGGTGGGTTTCCGAACACGCAACCTATTTTTCCTGTTTAATGCACACATATGAACCCCCGCAAATCACCTATGGCAACCAACAAATCATTGATGTCTGTTCATGGTGAGTCATCACTGAACAGAGCCAACTAACACACATCCATGCCATATCACCCGCAGGTTGCTTTGCACCCCTGACGCTGATGGTTTGTTTGCACCCATTGCTATCAGTTGTCAGAGCACTATCTGCTATGTGACACACATAGCACACCTCATCTGACAATGGCCTTGGAATCAGTGCATATAGCTGTTCCCAGGGGTTCAAGGACCACATTGTGTGAACAAGTAAGTATTCAGAGTCATGAAATTATTTTATAGGGAGATGAGAGATACCCTGTAGCTATGTGAGGCAATGCAAACAACATGAAGCCTATTTGAATTAATAAATGTAAAAAAATGTGTATGAATGATATCGTGCCGCTAATATGTTTTGCACTTTTCAGGAGCGTCAGCAATGCGGAACGCATGTGTCAAGCAGTTATTGAGGGCCGCAGCCATGCGGCACGCATCGTGCTTGCTCCGTATACGCGCAATGCGGAAAGTGGCGTCGTTAAGCGTTCGCTTTTCGCGTTCTACACGCCCACAAACAAAATGGGCGTCAAGGAGCAGAAGAACCCGCCTGCAGCTACAGGAGCTGGTGCCTTCCTGGCCTCCCTTATTGGCCCCAACAAAAGATCCTTTTCCCAGGGCCCTCCAGGAGGCATAAACATGGGGAAGGTGCTGAGGGCCTGGGAGAGGGTTACCAGGCAGCTTTCAACCATGAGGCAGACCACCCACGTGGAGGTAAGTGAATGGCCCACAGGTCCAAAACCTATACCGACAGACAGGGTTAATGGTCAGCTGTCACATGCTCGTTGTGTGTAAGTAGTCTAGATAAATTACGTGTAGTAGGTGAAAGCATGCCTTAATGCAGTGTGTACCACATCTGAAGTGTATGTTTGCTCCATGTAGCCATGTTTCAGATCCATGTGCCGCACAGAGGGCATGATGAACCCCATGGCCTCAATGACAGCTGCTGGCATTGTGATGTATAACTACAGACCACTGTAACACAGCCTAGGCGCCAACCATCAGCCTAAGGAAGTGGTCTAGAATCACCCTGTGCATCGATGGGAGGTGTATCTGCATCTGGATGGGTGAAACCACATAGGGGCAACCATCAGGGGTCGTGGAACCTTCAGCACAAAGGCCCTGACGCACACAGGTGGCCATTGGGGTTGTTTACAAATGTTGGGTATAATCACATTCCCCTCCCCTCAGGGCTACCAGAGAGCCACTCAAAGTGGTGCCCTGGCAACCTGGAGATATGGATCTTCGTCCCTCATGTACTATGAAACATAACCCATATCGCCAGGAAGTGCAGAGAGGCCATCCATGTTGTTCCCCGTATCACCTCTGGGCCTAATGGTTGTGTGTCCTAATGTAGTTTTGAACCCTCCTCCCTAACTCCAGGAGGTTGCAGAGAGGCCATCCAAGGTGGGCTCTTTATCACCCTGGAGCTATGGACTTCTGTGTCCTTAATGTAGTTTTTCGTGAATACTCCCTCTCCTTCCCTAACTCCATGCGTGCAGAGAGGCCATCCAAGTGGGCTCTTTATCACCCTGGAGCTATGGCATTCTGTGTCCTAATGTAGTTTGAACCCTCCTCCCTGAACTCCAGTTGTGCAGAGAGGCCATCCAAGTGTGGCTCTTTGCGGATCACCCTGGACTATGGATCTGCGTGTCCTAATGTAGTTTGAAACCCCTCCTCCCTACACTCCAGGAGTGCAGAGAGGCCATCCAAGTTGGGTCCCCCTATCACCCTGGGCCTATGGTTGTGTGTCCTAATGTAGTTTGAACCCTCCTCCCTAACTCCAGATTGCAGAAGAGGCTCATCCACGTGGGCCCTTGATCACCCTGGAGCTAGTGGATCTGTGTCCTAATGTAGTTTTGAACCCTCCTCCCTAACGCGCCAGGAGTGCAGAGAGGCCATCCAAGTGGGCTCTTTATCACTCTGGTAGATATGGATCTGTTGTCCTAATGTAAGTTCTGAACCCTCCTCACCCATAACTCCAGGAGTGCGAGAGAGGCCATCCAAGTGGGCTCTTGCCACCCTGGTCAATGCTATGGATCTGTTGTCCTAATGTCTTTGAACCCTCCTCGCCCTAACTCAGGCGTAGTGCTAGAGAGGCCATGCCAAGTGGGTTCCCCTATTCACCGCTGGAGCTTCAGGGGATCTGTGTCCGCCAATGTAGTTTTGAACCCTCCTCCCTAACTCCAGGAGTGCAGAGATCCGGCCATCCAAGTTGGGGCTCCGTTATCACCCTGGAGATATGGAGTCTGTGTCCTAATGGTAAGCTTTAAACCCCTTCTCCCTAACCTCCAGGAGTTTCAAAGAGCCCATCAAAGTGGTCCTCTATCACCCTGGAGCGATGGTTGTTCGGGTCCTAATGTAGTTTGACCCGAACCCTCCCTCCCTAACTCCAGGCGTGCAGAGAGGCACATCCAAGTGGGCCCTTGATTCACCCTTGAGCTATGGATCTGTGTCCTAATGTAGGTTGAAACCTCCGCCCTAACTCCACGGAGTGCAGAGAGCTGCCATCCAAGTGGGCTCTTTAATCACCCTGCGAGATATGGATCATGTGTCTAATGTAGTTTGAACCCTCCTCCCTAACTCCAGGAGTTGCAGAGAGGCCATCCAATTGGGCTCTCTTGATCACACCCTGGAGCTATGGATCTGTGTCCCTAATTGTAGTTTGAACCCTCCTCCCTAACTCCAGAGTGCCAGGGAGCAGGCCATCCAAGTGGGTCCCCTATCACCCTGGAGCTGATGGATCTGTGTCCTAATGTAAGTTTGAACCCTCCTCCCTAACTCCAGGTAGTGCAGAGAGGGCCATCCAAGTGGGGCTCTTTATCACCCTGGAGATATGGAATCTGTGTCCTAATGTAGGCTTAATAACAACCCTTCTCCCTAACTACAGGAGTCAGAGAGGCCCATCAAAGTGGGTCCTCTATCACCCTGGAGTCTATGGTTTGTTGTCCTAAATGTAGTTTGAACCCTCCTCCCTACTCCAGGAGTGCACGAGAGGCCATCCAAGTGGGCCCCTGGATCACGCCTGGAGCTATGGATCTGTGTCCTAATGTATTTTGAACCGCCTCCCTAACTCCAGGAGTGCAGAGAGGCCCTCCAAGTGGGGCTCTCTAGCACCCTGGAGCTATGGATCTGTGGTCCTAATGTATAGTTTGAACCCTCCTCCCTAACTCCAGGAGTGGCAGAGCAGGCCCGATCCCAATTCGGCTCTTTGATACACCTCTGGAGCTGATGCGTGATGCTGTGTCCTAAGGTAGTTTGTGAAACCCTCCTCCCATGCACTCCAGAGTGCAGAGAGGGCCATCTCAACGTGGGGATGTCTACCTCTATCACCCTGGAGCCTTATGGTTGGTGTGTCCTACTGTATTTGAACCCTCTTCCCTAACTCCACTGGTAGTGCTGACCAGAGAGCGTCCATTCCAAGTGCGGGCTCTTCTATCACCTCTTGAGTTCCGCTTATGGATCTGGGTCCGATGTAGGTTTGACACCCCCCTCCCTCCCCTAACTGCTCAGGAGCTGGACAGCTAGTGCCCTCTGTGCATCCAAGTGGCCTCTTTTTTCTCAGCAACCCTGGAGCTATGGATCTTGATTCCTAATGTATTTGAACCCCCTTCCTCTCCTACGCTCCGGGTCCGGGATATTCCGTGCAGAGAGGCCATCCAAGTGGGGCTCTTTATCCATCCCTGGGAGCTATGTATCTGTGTCCTAATGTAGTTTGAACCCTCCTCCCTAACTCCTCGGCGTGCAGAGAGGCCACTCCCCAAGTGGCTCTGATGCCACCCTTGGAGCTATGCCCCTGACTTCTGTGTCCTCTAATAGTAGTTTGAACCCTCCTCCCTAACTCCAGGAGTGCAGAGAGGTCAACTCGTCCTAAGGGGGCTCTGCTTGATCACCCCTGGTAGCTATGGATCTGTGTCTGTTATATGTATATTTTTTGACCCCTCTTTCCTCCCCTAACTCCAGGATTCTCTGCAGAGAGTGCCATCCAAGTGGGCTCTTTATCACCCTGGAGCTATGGATCTGTGTCCTAATGTAGTTTGAACCCTCCTCCCTAACTCCAGGAGTGCAGAGAGGCCATCCAAGTGGGCTCTTGATCACCCTGGAGCTATGGATCTGTGTCCTAATGTAGTTTGACCCCTCCTCCCTAACTCCAGGAGTGCAGAGCGGCATCCAAGTGGACTCTTGATCATCCTGGAGCTATGGATCTGTGTCCTAATGTAGTTTGAACCCTCCTCCCTAACTCCAGGAGTGCAGAGAGGCCATCCAAGTGGGTCCCCTATCACCCTGGGCCTATGGTTGTGTGTCCTAATGTAGTTTGAACCCTCCTCCCTAACTCCAGGAGTGCAGAGAGCCATCCAAGTGGGCTCTCTATCACCCTGGAGCTATGGATCTGTGTCCTAATGTAGTTTGAACCCTCCTCCCTAACTCCAGGAGTGCAGAGAGGCCATCCAAGTGGGCTCTCTATCACCCTGGAGCTATGGATCTGTGTCCCTAATGTAGCTGTGAACCCTTCTCCCTAACTCCAGGAGTGCAGAGAGCCCCATCAGGGTGGGTCTACTATCACCCTGGAGCTATGGTTGTGTGTCCTAATGAGTTTGGGCTTCCCCCCCCCCCTACCTCCAGGAGTGCAGAGAGTCCATCCAAGTGGGTTGTCTGGCACCATGGAGATAGTATGCATGTACGTGTAGCTCAACCTCCACCAATCCCCAGTTTGTCCAGGCCATCACAGTATGCCACAGTCACCCTGGTGATATGGTGCAGTGTGAGGGTTGGCGTTTCAGTCAATTATCTGTAACCTTCATGCAGGCCTGAATACATGCATCTGGCGTCCAGGGTGTCACCATTTTGCAATGCTGTATCTTGCTGATGATAATCCGTAAGGACACCCAATACCACCGTGGTGCTAATAGCTTATTGTAACTGCGGTTATCTCAGTCCCATATGTCCCCTAGGGTATAGTGGTCTGGTTGCAACTCACACTTGCCCTATGTGGCCCATAGTCCAACACACGCACTGTACATGTATGGACATGTTATGGTAGATGCTGATCTGGTTGTGCGTTCACAAAAGCTATCACACAGTAGCCTCGAGATGGAGCCCAAACCCTGCGAGAGGCATGTGCACAGCTATGTATGCAGAAGTGCTGGCGGTTACCTCCACAAAAGCCTACAGGCACAATGACCCTTTGTCTACATGTACCTCCCAGCTGCCTCTGGGGGTTCCAGACACACTCCGTTGCACCTACCGCCTATCATCCACAAAATTTACAGGGGCCTAAACAGCACATCTTCCTTGTAATGTGTCCATTGTCCGTAGTGTGTGCAGGCACATCTCATAGAACCCTCAGGGAACACAGGTCAGAGGAACATAAAACACACCCGAGAAGCTGGAAGGTGACAGATGCATGTCCACCATCGCCAGTATGCTGTGTCCTCACAGTCGTCAAGGTAGGTCTGATGTAGCTATCATAGCCCTATATGCCATACAGACACACAACTCATGTTGGGTCAGGTATTACATCCATGGCCATCTAATCCATGTGTCAGGACCTGCCCCCTGCCACGGTGCTTAGGCAAACCATCAATGTCACATGTCTGTGAACACAAACATGTTTACCGTTACATCTGGGTGCATTGCGTTTGGATTGCATGACATGTACAGTTAATGTGACCCCACATGTATCTAATGTAATACCTACTGGGCTAAAGGCCTCCCCATGGACATCCACATTGGCCAAACAAATGTGCCATGCCAATGCCTGTCTGTCAAGGGTGCCAAAGGGACGTCCCCATGCATTTATGAGACATGGACATTGCTCCTAGGTGTCGCTGCACACATGTCCACACCCACATTGAGGCATGTATTGGGCACTGGACAGATAATCACCTTTAATAGGCATGAGGGCACTGACCCATATCTGTCTGTGATGCAGTGTTCAAGACAGCATGCGACTGCTCCACCCCATACACCATAAAAGCCTATTGGAGTACCCCACAGCTCATGTGGGCTTACGTGTTGAAAAGCCGAATTGCTGCTCCCCAGAGCATAATTTCACGGTAAAATGTCATCTATTTTTCCGTCTAAGTGCAATACACCTGTATGGGAATGCAACCCCTGTGTGTTCTCTGCTGAGGATCCCCACTAACTTTGACACTGGTGTATCTGATATCCCAGCACTAGTAGCTGTGTTGACATGATTCAAATACAACACCAGGGGAACACTGAGAATCCCATTAATGTTGCTCTTCTATGTATGCATAGGCCCAAACCATGCCATTAGCATGAGAACACACCATGTGCGGAGGACATGCTCCAGGAGTGCCAAACACTCATGGTACACTGTCAGCCATGCCTAGTGGGCTGACTGCCAAGGCCCCACATGTGACCTGTCACCATGATTGACCAGGGATGGCATCCAGGGGTGTGTTTTGGCCGAGCCGTCCAGCCATGCGCAAACACCCCCCACCCCCCACAATGTGCTGTGTTGGTACCATTTCCCCAGTGTTGCACCATGTGTCGTGTGGATCACATCTAGACCAACATAATGTGGCATGTTCCCAGAGGGACATAAACCCCACAACATAGGGATGCCCTGGCAGTGCACTGACAAATGCAGTCGGGACAACAGCTCTGGTGTTACCACCAGGCCCAACAAGGGAGTCATAACCACAATACCATTGGGAGTCGGCACATGCTTCATAACACCACGTGTTTAGCATTGGGGCTGGGATGTGTCCATGACAACTGCAAAGGCATAGCATGTTGTCACTAGCACACAGATTGATGTGGCAAAGACACGGCCTGCAGCCATCCCTATTACACCAGGGTACCAGACAACCCCCCAGGACACACATATTGTGTCATTGGCACACACAATGTTTTGGCGCACAGAATGGGCATATGGACCCTCTGCAGATGTCTATTGTGTGGGACACATTGGTACCATGTAAACGCAGACACTACACGCCCTGTGTTCCAACACTGCACGCTCCCAAAACCACAGGACAACATATGTTCAATCCCCCTAGGTGCCTAGAGATTGAACGGCTCAGAGTCCAGTAATGTAATTGCAAGGGGTGCCAGCATGTCCAAAACGGAAAATAGTCACACCCTAATTTCAGACCCACTGGGGCTGGCCTGGCCTGTGGACATGTTCCACTCAGTTGCAGTCGAAAATGAGATGCAACACATGGGACATGAGGCTGATATCCATCCATATCCACATACGCCACATACAGGGAGGTCCCACCCTGGCTGGACATCAAGACATACAGGATAACACCCTGAACAGTAGGGATATCCCCCCCCAACCCTACCCACCTGGCACATTTTGTGATAATAACTAGGCAGCGTTAGACGTTAGCAGTGGTGCAAAATGGAAAGCCCCCTGTGCACCCCATTGTGTGTAGTCGGTTATGTTCACAACACAATGTCACAGATGACATGTTGTCAGACACTCTGTTACTGGTGTATGGAACATTGCTTGTGTGGCTGCTGTGTGTGCCATGGCTCCCTGCCCTCACACAGGATACTGTCCCAAACAAGGTTGCAGGGGATGTATTGGAATGGCGTCTCATGAACATGTAGAGCACCTAGATGTGGCCCTCCCATATGACATGGGGAAGGTATGGTTCTTGCCTGACAGTCATGGTTGTAGCGAGGGCAAATGATGGCAAAAGGTTATCATTGGGCTGGTGTGGACACATGGGGTGAGTCCCTGCCCTTGACATTGTGGCATATGCCTCCAAAAGTGACATGTCTGTCACACGATAATGTCTGATACACCCACTGTATGTGTGTCCTAACTGTCATGGACAACGTGACAGCAAGGATCTATGAGGTGGATGCTGACATGTCTGGCCTGTGCAGGGTGGTCAAACAGTACTACACAGCAAATGCAAGGACAACAATGACTACACACTGTGCATGTCTAATGTAGCCCATCGGTCATATGGCCATCATGGACCACACCCAGCTCTTCATGTCAGATATGTACATGTTCCACACGCCAACATATCTGGGAAACAACCAGGCGTAGCTTGTACAGTCGCAATAACCAAATAGAGGACATCCCACCACCTGGTCAGGTACATCCCCACCGCCCTGCAAACCACTGACAGAGATATGGGACAGCTCATGATCACCATGTACCCCCATGCATGTGTTTTTCTACCCACCATAGGAGGACTGGACACTGTCAACCATGGGAGGTGGCCCATGCAAACACCCAAACACACCCACCCTTCACAACACAATGTGAGGACAACTTTCATACTATTACCCCTGCATGCCATGTGGGAGCTGGCACACTAGCTTACAAGGGGTACAAGTAGGGGCATCGCAGCAGGCGGGTTGTGTATGACACATCCCCAATATGCGCCTAAGCAACACTACATGAGGCCACAGACACATAGGGATGCGATGTGTTTATGGTGATGCTGTGAAGACCAGGTACACACATGGCTGTCCATGAGGCAACACCCATAGATGGGGAAACAGAAGCCAACTGTGTAGGTTATCTGCCCCACATGGGATACACCCTATGGGAATCATACAGTGGCAAACGCTCAGAGTTGGTCACCTCCAGCGTTCACCATGTCCTGCCCCTTCCAGATACATCAACACACACACCTTTGACAGCTGCTGTCATTGCACAGCAGGGATGTGACCTACAATGCACACCATGTGCCCTAGGTGATCTCCCCCCCCCGCCGCCCCGCTGGCTCTGTGACGGCCCACCGAGGGCCACGCGTCGACACCCCTGTCTCGCGCAGGCACCCCCACCAGTCCACCGTTTTGACATGTTGTTGTGGGGATATGGGTGAGGAGCAGCATGCCGTCACTTTGTGATGCTGATGTGTGATGCCCTACATGACAGTGCAGGGTGGATGTAAGCTATGCTCATGTCATACGGCAGTGACACCTATGTGCTAACCTATTTGCACATGTGGGATGGACTGACTGCTGGAGGTCGGTTACTATGCTCTATATGCCCCAAACAGCAGGGGTGGGGGAGAAGCATGGTGCTGGCCAGACAAGTCAACGTATGTTCACCCATAGCCCCAGTGAAAGGTTGTATGTGTTGACACCAGCCAACTTTTGCATATCCACAGGTTAGGACCTGATGAAGAAGGGGCGCGAACTTCGCAACTTCCACCCGGAGTGCCTTACACGTGCCTGCAGGGAGCGCCAGCACCACCACGATGGTGAGTATTGGAATGGGCAACTCACAGGTTCAGGTGTGCCATAGGGAACCAGCCTGTCTCCCACCTGTATCTGCATATTTTGGTATGTGACACACATGGACATCACCTGATGTATGTCATCCTTCACAGACAGTGATGCCAGCGACGCCTCGCCACACACCTCTGCCCACAGTCTCTCCGTAGGCCCACCACCCGGCACACAACCGAGAGGAGGAGGAGGAGGTGTAGGAGGAGGACGACCCTCCTGGAGGGATGGAGCAGCCACATTCAGGACCAGAGAGGGCAGATGTGGTGGTGGTTTCCTCCAGTGATGTGGGAGAGGACGAGCAGATTGCAGCAGGCACACCCCTAACCAGGGGCAGCATGGAGATGGGGACAGAGGGGGGTGCAGGAGAGAGGGGCAACGGGGGCAGGGGTGCAGGCAGGGAGGGTGGAGTTGGGGTGAGTTGTGTGGAGCAGGGAGGGTGGGGGGTGGGTATGGAAGGAGCGGGGAGGGGTTTGAGTTGGTTGGGGGGGAACACAGCCCAGCAGAGGGCCACCGGGGCACCATCGGCATTGCAGGCGTCTGCACGGCACAGACGTGATCACGATCGTGCGTCACCCAGGGCCACTGGCACACCTCATGCTCATGCCAGCACACAGACCACAGACAATGTGTGTCTGTGTTCTGGCAGGTGTATCCACGATGTGTTCATGGCCCTGGATGACGTATGACACGACATCCGTGTCGTGTTCCACGCCCTGCAGTGTCTGACTGGGGCTGTTTGGCAGGTGGCCAGTGATGTGGTGCATCTGGCATCCCGATGGCCACCTGCCGAACAGCATTACAGGTACCACGGCTGGCACCTGTGATGCCCCTATGTGCTTTCTGCTGCACTGTGTTTCCCCCGCCCCCACCTCATGTGTGTGTTTATGTTGGGCATGTTGGCCATTGTGTGTTATGTTGTTTAATAAACATGTTTTGAACCTGCCTCACTGGTCACGTGTTTACCTTAAAAACACAACATGTAGGCAAGCCTTGAAGGTCCATACACCTGGTTGGACATGTAGCGTGGCCATGGCCATCATAATGTTACCTGCACCACATGTGTAGCTGTGTGATGAACATGTGTGCATAGGGAATGGAACATGGGTACCCACAGGTCATTTTGCTGTTAATATCTCCCGCCTAAACAGTCATGTCACAGGGATGTGTCTGTCCCCACAACAATTGCTGGTGCAGAGCAGCATCGCACAACACGCATGACACCCATGTGTCCCTCTGACACATGTGTGCCATGGAGGGGCGGGACACGCATGTCATCCCTGCAAATGACCGGGCCAATGTCCACAGAGCCTCACCCAATGTGCACAGTATCAGGGGTGTGACCGTGGAATGGCCCCGATAGTGTTGTTGTAACCCTGCAGCTGCCCACATGTGCCATTGGGCCTATGTGAACATTGGTGTATTGCAGCCAAGGCCAATGCACAGATCGTATGCAGTTATGAAATGGCAGGCAATGCCATGTGTGCAGTAATACAAGACATTATGGACACCCCGGCAATACCGGGCCATATCTGAACCCCTCAGGTCATGGTCAGGGCATGCATGTGCACACAAACTATGCTATAAAAAGGAGAGAAACATTGGGACTGAGACTTTATATGTATGCAATGTTACAGTAATAGGTATTGCACTATTGGCGACGGCGCTGCCTCTCACGTCTGGCACGCTGCAAAATACGTTCCCCTGCAGCTGGCCCCACACGGTCATCTTGTGCCTGTGGCGGGGGTGTGGGTGGTGGTGGTGGCGGTGTGGGCGGCAGGGGCGGTGGTGCCATCCTTTCCAGGGCAGCTTGGATGCACTCCATGGCCACACACATCCTCCCAAAAGGCATATCTTGGATGTGTTGGCGCAGAAGCACCACCTCCTGTATGAGGCGTTCTCCATTGTGCCGTATAGCTGCAAGTTCCTGACGAATGCCTGTGTGGGGAAGAGATGGTGGTCATTGAGTTACCTGTGGCGGGTACAATTGTCAAGCCGAACTAGGCAAAACATATCACACAAATACCCTTTGCATGGTACAAACTGTACTACTGAGATACATATTTTGATGTCTGGAAACATTATACAAAGGTGCCGTCCATGGCCACACACAGGACATACACCATGTACGTTTTGCTAAGGAAGCTTATCATGGCTCAGGTAGGAGCATAGAAAGGATGATGTGACTCTGAACAAGAAAACCTGTCAGTTCTGGTAGAGGTAAAAACACATAGCTCCACACATAAAAAGACTACCAGTCCCGGCATGCACCAGGTGTCCAGCAGCCATGAGGGGGGCTGAAGTGAGAATACATGTGTTCAATCAAGAGAGCTATGAGGTAATCCCTAGGCACTCATCTCAAAGGGCAGGGCCTGATTCCGCACAGCTGCGCTGTGATAGGGAGGAGCACACATCAAGACAGAATAACAATAGAGCTTATTCTACAGATAGCAGCTACAGCAAGACCTACAAGCTCCAGTCCAGCTACAAGCTACAGCCCAGCTACAGCAAGGGCTACAGGTTCCAACATCACCTGTAGAAGCAGAAGCCAAGCCAAACGGATAGAGAAGGAAGGAAACCCTCTGGAAGGAAGAGCAGAAAGGCCATTGAGAGATCTAGGAGAGTCCAAGGCAGTACCTATACTGGGAGGTATTCCAAGTGCCAGCACAGAGACCATTGGACTGGGGTCACCCAGAGGAATTGGAGTGGCAGAGATAGGAATCACCTGTGGCTACTGGTGAGAGAGAAGACTGCACGTGGAAGGACCTTAAGACCTATGCCAGAAGGTATGTGAGAGAGATCCAGTGTCCAGGGATAAAGATTGGAAAGGCTGGACATAAGAACTGGATTACATACTGGCCAGGCTATACAGAGAGGAACCATGGCAGCAAGGGCGGTTTCAGTTATGAACACTGATCCCGACCCTATCTCTAATAGTGAATGGCAGCAGGGCAATGAGCATTCTCTTGATAGTTCCCTACGCAAGACTCATCTGTGCTAATTATGATAGTCACCCTATGCTTATTGATGAAGGGGAAATCACAGCAGATGAAACTATTGATTACATGATGGTTCTCTATCCAAGTGCTATTGCTAGCTCTCTGTGAGGAAACACATCAGCCCTCACAAAGAAACCTAACCTTGTTCTTTATTGCACTACGAACAGTTCCGAACGCAGGATATGGCCTCACACAGTATCAGCCAGCCAGCTCAAGGTTTTCAGCTGGGGAATTGATATTAATGAAAGCTGCACCTAATTGTGTGTGTGAGCAAGGAGAGAATCACTGCAGGATCTGTGTGGGACATAAGCAGAGGTTAACCTAAGCAGCAAGGTTTAATTCATTATTTGTGACCGTTCATTTGGTAATTCTTTGCTAGGAAAACATTAGCTAATTGCCTGACAAGTGAAGGTTGTTTTCATGAGTTGATTTGTGACTTTATGTTATCAATTTAAATACTGCAAGCAAGTAACCTCATTTATATGCTACCAAGCATACTTGTGCTGGGTGAATTAAACCCCATCAATAAAAGACGTTGGTTATTGGCTTTACCACTGGTTTCACAACAAAAGTATTGTCTCCGGCTGTGTTTGTGGTTAATGAACTACATTACCCACAATACCTTTCATGAATCATATGAATATATGCATCATCAAGATTGTGTAAGTTCACACACTAGGCAGCCGTCTGAAAACGTGCTGTGAGACACAGACACACGGATACACTGTCTGTGCAAGAACTAGACAACGTCCATCAGATGTACCAGTACTATTAGAGACAGACAGCAGATAAGTGTACATTGTGTGGGTGGCTGGAGGGTGTGCGACTGACTGCAACAACACCAGGGGATACACAATGAGTAGGAGATATGGGATGCATACAGGCAGGGAACGTTGGGGTCGAGCAGATGGACACACACACACCGGCCATGTGACCAGTGCAGTGCTCATGACAATGTGCGATGGGGTGTGAACAGCGGTTCCCAGAACATAACCAGGGCTGACCCAACACTCCCACATGTGGGGGACAGCTACGGTTCTCTCACAACACCAACCCCTCCCGGGGGTGACCCCAGTGGGCAGAAAACAGTGCATGTACACCTTGGGGCCCATTTTGTGTGCCCTCAGGGCCATGGTGATGTAGTCATGCTGCTGCACAGGGTCCCAGACTCCAGACGTACATGTACAGGGGTATGCTAGGCATGCAAATGCTAGTGACAGGCCTCAGATAAGAGTGTTCAGCCCTGGATATAGGGGAGTGGGCCATCCCTGATTGTGCCTGGCAGCAGGCAAGGCAGGAGTGAGGTGTGAAGCGGGTCACAACACATCATGGGCCCTATTGACATGTGTTGTTCCACGGTGCAATATTAGCATCCATCCAAATGCACACAGCAGTGTTGCATATTGCATTGCTCCTGCTGACACACAGCCCTGGGTAGGAAAGAGGACAAGGGTGTACCCGTACATGGGGGATGGGCTCACCTAAGCATACATCCCAAGGAAACATAGCTCACAAACAAACACATCCAATGCTAGCCTACAGGCACACCCAGTCGCCACAAACACGGTAGGGTGAAAGAAGGTGTACACTGTGAGGGCGGCAACATGGCAGGCATTTCAACTGTGGCAGTCGACAGGTGAGGGTAGCCCAGGGCATACACCAACCACGAGACAATGTGCTGTGGAGGCAAGAGCCTGGTGAGCACTATGACCAGGGATGCTGCGTAGTCCAGTAGTGGATACGCAATGCAGGGCTCAGACATCTTGGTATCCCGAGGTGGATAACCCAAACCTACAATGCAGGTAGCAGGGTCAGAGGGGGGAATGAAATGTGTGAGGATCCCAGGTACTACAGCTGTCACTTGGAGACCAACCGTCCAAACCACGGGCATGGGGCAAAACATTTTCCACGGCCTAGGAATGGAATGATGTGAGGACTCACGTTACAACACACGTCACCTATGTATGATCCCTCAGGGGAAAGAGGGCATGTGTCTGTGAGATATGTCAAGAGGGAGGACGGAATCCCTAGTGGGCGAATGAGCAGTTTGCTCACACCAAGCCACAGGCCAGATGTCCCTGGATGTATACCAGCCCCTGCGTCGCACAGCACAGAGGGTGAGCTAGCAGTTGCATTTTGGCACACAAACTTACGTATCCCCTGGTCATGTCATGGAATGTGCCTTTGCCAGGGCCAATGTATAGCATCTGTAGTGGGTGTGGTGGGTCAAAATATGGAATGTGTGTCTGCCGTCTATAGGCTATTGTGGACGCCAGGGGAAGGTGAGCACAACCTGATCTGTCCATACAGCCATTGCTCACATGCTGGACCTGTATGAGACTGCTGTTCATCGACCTGACTACCATGCCACATGGCATCACAAGGTATTCCCCAGCGGATGAGCGCAACTGTACATACATGCTTGAATGGGCATGTTACCGTGAGTGTGAACTGTTTTTTTTCACGTGAACTGTCTGGATCTGCAATGTCAGGAGGGTGCTGAATAGTCTGTTGCTGTCGCAGCTTAACGTTTCCTTTTGGGGATGTAGGTTTGGGATTTGGGATATTGTGTCTGTTTGGGGTCAGGGGAACCTATACCGGGTCTGCCTGTGTAGCTGCTGACCCCAAAACGCAACTTGGCCTCATCACAGGTTACCTGTGTGATGCCATACAGTTTGGACTTCACTTTCTGTCCCCCCCAGCCACATCACCTGATGGCCTCATCCACAATGCTGATGCAAGGACACGTAATTGGCGTATAGACCCTAATGGCCATCCGCCTCAGACGACTGTACATTAGGAATATACATGTGCGGGACAGCGTCGCCACTCTGGCTGTATGTCACACAGCCACCCCTAGTTGTGGGCATTCAGGAGACCGCAGGGTCGTGTTGCCCCCCAAAAACAGGGGAAATGAACATCTGATCCTGTCCAGTGTGGAAATAGTGCTCTCTGTGTGTATGAGGCACTGTACACGATAATGTCGTCTATGATGCTGTGTGGACACCTGCTGATAAAGGCTATGTGGGATGGGGCCATTATCACGTTGCATATCAAACATATGTCCCGCCTGTGTATGTGAACCCTGATTTGCGCTGCTGCACGGGACAGTTGTCACAATGTAGCAATGGCACATGGGTGTGCTACAGTCAGGAGGCCTACACTGTCCTGTTATATGTTCACCATTTGGTGTTCCCTCACAAACAGAGGCACCTGACGCATCAGTACTGTTACATCTGCATCTGTAGCTGTAAACACTCTCTTGGCTGTCAGGCTGTGTGTAACAGTGTCATTGTGCAACAAAGGCACAAACATTAGGTAACTCAAATGTGTAATGTGTAATGTGGACACGCATATCACAGCTGTAGAGGGTATGCTGTCACATACACCACATACACACCCCTGAGATGGATTAGAGGTGTGTGTGTTTTGTGTGTGGTGGCCACGCCCCCTCCACATCTCCCTCTTAGCTGTGCACAGGTGTGTGGGCAAACACACTGCACAGTAAACATAGGGGATGTATACCCTGTGGCACAGTGATTGCTTGCTGGTACTGGTCCGACACAACAATTGTGTGTCATGATATATAGGATGCTGTGCATGTGTGGCTCACACTTTGATTCCCATGCCAGCACTGTGTTGCACATAGTGCACGCTGATGTGTGTCACAAAGATAGCTTCTGTAACAACAAGTGTCTTTGTGTGGCATCTTAAACCTTGACAGGCCCGCCCCAGGGTGCACATCTGTGAGCCTATGTACATACAGCATAGTGATGGTTCATGGAAGGAATGTTAATTACCCCCCTTCATTGTCGCGTTGCGATGCAGCACCACGGGCACGCAGCTCATGTAGTAGCACATCCTCGCCAGTTTCGTTGCGCCTTGGTGCTGCTGCAGCATATCCTGCTGCAGACAACATTGGTGGTGTGGGGCTCCGTGGAGGTCCCATGTGACCCTCCCGGGGACCAGGCCTCTCCCCCTGGCGACTAATCCCCACATCAACAACCGTATCAGGGCTCTCTGTTCCAGGTGCGTGCCACACCTCCTCTTCCCCCTCCTCCTGCTCCAGCTCCTCCTCCTCCTCTTCCTCCTCCTGCTCCACATGTGTCACATGTACTATAGTCACCTGTATTGTGTGCACACACAGATAAATACATATGTGTAAGCTGTACAGCAACATCTACGTGTGTGATCCAGACCACCCATATGTGATATTCAGAGTACCCTGAATGTGTGGTACATACAGAGCCCCCACATACCCACATACCTATCGCCCAACACCATGTACCTGTGTCATTAAAACTGGTCTGGGAGTCAGCCGTGCATGCCCTGTGTGGCCTCCAAGTTTGACTATATCCTCATATGGCCATCTATTCAGCAGTCGATCCCACACCCCATGTGTGTAATGTATGTGCTGACAGGGCTACACAGCACCAACAGGTACTCCATCCTTGATAGTCTAGGTTTGGGTGTGCATGCCATTGCTCACGGCATATTCACATGGGACATACTGTCTCCCCAGTGCTACATGTACTTTCCACGAACCTACAATGTAGGACGATACCACTGCAGAGGATCCTGAGACAATTGACAGGCACATGTAGCAGTGTGCATAGAGTATGTCAGATAAACAGGAAACAGTCACACACAAATGCACAGTGACAGATGAGATGACATAGGGCAGTGATGGTGCAGTTGTTTAGGGGCTTCTACTCCATGACATGTCTGGAACAGTGTCACACACTGCTGGGATGTGTACCACATGTTGGATGTCTCCCTGTACCCTAGGTGGGGGCCATGGATAAACACGCCAATACAGGGCTAGCTGCAACTGAGAGGGTACACAACATATCTCATGGTGGACATATGTCATCATCAGAGCACAGGTCATGTGTTACTGCAGCCACAGGGTCAGGGTAAGGGTGACACATCTGCCCTTCGGTCATGTTAGTACGTGTATTGACACACCTGGCCAGGACATTTCCCATAACATGTGTCAGGGAATATCTATGCCCGCACTGCTGTACTGTCTGCCTGCTGTACTGGCAGGTGTGGATACTAGGCTACCCATGGTGCACCACCACCCATACTCTGTGCTGTCCCCGTCCCCCCCAACAGTCACATGTCACCACATTTGACTGGCCATGTACATGTGTGAGTGTGACGTAGGGGAGGGTGATAGCACTGAGCCAGATTGCAAGTGAATGGGTATGTGCATTACCTCTACACATGCCACAGATACATGATCCCCACGATCCCTAGTCCTGTTAAACCTACCCGCTCAGAAGTTGTATGGGATGTGTGTGAAGGATGTACTATCCCTGATACGTTGGGGGGGGGCCCCGTCAGGATAGTCATTGGCCATGGGGCTGGCAGCAAATCATAGCCTATGTAGGGTACATGACATCTGTGTATCACACAGCTACATATTTGTCCCTCTGTGTATTGCATCTTGTGGTGTTTTTGTGGTGTGACATGGGGGGGGGGGAATTGTGACATGATTGCACACACAAAGTCCATGTGGACAGATGTCGTCCAGGTGTAAGGTTCTGTTCATGCAGGTGCATGCACCCTTTTATATAGTTACAACACGGAACACATGTCCAATCAGCTAACACGCATCACCTTGGGAGAGGGGGATGACTGGGACACTGATGGACCACAGCACATCAGGGGGCTGACTGCCCGATGCAGGGGCAGCTTGCTAAACACAGAGAGACAGAGTGACAGAGGGTGGGTGGCAGGGAGCCAGGGGAGCAGAAGATGGGGATGTGAAACAATGTGAAGGCCAGGGACATGCACATTTTGCTGTAACATTTGGCTGGTTAGGGCAAGCAATGGCTAGCAGAATTCATATGGCACGGTCTTTGCAAACACACCAGCAGTTTTGCAGGGTGATCCTGTGACTGGCAAGACCATTCCGGAAAACGTGAGGTGTGTGTGCAGTGAGAGACACAGGAATGGTGGCCGGCCCTCTGGGGGGAACAGCTGACCCATGGGGGGGGGTGGACAGAGTGGGCACAAATATGCGTGGACTCCCCACGACATGGTACATGGTGTCCCTCATCCCAGTGACAGTTTCTAGTAGCAGCACGGTTGGCTGACCACTGTCTTTCACCTAATTACAGGCAGACATTGAGAGGGCGGGTGCATGCAGGCTGACGTGGGTTGGGACATACCCAGAATATATCCACACACATCTGTGAGATGTACCATGTACTCTTGTGTACGTTAAACAACATATCTATATGGAGGGGATATGATCCAGGGGGAATCTGAGTGTCGTACGTGTGAGACACGGTTCACGGACACGCCACATAATATTAACTAGTGTCATCCACTACTTGCATACACACACAGGTGTGAGAGGGGTACCAACAATGCATGACAGAGATGTTTAGACACAGATAACATCATGTGTCATCCACATCTGACATCTGCCAGCAATACCCTTGTCAAAGTGGGGTGAGCCCTGCAAACAGTCCAGCTGTACTGACGCCATAGTTACCCTGTAATGAACTCTGAGATCCCATAGATGCGGATGACAGACATGGCCAAAGGTTTGTGCAATCATGGGGAGCCCTCGTGGTTGATATACCCTTGGCTTCCCAATGGTCAATGATTGTGTTGCATGACAAAGGGTTTGCAGAACGTGTCAGACTGACAGGGATTGTTACGGCAAGGCCTGGATGTTCCTCCACTATCCTCATACATCTGCTGTGTGTGTACCAGCCGTCAGTGATCCTGACAAGGGACACATGACGCGGCTGGGTAACTGGGTTACAGTACAGGTACATTATAGTGTGTTTCCCATGTTTACAATACTCTGTAAAACATGAACACATGACGGATTGTTAAATACAGTGTGGATGTATATTTCCGTATACTGCATTTGTGGTGACCATTCCCCTTCGCCCCTACCCTGGCAAATATACATTCCATTACAACTGTTCCATGCCACCATGTGGTGGCAGACAGTAATCACCATCTACATATGATTACACGGACCGCTTTATCATTCCACCCTCAGGGAAACAACCCCAGACACATTGCGCAAAACATCTCTGACCCTCACGTCTACCGACATAGTGTTCGCACTGTGTCTATGTGTTGGACACCATAGGGTATGATGGGGTGTGCACACAGCCTCAGACACAAGGCTAACGACATCCTTGGAATGGGGAGATAGGTATGTGTGTGCATCTGCAAATGTCAGCTGTATACACATTGATCATCTCAGGGAGGTTATGCGATGTGATGGATATGCATGACATACTTACCTGCATGTGGATCTGCAGTATCCAGCAGCGCAGGCAGACCATAGGTGTAGACCGGACCGAGGCGTTCGGCCAGCTGTTGCTCGAGGGGCGTCAGCATGGCTGGCAGGGGGCCCCCTCCTCCTGTACCCCTAGCATGTTGTGTTTCGGCACAGAGGTGCTGCCGTACACCTCTTTTGATGTCGGAATATCTTTTCTTCAGGCTATCTATGTCCCGTGGGGGGGCCCCTGCCTCTGCGACCCCTCGCTGGACCGCCTCCCACACCGCCTTACGCCCTGCTGTGCCTGTCCTTGTGCTCTGTCGGCCAAACAGAACCTCGTAATTTTCAAGGACCATGGAGAGGAGGTTGTGGTTCTCAGCGTCTGTGAATTTTATTGCCCTCCTCCTGAGAGCCTCAGACACAGGGACACGCTTCCTCTTCCCTGTGTGCCTGCTGGGAGCAGGCTGTGCAGGTACTGATGGCCCTGGCACTGCCCCCACCTCCACAGGTCCCTCAGTCCCCGCAGGCCCTGCCTCTAGTGGTACTGGCGGCACCACCTCACCCGCTAAGACACCAGGCTCAGCCTCCCCCACCCTCAGCCTCCCTCTCCCCCTCTCTCTGTCCCTCTCTGTCTGTGTCCCTCCCTGCCTATCCCTATCCCTCTCTCTATCCCTCTCTGTCTCTGTCCCTGGCTCCCTATCTCTCTCTGTACCCCTGTGTGTCTCCCTGTCACTCCCCCTCCCCCGCTGGCTTCGGGTCTGTCTCTCCATCGGCCTCCTCCCTCCTCTCTGCTCCCCACTCACCTCACCACTCGCCTCCCCACTGCACCACACCCCCACCCCCCCACCCACAACAGGCACGGGACAGACACCGCAACCACGACCCCACCACAAGGCACACAGCACAGGAACAGAACAGTCACTAACACAATACACAGACAAGGTAACACACACAATGACAGACTACAGATATGGGTACTTATCAAACAACACGGGAAAATGTGGCTACCCAAATGACACTGACCCACCTCTCACTACACCACCTCTCACGTACATCAACTCTGTATACACTCGCTCTGACTCCTCAACCAACCCTCAACATTTTGCTTCCATTTGGGTGCATTTGTAGTTTTGTGGACGGTGCATACGTTGCGCATGCGCCACTGTGTGACGTCAATGCTTGTGCGACGCGCCTGTGTTTAATTGTGCATGCTCATGCGTCTCGCTCTATGGTTGTGTGCGTTATGCGCAGGCGCAACTCTTAACGCGTGGGCGTTTGTTTGCAGCAGGACGTCGGCGACGGCGCTGCTTGTGCGACGCGCCTGTGTTGAATTGCGCATGCTCATGCGCTGGCCTTTTAAGGTGCTTGCGCGACATGCAAGCGCCACTCTTAGCGCATGACCGTTTGTGTTTGCATCATGACTTTGGTGAAACGCATATGCCCATGCGTAACGGGGTTCACATGGGCTCCGCGCACACCCAAACGCACATGCGCCCCAATTGGCACATGCACGTCGCAGTCATACACACGCACACGTGACAATGCTTGCACATGCGCGGCACGCACAGACAGGCGGCGATGCATGACCTCCTGCGCATGCGCACTGCGCACACGCGGCACGGTACCGAAAAACGGAAAATAACGGTACACTGTATAAAAAGAGGGTGCTCAGTCAGCAACATTGAGGGTGTTTTGGTAGGCGCGGCGTGTGTTTGTTTGGAGAATCTGGGAGCAACTGTAGTGAGCCATATTGTGGGAGTTGTCTGTTGTCTTTGATGTTTGTGGTGGTTTGCCATTTGTGCAGTGTTTGGGCAAGTGTGTGTGTCTGTGTGTCTGTGTGTCTGTGTTTGTCTGTGTGTTTGTGCTTGTGTAGTCACAGAGGGCTTTACATGGAGGACATAATAGTTGTTGCATGTGCCCAAAGACGTGGGCAGATGCTACGGTTGCTGGACAGGGGAGATGATGTCCATGGGGCTGTGGCACAGGGCATGGGTGTAGACCCGCAGCAACTCAGACCTGCTGCTGCGGCGGCTGGCCAGAGAGGTGCTGTGCGGCGACGGCACAGACGGCGTACTGAGGTGCAGGCTCGGCAGCTGCGGCTCTATAGGCCCAGGGCCCAGCTCCAGGGCATGCGTGAGGACCAGGTCATCTCCCTGTACCGACTGAGCACAAGGGCTATTAGGGGGCTGTATGAGGATCTGAGACCTGACCTTGAGCCCCTGACTAGCCGGTCCCATGCCATACCAGGTGTAGTCAAGCTCCTTGCTGCCTTACATTTCTTTGCCTCTGGCTGTTTCCAGTCATCTGTGGCCGCAGTGGGTGGCATGAGCCGCCCCACCTTCTCACGCTGTCTCCACCAAGTACTGCGTGCTATGGTCAGCCGGGTGGGGATGTACATAGCCCTTCCCCACAGTAGGCAACATTGGGAGACCCTGGACCAGGCCTTTGAGGCGTTAGCCGGGATACCACACGTGATGGGAGCTATTGATTGCACACATGTTGCCCTGGTCCCGCCCAGAGACAGGGAGGTGGTGTTCCGCAACCGCAAACACTACCATTCCCTGAATGTTCAGGTTGTATGTGATGCTAATCTGCATATTCTGAATGTGGTCCCAAGGTTTCCAGGGTCCACCCATGACTCCTATATCCTGCATCGCTCAGCACTATTTAGGGAATTTGAGGATGGACATTACGGTGACTGTATATTGCTGGGTGAGTATCTCCATATATATCTTCGAAGATTAGTCATATATGTATGTGTTTACGTAACATTACCCATGTGTTTGCAGATATTGCCCACTGTGCTATAGCAACATGAACTCCCATTCAGCAAACCGACAACTGTTGTGACTTTACATAATTACAGGACTGTAGACGTTGTTTAACAGGGGACATGATTAGCCATGTCACATCCGTTTCACAGCCATATGTGATGTGGAGATGCTGGTGTTGTTACGGAACATATGCAACTGTTCAGATGTGTGTGTCGGGTGTGTATTGGCACTTGTGTCTGTATACCTTCTGCACACAGGGATGGGGGGGGGCATTTCCACCCACCTGTGTATGCATGGGTTTAGATTGTATCTGTGTTAGGTCATGTCAGATGTGTGTTATTTACAATCCATGCTCCTAATGCGTGTCATGTGCGTGTGAGGGCCACACACTCAATCATTCATGGGTCTGTCAGCTGTTGTTTGCTGGACAGGGGGGGGGGTTGACAACATATGATGCATGTTGCTTGCCTTTGCTATTGGGTGTACTTTTTTGCATAGCTGTGCAAATGCTTTTGTCCTCTGCCATTACAGGGGTGGGGCCGGGCTGGGGTTAGCATTACCTTTGCGCACTGCACATGTGCAGTGCTGAGGCGTCATTGTCCGTGATTCTCCTGATGTGACTCATCATTTGGGAGAGTTGACTGCAAAGACGTGGGCCTATGTTTTTGGCCAGACGTAGGGGTATTGGTGGGACATACACAGGAACGTTGTCATACTCAGTAGCTGTGATGTTTTACAAATCATGTGGCCTACAATGTCATATTCTGTGGAGCACAACTTAACAAGGATGGAACGGTGAGGGTACAGTAGACATGGTGTCTACTGAGATGGTTTGTTGACAGCGGTCAACAGCATTTGACGTTATACTGCTATATGTAGATATGGAGACCTTTGAGGACATGGGGTGTCATGGTGATATTGTGTTCATCCTGGCTGACATCACAGTCAAACATGTTGTGTGTGTGCGCCTACATTGGCCCAGCAAACATTATTGTGTTCTTTACTTTGCAAACATATATTGTTTGTATGTGTCATGTGTGTTTTTATCACGTACTCTACCATTGGTGGTGATGGTGTCGGTGATGAGAACATGAGCCACATAACATGGGACGTGTGCTCAACATAGGACTCTTTTGGGGGGACAAGGTGGGATTGTGTTGTTCTCTGACATGTCTCTACAGACCTGACAGGGCATTTGTTGTATTTCTATCAGAATAGTTGTTAGGTCTGGTGGATAATTGTGATGTAAAATATGTCTGTCCTGATGTGTTGTGGGTTATGTCTCTCGTCTATACATCTGTGAATTTATGGTGTCATGCGCTCAGTCATTCACATGCAACATTCTTCTCTGCAGGTGATGCAGGGTATGGGTGTCGGCCCTGGCTCCTGACACCTGTGCGTCAACCACGGACACGTGCAGAGCGGAGGTACAATGAGGCCCACGCATCCAGCCGCTCAGTCATAGAACGCACCTTTGGCGTTTTGAAAAGTCGCTTCAGGTGTCTGGATAGATCAGGTGGGGCCTTACAATATTCGCCAATGACTGTTGCAGAGATTATCGTAGCTTGTTGCATACTGCACAACATTGCTCTCAGGCATGGTATCCCTGCAGAGATTAATGAGGATGTGGAGGAGGATCCACCGTGCCCCCCTGTACGTGCCTGTGGTGACACACAGGCAGGCACATCGGTCAGGCGTCGATTGATTGCAGACAGATTCACTGGTATGTATTGCACATCTACCCACATATATGTGCTGTTGTATGCGTGTGAGGTTTACAAAGGGTGATGTTTGGACCATTTACCATTCAGATGCAACACTGCATTGTCCTTTTCTTAAACATCCATCATAACATGTCGTCAGAGGTGTGTGATGGACAATGTGGACAGAGCACAGTAGCAGCTGTTGGTGTTTTGGGTCAGAGGGTGTTGCTACACCTTTCAGAGCTTTTGGGGGTCACAGTACCATTTAGTGGTTTTTTGTGCTAGCAACTGCTGCCCAGACACAGTTATTTGGTGTTATTGTGTGTGAGGAGCCCTGGGTCAGGCAGATGGTTAGGGGTTTGGTGTGATAGAGGTGTCCATGTTTGTGGTGAGCTTTCATGCGGGACCTTTGTTTGTGTACTGCAATCTGTGGGTGTTGTGTGTGTGTGTGTGTTCTGCTCCTGTCAGCTTGCTATGTTTGTATGTTGGATATTTTCAATGCAATATGTCAGACATATCACAGTACACATGCACCTGATAACGTTCCTATGGTGTTTCTGACAAGGTGTCACGTGTATTGCTGCAGAAGCAGCGCAGTGTGTGGTAAGGTATGCCTCATCAGGTGTCACAGGCATGGATATGGTGAATTATGTGGACATGTGCAGTGGGCAGCCAGGGGGCCATATGATTGCTACAGTCCATTTGTGGTGGAGTCATGCATAGCAGTATATTACATGTACACACATACAGATTTGCAGTGGGTTAGATGCTGAATGGGTGTATTTCATTAGGCAAATGTGACGCTAGATGTGTTGGCCCTTCCGATTTTTTGGGGTCTTCCATTTTAGTGGTGGCATATGTATTTGATAGTATCTCTACATCTGCCTCATGCGTGTGGGACGTGCTGTGTGTATGGCAGGATAGCACGGTACAGACACACAGATACCTTGAGGACACTATCAAGGGATGTTATATGCACATACACACACAGACCTATGTGGGGGTTATTTGGGGCATTGAGACATCAAACCTATCCTTGGTTGAACTTTCTCACAGTTACACAATGGGTTAACATGCAACAATCACGGTAAGGTGACATGCAGACATGGTGGTTATTGTGGAGAGGCATGGTGCTGAACCTTGCCATGTATTTAATCACATGATAAACACACAACTGTCATTATTCTTTGCTGGGGGAGATGTACAATGCATAATATGCATCTACACAGTGTATACAGGTGGTATTGAGGCATATTTCCAGGTGACACAGGTACTTACACTGTGCTTCAAAACAAAATTGGAGGGTACTGCACACAGAGAGGGGGTGTTGGTCTGAACATGGGAGGCACAGACATATAGTGTGAACCTTGGGATGCGTCACCAACATGGTGTGTCCATCCACCTGTTTTGGGCACGTGTGTGGCACAGAAGGAGGGTGGGGAGGCATATGATGGATGTGGGGGGCCTTGGTATTTGCATCACACATGTACATGATGCCTCTCCCATGTACAAGATCTGTGCAGTGTGAGGGTGCACAGTCCGTTGTTGGTTCATGTTTTGGTGTATTACAGCTGGGGACAGTACATTGCAGTGTGGCGTTCAGCGCTGGAACCTGACAAGGTTGTTTCTTCTTTCCACTACACAGGACATACGTGATGACAGTGCTGTCGGTGTGTGTCATTAGCACATGGCAGAACATCAGCAGAAATGCTGGGGTCCAGGGTATGTAGAACTACCGATACATTGTATGTGTGTGATGTCAGGTGCACAACATCTAGCCTGTTATGTATCATATTTGGCAGCTGGTGTTGTTCACGTATATTCTGTGTGCCGGTCTTACCCATATTTGCCTGTTGTCACACATCTCCACGTGCGGTTGTGACCAGTATTTTTCCTGTAATGGGTTTTCTGGTAGATTTTCCACAGATCCACATGTGGGCCTTGATGGGCTAGCTTTGCGGAAGCAACACCTGCTGCCTCCACCATTTTAGTTAAATAGGCCATCATCAGGGTGTCCTTGCATGTCACTCGACCGTTATGTGCACAAATTAGCACTTGGGCACAGACAGGCCACATATTTCAGCTGTCACATTGTACTACGCATATTGTGCTGGTGGCTGTTTATTGGTTTGCTTATGTGGTGCTGCATTGTACATGCATGATACATTGTCATATGCTTTGATGGGTGCGGGCACCTGGGGGGCATTGTGGGGTTTGTTACCTCTACAGTAGTGCTGTTCACCTATTCATCATCACCCACATTTCTGGTGAGCAGAGTTGTGTCCTGTGTTATGTGGGACTGGTGTTGAGCAACATTTTTTTTCTCTCTGACATAGGCATGATGTGAAGATCCCTGATGTGTGACTTTACATGTTGGTTCTACTGGTTGACCTGATATCGTCTCCGTTCGCTGTGACCTGGTGTACATATGCAGCAGTTGATGGGATTGATGAGGGACACATGATGGACACATAGGTTAGATTCCACCTTTGTTTTATTGTTATTACATCTGGCTGTACCTTTTGTGGGGTATCATTTGATCTCATGGACATGTAATGTTGCATCTCTGTACACAAAAAGGGATGCATATAGTGTGTAGCTGTGAGATGCCTGTGTGACATGGTATTTAACATAACCATCTCCATGTGACACCCGTGTCTGCAGCAACATGTAGTGTTCCTTTCACATCTGTGTTTTATTTGATGTGCATATCCTGTCATGTTTGCATTTCCATCACTTCAATCTTTAATTAGTGCAGTGTGCATTGTGGCAATTTGTGGTGTTGTTGCAGGGTTACTAACATTGGCCACACCTATCCTTTCTTTGCACAGGGCAGTGGACATTATGGACACATTTCCTCCAGTGCATCTCGTCTCCTCATCCAACAGCTGTTGTGGGACAGTGCACCATGTTATTGTTTAATGGGAAATATCCTATTTGATGTTTGACTTCTGTGAGTGGAACACAGGCCTGTGCTGGACGTTATTGCTCTTGGACTGCTTGTTTGACCATGACAGACATGTACAGCACACAGTTTGTGCCATGCTGTAGCTGACAGTCCTGCTGATTGCAGGGACACAGATGAACCTCCTCGGACTGTGCCATATTGGCATGTGACACTTTACTATGCACGCCCATGTTTGCCTGGGAATTTTGTAAGTGATATTTTGGATGTCAGGAAGCCTTTGCTTTTGGTACAGTTTGCGCATCAGGGACTGACATCATCTGTGTCGTTTGGACATTCCTCACAAGTTGTTTACTGCAGAGTTTTGGCCCATGTGTGTGACATGGCACTCAGGATACCCTGATCTGTTTATTTCAACTGTAGCATACAGCCGTGATTGTTGCAGGGGGGAACAGTTTCAGCATTGCAATTGTCTATGTCCACCTGCCACACACCTGGACATGCTACATGTTTTGCCAATAACACACGGTCATGCCCACCAACATCCTTGATTGATGTGTGTAGGCGGCAATGTGGTTTACATTCATGTGTGGCATCACAGTACCATGTTAGTGTCCGGCTGGTGGCTGTGCATCAGAGTGACTCTGTTTGTGAGCCACAACATGTGGAGCTATGACCTCGGTGTGTTGCACTGTGAGATTATGTGCCATTCTTTGCATATTCACATGCTAATTATTGTGTTTGTTTGATGTTCAGACATGACACTCTGCATGTATGGCCACACCTTGCATTGCACGTCTGCACAGTCCTGTGTTACCCCCTGCATTTACCACACTCTCATTAGGACATTGTATTTGGGGTGTGTTATTGTGGGTGACCATTTTCGTGCTACACATCTGCATTCCATGTAACCTGCTATATGTGGCCAGCGACTGTGTAACCAACAGACAATGCAAGGGGGCCTCCTGTATGGTGTTATGTGTACACATTTCTGCCTGTTTTGTGGTTTGTATTCACTCTGTGTTCATGTGTCCCTGCTACCTGTTAGCATATAGTCAGTCAGTTTGAGATAATATTTGGGGTGTACATTGACACATTGCTGATGTGGTGATCTGCCATTATGTGGGAGTTATGACATTCGCTTGCAGATGTGTTTGTCACATTACAACATATTGGCAGCATATGTATTTTTAATTTGGTGACCTCCTCTGTTGCATGAGGGCTATGTTTGGGGGGACATGTTATGTGTTTTGGTTTCTCATTCTGCCACACCTGTTGTCTACATGCACGCATATGTGTGTGACACATTGTGGGCATGCAGCATCTGCTGTGTTGTGTGGCCCTGCTACACAGTGCATATCATGCACCTGATGAACATTTATTCTCGTGCCATTATGTTTTGCTCTTGAGTTGACCTTTGCATGGCATGTGCATTTTGACATTGCTGACTGTGTTCCCATCATTTGCCAGGGTGGGACACACCTTGCAATTCTGTTTACACTGTGTATGGTATGTATGAGACGTGTTAGAAAAAATAAATATGTTCATTGTTCAGACATGTGTCTCTTTCTGTACTTTATCTCTGTGACATACATGCATTACAATGTTTAACATTCCATCACACATGACTCCTTGGGACCATGGGAATCCTGGCTTTTCTTGCACATGTACCTCCACTGATTTGCCCCAGGGTGCATGGTGTGCTGTTGTGATATGGTGCGTGTTTGCCTTGTGTGCAAGACATTTATGTGAACACTAGACTGCTCCTCCACTCATGGACCACATTTACACGTTTGTCTACGGATTTGATGGTAATTTCCATGGACCCCTGTGCTCACATTGGTGTTTGATGACAGCTGTGTATGTGTCTGCAATTTGGCACATCACTGAGTGCGGCACATCCCCAAACACTCCCTCCCTTTGGAATGTAATGTTTGGCTTGCCCTCAGTGTGTTGTTTGTGTATGGTTGGGGGCATGTTTGTTCACACAGTGCTTAGCAGTTTGCCTCACAACATCGTATTTTTTATGGAATATCTGGAAACGGAAACATTATTTTACAGCTGCTTCATCACCTCTACACACACCCTTGTCTGTCGTCAGTGTACAGCAAGGTGTTCACTCTGTGTTGACAAGGCAGCACATATTAGCTGTTGCATGGGTCTCTTTCTTAATGTTGTTTGCACAGCACTACACCTGGGGGTGTGGTAATATTGAGGTTGAGCAGGTGTGTGCTGCACCTTTTCTCATGTTGAATTGGCTCCTATCCTGTCCGCAATTGCTGGGCAGCTCAAGCACACAGCAAGCACTGCCCTTGTTGGTTATTTACTTTCCTCTGGTTGTTTTTTTGTTTTTATTCATTTATGTAGGTGTATGTTGATGCAACATTTCTGCGGGTCATATCTGCATTACATTACAAGGGGTGGGGGTTTACAGGTAGGGCAGGGCCATCCCCAGGGAGGCTACATTAAGGGTGACCACAGGGCACATAGGACATGCTATGGACATTGACAGATTGTGAACAGTGTCTGATTCGTCTAGGGTTGATTATGTGTAGGGGTTTGGGGGATTCCTGGTAATGCTTTTTTTCAAGCTATATTCTAGAAGATATTTGGCCTGTCTTATTTCCGGGGCTGCTTGGTAGGGTTTTGCATAAAGAGGAGGCATACAGTTAGGACGCTAGATGTCACGTCCATTACAGGCATTAGTTAAATTTCAGAGGTACATTGAAGCCTTTGGAAGCGTCTGGTCTGGTAGTTCTTCCATGTGCGTTTCATTACTGTTGGGTTGTGATTTGGTGTTTCTGTGTTTGATTGGTGGGTGGGTGGGTTGGCTTTGCATTTAGTCAGTGTTTCAAGTAGGGGTATGTGTGGGTCCTTTACGATTGGGGTGATGTGTTCTGTTCCTTTTGCATGCTGTATCCACTGCATAACATATCCTTGTGTGTGTGTGCATGTGTCCCTGGTACCATATACAAAATGTGATGTGATCTGAACACAGCAGATCACCAGGTGCATTTATTCAGGCTTTCTCCTGTGGGTTTGCCTGTCCTTACAACCAGCACGCGTGCTGTGTGGGTGGCTTGACTGCTTGTGAATGCAGCCTTTGCTATGACGTGGAAGTTGTTGTTCTGTGCTACCTTTGGTTGCTTTTTGTTTTTTGGGAGTGGTCCTCGGTGTGATTAATCTCTGTTCTGTTGGCTGTGTCTGCTTGTCGTGCAGATGTCGTTTCCATTTCTTTGGCGGCCAGATGTTGGCAGGTTTGTGATGTAAGCACATTGTACCCTCATCTGAGTTTTGACCCATGGTTCTGTCCATCTTCTGACTCCCAGCTCTTGTGTCATCCTGCCCTGATGTGCATGCTGCTACAAGCCATCCTGCACTCCTACACCTTCCTGCATTTCATCTCTCCATGGTTGGCTCGTGTGTGTGTGCTCTGCCTATAACCGCTGGTCCACTATCATCATGAGATTTCACCTGTTGTGCTATTTCAGGCGCATCTGCTGGACACATCTTCACGTTGTCTGTCGCACATGATCATGATTGGATGTTACATTTGCATCACTCTGTACATAGCTCCAGCTAGACCCAATTTGTGTGTGTATTTATGTAGATGCCACATGTCCTGGATGTCATTATTGTACTGCAGCACATGTGATGTCTGTGGTTCTTGTCGTTCTGCTTGACGTTTCCTTTCAGCTCTGTGCAGTGTTTGGGTTATATGTGAACTCGCCATCACTGAAATGGTGGTTTATGATGTGCATTCAGTGACACCCTAAAGGGTGACATACTCCTGTGCACTGGGGTGGGCTTGTGTTTAGCTGGCAACACAGATCGCTGTCCAATTGCATGCTGTACGCAGATGTAGGTAACCCAGGCTTAGTCACTGCTCAATTTGACACATGACCCCTTCACGTTCAGTCAGTGCCATGACCATTCTGCTACACTGCTGTTCCATCTTGCATGTCTGCTCACCTACTTTGGATTTCCATACATTACAATACACAATGGTACTAGCACTGACTGTGTTTGGTCAATGCCCTGCCTCCTACGGCACACAAAACGCACCCTATACACATCATTGTGTGTTTCGTTTGTGGAGAGTGTACGCTACAATTTGACCTCTGAGGTACCTTGATGGGCACCTTATGCATTACCTGCTATTACAGTACTTCCATAGTTCATTTGCTATCAGTAGTACATACAATTGAGGGTTACATGGCTCCTAGTTCATGACAGGTGATGGCTCAACCAGCCTTATTCATTGAACACAGCAGGGGATTGGACCCATGATGCCAGCACCATTGGGCAGTGTGCTAACCCTTCTGCTGTGGCTCTGTTCATTTGGCTCTGATATAAGCACAGCGCCTTTGCCTCTTACACATTATGTGGGCAATAACTTCATGCCCCTCATCTGGCAATATTACCTAGGACAGGTGATGCATCACCCAGCCTTTTTCTATTTCTGCACAGCCGTGTATACAACCCCTGATCAATGCACCATTGGTCAGTGTCATCATCATTGTGCTGTGGGTCTGTTCCTGTGCATACCCATCAATGCGCCACTTCTGCAGGCTACTATTACAGTGCCTCCAAAAGGATATTTTTCACCGCCTCATGCCCATCAACGCAACGCCTTATGCTAAACATTGGTTCTCTCACCCCTAAAAATATGCCTCGTTGTGGACTAACACTGTGGGTGATTGGGGACATGCTCCCTACACTATTGGTTAATGTCTTCGCCATTGTGCTATGGCTCAGTTCCTGTGTATGGACATGTGCGCACAGCCTTATGCCGTTCACAATTAACAGCGCGACGCCTACTGCTGCCAGACCCGCACAAGAGTAACAGCGCGACGCCTGATGCCGCCCACATTTCCACCGCATCAACTCACGACCCCCACATCTGCCAGCGAGACGCATAATGCGGATCAATATTAGTTACTGCCGCAAAAACTTACCCGCGCGACGCCCAAAATTAGTGTGCCTCCATCAACTTTCTTGTCCAGCAGTACTAGTTATGCCTCGGCCAGCCTTTCTGTATTGCACAAAATGGGGTATTGAACCCGTGGGCCCTGCACCATTGGTTGGTGTCTTCCCCATTGTGCTATGTCTCGAGTCCTGTGTTTAGATATTTTCCCAATGCTTCATGCCGTCAACAACTCACACAGCACCACCTACTGCCTCACAATACGCAAAAGATGTCCCGCGCACAGCCTAACGACGCACGAAACGCAAGCGACGTACAGCGCGCCGCCTAATGCACCACAGATTTTACAGCGAAATTCATAACGCAACATATTAATTACTGGCGCAACAACGTAACACCGACAGCCGCCCTAATGTGGTATGCCTCCTAAATATATTTTTTAAAACATTACTAGGCATGGTTCAGCCAGAATTGTTGGCTTGCACACACTGGGTGATTGCACCCGTAGCCCCTGCACCATTGGTTAATGTCTTCGCCATTGTGCTACGGCTCAGTTCCTGTGTATGGACATTTGCGCACAGCCTTATGCCGTTCACAACTAACAGCGCGACGCCTACTGCTGCCAGACCCGCACAAGCGTAACAGCGCGACGCCCGATGCCGCCCACATTTCCAGCGCATCAACTCACGACCCCCACATCTGCCAGCGAGACGCATAATGTGGATCAATATTAGTTACTGCCGCAAAAACTTACCCGCGCGACGCCTGGTGACGGCCAAAATTAGTGTGCCTCCATCAACTTTCTTGTCCAGCAGTACTAGTTATGCCTCGGCCAGCCTTTCTGTATTGCACACAATGGGGTATTGAACCCGTGGGCCCTGCACCATTGGTTGGTGTCTTCCCCATTGTGCTACGTCTCGGGTCCTGTGTTTGGATATTTTCCCACCGCTTCATGCCGTCAACAACTAACACAGCACCACCTACTGCCTCACAATACGCAAAAGATGTCCCGCGCACAGCCTAACGATGCACGTAACGCAAGCGACATACAGCGCGCCGCCTAATGCACCACAGATTTTACAGCGAAATTCATAACGCAACATATTAATTACTGCCGCAAAAACGTAACAGCGCAACACCGACAGCCGCCCTAATGTGGTATGCCTCCTAAAATGATATTTTACCATTAATATTCATGCCTCACCCTGCCTTCTTTGGTTGCGCACACTGGGGGATTGAACCCATGGCCCCTGCACCATTGATTTTTGTCTTCAACATTGTGCTACGGCTGTGTTCTTCTATGTGCCTGGCAGCGCCCCGCTTAGCCTTCCCACGCGCTAATGTGGGACCCGCACATTAGCATGATGCGCACAGGTACGGTCCGTTTTTTCCTTTTTTCTGGCTGGCCCGCCCACTCCTTATATGGCACCCGCACACTAACGGGAACCCGCACAGCAACGGTGTTTAGTAAACATGCCCCTAAGGGTCCGTCTACAAAGTGGCGCTAGAGGCTTCTGTGCAAAATTGGAGCTGCAGCCCTGTTTTATTCAATGGGGCCGTGGATCCAGTTTCGCACAGAAGCTTCTAGCACCACTTAGTAAACAGACCCTATTTATGTTTCAGGAGCTGCAAGCAAGCGAGTGAGTGAGAGAGGGAAGGAGGGGTCATGAGAGAGAGAGAGAGAGAGTGAGAGATTATGTGAAGCCAGGGAAGGGGGGTAATGAGAGAGAGAGAGAGAGAGAGATTGGATGGTCTGCAGGGGGGATCATGAGAGAGAAGGAGAAAGAGAGATTGGGTGGCTGGGGGGGGGCTATGAGAGAGAGAGAGACAGACACTAGAGTAAGTCTGGGTGAGTCATGAGAGAGAGAGAGAGAAATACACTGGATGAGGTCTTGCAGGGGGAGGATATCATGACAGGGAAAAAGAGAGAGACTTGGTAAAGCTTGGGTTGGGGTCATGAGATTGTGTTTTTTATCTGTTTAGCCACTTTATGATCATCCAGTATGATCACGCCCAGGCCCTGCTCTTCTTTCATGCATTGAAGTACTTCACCCCATACTGTACTGCTCCCTTGCATTTTTGCAGCCCAAATGCATAACCATGCATTTTTTAGCATTAAGTCTTAGCTGCTAAATTCTTGACCATTCTTAAAGCTTCAATAGACCCCTCCTCATATTATGAACACTTTCCAGAATGTCTACCCTGTTGCAGATTTTTGTATCATCTGCAAAGAAGCAAGCCTTACCCGATGGACTTCCTATGATTTGCCATACTAAAATGTGAAAAAGAACAGGAACATGAACCGATCCCTGCGGCATGCCAGTAGTAAAGCCTCTATCTTCAGAATGAACTCCATGTATTACTACACTCTGTCGCCTCCCACTCAACCAGTTTCTTACCGAGTAAGTCACTCTATTTATAAATCGCTGATGCTGAACGATGTCAAGGGCCTAGCTGAAATCTAAGTATACCACACCTAGCGCCCTCCCCCTATTCAGTTCTCTCATCACCCAGCCAAAGAAAATCAATCAAGTTAATCTGGTAAAACCTACTTTTAGTAAAGCTATGCTATCTTAGATCCTGTAATCCCTTGAATTCGAGAAAGCACACCACCCTCTGCTTTGGCAGAATTTCCATTAATTTACTCACCACGGAGATCAGACCAACTGGTCTGTAATTATCAACCATTTCCTTATTTCCAATTTTGTGGACATAAGAACATAAGATATGCCATACTGGGTCAGACCAAGGTCCATCAAGCCAAGTATCCTGTTCCCAAAAGTGGCAAATCTAGATCACAAGTACCTGGCAGGTTCCCGAAAAAGTACACAAGTTCCACAATGCTCGTCTCGAGTTAAGCGGTGGATTTCCTGGGTCCTCTCTAATGATGGTTTATGGACCTTTCCTCCAGGAACTTGTCCAAACCTTTTTTAAAACCAGCTTTTACTACATCCTCTGGTACTGAATTCCAGAGTTTGATCATGCATTGAGTAGACATATTTTTCCTCTAATTACTATTAAATGGGTTACATTGTAGCTTCATTGCATGCCCTCTAGTCTTTCTACTTTAATGGTGTAAACAACCGATCTACATTTACCTGTTCCACTCCGTTCATTAATTTATAGACCTCTATCATATCTCCCCTCAGCCATCTCATTTCCAAGTTAAAGAGCCCTAACCTTTTAAGCCTCTCCTCATAGGGGTATCCTTCCATCCCCTATACCATTTTGGTGGCTCCTCTCTCTACCTTTTCTAATTCTGTTATATCCTTTTTAAGATACGGCGACCAGAATTGTACACAATATTCAACATGTGGTCGCACCATGAAATGATACAGAGGCATTACAATATTTTTGGTTTTATTCTCCATTCCTCTCCTTGTAATTCCTAGCGTTCTATTTGCTTTCTTGGCCGCTGATGCACAAGGAGCAGAGGGTTGCAATGTATTATCCACCATGACACCTAAATCCTTTTTCTAGGTAGTGGCAGCAAAATTTAAAATGAAATCAGCCGGAGGGCTGCCGCCGCCGCACAAATCAGGGTTCCTGCAAGCGATCAGGCTGATTTGTCCGGCAATGGCACTCCAGCTCTGTTTTAATTTTAGATTTTGCAGCCTCTGGCCTGCCTCTGCCTTCCCATGTGGGAAATCAGAGGCAGGCCAGAAGCCGCAAAATCTAAAATTAAAACAGAGCCAGAGTACCGCCGGTGCCCCCATCAGAGTGTCATCAGAGTGGCCTAATGGAAGAAATGCCGCTGTTCTAAGAGCCAATTCAATGTAACCTAGTTGCTCATATTTTAACAATGTATCATAGTTTGTACCATCTGTTATTGAGTTCAATATAAAATATTAACTTCTTGGTTCCATGTTACCTTGTTCAATGTAATCTATTAACCACACTGTTTCGTATAAAGTGTTGAGTTACTTGTAAACTGTTTTCATAATTCTGAAAGGCTTTATAAAAAGAAAAAAATTGTTAAATAAATAAATAAACCACCCAGGAACAAGATTTAGAGGTTTCAACACCTGGTGCTCGCAACAGCAACTGGATCCCTTCTCATGCTCGGTGGCACAAGTCCTCCAATACCTCACCTCACTCTTTCCTGGCAGCCTGAAGGCACAGTCCCTCCGAGTACACCTCTCGGTGATCACGGCCTTCCACAGCTACAACGGCAAGAACTCCATCACGAAGCAACCATTTGTCGCATGGTTCACGAAAGAATTGGCTGACCTTTGCTCACCAATTTGGGCTCCCATGTCCCACTGGGACTTCAACATCATCCTCAATCAGCTGCACAAGCACCCTTTGAACCCCTGCACTCAGCAGAATTAAAATACGCCACTTGGAAGACACTATTCTTAACAGCTCAGGTACATGTGAAGATGCATATCATGCAGCAAATGTTTCTGCCTTCATTTTTCCCCACCACAAAGGGTGTGTAGGGACACCCTTCAGTTAGATACTCTGAAAGCTTGGTATATGTAGAAAGGGACCTGAAAGGGGGCTAGGGTCTAATGGAAAAAGCTTGGAGTGTGAGATCAGCTCTTAACATGCTGACAGTTTCACAGGGATATTTATGAATAAGTGAGACAATCAAGGTTACATCTTGCAAGACAGGAAACGTTTGCTTGCATGAAGCTTGTCCTGATTACGCATGAGCAATTTGTTTGTGCATGGCATGACCTGTAACATATAGATACAGATAAACAAAAAGTAAAGCAAAAAGCATGACACAGAGTGATAAGGCAAAAGAATGTATAATGTGGCAGATTTTTCCTAATAAAAGTAGATGCTGCAACCAAGAAAATTGAGGGATTATGAGAGACTGCTCAGGTTTGCAAGTCCATGATTGCCTTCCTAAGGCTTTAGCAGACTTTGTTATGGTAGAACTCTGTGTGAATTGTGTTCTCATTTCATCTTACTTACTTCTGGGACCAGAGATAGGAAACCAAGGGTCGAGGAAGGATCCCTGTGTTTGTTGACCCTGACTAGGAATTTGTTACATGCAACAGTACATGCTGTGAAGATTTCTTGAAAGGACAATTGGTAACCCTTCTTTGGCTTTGTGGTGTGCACTTTTTGCCAGAGAAACTGCTGTGGCAAGCTAAGGGGTTAAAATGGATCTTTCATCTGTGGGAGTAGAGGAATATCTTCCTTTTGGGAACCTACAGATAGAGTCTTATATACCTCAAGCTTTGCTAGATGATTTTCTTTATTAGACAGACCTTACAACATCATATTGATGGTGGTGGTCCATGCAGGAGATAACTCAAATGAAGGAAGCCATTCTGGACAGCAGACTTATTGATGTGATTATGGAATCAGGATATGGAACTGGATCTAATTCTGAGGACTGGAAGAAAATTAGGCAAGTTGCATATAAAATGCCCATTTGTACCAGAATGAAACAATTAGTGGTAAGATTGTTATTTTTTAAAATTAATGTTTTAATTATGCAATTATCTAATCTTACAATTAAGCAATACATTTATACAGAAAATAGCTGTGGACAAAAAAAAAAAAGTCAGAAATACATACCCTAGAGTATTCAGGAAAAACTAAAAAGCAAATGTCAGAATCTATTCAAGTCCTCATTAATGAGAGGAAAACAAGTGATTCAGCAAAGAAAAACAATAATAAACTAAACAGATTTATCTTATTAAGAAAAAGGATACACCATACTCAAATCAGAAATGCAGGCTAGAGTTGCTCAGTTTTACCAAGAACGCGATCCAGCAGTTCCGATCGTCGCTCCTGCAGTCTCAAGCAGCAACCGATCTTGCTGAAAGCTACCACGTGTCCAGAGGGATACCCACAACACTCCTTTGGAAAGCCCCAACCTGTAGATCCCACACGGAGATAAACTCTGCGTTGATCCATGGCATCATCACTCCATGACGCCCCAAATAGCACCAGTGCACAGCGTTGCAGCAAGAACAGGCACACAGCCCCATTCCTCACTTCAGAGTTCTGATTCTTGCTCTGGCAGCCTCAAGCAGCGCCCAATCTCTCCAGAGGTATGATGTGTTCACCTGAACACCCACAACACTCTTTTGGAAGGCCCTGACCCAGAGATCCCACATGGTCACCTTAATCTGTAGTATCATCACTCCATGACACTCTGACCAGTACAAAAGTACAGCACTGCAGGCACACCCACACCTAGTGGGTCCATGCCTAAGGGACATACCAATGGGCCCTTAGATGTGGTCTTTAGTGGACCAGAGAAAACTCAACAAACAACCAAAGGGCAAGGTAATTGCATACATAACTAACTAGCTCCCTCACTTAATTTGCAGTTTGTCATGCTGTGAGGGCTTGTGTGCATCAGTGATGCTGAGGGCTAAGCTTTCGGTAGCTTAACTACTGGCAGGGTCTCCCAAGATGGACAGGTCTCAGCTGAGGTGCCAGACCAATATAAACCACCCATCTGGGCAGCAGCAGAATGGGACAATGTTGGTGGTGGAGGATCACATTTCTGTGACAAAGGCAACAACACTAAACTTAAACTACGCAGAAGAAAGGCCTGTCAATCTACTTCTGTATCTTGCCATGAACACCCAATGGATAATCACAACAAAACAAATTGCACTATAGTGCTGGAAAATAAGACCCCCAGGTCAGAAGGCACTCAACTTGCTACTGGGAGGAGCTGAAGACTTTTCAGAGTAAAGCCAGCATTTATGATGAGGTTGTATCAAAGCCCTCGGGACATCTGACTCCAGATGTAGCTGCGCATGGAATGAGAGTCAAAAGCTGCAAAGATGTCTTACATATTGGGACATGGAATGTATGAAGCATGAACCAAGAGAAGTTGGAGGAGGTCAAGAATGAAATGGAATGTGTACAACTTGATCTGTTGTGTGCCAGTGAACTGAAATGGACTGGCATTGGGCACTTTGCATCTGATGATCATATTGTCTACTCTGCTGGAAATGTAAAACAAAGAAGAAATGGTGTTGCATTTATAATTAAGAAGAAACTTGCAAGAACTGTAATGAAATACAATGCAATCAGTGAGCACTTAATTTCTATTCGTCTACGAAGAATGCCTATCAACACAACTATAATTCAAATATATGCCCCAACAACAGCTGCAGAAGAGGATGAAATTGATGAGTTCTATGAACAAGTACAAGCTGAAATTGACAGAACATGCAAACAGGCTATCCTGATAGTCACGGGTGACTGTAACAAAATGTTGGCAACAAAGAAGAAGGCAAAATAGTTGGAAAATATGGACTTGGTAACAGAAATGAAGGTGGAGAAAGACTGATATGATTCTGCAAGACCAATGATCTATTTATCTCAAATACCTTCTTCCAGCAACACAAGCAGTGACTGTACACATTGTCGTCACCCAATGGATTGTACAAAAATCAAATTGACTACATCTGTGGAAGTCAATGATGGAAAATCTCTATAACATCAACAAAGACAAAACCTGGAGATGACTGTTGTAGAGATCACCAATTACTAGTATGCAAGTTAAAGTTGAAAAAGAGCAAGCCACTCATGAATATAGCAAAATATGACCTTGAGAATATATCACTGGAATTTAAAGACTTCCTGCAAAAACAATTTGCTGCTCTAGATACAAATGACAGAGCTCCAGAAGAGTTATGGGATAGCATCAAGAAGGTTGTATTGGAAAAAGTGAAAAATTGCTGCAAAAGGTGAAAAAGCAAAAATGGCCAAAATGGATGACCGAAGAAACTCTGAAAATTGCCCAGAGGTTCAGAGAAGCTAAAGTCAGAGGAGAAAGACAGGCAATCACAGAACTCAACAGAAATTTCCGACATGCAGCCAGACAAGACAAGGAGAAGTATTACAATGATGCATGCAAGGAAATAAAAACAGAAACTATTAGAGGAAGAACAAGATTGGCTTTCCTAAAGCTGTGAGAGTTAAAGGAAAAATTCCAGCCTCGAATTGGAATGTGACAAGATGCTCAAGGACAGGACCGTACCGAGCCCTGTGCGAGCGATGCAGCCGCACAGGGCGCAAAGACTTAAAGGGCGCATTTCAGCTCTCTGCCGTTGCCTGCCGTCGCCATTTTTTCGGCGGCAGGAAGCAACAGAGAGACGAAATGCGCCCCTTAAGTCTTCGTGCCGGCACACTAAGCAGGTCTGGTCTCTCCGGGAGGGACCAGACCTGTTTAGCGTGCCGGCGACTTGCAGATTGGGTGCACGCCCCCCTCCCACACCCCCATAAAGTGTCTAAATGGAGGTGTGTGGGGGGCATGCGCCTGATGTGCAAGTCGCACAGGGTGCATTTCAGTCTCGGTATGGCCCTGCTCAAGGATCCAGGTTGAATGATGCGGAGAAGATCAAGAAAAGGTGGAAGGAATATACAGAGTTATTATATGATAAAGATCAAGTAGAACAACAGCCATTTCTACCTGTACCTTATGATCCATAACCATTGGTGATGAAAGAAGTTGAAGCAGCATTGAAAGCCTTATCAAAGAACAAAGCACTAGGCATTGATGGCATAGAACTACTACATCATTCTGATGAAGCTGTTACCATACTTACAAGGCTCTGACAGGAAATTTGGAAGACAATACCATGGCCTCCTGACTGGAAAAGATCTGTGTTTATACCAATACTAAAGAAAGGTGAGCCAACTGACTGTGGAAATTATCACACAATCGCTCTGATCCCACACGCCAGTAAGATTCTACTGAAGATGATTCAGCAGAGTACAACCATACCTAGAACGAAAACTACCTGAAGTGCAAGCAGGGTACAGGAAAGAGTGAGGAACAAGAGATATCATCACAGATGTGAGATGGATTCTTGAAAAGACTAAAGAATACCGAAAGTATATCTATATGTGGTTTATTGACTACAGCAAGGCTTTTGACTGTGTAAGCCATGAGAAACTCTGAGCCACATTAAGAAGCATGGGTATACCAGAATACTTGATCATTCTCTTGCACAACCTTAACATTGATCAAGAAGCAACAGTTTGAATGGAACAAGGAGAAACAGAATGGTTTAATAATCAGCAAAGATGTACGACAAGGCTGCATACTTTCCTGCTACCTCTTTAATTTACACGCAGAACAAATTATCAGAGTAGCAGGACTAAATGAAGATAACAGAGGTATGAAGATTGGTGGGAGACTCATCAACAATCTTCGCTTTGCTGATGATACATTACTGAACAAGGAACATTGTTTTAAAATGGACCTGCACCTTAATGTAAAGAAGAAAAGATCCTGACAACTGGCAGAATCTATAAGTTCATCATTGATGGAGAAGAAATTGAAATAGTGAACAACGTTAACCTACTTGGATCAACTATCAATAAAGAAGCAAGAATCAGTCAAGAAATCAGACGATGCATCACTCTTGGCAGAATGGCTATGAAGGACCTAGACAAGATTCTCAAGAGCAGAGATGTCTCTCTCCATACAAAGATTTGACTTGTTCAAGCCATGGTATTTTCAATAACAACATATGGATGCAAAAGTTGGACAGTGAAAAAAAATAGGAAGGAAATTGATACCTTTGAATTATGGTGCTGGTGATGAATACTGTGTATACTATGGACTGCCCGAAGAACAAACTAGTCAATACTAGAGGAGATCAAACCTAAGTTTTCTTTAGAAGCTCGGATGACAAGACTTCGACTTTCATACTTTAGACACATCATGCAAAAAGAGAGATCATTAGAGAAAGACATCATGCTTGGCAAGGTAGAAGGTCAACACAAAAGAGGAAGGCCAGCAATGAGATGGATTTATATAATTACAGCAGCAATGAGTGCCAGTCTTCCAACAATGAACTGCCTGACTGGAGCCTGAGCACAGTTTAGGACTAATGTCCAGAGGGTCGCCATGAATCGACACCGACTCGACGGCACCTAACAACAACCAGCTAGCTATCCTCTGCACTCTCATATCATGATAGCAACCAACCTAAGCACATCTCTGAAAGATCATTTACAGACCTAAGCTCCACATAGACCACAGCATAGCCTAAAAGCTGTATTAAATATACGGAGAAAGTAATATCGAAGATGCTATGCTAAAGCAAACCCACAACCCTGAAATGGAATCACTCACACAAGGAAATCATGCTCTTAATCACCCTCTTTAAACTATTATATTTAATCATACTACTAATTCAATCAGAATCATCACCCACATATTTTGGAATTATCCCAATAATTCATGGTATAAAGTTGCACAATGCATTGGCACCACATATACAAGCCAATGAACAGAGGATCTTGCAAACCCAAATATCTGAAGCTAATCAACAGGTAGACCAACACCACAACCAACCATTGAAGTGTGTACTAATTAATGCACGTTCGGCACGCAACAAGATCATTATATTACGTGACTACATCAACGATCTACTGTGTATAACTGAATCACGGTTCGCAGATACTGACAATTTGCTATTAAACCAACTTATAATACCAACATACACTTCTACAATTGCCCAAGAATAAATAGGAGGGGCGGTGGAGTCTTAATAATAGCCAAAGAACACTTAAAATGTAATGCCATCACAGCCAACACCACAGACAGTCTCAGCATACTCACACTTGCAAACACTTAACAATTTGCCTAGCCTACAGATCACTGAACCCAAAGCTGAAGAACTACCAGTCCTTCTCGAAGCTAAATGTACCCACTCAGCCAAGAACAAACCATTTATTCTAGTAGATGATCTAAATCTACCTTCCACCTTTGCCAAGCAAACTCCTTCCTCGAAGCCATGGAAACGATGCAATACAAATAATCTATATTCCACCTTTGCCAAGCAAACTCCTTCCTCGAAGCCATGGAAACGATGCAATACAAACAATTGATCAACGATCCAACCCATGAGAGAGGCAGTACACTGGACCTCATCTTCACCCGCTATGAAATGTTAAAACAATACTTCCAGCTCTCTCCTAAAATTTCCCCAGCTGCATGGTCAGACCACCTTTTTCTTCCTTACATTCATCCCTCTCCCTCCTCTCTTAGAACACCTCATCCTCATTTCCGCTGTTCCGTCTCCTCTCTGCCTCACATTCTTCTCCTCCTACTCCTTCTTTCCTTTGGTGACATTAATTCTAACCCTGGCCCCCCTAGACTATTCTCTCACTCTCATTCCTCTCTCAACCATTCTAATTTCTTCTATAGTCCTATCCTCTCCCGCTCCTCTCTCCCTTTCTCTTGTGCCCTATGGAATGCACATTCCATTTCTAATAAACTCCCCTTTACTCATGACCTTTTAATTTCTAACTCTTTCAATCTTCTAGCTCTTACTGAAACCTGACTCCTCCCCGATGGCACTGCTTCAGTTGCTTCCCTCTGTCATGGTGGATACCAATTTTCCCAAACTTCTCGTGCCACTGGCCGTGGTGGTGGTATGGGTTCTGCTTTCTCCTTCCTGTCAATTCTAACCCTCCTTCTACCTCTCTCTCACTCCTTTTCCTTCATTGAAGTCCATTCCATCTTCCTTTTTAATCCATTACTTCACTAGATAGCTGCTATTAATAGACCCTCTACCTTTCTACTGACTTTGACTCCTGGCTTTCCCTATTTCTAGATTTTTCTTACCTCTCGCTCATTCTTGATAACTTCAGTTTTCATATTAATAACCCTTCTGACCCCTATGCTTCTAAACTCCTTTCCCTTACCTCCTCTTTCAATATCCAACTTTGCTCTTCCACTCCTACTCATCAGCATGGTCACTGCCTTGACTTGGTTTTCTTCTTTAACTGTTTACACTCCAGTTTCTGTAACTCAGTCTTCCCTTATCTGATCATCACCTCCTAAGTTTCACCCTTCATTGCTCCCCACCTCAACCCCGCTCTGTCTTGTCCAACCTTTTTAGGAATCTTCATACTATCGATTCATTGGATTTTTTCACTATCATCTCATCACCTCTTTCTTCCACTTTATTTATTTAACACATTTTTTAAACTGACTTCTTTGTCTTCTAAGTCTGTTGATGAGGCTATAATTTCCTATAATACTGCCCTCTCCTGTACTCTAGATACTCTTGCTCCACCCATCTAATGTTCTGTGAGGCGTACTACACCCCAGCCCTGGTTGTCTCTGTTCCTGTGTTCGCTCAGCTGAGTGCATTTGGCTCAAATCTCACTCCCTTTCCAACTTTCTTCACTTCAAATTCATGCTTACATTCTTCCAGTCAACCTTAGCACTGGCCAAGCAAAACTACTATATCCACCTGAATAATTCTCTTGCTACTGACCCCTGATATCTTTTCTCTACTCTTAACGCTCTTCTCAAGGTGCCTCCCACTCCCACTCCAACTCCCCCTTCTCTTTCTGTCCAAACCCTAGCTGACTTTTTCCATAACAAAATACACAAGATTACTCTCCAGTTCCCCAATAGGACAACCTCACCCCCTCTTCCCCCACCACAATACCAACTTTTTCCCATCAATCTCTATTACCCTTTCATCCTTTCCCATGATCTCTGAAGATGAAACTTCTGATCCTCTTTCCTCCTCCAAACTTACTACTTGCTCTTCTGATCCTATATTTACCCATCTCCTTAACTCCATTTCCTCCTCTGTCATCCCTTCCATCTCACATATTCTCAACTTCTTGCTCTCCATTGCTACTGTCCCTGCAGCCTTCAAGCATGCTGTGGTCACACCTCTACTCAAGAAACCTTCTCTTGATCCTAGCTCTCCTTCTAATTATTGTCCCATCTCCCTTCTTCCCTTCATTTCCAAACTTCTTATACATGCAGTCCTCCACTATTGTTTTGAATTTCTTTCCTCTCAAGCTCTTCGGGATCCTTTTCAGGCTGGCATTCACCCCTTATATTCTACTAAAATGGCACTTGCCAAAGTCTCCACTGACTTGTTCCTGGCTAAATCTACTCTATCCTTATCCTTCTTGACCTTTCTGCTGCTTTTGATACTGTTGACCACCACCTTCGCCTTGACATAGAAACATGACAACAGAAAAAGACCACATGGCCTATCTAGTCTGCCCTTCCATATCAACCACAACAACAGTCCCCTTTTTTCCTTAAGAGATCCTCTGTATTTGTCCCATGCTTCTTTGAATTTGGATACTGTCCTCATATCTACAACCTTCACTGGAGACTATTCCATGGATCCACCACTCTTTCTGTAAAGAAATATTTCCACATATCACTCCTGAATCTATCCCCTTCATCCTCATCCCATGTCCCCTCATAGCAAATCTTGCTTTCAATTGAAAGAGGCTCTCCTCCTGTGCATTTATAACACAGAGGTATTTAAACATCTCAATCACATTACCTCTATCCCACCTTTCCTCTAAAGTGTACATATTATCCTCACTTGGTTTTAGGGGCTCTGTCCTGTCCTGGTTCTCTTCTTATCTCTCCCATCACTCTTACAGTGCTTGTTCTGGTGGTTCCTCCTCTACTTCTATCCCACTCTCAGTTGGTGTACCCCAAGGCTCTGTTCTGGGACCTCTCCTTTTCTGTCTCTACATCTAGTCCCCTGGTGATCTCATCTCCACCCATGAATTTCAGTATCATTTTTATGCTGATGATTCTCATATTTATCTTTCTACACATGATATTTCTCCAACACTCCAGGCCCATATCTATGCCTGTCTCTCTGACATGGCCACCTGGATGACTCACCATCCTCTGAAACTAAACATGGACAAAACTGAACTTCTTATTTTTCATCCTAAACCTTCCTTTCACCTTCCTCCTTTCCCTATCTCTCTTGATAACAGTCTTCTACTTCCTGTTTCCTCAGCCCATAACCTTGGGGTCATTTTTGACTCCTCCCTTTCCTTCTCCTCACATATCCAAGAAATAGCTAAAGCCTGTTATTTATTTCTCTATAACATTAACAAAATTTGACCCTGAAGAACATAAGAATATAAGATATGCCATACTGGGTCAGATCAAGGTCCATCAAGTCCAGTATCCTGTTTCCAACAGTGGCCAATCTAGGTCATAAGTACCTAGCAGTATCCCTAAAATACACAGGTTCCTCAATGCTTGTATTGGGTCAAGCAGTGATATCCTAGGTCTCTTTTAATAATGGTTTATGGACCTTTCCTCCAGGAACTTGTCCAAACCTTTTTTAACCCAGCTACACTAACAGCTTTTACTAAGATAAGAACATAAGAACATAATATATGCCATACTGGGTCAGACCAAGGTCCATCAAGTCCAGTATACTGTTTCCAACAGTGGTCAATCTAGGTCATACGTACCTAGCAGTTTCCCCAAAAGAGACAGGTTCCACAATGCTTGTATTGGGTCAAGCAGTGATATCCTGGGTCCCTTCTTAATAATGGTTTATGGACCTTTCCTCCAGGAACTTGTCCAAACCTTATTTAAACCCAGCTACACTAACAGCCTTTATTAAATCCTACGGTAACAAGTTCCAGAGTTTGATCACACGTTGAGTGAAAAAATATTTTCTCTTATTAGTCTTAAATAGTTTTCCCTGTAGCTTCATTGCATGTCCCCTAGTTTTTCTATATTCTGATGACATAAACAATCAATCTAATTTTACCCGTTCCACTCCATTCATTAATTTATAGACTTCTATCACATCACCCCCTCAGCCGTCTCTTTTCCAGGTTGAAGAGCTCTAACCTTTTAAGCCTCTCTTCATAGGAGTATCCTTCCATTCCATTTACCATTTTGGTGGCTATTCTCTGTACCTTTTCTAATAACGCTATATCCTTTTTAAGATACAGTGACCAGAATTGCATACAATATTCAAGGTGCGGTCGCACCATGGAACGATACAGAGGCATTATAATATCCATTGTTTTATTTTTCATCCTTTCCTTATGATACTTAAAATTCTATTTGCTCTCTTGGCCGCCGCTGCACACTGGGCGGAGGGTTTTAACATGTTATCCACAATGACATCTAAAACGTTTTCCTGGGTGGTGGTTCCCAATGTGGAACCTTACATTTTGTAACCATAGTTTGGGTTGTTCTTTCCTAAGTGCATAACTTTGCACTTGTCCACATTGAATTTAATCTGCCATTTGGATGCCCAGTCTTCAAATTTATCAGGATCATCTTTCAATTTTCCACAATCCTCTTGGGTTTTAACAACTTTAAATAGTTTTGTGTCATCTGCAAATTTGATAACCTCACTCGTTATTCCCTTTTCCAGGTCATTTATGAATATGTCAAAAAGCAGCAGACCCAGCACAGATCCCTGGGGTACTCCACAATTAACCTTTTCCATTGGGAAAATTGACCATGTAGCCCTACCCTCTGCTTTCTATCTTTTAACCAATTCCTGATCCACAATAGTACATCACCTCCTATCCCATGACTTTTTAGTTTTGCCAAAAGACTCTGATGAGGGACCTTGTCAAACGTTTTCTGAAAGTCCAATACACTATATCAACTGACTCACCTTTGTCTACCTGTTTATTCACACCTTCATAAAAACATAACAGATTAGTAAGACAAGATCTTCCTTGTCTAAAGCCATGTTGGCTGTCTCCCATTAAGCCTTGACTATCTACATGTTGAGTAATTTTGTTCATTATGATGGTTTATACTATTTTTCCTGGTACTGACGGCAGGCTCACCGGTCTGTAGTTTCCCGGATCACTCCTGGAACCCTTTTTAAAAATTGGCTTTAAATTGACGATCCTCCAATCTTCAGGTATTACAGATGATTTTAATAATAGTTCACAGATTACTAATAACAGGTCTGCAATCTCATATTTCAGTTCTTTCAACATCTTGGATGTATACCATCTGGTCCAGGAGATTTGCTACTTTTCAGTTTATCAAATAGTTGTAATACATCTTCCCAGTGTATCAATATTTCTTTCAATTCTTCCGCAGTATCACCTTAAAATACCACTTCAGTCATGGGTAACATCCCTACATCTTATTCAGTAAAAACCGAAGCAAAGAATTCATGCAGTCTCTGCACTACAGCCTTGTCCCCTCTTAGTGCCCTTTTACCCCTCTATCATCTAATGGTCCAACTGATTCTCTCGCAGGTTTTTCGCTACGAATTTACTTGAAAAAGTCTTTATTATGCGTTTTTTCTTCCTCAGCAAGTTTCTTTTCAAATTCTCTATTCGCCTGCCTTATCAATGTCTTGCATTTAACTTGCCAGTGCTTGTGCTGTTTCCAGTTTTCATCATTTGGCTTTTTTTTCCATTTCCTGAAAGATGCTTTTTTTGGCAACAACAGCCTCTCTGACCTCACCTTTAAACCATGCTGGTGGTTTTTTGGACTTCCTTCCACTTTTTTTAAAGCGTGGAATACAGCTGGTCTAGGCTTCCAAGATAGTATTTTTAAACAACACCCAAGCTTGATGTAAGTCTTTAACTTTAGTAACTGCTCCTTTTAGTTTTTTCTTAACCATTTTCCTCATTTTTATCATAGTCTCTCTTTCGAAAGTTAAAAGGTAGTACTGTGGATTTCCTTACCATCCCTCCTCCATTAATTAAATCAAACGTGGTTATGCTATGATCACTATTGCCAAGTGGCCCCAACACCCTAATCTCTTGTACCAGATCTGGTGTTCCACTAAGGACTAAGTCCAAAATGGCTTCCCCTCTGGTTGGTTCATGAACCAGCTGTTCCAAGAAGCAGTCATTTATTTCATCTAGAAACTTTATCTCCCTAGCATGTCCTGCCGTGACACTAACCCAGTCAACACCAGGGTAATTGAAATCACCCCTTATTATTACTGTTCTGTAACTTTTGTTAGCTTCCCTGATTTCTTTGAGCATTTCATCATCCATTTGTTCATTCTGGCGGTCGATAGTACACCCCCACTGCCATTGCCTTCCACTTTTTACATGGAATTTCAATCCATAAAGATTGTACAGCAAATTTTGTTTCCTGTAGAACTTTAGTCCTTTGTGACTCAATGCACAGCCTCCACCAATTTGATCAGTTCTATCATTACGATATAGTTTGTACCCAATGTAAGAGTGTTGAAAGAACTGAAATATGAGATTGCAGACCTGCTATTAGTAATCTGTGAACTTTCATTACTATCATCTGTAATACCTGAAGATTGGAAGATCGCCAATGTAACGCCAATTTTTGAAAAGGGTTCCAGGGGTGATCCGGGAAATTACAGACCGGTGAGCCTGACATCAGTACCGGGGAAAATGGTAGAAACCATCATAAAGAACAAAATTACACAGCATATAGATAGTCATGGCCTAATGGGAGACAGCCAATCTAATCTGATATGTTTTTTTGAAGGTGTGAATAAACAGGTAGACAAAGGTGAGTCGGTTGATATAGTGTATCTGGATTTTCAGAAAGCCTTTGACAAGGTCCCTCATCAGAGGCTTTTGGCAAAACTAAAAACTCATGGGATAGGAGGCAGTGTACTATTGTGGATCGGGAACTGGTTAAAAGATAGAAAGCAGAGGGTAGGGCTAAATGGCCAATTTTCCCAATGGAAAAAGGTGAATAGTGGAGTACCCCAGGGATCTGTACTGGGTCCGCTACTTTTTGACATATTTATAAATGACCTGGAAAAGGGAATAATGAGTGAGGTTATCAAATTTGCAGATGACACAAAACTGTTTAAAGTTGTTAAAACCCAAGAGGACTGTGGAAAACTGCAGGAGGTTCTGGATAAATTGGAAGACTGGGCATCCAAATGGCAGATGAAATTTAAAGTGGACAAGTGCAAAGTTATGCACCTAGGAAAGAACAACCCACACTATGTTTATACATTCCAAGGTTCCACATTGGGAACCACCACCCAGGAAAAAGATTTAAGAGTCATCGTGGATAACATGTTAAAAACCTCTGCCCAGTGGGCAGCGGCGGCCAAGAAAGCAAATAGAATGCTAGGTATCATAAGGAAAGGAATGGAAAATAAAACGAATGATATTATAATGCCTCTGTATCGTTCCATGGTACGACCGCACCTTGAATATTGTGTGCAATTCTGGTCGCCATATTTTAAAAAGGATATAGCGTTATTAGAAAAGGTACAGAGAAGAGCCACCAAAATAGTAAAGGGGATGGAAGGCTACTCCTATGAAGAGAGGCTACAAAGGTTAGGGCTCTTCAACCTGGAAAAGAGACGGCTGAGGGGAGATATGATAGAGGTCTATAAATTAATGAATGGAGTGGAACGGGTAAACGTAGATCAATTGTTTACGCTATCAGAATATAGAAAGACTAGGGGACATGCAATGAAGCTACAGGGTAAACTATTTAAGACTAATAAGAGAAAATATTTTTTCACTCAACGTGTAATCAAACTCTGGAATTTGTTACCGGAGGATGTAGTAAGAGCTGTTAGTGTAGCTGGCTTTAAAAAAGGTTTGGACAAGTTCCTGGAGGAAAGGTCCATAAACCATTATTAAAAAGGGACCCAGGATATCAATGCTTGACCCAATACAAGCATTGTGGAACCTTTATCTTTTGGAGGTACTGCTAGGTACGTATGACCTAGATTGGCCACTGTTGGAATTAGGATACTGGGCTTGATGGACCTTGGTCTGACCCAGTATGGCATATCTTATGTTCTTAGTGTCCCACTGGGTGTCCTCCTTCCACCATGTTTCTGAGATACCAATCATATCTAACTTCTCATTTAGTGCTATATATTATAACTCTCCCATCTTATTTTTTAGACTTGTAGCATTTGCATACAAGCATTTTAGAGACTGTGTTTTATTCACATTAATCTGGTTATCGGTAGTCAGGGGTAATTTGTAATCTTTACGCTCTGTCTCCTCTGTACTCAAGGGCATTTGGGCTACCTTGCATTGAGTGTCACATGTATGATTTTCTCCCAGTTGGTGAGAGGTCTTACGTATGCACTAAGTGCAAGGAGCTCTTTGCTCTCAGGGAACAAGCCCATTCTCTAGAGGCTAGAGTAGTAGACCTGGAAGACATAAGAAAGACAGAGAAGTACATGGACGAGAGCTACAGGGATATAGTCCTGAAGTCCCACCTCCAGTCTGGCAGCATCCCTGTTGCCATGGAGGAGAGAGGTCACGTGACAGGAGAGCATCGCCCTGGTGTGGCAGGACGTGATCCTGTAACTAGGACCTGTCCTCCAGGTGATGTAAAACCCTCTCACACTGAGGACGTTTCTCCAGGGCCATGTGCCCATGAGGGGAGGTTTAGGACAGCTGTTATAGTTGGTGATTCAATCATTAGGCATGTAGATAGCTGGGCGGCTGGTGGATGTGAGGATCGCCTGGTAACATGCCTGCCTGGTGCGAAGGTAGCGGACCTCACGCACCGCCTAGATAAGATCTTAGATAGTGCTGGGGAGGAGTCTGCTGTCTTGGTACATGTCGGTACCAATGACATAGGAAAATGTGGCATGGAAGTTCTGGAGGCTAAATTTAAGCTTTTAGGTAGGAAGTTGAAATCCAGAACTTCCAGGGTAGCATTCTCTGAAATGCTTCCCGTTCTACATGCAGGACCCAAAGGTCAGGCAGAGCTCCGGAGTCTCAATGCGTGGATGAGACGATGGTGCAATGATGTGGGTTTTGGATTTGTTAGGAACTGGGGAACATTCTGGGGAAAGGAGGGGCTCTTCCAAAGGGATGGGCTTCACCTTAACCAGGATGGAACCAGACTGCTGGCATTAACCTTTAAAAAGGAGATAGAAAAGCTTTTAAACTAGAAAATAGGGGAAAGCCGACAGTCGCCCAAGAGCGCATGGTTCGGAAGAAGGTATCCTTGTAGGATACTACCAAAAGCAGTGAGGTTCCAAAAAAGAGTAAAGTAGCCCAAATGCCCTTGAGTATGGTGCAGACAGAGCATAAAGATTACAAATTACCATGCCTACCAATAGCCAGATTAATGTTAATAAAATACAGTCTATAAAATGCTTGTATGCAAATGCTAGAAGTCTATACAATAAGATGGTAGATTTAGAATATATAGCACTAAATGAGAGGTTAGATATGATTGCAATCTCAGAGACATGGTGGAAGGAGGATAACCAGTGGGACACTGTGATACCTGGATACAAACTATATCGTAATGATAGAGCAGTTCAAATTGGTGGAGGGGTTGCGCTCTATGTTAGAGAGGGCATTGAGTCAGAAAGGATTAAAGTTTTGCAGGAAACAAAATTTGCTGTAGAATATCTATGAATTGAAATTCTATGTATGAAGGGGAAGGTGATGGCAGAGGGGGTGTACTATCGACTGCCTGGCCAGAATGAACAAATGGATGATGAAATGCTCAAAGAAATCAAGGAAGCTAACAAAAGTCACAGCAGAGTAGTAATAATGGGTGATTTCAATTACCCCGGTATCGACTGGGCCAGTGTCACGTCAGGACATGCTAGGGAGATAAAGTTCCTAGATGGAATAAATGGCTACTTCTTGGAACAGCTGGTTCATGAATGGACCAGAGGGGAAGCCATACTGGATCTAGTCCTTAGTGGAACACCAGATCTGGTGCAAGAAATAAGGGTGTCGGGACCACTTGGCATTAGTGATCATAGCATGATCGTGTTTGATTTAATTAGTGGAAGAGGGATAGTAAAGAAATCCACAGTACTACCTTTTAACTTTCGAAAGGGAGACTATGATAAAATGAGGAATATAGTTAAGAAAGAATTAAAAGGAGCGGTTGCAAAGGTTAAAGACTTACATCAAGCTTGGGTGTTTTTAAAAAATACTATCCTGGAAGCCCAGACCAGCTGTATTCCACGCATTAAGAAAAGTCCAAAAAACTGCCAGCATGGATTAAAGGTGAAGTCAGAGAGGCTGTTGCTACCAAAAAAGCATCTTTCAGGAAATGGAAAAAAGAGTCAAACGACGAAAACTGGAAATAGCAGAAGCACTGGCAAGTTAAATGCAAAGCATTGATAAGGCAGGCAAAGCAAGAATTTGAGAAGGAACTTGCTACGGAAGCAAAAAGACGAAATAAAGACTTTTTTCAAGTACATTCATAGCAAAAGGCCTGTGAGAGAGTCAATTGGACCATTAGATGATAGAGGGATAAAAGGGGCAGTAAGAGGAGACAAGGCTATAGCAGAGAGACTGAATGAATTCTTTGCTTCAGTCTTTACTGTAGGGATGTTACCCAAGACTGAAGTGGTATTTAAAGGTGATACTGCAGATGAATTGAGAGAAATATCGCTACACCGGGAAGATGTATTACAACTATTTGATAAAGTGAATAGTAGCAAATCACCTGGACCGGATGGTATACATCCAAGAGTGTTGAAAGAACTGTAATATGAGATTGCAGACCTGTTATTAGTAATCTGTGAACTTTCATTAAAATCATCTGTAATACCTGAAGATTGGAGGGTCGCCAATGTAATGCCAATTTTAAAAAAGAGTTCCAGGGGTGATCTGGGAAATTACAGACCGGTGAGCCTGACATCAGTACCATGGAAAATGGTAGAAACCATCATAAAGAACAAAATTACAGAGCATGTAGATAGTCATGGCCTAATGGGAGACAGCCAACATGGCTTTAGACAAGGAAGATCTTGTTTTACTAATCTGATGTTTTTTTGAAGGTGTGAATAAACAGGTAGACAAAGGTGAGTCAGTTGACAAGGTCCCTCATCAGAGACTTTTGACAAAACTAAAAAGTCATGGGATAGGAGGCAGTGTACTATTGTGGATCGGGAACTGGTTAAAAGATAGAAAGCAGAGGGTAGGGCTAAACGGCCAATTTTCCCAATGAAAAAGGTGAATAGTGGAGTACCCCAGGGATCTGTGCTGGGTCCGCTGCTTTTTGACATATTCATAAATGACCTGGAAAAGAGAATAACTAGTGAGGTTATCAAATTTGCAGACGACACAAAACTGTTTAAAGTTGTTAAAACCCAAGAGGTCTGTGGAAAACTGCAGGAGGATCTGGATAAATTGGAAGACTGGGCATCGAAATGGCAGATGAAATTTAATGTGGGCAAATGCAAATTTATGCACCTAGTTAAGAACAATCCACACTCTGGTTACACAATGCAAGGTTCCACATTGGGAACCACCACACAGGAAAAAGATTTAGGAGTCATCGTAGATAACATGTTAAAACCCTCCGCCCAGTGTGCAATGGTGGCCAAGAAAGCAAATAGAATGCTAGGTATCATAAGGAAAGTAATGAAGCTACAGGGTAAACTATTTAAGACAAATTAGAGAAAATATTTTTTCACTCAATGTGTAATCAAACTCTGGAATTTGTTACAGGAGGATGTAGTAAGAGCTGTTAGTGTAGCTGGGTTTAAAAAAGGTTTGGATAAGTTCCTGGAGGAAAGGTCCATAAACCATTATTAAAAAGGGACCCAGGATATCAATGCTTGACCCAATACAAGCACTGTGGAACCTGTGTCTTTTGGGGAGACTGCTAGGTACGTATTACCTAGATTGGCCACTGTTGGAAACAGGATACTGGGCTTGATGGACCTTGGTCTGACCCAGTATGGCATATCTTATGTTCTTATGTTGTTATGTACCTTTCTCTTATTGGAACCTCTCTGATAACGTTCCCTAACTTCATTGTTTTGGTACTATCCTTCAAGGATACAATGTTCTGAACCTTGCGCTCTTGGGTGACTGCCGGCTTTCCCCTATTATCTAGTTTAAAGCTGCTCTATCTCCTTTTTAAAGGTTAATGCCAGGAGCCTGGTTCCATCCCGGTTAAGGTGAAGCCCATCTCTTCAGAAGAGCCCCTCCTTCCCCCAGAATGTTCCCCAGTTCCTATCAAATCCAAAACCCTCATCCATGCACCATTGTCTCATCCACGCATTGAGACTCCGAAGCTCTGCCTGCCTTTTGGTTCCTGCGCATGGAATGGGAAGCATTTTGGAGAACGCTACCCTGAGAGTACTGGATTTCAACTTCCTACCTAAAAGCCTAAATTTATCCTCCAGAGGCTCCCTACCACATTTTCCTATATTATTGGTACGGACATGTACCAAAACAGCAGATTCCTCCCCAGAACTATCTAAAACCTTGTCTAGATGGCACGTGAGGTCCACTACCTTCGTACCCGGCAGGCATGTTACCAGGTGATCCTCACGTCCACCAGCCACCCAGTTATCTACATGCCTAATGATCGAATCACCAACTATAACGGCTGTCCTAACCCTTCCCTCATGGGCACATAGCCCTGGAGAAACTTCCTCGGTGTGAGAGGGTTTTACATCATCTGGAGGACAGGTCCTAGGTATAGGCTCACTTCCTGCCACACCAGGGTGATGCTCTCCTGTCACTTGAACTCTCTCCTCCATTTCAACAGGGATACTTCCAGACTGGAGGTGGGACTTCAGGACTATATCCCTGTAGGTCTCGACTATGTACCTCTCTGTCTTCCTTATGTCTTCCGCTACTCTTGCCTCCAGAGATCAAACTCGTTCCCTGAAAGCAAACAGCAATTTGTACCTTGTGCACATGTAAGACCCCTCACCAACTGGGAGAAAATCATGCATGTGACACTCAATGTAAAAGACTGGAAAGCCCCCATCTCGCTGCTAGACTGCTGTCTACATGTTCGTTTTAAGGTTGTGTTTAGATATTTAAATTCTTTACTTACTAAAGGTTGCTGGGGATACTTATACTAATAAAACTATACCTATTATGTTTAATGTACTTTGTTCACCTGAAGTTTAATTAATCTCAGGTCCTTAATGTATGCTGATGAGAATAAACAGCTGCACCTGAGTGTGAATATGGCACCTCCTTTCCTTTAAGAGGTTTAAGCACCTATAAAGCTACGATTATCTCAGGGGTGGGTGGGTGTCAGGGAGGGAGGGAAAAATGACTTATTAAAAGCTGTCTGCTACACAGAACCCTGTCCTGTGCTTCTAAGTTAATCTGTGACCAATCTCCAGGGGGAGTCCCACAGCCCTTGCTTGCATAGAGGGAGTCTTGGGTTCTAAATCTAACCAGAAAGCTCTTTCCTGTCTTTTAAATTTAAACTGAAAAAACTCTTTGCTGCTACTAGGCTCTGACTGATTTAACAAATACACTGGGTTCACAGATTAATCAGCTTTAATCTAAATAATTCCTTTTCCCCCAAGATTTAGAAAAATTCCCTGAAGTAAATACTTACAATTGCAGATCTCTCTCCAGAAGTAGCAGTTCCCTTTTGTAGTCCTTCAAGACCCTTCCTCTCTGAACACACTACTAAAACACTTGTCCATTCTCTAAGTACTTCCTATCTCGACTATTGCAACCTTCTCCTTGTTGGTCTCTTTCTGAATCATCTCTCTCCCCTTCAATCTATTCAGAATTCTGCTGAGCAACTAATCTTTCACCAGCCTTGATATACTCATATAACCTCTCTTTTCATGTCACTTCATTGGTTTCCCTTCCTTTTCCGTATCCAATTCAAGCTCCTCCTTTTGACCTTTAAATGCATTCATTCTTCTTCTCCTCACTATTTTTCCTCTCTCCTCTTCTCCTACACCCCTCCTTGTGAACTAGGGTCTTCTACTGGCTTGCTCCTCTCTTTGCCCTTTTCTTCCACTGCCAACTCCAGACTTCGATCCTTTCACCTTGCTGCTCCTTATGACTGGAACAAACGTCTTGAGTCTGTACGTCAGGCTTCATCTCTGCCCCTTTTCAGATCTATGCTAAAGGCTCACTCTTTGAGGCTGTTTTTGGATTCTGATCCCTTGGTCCCTTGTGTCTCCTTACCCTTCCCTATTCTATCCTTATTCCTATCTTTTGTCTTGCCTGTCTTGATTAGATTGTAAGCTCTGAAGAGAAGGGACTGTCTCTATCTGTGTTTGTGCAGTGCTGCATATGCCGTGTAGCGCTTTATAAATGTTTAATAGTAGTAGTAGTGTTAGTATTTTAACCACTGGTTACACTCAGTATGAGAGGAAGTGGATTTCCTTCTTTTTCTCTAGTGTTGCACTGTAAGCATAGCCTGGCTTGTTTCCAGTTTAGTTTTGGATATTTCTAAATTGTGATGCCATGCTTTATATTTGGTGGGGGACAGAGGTGAGTGATTCTGCTAGTGTGTAATTTCTATGTAGGAATCTGTAGCAGTTCTACTTGTTCTGTTTTCCCAATAGATGTATTGATGTTTTAGATTGCAATGCTGCCTTTTCATAGGTAGGGTTGTGCTGTCTGAGTCCTGGCAGTGCTATTATAATATATTTGCTATAGCAGAGGTTCTCAAACTGTGGGACAGGACCCCAAAAAGTATCACATCATCAGTGGATGGTGTCATTGAAATAGGCCTGCTCTCCCTTTCTCTGGACCTCCACTGAGACCGATGCCCAGTAGTCCCATTCAACATAAGGTCTGTGAATCAGTGAATATTCACAGACCCTACTGCCCCTTCTTCCTGTGTGAGCTTATTGTTTAACCATTACTTCTCCCAGTCACATGAAGGGAAATCAGGCAAGGAGAAGTTTGTCTTCAGAAACACTAGTTTTTCCCCCAACTCGAGTCCCAGCCCAATTCCCATCCTATCCCCCTTATCAGCCCACTCTAGTCCTAGCCCCCCAATCAGCCCATTACCAATCCTAGCTCATTTCCGGTGCTAGCCCCCCATCTGCCTGTTACCAGTCCTAACTCCCCATCCAATAAGTCAATTTCCAGTCCTAGCCCCCCTCCCTATCAGCCCATTTCCAGTTCTAACCCCCCATCAGCCCATTTCCAGTCCTAGCCACCCCCAATAGCCCATTACCAGCCGTAGCCCCCCTCCCGATCAGCCAATTTCCAGTCCTAACCCCCCCATCAGCCCACTTCCAGTCCTAACACCCCCCAACAGTCCATTTCCAGTCCTAGCCCCCCCCCCAGCCCATTACCAGTCCTAACCCCCCCATCAGCCCACTTCCAGTCCTAACACCCCTCCAACAGCCCTTTCCCAGTCCTAGCCCCCCCTCCTCCCCCCGGGAAATTCAAATAAAAAAAACTGGCTCCTGAAGCTGCTGCTGTGGTGGCAGCAGCAGAAGGAAGTGCCCTGCGGCCGCCCCGGAAGAGCCCTTCTCTCTCCCTCAGTGCTGCCGGCTTTACAGAGCCATGAAGGGAGTTTCCCTTTCTCGCATCTGTAAAGCCGGCAGCACTGAGGGAGAGAGGAGGGCTCTGCCGGGGCGGCCGCGGGGCACTTCCTTCTGCTGCGGCTCTTCCGATCAGGGTTTTTGGGGGTTTTTTTTGAAGGACGAGTGAGGCAGGCTTTTTGGGAACAATTTTTCTGCCCCCACAAATTTGCCACCTGAGGCTACCGCCTCACTCGGCCTAATGATAGAACCGCCCCTGCATTCACTGGACACACTGGTTGTAGGGCAGGAGAGGAAATGCTGCACAACCTTGGCCAGGTTTTGTGCTTAGTATGCCAAGGGATCTGTGTGCGTGACCTTGATAGCCTCTGCAAGGTAGCATGCCACTGAAATTCATGCAGGAGTCTGGAGGACTAATCTCTGCAGTTTAGCATTGTAGCTAAGGTTTCAGTCACCAAATAATTTTCCTGACTGGGGCTAATGGACCACTGACATGTATAGCTGGGGAGGGAGGCAGGAAGTAATAGATGACAGTGTGGTGCTCATAGTGTAAGTAGTGCTTGCCAGCATTCTTACTATTTCCCTGCTGTATCACTATCGCCACCACCCTCATGCTTCTGGCACTCCCTTTCCTCCACCTCAGTCACACGTTTTTCCTTCCAGTAAGTTAGTGAGTTGCACTACAGAGCCACAGTTCCTTTCATTTTTGGGTCACTGAGACCAGCTAGCATATAAACATCCTCCTTCATACAGGGTTATTTATTTATTTTATTTATTTATTATTTATTATTTTATTACAAGTTCTTATATACCGCACTATTCGGCATCAGCGCGGTTTACATTATAACATAAAGACCATAACAACAAGCTGTTTGGTTTACATCGAACAGGAGTACAAACTTGGAGAACCGGGGTAAACTATATACAAGAGATAATTACATAGAACAGAATAGAGTCTTAATAAGCTAGAAGTCCACCATCACCAAAACCTCTGCTGTGAATCCCTGTCGCTGCCAAAGACATTCTAACTGAGCCAATAAAATATTTGCTACCTGGAAGAGAAGACTCAAGGTAGCTCTTGTGGAACTAAGTTCCTTTCTAGTATCCTTAAAGGGCATTAGGATTTCTATCACCTGTATGATATTTGCCCAGTCCTAGCAACCCAAGGTCCTGTTGATGCTGATCTTGGTCGTCAATGACTTCTGATGCAGGCCCATCCATTGCTCCAGCAACCTTGCCAGCATTTCATAAGTGTAATTCAACCTCTTCGCAACATCCTGCTTGAACTGGTGCATAAGTACCTCTGTGGCATCCTGTTTCTCATGCAGCCCATGCTCAGTCTTTACACTTTGGTGGAAATGCCCAGCTATTTTGCAGCACTTCTTAATCAGTTGCCTTAGGACAGGGTTATCACTTCCCTTCTTCTACAGGCATAATGAGTCACAAAAAAACAGGCGCTGCGTGTGCGCCAAGCATTTAAGAACATAAAAAAATGCCACAATAGGTCAGACCAAGGTCCATCAAGTCTAGTATCCTGTTTCCAACAGTGGCCGATCCAGGGCACAAGTGCTTATCAGGTTCCCCAAAAGGCACACAGATTCCACAATGCTTATCCCAGGGTAGCCATTGGATTTCCCTGATCCTCTTTAATAATGGTTTATGGACTTTTCCTCCAGGAACTTGTCCAAACCTTTTTTAAACCCAGCTTCACTAACAGCTTTAACTACATCCTCCGGTAATAAATTCCAGAGTTTGATAACTCATTGAGTGAAAAAATATTTTCTCGTATTAGTCCTAAATGAGCTACATTGTAGCTTCATTGAGTGTTCTCTAGTCCTTCTTTTTGAAGGAGTAAGCAACCAATTTACATTTACTCATTCCACTCCATTCATTAATTTATAGACCTCTATCATATCTCCCCTCAGCTGTCTCTTTTCCAAGTTGAAAAGCCCTAACCTTTTAAGCCTCTTCTCATAGGAATATCCTTCCATTCCCTTTACCATTTTGGTGGCTCTTCTCTGTACCTTTTCTAATTCTGCTATATCCTTTATAAGATATGACAAGCAGAACTGCACATAGTATTCAAGGTGTGGTCACACCATGGAAATATAAGAGACATTATAATATCCTTGATTTTGATCTCCGTTCCTTTCCTTATGACTCCTAGCATTTTATTTGCTTTCTTGGCCGCGGCTGTACACTGTGCAGAGGGTTTCAACGTATTATCCACAATGACACCTTAATACTTTTCCTGGATGGCAGTTCCAAAGAGAGTTTACAGTACAGGGTTCAGGGCTGGGAGGACATGGCACACCAGAAGAGGTTGAGAACCCAGGAAGCTGCAGAAGGGACAGAAACACGCAGAGCCAGAAGTCCTTCCAAGCACTGTTCCCTCTAAGCTGTGCGCATGTGCGCGCGCACACACCTTGCCGAGCGAGCGCACATACTTTACAACAGAGCGCACAAAAATTACGGCTCTGATTCTGATAGAAAACAACACAGATGTCTTAAAATTTAAAAGCTATGATTGTAATTACTAGAAATTTCCCGCTTCATTTAGTAATCGTCTATTTTCATTTAATTTGATTAAAATCAATATGGTGTACATACTGTATTCTGACGTGCAGTCAAATTTTAAAGTATATAACTCCCAGTGTTGTTATGTGGCGCACAAAAATGTAACCTTCCTTCAAAAGCTGCACACAGCTGATATTTTATGCGCACACAGCCTACAGAAAATTAGAGGGAACATTGCTTCCAAGGCAAGCCAGAGGAGTTCTGAAGTAGGAACTTTAACTGGGTCTGGAGGAAGGGCCAGGAGAACCAGCTTGTAGAGGTTTAACAAGCTGGGACAGAATAACAACTGCTTTGGATTTCCTTGAACTGCTGTATGGCCTGTATTGTACAGAAAACCTCTTCCCACTACACACACACTACCATAGGAACTTTGTATCGTGTAACAATAGTTTGGGTTGTTCTTCCTTAAGTGCATAACTTTACAACTCTCAACATTAAATTTCATCTGCCAATTTATCAAGGTCCTCTTGCAATTTTTCACAATCCTCTTGTGTTTGAATAATTTTGTGTCATTTGCCATTTTGATCATTTTACTCATTATTCCCATTTCCAAGTCATTTATGAATATGTTAAAAAGCAGCAGGCCCTGCACAGATCCCTGGGGTATTCTACTATTCACTTTTCTCCATTGAGAAAATTGGCCATTTAATCCTACTCTCTGATTTCTGTCTTTTAACCATTTCCAGATCCACAATACTACACTGCCTCCTATCCCATGACTTTTTAATATCTCCAAGAGTCTCATGAGGGACCTTGTCAAAATATTACAGATTAGTAAGACAAGATATTCCTTGGCTAAGTCCATGTTGGCTTTCTCCCATTAAACTATAACTATCTACATATTCAGTAATTTTATTCTTTATAATAATTTCTAGCATTTTGCCTAGTACTTACTGATGTCAGAATCAGTGGTCTGTAGTTTTACGGATCACCCCTGGAACTCTTTTTAAAAATTGGCGTTACATTGACTATTCTCTAATCTTCAGGTGCTACTAATGATTTTAATGATAGTTCACAGATAACTAATAGTAGGTCTGCAATCTCATATTTCTGTTCTTTCAATACCCTCGGATGTATACCATCCAGTCCAGGAGATTTGCTACTTTTCAGTTTATCAAATAGATTGTAATACATCTTCCTGGTTTATCAAACTTTCTTTCAATTCTTCTGATACATCACCTTTAAATATCATTTCAGGCATGACTAACTTTCCTACATCTTCTTGAATAAAAAGCGAAGCAAAGAATTCATTCAATCTCTCCTTTATGACCTTGTCCTCTGTTAGTGCACCTTTTACTCCTCTATCATCTAAAACCACCCTACACACACACACATTCACTGTTTTTCACTGCATGCACACACAAAAGTCAGTATTTTTTCAATTGTTTGCCGTGTAGACCGCCTTGATTACAGGAGAAGGTGGTATAGATATCCTTTTAAATAAATAAATAAATAATGATCCAACTGACTCTCTCATAGGTTTTTTTGCTATAAAATGTACTTGAAAAAGTTTTTATATCCAAGATGGCACTTGAGTGAATGCATCTGAGTATGCTCTCTGTGTTTGCCAGGTGGATGGATGGTGCTGAGTGGGTTCCTCTCCAGCACCCGACCATCCTGCATCTCTGTACCAGACCACCCTGGAGAACTTTGTTGTGTCCTTGGCTTTCCCAATGGCGCTCCCTTTGGAACAGCCTGGCAGGAGTGTAGCAGGCAACAGCAAGGGGGTGTTAACCACCGAATTGCATGCTTGGCCCCCGAATCCAGGAAGTGGGTGCATTGGAGGAGTAGCCTAGTGGTTGGGGCAAGGTACTTCAGGCCAGAAGATCAGGGGTTCAAATCCCACTAGAGGACAGCAACCTTGGGCTGGAAGGACTGGGGTTTCTAGTCCCACAGATGCTCCTTGTGGTCTTGGGCAAGCCACTTAACCCTCCATTGCCCATGTTCCCTGCAAGTATTAGTGTATGTGTCTCATATCCCCGCGTGTTAAATGTATCCCCCAATTGTGTTGTGACCGCTTTGATTGAAGGATAAGGCGGTATACAAAACTGTCTAAATAAATAAATAAAAATAATAATTGCTGCTGCGGGGGATCTGTGGCAGACTGATGAGTCTGCCAGAGTGTTTCTGCACTGGAACAACCTCAAACTGTTGAACTTTCCAAGGCCTCCCCTTATCTTGGTGATTGACATGGTGAAAAAGTACTTTGTTGAGGTGATGGGAACGGACTCTACCCCCTCTAGTTAGGGCTTAATATCTGACTTCTGGTGGGGTTTCTTCCTTGCCGGGGGGGGGGGGGGGGTGGGGGGGGGAGGGGAGAGTGGAACTCCGTTGCTGCTAATTTAATGGAGTTCTTGTAGTCCTCAATAGAGGTGACCCAGCATGTCATCCTAATTCTTACTTTGCTTTAGAAATTGATCGCCAAACTGTGTTTAGGTTGTTTTCGCTCATTGGATAAATTATTCTATGGATCAAAAATCATCTAGATTCATGCAAAAGTGACGTTAGCCTTTGGGTCAAATTTTATTTTATGTTTTCCTTGTATTTGTCTGTTGCAGTGTGAGGGGAAGGAGTTTGTATTTTTTGAACCTAGACAGTAATTAGAATTTCTATGGACCAAGGAGGAATTAAATGCTCAATTGTTGTCCCATAGCACCGTTGTAGGTCTGTAAAGGGAGTTTTTGCAGGGACAGCGTTTGCTTAAAATTATAGTTTACTTTTCCTTTAGTGTTTCTTTTTTGTTCTTGGATCCTTTCTCCTTATCTTGTGGTCTAATGTTTATTAAGATACTGCGGGATATTCCATTATTGTGTTTTATATTATGTTGCTTGATTACCACATGCTTTTGTTTTTGGATGAAGTATATTGTTAATATCATTAAAACAAAACAAAAAACCAGTTTCTATTATGCGTTTTTGCTTCCACAGCAAGATTTTGTTTTCAAATTCTCTCTTTGCCTGCCTTATCAATGCCTTGCATCTAACTTGCCAGTTTTTATGTTGTTTCCAGTTTTCATCATTTGGCTCCTTTTTCCATTTCCTGAAAGATGCTTTTTTGGTTACAACAGCCTTCCTGACCCCCCTTTTAAACCATGCTGGCAGTTTTTGGCCTTCCTTCCATTTTTCATAAAGTGTGGAATACATCGGGTCTGGGCTTCCAAGAAAGTATTTTTAAGCAAAGCCCATGATTGATGTAAACCTTTAACCTTTGCAGATGCTCCTTTTAGTTTTTTCTTAACTATTTTCCTCATTTTATAATAGTCTCTATTTTGAAAGTTAAAAGGTAGTCCTTATCATCCTCGCTCTATTTATTAAATAAAATGCTATTATCACTATTGCCAAGTGGCCCCAACACCCTTATCTGTTGCACCAGATCCTGTTTTCCACAAAGGACTAGGTCCAAAATAGCTTCCCCTCTTGTCAATTCATGAACCAGCTGCTCCAAGAAGCAGTCATTTATTTCATCTAAAAACGTTATATACCTGCTGTGACATTGACCCATTCAAAACTGGGGTAATTGAAATCACTCATTATTACTGTGTTGTAACTTTTGTTAGTTTCCTTGAATTTTTTAGCATTTCATCAGGCAGTTGGTAGTACACCCTCACTTCCATCGCCTTCCCTTTTTTACATGTAATTTCTATTCATAGAGATTTTACAGTGTATTTTGTTCCTGCAAAACTTTAATCATGTGAATCAATGCCCTCTCTAACAGAGCACCCTTCCACCAATTTGATCTACCCTATCATTGTGATATAATTTATACACAGGTATCACAATGTCACATTGGTTGTCCTCCTTCTACCAGGTCTCTGAGATGCCATTTATATCTAAACTTACATTTAGGCTATTGTAATAGTGTGGCATGTGGTGAGAAGGGGTTTTCTTTAAATCACAGGCCAGATTGAAGTTCAGGGTGGATAAAAGCAGTTTTTATTCTGTCCCAGATTGTTAAACCTCCACAAAACAAAACCCAGAACAGACAGTAGTTCAGGGAAAAGAAAAATCACTCTACGTCTGTCCCAGTTTGTTAAACCTCCAGAAGGTGGTTCTCCCAGCTCTTCTTCCAGCCCCAGTTAAAGTTCCTACCTCAGAACTCCTTTGTCTTAGAGGACTTTTGACTCCACGGGCCTCTCTCCTGCAGCCTGTTGGGTTCTTAACTTCTACCTATGAACCATGCCTTCCCAGCCTCTCTTAAAGGGGACTGTTGATAATCCCTTTGGCGAGAGACTGGCAGCATTCTATATAACCCTTCACACCTCCCCCCCATTAAGCTCAATAATACCTCATTGAATGTCTGCCTCACCTGGGACCCCCACATGGGAAAGGAAGTACGAGTTCAAGTGAGTCCGATGAGCCCTATCGCAGATCTGGAACTGGTAGGGTTAGAGATTCAAAACCTACTGCATAATACAGCCATTGGACTCCTTATGTTGAGACAGCTACTTGAGGGATTGGTGGTCTGTTATCAGCATAAACAGATGGCCTAGCAAGTAGTTTTTGAAGGTTTCAAATGCACAGTTGATCATCAGGGCTTCCTTCTCAATTACCGCATAATGCTTGTCCTGAATAAGCAGTTATCTGCTGACAAATGCTATGGGATGTTCTTTACTCCTGACTTCCTGGATCAGAACGGCTCCTAGGCCCACCTCTGAGGCATCAGTTTGCACAAATGGTAGAGAGAAATCAGCACTAATCAGGATGGGTTCAGCACACACAGCCTACTTGAGGAGCTGGAAGCCCAGATTCAGGTTTGGTGACCACTGAATCCATTCGGGAGCTCTCTTCCCAAGGAGATTTGTTAATGGCTCTGCCACCCCTGTAAAATTAGGGATGAACCGGCAGTAATAGCCCATCAATCCATGGAAGACATGAACATTTCTTGGGGTTGGCCATCAACACTTCCTCCCACAGGTTTGTCATTATGGCTTGTACTTGGGTTAGATGGGTGGTCCATTCTCTGCGGTAGATGACAATGTTGTCAAGGTATATAGCCGCATACTCCTTGTGTGGTCTGAGTAGGCGGTCGACTAGTCATTGAAATGTGGTAGGAGCCCCATGTAATCCAAAGGGAAGTACTGTAAACTGGAATAGACCTTGTGGTGTCAAAAAAACAGCCTTCTCCTTGACAGCCGGAGTGAAGGGCACCTGCCAGTATCCCTTAGTCAAATCCAAGGTTGATATAAGCATGCTCCACCGAGTCACTTAATTAGCTCATCTTTTCTGGGCAAGGGATATGCTTCCAATTTAGAAGCTGCATTGACTCTCCATCGGGTTTAGGAACCAAGACGATGGAGATTGACCGATCACTCATAGACTCTGCTATAACTCTCAGATTAAGCATCTCATCCAGCTCCTTGGTAACAGCCTGTCGCTGGGCCTCCAAAATATGATAGGGTCATTGACGGATAACCACTCCAGGGTCAGTAACAATATCATAACAAATGACGTGGTTTCATCCTGAGAGGATGGAGATCACCTTTAGGCTCTGGTGAACTAAACCTTCTAGATCTCTTCTCTGGGCAACAGAGAGCTGGTCTCCAATTGTGACTTGAGTTAGATATGATGGGGCTGAAATTTACAGCCCAAAATTACTATCACAGCTGTCACTGGAGTCCACTTTTCCAATAAGTTAATAAGGTAAATTTTGGTTTTCTTCCTTTTATCTGGCTGGACAATCTTTTAGTTAACAGACCCCACTTTCTCTCCCACCTCATAGGGCTCCTGCCATTTATAGAGTAATTTGATCTTGGATGAGGGCAGCAAGACTAAACCTCTATCTCCCGGTTGGAAGATACGGTGCCTGGCTACCCGATTGTAGCCCCTGGCCTGCTTGGCTTGGGCTTTTTCCAGGCTGAGTTTGGCCACCTTTCCGGCTTTTCTCAGTCGATCTTGCATTTGTATAATGTACTTCACCAAATTACACCTGATATATGGTTCTTCTTTCCAGGTTTCCCATACCAAATCTAATATGCCTCTTGGCCGTGTTCCGAAAAGCAACTCAAAAAGGTGAAAACCCCATGGAACTCTGAGGTACCTCACAGATGGCAAACATCAAATAGGGTAGGAGAATGTTTGAATTCTTTCTGCCCTACTGCATGAACTTTTATAATATCTGTTTCAGAGTTTCATTGAATTGCTTAATGAGGCCATCTGTTTGTGGGTGATATACTGATGTTTGCAATATTTTAATCATCACCAATGTACACACTTGCTTCATCACCTTGGATAAAAAGGATTTTCCTTGATCAATGAGGATTTCATGGGGTATTCTCACCCACAAGAACACTTCCCAGAGGGCATTCACGATAGAAGTCATCTTCATATTCCTTAGAGAAATGGCCTCTGGGTAACAGATAGCATGACTAAAATGTAGTATGACTAAAATATACTTGTTGCCTCAGGTAGTTCGCTCTAAGGGTCCTACCAGGACCATGGCCACTCTTTCAAATGAAGTTTCAATAATGGGCATAGACACTAGAGGGGCAGGTTGGACTCTGGTGGGGTTATTAAGTTGGCAGGTGGGGTATGACTGGAAATATAGCTATTTATGGAGCCCGGGCTTGAAAAATTGGGTTCAAACATGCTCCAGTGTTTTCTCCACCCCCGGTATTCCCCTATTAAATGGCTATGGACCAGTGACAACACCTGCTGATGATAGGGCCAGGGAACTATCAGTTGTTCCACCTCTTCCCTGTCTAGGACACCCTTAGTCACTCTGTATAATAAATCTCCCTTTAGCACAAAATAGGGAAAGGTTCTTACAGGGACTCTCTGTTACCTACTGAAACCCCATTCACCTCCAAAGCCCACTCTCAGACATGTTTAAGGGACTCATCTTCTTTGTGAGCCCTCCAAAAGCTCCTGTGTCTTCCCCCTCTGGGAAGGAGACAATTGTATTTGGGTCATTATTGCTGAGCCCTGAGGTATCCCCAGGGGTTTCTTCCTTAGGATCTCCCTCCCCGGATCCTTTCCCATAGCTGCCCCTAAATGCTGTTGATTGCACAGCTTTTCCCGAGGATGCTGACTCTGGGATTTAGCAGGCTTGAGATTCTTGACATATACTGTAGCTTCGGGTCTCCTAGTGGGAAAATATCTGGAAAATCTTCCTGGTCTGACTTAATGGAGCCGTCATTTAGTCGGGCCCATATAGCGCCAATGTTTTGGAAGTCTGATCACCACTAGATACGGGAGCCAGATCAGCACTACAACTTCAAACGTAGCTTGCCTTGTTGGAGTCTTGAATGAAACCTGTGCCATTCAATACTGCCTCCGATCTCCATGCAAACAGGCCAGTATTACCATTTTTGCATAGTAAGTTTGAAATCAGGTTACTGTTTCCTGGTGAAAGAGAGTTTAGCAAGGCCTGGAGGTGGGACCCCTTGAGCTCCACTGGAATCACAAAGCTCTGGGCCCCAGAGTGGGGAGTATCCACAAAAGTGCAGGTGTGAGGGGTGACATCCATAGGTTTTTCTGTACCCAGAGGACATTCCTGAGTAAAGAGTCCCCAGGCTCCACACGTAAAACAGGTGAAGCGGTCATGGTTGGGGCCATGCCCTCGCCTAGGAGATGACTTTGGGGGATGGAACATGGAGCCAACATCCGTTATGGCTTCCCCTTCCATCCTCCTGGTCTAACAGGGGACTTCTTCCCCTTCTCACTGCTTCAGTCACTGGCTGGGTTTCATGATACCCTTCGGCTTTTTCAAGTGCACTGTCTACTGTACTATAAGCTTGGAGTGCAGTCAAGCCATCCAAAAACTGATCCAATAGCAGAACCTTGGCTACCTCCTGCCCGGTCTTTCCCTCTGGCTGCAGCCACTTCCATGTGAGCTCCTTCAATTGGCAGAGGAACCTCACAGGGCTATCTTTAATCTGGAGCCTCCCCTCTCTGAATTGCTGGCAGTAGGCCTCTGGTGTATAGCCAGCCTGTTCCAATACGGTGGTCTTGACAGCTGCATATGTAGCTCGCCCATCAGGGTTGCAATCCTGGAATGCAGCCTGACTGTTACCCATCAGCAGATTCTCCAAGAAATAGTCCATGTTGCCTCTGGCCCTTTGGCCATGCAGTCAGTTTGTTCAAAGTTCACCAAAATGTAATCAGGTTCATCTTCTGCCATCATTTTAAGTAGCGTTTGCACAGGAGGGTGGAATGGCAGTCTCTGAAGGGCTTGAGTCAACTGAGCCAGGGAACTCCTTTGTAATTTGTCTTGTACCTGAATAAGATTTTGTAGCTGCTGCCGACATTATTGTTGCTGCTACTGTTGCCCTTCTAACATGGCTTGTTGAAACTGCTGCTGACATTGTTGCTCTTACTGCTGACCTTCTGCCAGAATCTGGAGAAATCACTCCATCCTGGCTTGTCACTGTCCTCTTGCATTACTACCACAGCTTCCTCCTCTAGTTAACCCTACAGTATTCTAGCTCCAACAAACTTTTAGTGGCCTCTAATGGCCAAAACAAAGCCTGCTTGTCTGGCACTGGCTAGACCTTTTTTCAAGCTCCCTAACTAGGGTGAGGCTAGCCCTCTTGGTCCATATAAACAAAAAAAAAGAATCCTGACCTACTGTAGAGGCCCAGTCCTGGAGAGATGTGGATTTGACCTGTCATGTGGTTAGAGGAAATCCCACCACTACCACCATATGTGCGATTGGAAGGAGGATAGCAGTTTAGAGAAAACAAAAGCAGTTTTTATTCTGCCCCAGCTTGTTAAACCTCTTCAGAACAAAACCCAGAACAGACAGTAGTTCAGGGAAAAGACAAATCAGCTTAATTTTGCCCTAGCTTGTTAAACCGCTACAAGCTGGTTCTACCAGCCCTTCTTCCAGCTACAGTTAAAGATCCTACCTCAGATCTCCTTTGCACAACTTGCCTTGGAAGGACTATTGACGCTTCGGGCCTCTCTCCCTCCTGCAGCCTGCTGGGTCCTTAACCTCTCCCTGTGAGCCATGCTCTCCCAGCCCCAAACTCTGGGCTGCAGACTCTCTTAAAGGGGACTGCTGAAAATCCCTTTGGAGAGGGATGGGTAGCATTCTATATACCATATCACACCTATATATTCTAGTTCTCCCATCTTAATTTGTTTTGATCCCCTGAAATCTTCCTTCTTCACTGCCTTGATCATGTTCATCCCAGCATCTGTCATGTATGGTGCTCTTTTGGTGCCCTTATTTCTGCTAAGATATGGTACCTTCCTGTTGCTCTCATTTTCTTGCTCTGCTGTTATACCTGTAGCCTGTTCCTGCTTCATCCTGCTGCCACCAGTGTGCTGTCTGGGAGAGGTAAGCATGTATATGCTGTGACTAGTCCAGATGTCAGTGGTGAAGTGCATGCTACTATCAGCCTTGGCTTTTGCCAGCTTTGCCTGCAGCTGAAGATGCAGTTCATAATACAAGCTGGGCATCACTTGCCTACTATAAATTATCCTGCAATTCCCTTGGTAATTGGGGGCTAAGAGATACAGCATCTCTTAAACTCCACCTTCTCAACCATGTAAGGAGAAGGTTATCTAGAGCTATTATTTCTCCGATACACCATGTCACTACCCTCAATGCTGCCTGCCACTTGCTCTGACAGTGCTGATGAACGCCACCCCATCTCTTATTTGGTGGCTTGCTTTGCTGCTCATTGGGCCTGCTGCCATGCCATCTGACTGATAGAAGAGGCTAGGGGCTCCTCCTGGAATAGGGATTTTGGTTTTCCTGTGCCTTTCCCATCACTACTATTCCCACTCTTGGATGGAGTTCTCAGCCTAGGATCAACACCCTACTTTGTACTGATCTGGAAAGGATGCTGTTTCACCAAATGATGAAGCATGACACTATTTGTAAGATGACCCATCAGTTTACTTCTACTAATGTGCTTTGACTGGCTTCCAATTCTTTGTGGCAGGGATTGCCTGTCTTTTAGCGCACTGCTCCACCCAGCAGAACTGTGCTGCTGCTTCTGCTGCAAACATATAGGACTTGCTTAATGTTATGATGAATGCTGATGGATTAAAGACAGCCACACATGACAGAAAATACCAAAATTGACTTCCTACCTCAACCTCGGTATCTATGGCCCTCTGAAAGCAAACCTTGGGACAGGTGTGCTGATGTTCAGCATACCCAGTAGAAGTGAAGGTGTGACACTGGGGCAATACTGTCGATACATGTTTGAGGTTGACCTAGGAGGTCACCTACATATTGCTATGTCCTTCATAGCACATCTACATCCATAACTCTGTGGTGTATTGATATTCTAATGTGCATGTGACATGCATCTCTTGTGACTGCTTACATCTTATGCTGTATCACTTGTCAATTTGTTGGTGGCATTCCCTATCAAGATGTACTCTTATTCATCTGGCACATGTGAGCCTTTGGAGGTGGTACATGTCAAGCCCAGGGTTGGTGTGGGCACCTACCATCAGAGGACTTAACTGTGAGAGGGCCTATACATATGGATGGATGGTGGCAGACATTGGCATATGTGTTGTCTTTCTATAGTTCCACATCTAGTGACTTCACTATCCAATTTATATGTGTACCCTGGACTGTTGATTCCTTCCAATTTTCTCTTTTTTCCTGTAGTTGTGCTGGCACTATGCACGCCGGGATTAGATCTTCCATGTCTCTGGACACCCCCCCCCCCTCCTTGCTGCTATGATCTCATATTGGGCTGCTTTAACATATTTTTAAAATGTTTGAGGCTCTTTTATATCTTGCCTGACATGGCACTCTTGTCTGGAGTTTAAGTGAGGCTGATTCTTCAGTTTGGCTCTCCATGTTAGGGTTGCATGGTGTCAATATGCATCTCATGGTGTAGAGAGGTACAGATGGCCATCCTTGGGACCAGACCTGTTTAGGATATGTATGCTTCTGGTGCTGTATCTTAATTTTTTGCTGAAACATCTCATCTTGGATTTGCTGTAGCAGCCAGGACCGGGTTCTTCTCATGGCCTGGAACCATTTCTTGATGGTTTCCAAGTCTTGCATTAGGCAAAAGCATCTCTAGGAGAAAAGTGGGGTGCATATTATTAGAGATCCACTCAGTTCACTTGTTGAGCTCTAACATCCTCACAAATGTTATCCCTTCATCTACAGAGTTGGTGTTGTCCAAGAAGAGGGAGGAGTGGTCTAGTGGTTAGGACAAGGTACTTCAGGCCAGAGGGCCAGGGGTTCAAGTCCCACCTGGGGACAGCAATCTCAGGCCAGAGGGACTGGGATTTCTAGTCCTATAGGCACTCCTTGTGGTCTTGGGCAAGCCACTTAACCCTCCATTGCCCATGTTCCCTGTAAAGTATTAACATATGTGTGTCATATCCCCTTGTGTTAAATGTATCCCCCAATTGACCACTTTGACCCAGTGAAAAGCAGAATATAAATACAGCTAAATAAATAAGATAGTGGGAGCTATATCATTTGGATAGTAAGGGCATCATGCAAACTGCTGCCTTGCACATCATTAAACCCTCACTTGCTATTGTCCTAGTGCCCAGCACAACTTGCATACCTAGTAGGGCGTATCAATTTTAGGGGTTGATTTTTATATTTACAAACTTTACAAACTACTAGTGACAAATTATGCATTTTTGCATGCTGAATCTAAAGCTATCTTCAGAAACTGCTTAAAGTGAGTCTGACCTATATCAAATCACAGTTGAAATATGTGGAAATTAAGTAATATTTATTTGAATGTACAAATGGTCTGAACAACACCTGTAGCCACATAATTGTCTTTAAAATGTCATTTATACAGTTAATTTAATGTTATTTAACAAAATCCAGCAAAGAAACCATATCTTGTTTGCTTCTGATTCGGCTCATGAACCGCCTGCTGACCGTCTGACCCCTAAAATAATGTTCCCTCCTGATTATACACATGACCAGCAGACTCAGTTGCAATTTTTACATATCTTTCTATGGACTGGGTGTGTGATGGCCAGTCTGGAACCACCATGGCCTTGCTCAAATGCCTTCATCTCTGCTGTTGTCATGGTACAGGTAAGAGGAGGCTCAGAGACTCTGGAGCTCCAGTCAAGTAATTGAGTGAGTGTATTTGTGTCAGTGTTGATGGATGGTGTTTTCCTGATTCTCACACTGCTGTCTCCAAGCTGAGTCTTCTCATCTCTTTCACCTCTGATCTTCAATATCTTCTCTACTGCACCTCCTCTTTCCTGTTCCTCTTCACTACACAACATAGCTTGCAGAACAGACTAACTGTAACCATACCAAGCTGACCTTCTCACTGTAGGCATGACTATCTTCCTTACCTCTTCACACTGTTCTTCCAACAGTTGCAGCTGGAAAAGGAGATGCCTGGGACCTTGTGCCCAATTGCTATTTATTTTTACATTGAACCAGTTCACCAGAAATAAGTAAGATAAATTGACAATTGAGACACAAAAGGCATTAATATGCAATGCAAACACATAAAACCTATTATCAGATCACTTAAACATATTTCAGTAATTTGTGTATTTTTGTGTAATTTCTTAGAAATTACTGGTAGGTAAATAACAAGCTAGTTGTTGATTTGCCACATGAAATTATACCATTTTTTTCACTAGTGCTTTTTAAAATTATGATATTTCCAAAATTGACACATCCTAGTGCCTAGTATTTACCTCTGCTTTGTGAGTGTATTCTGTACAAGCCCTATAAGGTCCCTTATGGCAGGGTTCTGTGCACCTGTAATCCCTATTCCTATATGATCAGTGTGATCTGCATTTATCAGGTATAGAAATATAGAAATGTGATGGCAGAAAAAGACCACATGGCCTATCTAGTCTGTCCTTCCATATCAACCACTACAACAATCCCATTTTTGCCTTTAGAGATCCATTCTGTTTGTCCCATGCTTTTTTGAATTGATACTGTCCTTATCTCTACCACCTCCACTGGGAGACTATTCCATGCATCTACCACTCTTTCCATAATGAAATATTTCCGCATATTACTCCTGAATCTATCCTCTTTCACCCTCATCTTATGACCCCTCGTAGCAGAGCTTGCTTTCAACCAAAAGAGGCTCTCCTCCTGTGCATTTATGCCACGGAGGTATTTAAACATCTCAATCATATCACCTCTATCCCACCTTTCCTCTAAGGTCTAGATATTAAGATCCTTAAGTCTGTCCTCATATGCTTTACAATGAAGACCACTAACCATTTTAGTAGCCTCCCTCTGTACTGACTCCATCCTGTTTACATCCTTTTGAAGGTGCAGTCTCCAGAATTGCACATAAATTCCAAATGAGGTCGCACCAAAGATTTATACAGAGGTACAATTACCATCTTTCTTCTGCTGGCTATTCCTCTCCCTATGCACCAAAGCTTTCTAGCTTTCGCTGTCACCTTTTCTACCTGTTTAGCTACTTTAAGATCATCAGATACAATCACACCTAGGTCTCACTCTTCTTTTGTGGACAGAAGTACTTCACCCCCTATACTATATTGTTCCCTTGGCTTGCTGCAGCCCAAATGCATGACCTTGCATTTTTTAACATTAAATCTCAGCTGTTAAATTCTAAACCATTCTTCCAGCTTAGCTAGATCCTTCTTCATGTTATCTACAGCTTCCTGGGTGTCTACTCTATCGCAGATTTTGGTATCAACCACAAAGAGGCAAACCTTACCTGAAAGCCCTTCCGCTATATCACTAACAAAGATGTTAAACAGGTATGGGAGAAAGGGACCTGCCTGCCTGGATGCAGTGCCTTGCGACTATGTGGTCATTGTTCATGGCACTTACACATATCTCCATAAAACACTACATGAGATACTTTGCTGTCTGGCCATGTGGCAGCTCTGCCCAGTCTGTCTATATGACAGACTGGCTGATCGTGCAACGATGTGAGCGCGTGCAGCTGTGTGTCTGGGAATGTGTGTGCATGTGTGGATGTCTGGAGAGGCTGCTCTTTGGCAGACAGCAAGACTTTATCATGGCAGTTGCATCAGAGCTGGTGCAAGGGGATTGGGTGCCTCCAGGCAGCTCTTCAGCCTTATATCCCCTCCCCTGAGAGTCTGATAAGCTCATCATCAGGACACCACCCCTCCAACAATAATCCTGTATGAATGCATCAGTGCACATCATACTTTTCTATTGTTATATTTGTTTTGTTTGCATGTATGTGTGCCCACTTTCCCTAAAGCTTAAAAAAATGAGCTGCTGGATTTTTGAGTGTGTGCGGCTCTCGGGATTTGTTTTTTTGCTTTGACTGTGGCTGCTCTTTGCTGGCCCTCAGAATCTGATGCCCTAGGCAAATACCCAATGGTTGGAACAGCCCTGATGCCCATGCTTCCCTGCCTACACACTGGGTGTAAGCCTGCAGCTGGGTGGCTTCCTGTGAGATGTAGGTATAGGTCAGTCCTCTGGGACCCCCTGGCCAGTCAGGTTTTCAGGATATCCACAATTTATTTTTATTTATTTATTTATTTAACATTTTTTCTATACCGCTTTTGTCCAAAGCAGTTTACAAAGAAGAACATAACAATTATATAAAATTGTTTTTACATTAAACATGGGAAGTCAACTTGGCTATAAATATGGGGTAGTTTGACGGATAGATAGAATATGCACATAGCAAAGCAGTTATCATATATAGGGAGGGAAAAGAGAGCGGGTGACAATGTATATGCATGAGATAGATGTGCATACAATAGAAGCAGTGCATGCAGATCTATCTCTTGCATATTCATTATGGATATCTGGCTTGAGAACCACTGGCATAGGTAAAGGTAAAGAAAGTTTTCTTACCTTGCCAGTGCGATGCGGATCCTCTTCTAGGCCCTCCATGGCAGTAGAGGGAATCCTCATTGTCAGACTAAGAGCAGGGTCTCGGCTCTTGAGAAGCTGGGCTGCCACCTCATGGTCATTTTGGTGCTCTCCGAATGAGGAATACAGGGGACAGGAAACACATTGACCTGATTCCACAGGGGAAGATGTACATTACACCCCTAGGGTGCAGTGGTGTGTGTGTTTTGCCACCACAATGGAACTGAAATGTGTAAGCTACATGTGCAGCACCTCGAAATAGGCAGGCTGGAACATGCAATCGCCCTTTGATGCTCTTTGCATTATCCTCGTTAATCTGGTTGTGCTGGCAAGGATGGCCATGAAACCACATTTTAGAATGAAGTTGCATGTCTTTGCCTCCACAGCTGCTTATCGGGGATTTCCATGTGTGGTGTCGCAATTTCAACATGTGTATATGTGTACATCACTGCAGCAAGTTAAAACAAAACAAGTCAATTTCAAGTGGCAGAGATATGCCGATTTTAGAATCATCCCACACATGCACACCCTTTCATCTAAAACTGACATGGGTTTTCAGACATTTTCACCTCCGCATCCCATTAACCCTCTAAATGTTCTTTCTAAAAGGTGCTTCACAGCTCTTGAGGTGACATTAACTGTTCTATTATTTACTGTATTTAACTATTAGCACACAGTAACAACCTTAAAATTGTGTTTTATTCACTAGGGGTCCGATATTCAAAGGGATTTATCTGGCTAGCAGGATCTGCTAACTAGATTAACCCAGCTGAGAGGAATATTCAGAGGCACTAACCAGCCCGTACCACTGAATGTCACTTCTAAACTCCATGGCACTGTCCAGACACTGTTGCGGTGGTCCATGGTTGGGGAAGGGTGGTCCCAGCACTTATCCAGTTAATGGTGATTTTCAATCCGCTAACCAGATAATGGCCCGTAAAAAGTTAGGTCATCTCAATATCTGCCCTAACCTTATGTGGTTTGGCTATTCAGACAGTGACTGAATATTGTCGCTGTCAGGGGCCGTCCCAAGAGTTGCTTCAAAATGTTGGTGCCCTAGGCAAACCTTACGTCTTATGCCTGTCCCTGCAACCCCCTATCCCCCAAGATGTCAGAATCTATTGTTTAGATTTGAATGCCTTGCTCTTTGCTTTCCTCCAGAAGAGGACACCCTAGGCGCCACCTAAGTTCCCTGATGGTTGGACCAGCCCTGCTCACTGTTCAGATAGTCATGTTGGTCAGTGCTGAAACTGGAGGATATCTGGATTCTGGTGCTGAATATCTAGTTTTACTTTTGCCAGTGGTGGCCAGGCACTTTTAGAAACATTTACTGCCACAAGCTGAGTGTCGGGCTCTAGCTGCTTAACTGATAGCAAGCAGTAAATCTGGCATAAATCAGTTATTACGGCTAATAAATAGGCCCCTAAGTGATTTCTAGGTATCTTCTGTGCAGGGCCATACCAAGCCATAAATGCGCCCTGTGCGACTTGCACATCTGGCACCCCCCCCTCTCATCACATTTTCCTCATGCCCAGCATCTCCCCATTTTACCCCACACTTCCATGTCCAGTAGGCCCTCCCCACGCTGCCTGCTCTTGCCCTGCCACCACTTTCTGTGTTCCCTTGTTGGCAGCAATGCCAGCATCAGCGGAGCAGACCTGATCTCAAATTGAAAAAAAAAATGTGTGTCTTTCTAACTCTGCACTTGCAAGCAGGTCTGGTTCCTCCCTCCTGTGACATATCAATGTCTGAGGTCCATAAGAAAGATTAAAACACTTTTCCACCAGGACCACTTCCGCACAGTGTGCCAAGCACTCATCACACCTCTGCTTGATTACGGAAATTTGTTATATCAAGGCCTCCCCCAGCAGACCTTACACCCACTTCAAATGGTTCAAAACACTACAGCATGCATCATCACCGACACTCCAAGGTCTGAACACATCACCCCCATCTTACGGCAACTACAATGGCTCCCAATGGTGGCCAGAGCAAAATTTAAAATAATCTTGACCATCTTCAAAATCATCCACCATCTTTCGGCAGATGCACTACAAGAAATCATAACAAGGAACATTAGCATTACAATAATGACAACATGATCAGCACACCTTCAGGATATCACAAGACTAAACAAAATACATCAAGAAGAGCTCCATCGCTACTGGCATCCACACTATGGAACTCCCTCCCAACGAGCCTAAGGGCTTTAGAGGACATCATAGACTTCTGCAAGGCCCTTAAAACCCTGTTCTTTACAGAAACCTACGAGCAGATAGACAACAGTCCCCACCCAAGGGGTATTGCAACTACCCCCGCCAACTCAAGAGCAGATAGACAACAGTCCCCACCCGAGCGGTGTTGCAATGTAAATATCCCCACAAACTCAATACCCAATCAACCCAACTAGACTCACGACACCCTCATGATAAATGTCACCCTCAAATTGTGACATCTTAATGTTGTTAAATACCCTCATGTTAAATGTTGTAAAGCACCCACATGTTAAATGTAACCCCAATTGTGATGTGATGTAACCACTTTGATTGTAGGATAAGGTGGAATACAAGTCTGTCTAAATAAATATATAAATAAATAGGCTTGCATGAGAGGAGGGAAGGAGCAGACCAGCTATTCAAGAGCGGAGTTGCAAAGCGCCATATTTCAATGGCTGGTCGGAAAGATCCACGTGTTCTTTCTCAATTTGAGATCAGGTCCGCTCTGCTGCAGCCACTGACGCCACCACTGAGGGAACACAAAAAGTGGCGGTGGGGCAAGGGCAGTCAGAATGGGGGGAGCCAAGGCCAGAAACCCCAAATGTGCCCCTAATCTTTTGCACCCTGTGTGGCTGCACCCACTTGCACAGGGCTAAGTATACTGCTGCTTCTGTGTGTCACAACTTAGATGTAAGCTCAGAAGAAGAGACTGTCTTATTTCTCTGTGCAGTACTGCCAAAGTCCAATAATGTTATAGAAATGCTATATAGTAACTTCTCATTTGTTTATATTCTTGCTGACTTTATCCTGGTCTTATTTCTGCTTCTTTGCTCATCTTTATTAATTTGTGAAAAAATTTAGAAATCATTTACATAGGGCACATATAAAACTCAAAGTTAGAAAACAGCTGTGATCTGGCTTTCCAATGCCAATGCAGTCTCCCCCCCCCCCCCCCCCTCTCTTTTCTGCTTCCTGATGTCTCTATCACACTTGCTTCTTCAATTAGACATTTGGGTGTTATCTTGAAACATAGAAACATGATGGCATAAAAAGGCCACATGGCCTATCTAGTCTGTCCTTCCATATCAACTACAACAGCCTCCTTTTTTCCTTTAGAGATCCTCTGAGTTTGTCCCATGCTTTTTTGAATTCAGATACTGTCCTCATCTCTACCACCTCCACTGGGAGACTATTCCACACATCTACCACTCTTTCAATAAAGAAATATTTCCACATATTACTCCTGAGTCTATCCCCTTTCACCCTCATCCTATGTCCCCTCGTAGCAGAGCTTGCCTTCAATTGAAAGAGACCCTCCTATGCATTTATGCCACGGAAGTATTTAAAGGTCTATCGTATTTCCCCTATCCCGCCTTTCCTCTATAAGTATACATATTAACATCTTTAAGTCTGTCCTCATATGCTTCATAATGAAGAGCACTAACCATTTTAGTAGACATTCTCTGCACTAACTTCATTCTGTTTATATCCTTTTGAAGGTGCGGTCTCCAGAATCACATAGAATACTCCAAATGAGGTCGCACCAGAGACTTATAGAGAGGCACTATCACCTCCTTTTTCTGCTGGCCATTCTTCTCCATATGCAGTCATCTTTTCTATGTGTTTAACTACTTTAAGAGTGCCAAACACAATTACGCCCAGGTCTCGCTCTTCTTTTGTGCACAGAAGTACTTCACCCCCTACACTCTACAGCTCCTTTGGATTTTTGCAGCCTAAATTCATGACCCTGCATTTTTTAGCATTAAATTTCAGTTGCCAAATTCTAGACCATTCTTAAAGCTTAGTTAGATCCCTTCTCATGTTATTGGCTCCTTTCTGGTCGTCTACACTATTGTAGATTTTGGTATCATCCCCAAACAAGCAAACCTTACCAAACAGTCCTTCCGCAATATCACTAATAAAGATGTTAAACAGAATCTGTCCCAGGACAGATCCCTGGACTCATCTTTTTCTTTTCACAAGCATATCATTTCTAGTGTAAAGGGCTCTTATTATGCACCATAGCAAATTAGGTTCATCCACCCTTTCCTCTCCCCATCGGCACTCACCACATTTCTCTTTAGTCTGGTTATCACTTGTCTCGACTTCTGCAGTATTGTTTTTGCTGGCATTCTTGAGTATGGGATTAAAAGATTACAAGCGATCTGAAACTCCACAGTCAGATTGGTTTTGTTGTTGTTAAGTGCCATCGAGTCGGTATCGACTCATGGCGACCCTCTGGATAGTTCTCCTAAACTGTGTTCGGTCTTCAGTCAGGTGGCTCATGGTTAACAGACAGGAACCCATAGCTGCTGTTATTGTATCAATCCATCTCATTGCTGGCCTTCCTCTTTTGTGTTGACCTTCTACCTTGCCAAGCATGATGTCTTACACTAACGATCTCTCTCTTCACATGATGTGTCCAAAGTATGAAATTTTCTTCCTATCTTTTTAATTGTTTTTATATGCTTCAAAATATGACCATGTCACACCTTTGTTACTGAATCACCATTGGCTGCCCATTCATTATAGGATATTATACAAAATGTTGCCGTTAGTACCTAAATCATTACATATTGGTCTTCCTGCGTATCTTGTTTCCTTAGCCATTTTTCAAAGGGTGCTCTGCTCAATTCCTGCTAATTGCCTTTTCCTCCCTTCTACTGCACAACCTAGGCACAAGTCCACCAGACATTCTACCTTCTATTTTCTTGTACCAACTCTCCCCTCAGAACTTTCTTTTTTTTTTTTTTAAAGTGCTGTCTTCTGGCAGCCTAGCAGCCTTTGAGTTTTCTTGGTGCTGTCTAACTGCAAGTGGATTGCCAGGCCTTTTCATCTGAGGCAATGGAGGGTTAAGTGACTCGCTCAAGATCACAAGGAGCACCAGTGGGAATCAAGTCCTTGATCGTTTGGGTACTAGGCAGTTGCTTTAACTACTAGGCTACTCCTCAGTGCTCCTGCACTTTATTTAAAGCCTCTCTCAAAACCCACCTATTTCAGCAAGTCTTCTGTCTACATAGACAAAGCAGATGTCTGAAATGCTGTTTGGACCTTCTCTATTCTATCCATTTGTTTTCCCCTCTTGTTGTGATTGGCTCTACCTTTTTTATCAATTAATGGAGTTCCTTTCTTTATTTCTTATTACTATTTTAATTGTAAACTGCTTTGCTGGCTTGAAAAGCGATATATCACATTTTAAATAAACTAAACAAAAGCCTCTGGATGTCTTATGGCCAAAACAAGCACATTTCTGATGCCTATCCATGCCTGCAGCTTTGGATGCCTCATGCTGGGGACATCCACAAACCCAGCTTCTAAAATGCCTCTGGAGACATTTCTGTGTTTTGAACGTCACTATTCCTGTTTTCAGATGTCCAAAGCATGAATAGGACTTCTAAAATAACTAATTTTGTGTGCAAATTTGCATTCCACCCACGCTTCACTCAAAATGCATCCCATGTGCCCTCATACTGAAAGTACAAGTGATTGGTCTTACACACGTATTTACGGAATTGCGACCAGCTAAAATATGAGCATAAGTACGCATTCATGTGCATAAGTCCTTGAAAATAGGTGACATGCATGTAAATTGCACTTATCTTTATACAGTTCCCTCTAAAATCAACTCCAAAATGGTACCCTGGAGATTGTATTGTTCTTTCTTGTGTGCCTATTTTCCAGTATATATACACCTCCTAGTCTGTACACTTCTTTTATGTCCTTAATATTAATGTGTTTTTTCATTGCTGTTAATTTAATTCAATCTCTTGGCAGTCTGGGCTTTATCTTTAGCTTTTATTTTTAGGCCCAGGAGAGGTCAGATACATTATACAGTGCATAAGCAAATCATGCCCTTCTGCACTTCACAGATCACATTGTAGCTAATGTGATCTAAATACATTATTTATTTATGTACCGTATTTAAAAAGAACATTAACCTTTTAGCAGCGGAGTATATTTTTATGCTTTATAGTGGGTTAGTTTAACATGTTTTCTCATCAAACACTAACACCTTTGTCAAACTTCAGTAATTCCAGTGACTGCCATCATAAAAATGTTTGGTTAGTGTTAATAATTTATGAAATTGGTTTGTCTGATATTGTCAACATGCAGGCTATCGCTCATCTATTAAAACATTAACAGAGGCTGTGACATAATGGACCCTCTGTTCTCTGTTTTATTTGAGGGCTACATTGTTCTGTCTTTGGTACTGTTCCAGTATGTTCTCATTAAAAAATGAAGGATGGCAAATATTAAAAGCGTGGGAATAAGGGGAAAAGAATGCTATGTGCACCTTTGCAGGTAGCATTTGTTGGAATAAAACATACAACTCGAACCTTTTGTCAAAATAAAAACAAACAAGCAAAACTGCCCAGCAGATCCTCCAGGAGACAGATCCCATTCAGGGCTGGTGCTACTATTAGGTGAACTATGTGGCTGCTTAGAGCACCAGCATCCTAGGGGAGGCCATTGTCCAGGGCCTGCAGTGGCGGCCATGCAATCCAGTGCTTTCCTAAAGCTTTGCTTCTGCATTGTGGTTCATGGCTTCTAGGATCTGTCACTTCTGCCCCCTTCTGCTGCAGGCTTCCAGTTTTCATAAATCGGAAATTGCTTCGGAAGGGGGCAGAAGTGACAGGCCCTAGAAGCCATGAACCATGATGTCATTCTGGAGGTTTGAGATAAGCACTGCATCACGGTATACAAGCCATTGCTGCTGCCACTACAGGCCCTGGAGAGGGGTGGCAGCAATGGGTGCCCTTGCCTAGGGTGTCTTAAATACTTGCACAAGCCCTGATCTTGTAGGTATGATGATGGCTATTGGGCAGGACTGTGGGTGAGAATGCCACTTATGCATGTATTTTGCATAAGATGCACATACTCATTGACTCTTCCTGGCACATATATTTATTTAACATTTCTTATATACTGCCTTTCATGATATCAAGGTGGTTTACATTGAACAAATTGAAATTACATTGAACAGGGCATTATAACTTGGAGAGAACTATTTTACAGAGACCATGGGCAATGGAGGGTTAAGTGGCTTGCCCAAGACCACAAGAAGCCCCTGTGGGACTAGAAACCCCAGTCCTTCCGGCCCAAGGTTGCTGTCCTCTAGTGGGATTTGAGCCCCAGACCTTATGGCCTGAGGTAACTTGCCGCAACCACTAGGACACTCCTCCCTCAATATATGTACAATGCTACTTGGAGCAGGAGTAGGTTTTATGGTGGGAGCTTTTGGGTGGCTTATTTTATAAAGGGCAAACATATATATATATTGCTATGATAAAACTTCAAATAAACTTGCACATATACAGTCTGTATGTGCATAATTTCACCTGAAATGGGCTGGGGTTGGAGAGTGGTTAGTGTTGACAAATATACTTTATAAAACATGTAGATATGCACATGAATTAACCAGGGGAATTTGTGTATGCCCAAGAGCATGTGCATTTGTTTTCAATTATTTGAAATATTTATAATTTGCACTATCCACTGTTGTAAGTGAAGAACAAAAATGCGTGCACAAGTGGAAAAAAAAAACCCCCTACAGAAATATAAACAGTCACCACTTCAAGTATAGACATACTGTAAAGTCAGTTACCAGCCTGGAGCTCCATTTTCCAAGAGAAATCAATCTTCAGTCTAGATTAAATGCTCAACTGCTTCCTGAAAGTATTTTTTCCTGAGGGTTAACAAGTGTTCTTCAGTTTGAATGGCAAGATATTCCAAAGTCAAGGACCAGATACTGTAAATGCTTGTGCTCACGACTCACTCAAACATACAAGATGCATTGATGCATTCGAGGCTGCTTTTAGATCCTAACCCTTTATTCTCCTGTTCATTGTCCATGTGTGTTAAGACCATCTTTAGCCCTATTGTTTGTTGTGTTTTGTCTTGCATAGTTTGTAAGCTCTATTGAATAGGGAGTGCCATTGTGTATAAATATAGTGCTGCATATTGAAATGATTATTATTAGTAGTATATCCAATTAATTACTTACAATAGATCGCAACATCCAGAACTGTATTAATGTACATAGAGGCTTCACCACTTAAAGCACAATGGATTAACACTAAAATTTAGTGGGTAATTTTGGAAGCTTTATTCATGCTTTGGATGTCTGAAAACAGGCATAGAGATATCCAAAGCACAGAGATATCTCCAGAGCCATTTTAGAAGCTGGGTCTGTGGACGTCCCAGAGCGTGAGGGTGGCCAAGTGTAAACAGGGGTATGGCGGAGGCATGGCCGGGTCATTCCTAAGAACCTGGACATCTCTGACATCCTGAGTTATGTCTAAGGTTAAACCTATCAGGAGTAGCCTAGTGGTTAGAACACTGGTTTGGTAACCAAGCAACCAGGGCTCAATTCCCACTAGCACTCCTTGTGGCCTTGGGCAAGTCACTTAACCCTCCATTGCCTCAGAAGAAAGGCCTGGCAATCTACTTCCGGTGACACTGCCAAGAAAACCCAGGAGCTTCTGCGTCGTCAAGACTGACTCAAAGGTACACATTGCATTTGCAAACCTATCACAGGCACAACCAGGCATCTGAAAAGTGTTCATTTTGTCAGGCAAACATTTGGAAGGTGTGGAGAAGGAGCTACACTAATACTCACTCTAGTTTACATGGGCAGGGAATGGGGGCTTGTGTTTACATTTACTATGCCCCTGGACATTCTCTTATGCTAGCTTGTCTGAAATGGATGCCCCGACCTAAGCTTTCCTAATGGGGACATCTATCTGGCTGCCCACGTACATGTCCACGTTGGGGACATCTATGTTCCTGAAATCTGCTGGGAGGCATAGACCCTGGCATTTTTCTGCATGTTCCACCCTAGACATCCCTGATTGGACTTGGGTGTCCTTTTTAAAATGTTACTTTAAATGCACAGTTCAGTGAGTAGGCAGTGTACTGAATAACCAACAGGGAAAAACAATTCAGTGCCATGTATTCCAGGCAGTACATCAGCTGCTGCATTCTGTACTACCTCTATGGCATTCAACATATCAGATGGCAACAGAAGATAGACAAAATTGCAGTAATCAAGACTAGGCAGGAGTGTGGGTGGATAGGCTAGGGCCAGGGCAAGGTGAAGAAGTGCAAGTGGCAGAACTGAAGCAGGACCAGATGTGGAGCAGGGGACTAGACCCAGAGTGACTGTGGCAGGACTGCAGCTAGCACTGGATGTGGGGTTGGAGCTGGAGGTCTTGGTGGCAAATGAGGTAGGAGAGAACATAAGAACATTAGAACATAAGATATGCCATACTGGGTTAGATGAAGGTCTATCAAGCCCAGTATCCTGTTTCCAGCAGTGGCCAATCTAGGTCACAAATACCTAGCAGTTTCCCTAAAAGACACAGGTTCCACAATGCTTCTATTGGGGCAAGCAGTGGATATCCTGGGTCCCCTTTAATAATGGTTTATGGACCTTTCCTCAAGGAACTTATCCAAACCTTTTTTAAACCCGGCTACACCAACAGCTTTTACTACATCTTCCGGTAATGAATTCCAGAGTTTGATTAAACGTTGAGTGAAAAAATATTTTCTGTAATTACTCTTAAATGGGTAATCCTGTAGCTTCATTGCATGCCCCCTAGTCTTTCTAAATTTTGATGGCATAAACAATCAATCTAAGTTTACCCATTCCACTCAATTCATTAATTTATATTTTTATCTCCCCTCAGCCATCTCTTTTGCAGGTTGAAAAACCCTAACCTTTTTAGCCTCTCTTCATAGGGGTATCCTTCCATCCCCTTTACCATTTTGGTGGCTCTTCTCTGTACCTTTTCTAAAAACGCTACATCCTTTTTAAGATACAGCGACCAGAATTGCACACAATATTCAAGGTGCAGTCGCACCATGGAATGATACAGAGCCGTTATAACATCCTTTGTTATATTCTCCATTCCTTTCCTTATCATACTTAGCATTCTGTTTGCTCTCTTGGCCACTAAGGCACACTGGGCGGAGGGTTTCAACATTTTATCCAATATGACACCTAAATCTTTTTCCTGGGTGGTGGTTCCTAATGTGGAACCTTGCATCGTGTAACCATAGTTTGGATTGTTCTTTCCTAGGTGCATAAGTTTGCACTTGTCCACATTAAATTTCATCTGCCAGTTGGATGCCCAGTCTGCCAATTTATCAAGGTCCTCTTGCAGTTTTTCACAATTCTCATAGGTTTTAACAACTTTGAATAAGTCTATGTCATCTGAAAATTTGATTACCTCACTCGTTATTCCCATTTCCAGGTCATTTATGAATATGTTAACAAGCAACGGACCCAGCACATATCCCTAGGGTACTCCACTATTCACCTTTCTCCATTGAGAAAATTGGCCATTTAGCCATACCCTCTGCCTTCTATCTTTTAACTAGTTCCTGATCCACAATAGTACACTACTTCCTATCCCATGATTTTTAATTTCACTAAAAGTCTCTCATGAGGGACCTTGTCAAAGACTTTCTGAAAATCCAGATACACTATATCAACTGACTCACCTTTGTCTACCTGTTTATTCACACCTTCAAAAAAACATAACAGTTTAGTAAGACAAGACCTTCCTTGGCTAAAGCCATGTTGGCTGTCTACCATCAAGACATGTTCTTTATAATGGTTTCTACCATTTTTCCTAGTACTGACGTCAGGCTTACTGGTCTGTAGTTTCCTGGATCACCCCTGGAATCCTTTTTAAAAATTGGCATTACATTGGCCTTCCTCTGATCTTCAGGTATTACAGATTATTTTAATGATAGTTCACAGATTACTAATAGTAGGTCTGCAATCTCATATTTCAATTCTTTCAGTACCCTTGGATGTATACCATCTGGTCCAGGTGATTTGTTACTGTTCAGTTTATCAAATTGTTGTAATACATCTTCCCAGTGTGTTGATATTTCTTTCAATACTTCTGCGGCATCACATTTAAATGTCACTTCAGTCATGGGTAAAATGCCTTCATTTTCCTAAGTAAAGACCAAAGCAAAGAATTTATTCAGTCTCTCTGCTATGGCCTTGTCCCCTCTTAGTGCCCTTTTTACCTCTCTATCATCTAATGGTCGAACTGACTCTCTCACAGGTTTTTTGTTACAAATGTACTTGAAAAAGTCTTTATTACGTGTTTTTGCTTCCACAGCAATCTTCTTCTCAAATTCTCTCTTTGCCTGCTCTATCAATGCCTTTCATCTAACTTACCAGTGCTTATGTTGTTTCCAGTTTTTGTCATTTGGCTCCTTTTTCCATTTCCTGCAAGATGTTTTTTTTGGCAACAACAGCCTCTCTGACCTCACCTTTTAACCACGCTGGCATTTTTTGGACTTCCTTCCACTTTTCTTAAAGCGTGGAATACAGCTGGTCTGGGCTTCCAAGATATTATTTTTAAAACAATACCCATGCTTGATGTAAATCTTTAACCTTTGCAACTGCTTATTTTAGTTTTTTCTTAACTATTTTCTTCATTTTATCCTAGTCTCCCTTTTGCAAGTTAAAAGTAGTACTGTGAATTTCATTATCATCCTTCCTCCATTTATTAAATCAAACCTGATCATGGTATGATCACTATTGCCAAGTGGCCCCAACACCCTTATCTCTTGCATGAGATCTTGTGTTCCACTAAGTAGTAGATCCAAATAGATTCCCCTCTGGTCGGTTCATGAACCATCTGCTCTAAGAAGCAGTCATTTATTTCATCTAGAAACTTTATCTCCCTAGCATGTCTTGCCATGACACTGACCCAGTCGATACCGGGGTAATTGAAATCACCCATTATTATTTATGTACCGTAACATTTGCTAATTTCTCTGATTTCTTTGAGAATTTCATCATCCATTTGTTCACTCTGGCCAGGCAGTTGATAGTACATCCCCCGTGCCATTGTCTTCCACTTCCTACATGGAATTTCAATCCGTAGAGATTCTACAGTGAATTTTGTTTCCTGCAAAACTTTGATGCTTTGTGACTCAATGCTCTCTCTAAATGTAGGGGGTAATTTTGGAAGTTTTATTCATGCTTTGGATCTCTGAAAACAGAGATATCTCTAGAGCCATTTTAGAAGCTGGGTCTGTGGATGTCCCAGAGCACAAGGATGGCCAAGTCTGAACAGGGGCATGGCGGAGAACACTCTATTAAATAGTGAAAAGGAGCTGAGTTGACAGTAACCGCAGATCAGGCCCACCAAGAACTGTTGAACCAATAAGGATGGATCTGGTTAGGTTTCTTAATATATTGTGGCTCACAAGACACATCTCTTGCTGGTTCAGTGGGATCTCCTGATGAGTGGACTTCTCTGTCTGCTGCTCGTGGTCTTACTAACAGGCTTGAGCTCAGTCACTGTGGCCTCCAGTTTAATCCCCAGTACATCTGACAACCAAAAGAGAGTGTATCACAATCCATGGATTGTTAGCATCCATAAAGGTTTTTAATCTACGATCTAAACATAATTTAAAAAACACTCTAGAGTGTAGCATAGTAATGTTTACGTTAACCTGGAAACTTAATGAGAAGGCTGGATCCAACATAATCCCCAGATTCTTAACTTCCGAAGAAATAGAAATACTCCATCCATCAATCTTATACTTAGAAGAAATACAGATGGATGAAATCTGAGTCAGTACCATAGGTTTATTTTACGCGTATATAGGTCACACCTTTCCAGGAGACAATCAAGGCAAATTACATTCAGGTATAGTAGGCATTTCCCTGTCAATCTAAGTTTCTACCTGAAGTAATGAAGAGTTGAATGGCTTACTCATGGCCATAAGCAGTACCAGTAGAATTTGAACCTTTGTCTGTTTATTACAAGGCAGCTAGCCTAACCATTAGGCCATTCCTACACACCAATTTTCAAATCTAACAGAGGCATTTTCAACTATATATGCCAATTTATGCACACAAAGGGTCTGAAAGTGCACAGAATGATTAGAATGTGTATACTGCTATCTACGACCTAGGCGTAGGCATCTCAGGGGAAAAGTTTGAATGGAGTATAGATGGAGTCGCAACGTGCACGCGTGCTTTACACAACATTTACAGCTGCTCCTGAGCAAACATAAAATTTAGCCATGATTTGGCAGGATTTGTGCTAGTCCTTTACACAGACACGTAAGTACCTATGAATCTTTATAATATAGGCTTGGAATAGTTGCCTTTCTGGCCTACCAGTACTATGCCCTTTGTTATAATATTACTCGCTACTTGGACTTCTTCCTTTGACCAACAGAATGTATATACAGCATCCAATGTTGATGCTACTAGAGCAAAAACCTGAATCATCATTTGCATGCTACTACAGATATGATTACAAAGATAATCAATAAGATGCGCTGAATCACTTGTGCACTGGATATTGTATCCATATCAATGGTTAAGTCACTGGAGGAACTGCTGGCACCATGTCTTTGTGATTGGGTGCAAGCTTTGCTAAGCTCTGGAGAGGTGCCAGTGTTCCTAAGGAGAGCTGTAGTTCACCCTATTAAAATGAAGGTTTCTAATCTTGATTGTACTATTTATAGACCAATATCAAGTATTCCATATTTAGGCAAATTACTTGAACAATTTGCGTGGATGTATTTGGATGAATACATAGAGGGGCATTCTATTTTGGACCTATGGCAACATGGTTTCCGGTGGAGCCCAGCCCTGAAATGTTTAATTCTTTAACGAGCATATGAAAGATCTGGAGTTTAGTAATACACTGTATTTGTGTGTTTTTTATTGGCACTGTAGCAGCATTTGATTCAGTATTCTCTTTATGATTGGTCGATTACAAAAAATTGGCATAGCTGGAATCATCTTAGGATAGTTTCATTCATATCTTACTGGTCAACAACAGCAGATTTGTACCTCTGTTGCAAAATCTAGATGGTGCAGCTTATCACAGGAGATACCACAAGGTTCAGGCTAGGCCTGATATTCCACAAGCCTAAACTAAAAGTATAACTTACCTAAATAATGGCTGCATATTGCCACTATCTGTATAATTTTCTGTCCTACCCTTGCTCCTCCCCTAACATGCACCACAAGAATACAGATAACATCTGGCCATTCTGCAGTTTAAACAACCTGATATTATCGGTATAGTTTTTGAAAATACATGGTTAGGCTAATAATGCATTTGCCAGCAAATGCCTAATTGCATTTGAATATCAGTCTGATAGGACGTAATTATTCATTCATATGGAACAGACGCAGACTCACCAATAAAACTCTCCCAACAGCAGATGCAGAGCAGAAGTAGGGTTATTCACTTTACAACTCAGCATACAAAAAGATTCTATTCAAATTCTAGTCTCCCATTAGTAACATTGTGTGTTATAACACAAAACCCTGAAAAAGGACACTCGATATCAGCATCAAGAACTCAAATTGCACTAACCCTACCTATGAAAAATCAGCACTACAAATACTACTATTGAACATTTATAAAGCACTACTAGTTGTACGCAGCATTGTACAGACATGTAAAAAAGTGACGGTCAGAGCTTACAATCTAGTCGAGACAAAAAACCTACAGAGCACAATCTAGTTAGGGCAAAACCAGGTTGGCTGTCTCCCATTACTACTACTACTGTGCATTTCTATTTAAATAAAAGACAGACAGACAGTCCCTGCTCGTCAGAGCTTACAATCTAAAACCCCAGTAAACCCCAGTAAACAGAGAACAAACTGAACTACTACAGATTCCTAGAGAGAACCTTATGTGTTCACAGAATCCGGCATCTCGGCTGCACATGGAAAACACAGATCATCACCTAGTACGAAATAAGAAACTACAAAATTTGAAACAAATATATAGACGGAAATTGAAATGGAAAACCCCACAACCAGATAATGAGCTTGTGAAACACCGAAGAAAGCAAAACGGAAATTGTACCTTTCCTGTCATCATTTTATTTTTTCAGTTTATTATTTTATTATTTATTAGAGTCTCTTTTATACCGCGCTATTCAGCATCAGTGCGGTTTACAATGAACAATAAAATACACATTTCCGATGGTACTTTGTGTTTACAGTTGAACAGGTAATGCAACTTGGATAACAGGTAACTATTTACAATTTAAGACATAATTGGGAACTCTTTTGACTTCAGTCAAGGGGGTTCTGAGAGGCTTGTGAGGATGGTGCAGTTGGCTTGGTTCTAGTCTTTTTTCCTCTTCTTCTCATTGGTGTTCTTCTAAGTCCTGTTCCAGGATGCCATTTCCATTTTCTTTTTCTTCACACTCTCTACATTCGTCCTTTTCTTACTACATTTCTCTCTGACATTGATCCTTCTATTTCTCTCAATTGCTTTTTACCTAACTGTAGCTTCATTCTTCTTTCTCCCTCAATCACTGTTTGCCTCCATCATCTTTTCACTGTTTGCCTACTTACCAGTTTTCCATTTCCTACCCTTCCTTCCCTAGTCCTTCCATTCTATTGCCAGCATCCTATCCCTCGTCTTTTATCCACTTCCTAGTCTGCCATTTCCTCCCTCTTTACTCATCTCCTCCCCAGCTTCATCTACCACCTTCTGCTTCTCATCCCTTAATTAGCCCCAGCTCATTCTCTAGCACTCATTCTCTCTCCACCTCCACCCCTTTATTATGTCTTCCCCCATCCAGGCTTCAATTTCCCCTTTCACTCCTCCCATTTCTACCCTCTCTCACCTCTTAAAAGGAAGCCCTGTCCCTTCCTGTGGCTCTTACCCACTCCATAGCATTATGTCCTTTTCACTCCCCCCCCCCCCCCAAACCTCTCCCCCAATCCTCCACATCTTTTAAATCTCTCCCCTCTCCATATTTCTGCACTTGGTCTCACAGTCCTACTCACACCCCTTTGTCCCCACTGTCCTCCTAATCTCTGTTTAATTTCTTAGTCCCCAGTATCCCTCCAAGCAACTCCAAGTTTCCATTCACAATCCTACCCAAGCCCCGAGTCCCCACTTACACTCTCAAAACTGAGCCTATCTTAGAATCTTTCTTCTGTTGTCTCACCAAATCTTAGAGTCTCCATCTCAGAGTCCCTACTTTCCCACATCCTATATCCCTAGGACCTTCCCTTCTGCCTCCTACTCCCCTTCCCCAGCACATAGCCATTTATATCCTTCTCCAATATTCATTAACCTTGTCTTTCCTCCTCCTTACCCCAGTATGCATTCTTATACTCTCCCTCTCAACCTTTCCCTGGATATGCGTCTTCCCCATGCCTCACAATATCTGTCTTCCTCTCCCTTCTCACTCCCCCAGCATCCCTCTCTTTTTTCCCACCTCGACCCTATCATTTGCCAGCATCATCCCCCTTTCAATCCTAGGACCCCAGCCCTACACTTAGCTCCCTTCCAGTCCAAGGTTCTCACTGCCAGTCCCTTTTCCAGTCCCATCCTCCCAGACCTAGTATTAGCCCATTTCCTGTCCCCCAGCCCCACTATCAGCTCATTTCCTATCCCAGATCCCTCCCCCAGGCCCATTATCAGTCCATTTCCAGTCCAAGCCCCTGCAGTCCCAGTATCAGCCCATTTCCATTCTCAGACAGCCCCTCTGATCAGCCCCTGTATCAGCCCATTTTCAGTCCCCCCAGCCCTAGTAATGGCTCATTTACAGTCCCCCCCAGCCTCAATATCAGCCCATTTCAAGTGCCAGTCCCCCCAGCCCCAGTATCAGCCCACTTCCAGTCCTAGCCAGCCCTCACGCAGCCCCAGTATCAGCCCGCATCCAGTCCCAGACCCCCTCCCTGCAGCAACACAGCCATGGGAGCATTTGCTGTTTCTCCCATGGCTGTGCTATACTCAAGCCGCCAGCACTGTATCCTGCGTCACAACTCTAAATGCAGGGGGCAGGCTGGAAGCAAGCTGGTGAGGCAGGCTTCCCGTGCTTCTGTTGTAGTGCATGCTGCCTCACTGTCTCACCTGTCCTTGCAGCATCCCTGTTTAATGTTTATATGGTACTTTTTTTGTAAATTCTTCTGTGAATTTGTCATCTACCTTTGAATATTTCCTGATGATATTATGTTCAAATCATTTTCACTGTCTAGTGGTCCCTCATCTACTAAAATTGTTTCCCAGTTTGCAAAAATTGCAACTGATTATCGACAAATGGTCTGGCTGCCAATATGGAAAAAAGAAAACAAAAACAGTTGTCATTTATTATTTATTATTATTTATTTATTTATTTACATTCTCTTATATACCGTGCTATTCTGCATCAGTGCGGTTTACATTGAACAAACTGAAATTACATTGAACAGGGCATTATAACTTGGAGATAACTATTTTACAGGGAACATGGTTCTTAATAAGGAGTCTTTTTATTCACCTCCTTCTACATTACCTTCACTGCCAGGTATGAGTGTCATACCAGTTTTGGACAAGGTACAACATCCAGGAATAATGCTAGATGCCAAATTGACATTCCGTTCCCAGATAAGACTATTAGGGCTGTTTTTTACAAACTCAGACTGGTTCATTATCTACGTGATTATTTTGAATTTGACGTCTTTCGACTGGCAGTTCAGCTGCTGGTGATGTCTTATTTTGACCACTACAAGAATGTATATATAGGGTTACCAGCAGTTTGCAATTCAAATGTTGCTGCCTAGTTGATTTTTAGATTAAGAAAAGATGATCTCATCACCCCTTATCTTCGTGAACTTCATTGAGTCACTATTAAGTTCTGTATATTGTTTAATCGTTCATGACTGATATTTAAGAGTCTTCATGGTTCCAAGGTGATTGCTCCTGAGCTGAAAACATTCCTTTATACCTCGTATATATCAACTGACCAGGCTTCTTCAGTCATCTCAGCAGTAGTTGCTTACGGTTCCTACTGTACATGTCTGTAAGGTTTCTACTACTACTACTAATCATTTATATACCGCCACAAGGCAAACACATAAAAGATGGTCTCTGCTCAATAGAGCTCACAAACTAATCAAGACAGACAGACAAACATGAGAAATAAAGGATTCAAGGGAGAGAGAGGTCAGTAGAATAGGGGATTAGGATCTAAAGGCAGTCTCAAAGAGGTGAGCTTTTAGCATGGATTTGAAAAGGGGAAGAGATGAGTCCAGGCATAGAGATACAGGAAGTTTGTTCCAGGCATAAGGAGCATCAAGGTGAAAAGATCAAAGTCTGGAGTTGGCAGTGGAAGAAAAGGGCAAAGAGAGAAGGAAGCCAGAGGAGGAGCAGAGTTTATGAGGAAGTGTGTTGAGAGAGAGGAGAGAGGAAAAGGTAGTGAGGGGCAGTAGAGTGAATGCATTTAAAGATTAGAAGGAGAAGATTGAAATGGATATAGAAAAGGGGAACCTGTGAAGTGATTTAAGAAGAGCGGTTATAAGAGTGTAATGGGGCTGGCGGAAAATAAGCTGTGCAGTTTTTTTGAATAGATTGAAGAGGAGAGAGATGATTCTGGGGGAGACCAGCAAGGAGGAGATTACAATAGTCAAAACAGGAGGTGATTAAAGCGTGGACAAGTGTCTTAGTAGTATGTTCAGAGAGGAAGGGGCACATTTTGTTAATGTTAAGGAGAAAGAAATGATAGGTCTTAGTTATCTGGTGGATATGTGCAGAGAAGGTAAGGGAGGAGTCAAAGATGACCCCAAGGTTGCAGACAGAGGAAACAGGAAGTAGAAAAGTATCAAGAGAGACAGAGAAAGGAGGAAAGGGAGGGAGGGTTTAGGGGGTAAAATAAGAAATTCAGTTTTGGCCATGTTCTATTTCAAATGAAGATGGGACATCCAGGTAGCAATGTCAGATAAACAGACAGATATACGGGCTTGAAGAGTGGGAGAAAAGTCGGGTGAAGATAGATAGATTTGAGAGTCATCGGCACAAAAATGATAGTGAAAGACATGGGAAGAGATGAGGGCACCAAGGGATTGGGTATAGAGTGAGAAAAGAAGAGGGCCAAGAACAGATCCTTGGGGGACACCCACTGAGAGAGGGATAGCAATGGAGGAGGAACCACCAGAAGAAACATTGAAAGAGCGATAAGAAGAGAACGAGGTTAGAACAGAGCCCCTAAAATCAAGAGAGGACAAAGTATCAAGGAAAAGGTGGTGGTCAACAGTATCAAAAAACGCAGAAAGGTCAAAAAGAATGAAAACAGAGTAAAGGCCCTTGGACTTGGCCAGAAACAAATCACTGGAGGCTTTGGCAAGAGCTGTTTCAGTAGAATGAAAGGGACAAAAATCAGATTGAAGTGGATCAAGGAAAGCTTGAGAGGATAGAAAATCAAGGCAATGATAAATAACTTGTAATAGGGTTTTTTTGTCTTTGTATGACACTAAGCTTTTGAATTGTTTGCCTTGAAGACAACTGTGTTATTTTGCAAAGAAAATCAAAGCATGGCATTTAACTTGAGCATTTATTGAACTATTCTGCTGTTATCAGTTAGCAGCTGTCTGATTTGTAGTTGTTTGCCTTTCTTTTATATGTGTGTTATAAAATGCTTAGTAATCTTGATAGGCAGGTACAAATGAATGAATGAAATTAAATTTCTCCCCAGTCAGTGAGCACTTTGCAAATTGGACTAAAATAGACAATGAATAATGTAGTTGGCAGAGCAGAATCCTGTGGCATTCTAGTAGTCAATGGACAATAATGAAGTCCTGATCGGTACCCGCTACAGTCACTCATTTGGAAGGAAGCATATTACCTTAAGACTGCAGAAATACCAATATCAGGATCACCCTTTATTTTAATTCATTATAACACTGTGCCCCGAAGAATATAACGATAGAACAATGTGTTCTGGTAACCTTTCGCTTGGAAATTCATTTGTGCTTTGTGTAAATAATTGAGGATTTATTTTATTTTGTTTTGTTTTTTTATTATTATATCTTTATTATTTATTTATTTATTTATTATGAATTTTTATACCGCATTTTTCTGAAGATCAAATGTGGTTTACAAGGAACAACATTTTGAATGGTACTGTGGAGGGTACGTATTCAGTTACATAGAACTTTTTATAACTATAAACATTAACTGCGAACAATAATTTGAATAGTACACAGTAGGGTACATATCCTAACTATATACATTAACTGCAATAGAACAGTCATATCAAAACTATATACATTTTTTTTTTTTGAAATCTTTATTTTCGTTTTTAGAAAACAAAAACAGTACACACAAAACATACATCTACATCCTAAATACAAATACAGATAGACCTATCACTAAACAACAATTCAAACCCCCCCCCCCGCCCCATATCCCTCCCCAGCACTCCCCTCCAGGGTTCAAAGTAGCAAGATTCCTTAAGGAGGAGTCTGCCAAACCAAGTCCAAGTTATCTGCTTAATTTGGCTGATGCAATATAATCATTTAAGAGTTGCCATTTGAGAGCATGCTTCCCAAACATCTGCTTAGACTTACTAGAAGGCTGCTCAAATTGACTATAAAGGCTGACGCGATTCCACCATTCATGGACAGTAATATGGGCGGTATCTTTCCAGCGGCCGATAATTAGACAGATCGCTATGCCGATCATGAAATCCAGCAGAAAAGTACCGTCCTTAGGTAATGAAGGTAAATCGGCTGCGGACCGTAGGCCTATTACCTGCCAGGAGAGGGGCTCCCTGAATCGCAAAATAAATTGGACTTGCTCCCAAACGGATTCCCAGAAGGTCTGCACCCCCCTGCACTCATATACAATATGCCTTAGAGTGCCAACCTCGGCGCCACAAGTCCAACAGAGTGGGCTGCAAGTGCCACCCCAGCGTGCCAGCTTAGCTGGTGTATAAAAGCACTGATGAGCAAAGTAAAACAGTGTCTGGGTCATGGAGGCGGATCTGGTCACTCTGACTTGCTTGCGCCAGAACTTCCTCCATTGGAGATCAGAGAGCCCCCTCCCAGTCTCTCGTTCCCATTTCTTTTGAACTTTCTCCATCAATTGGGACGGGGATCGCGTCAACCTCTTATAAATCTGAGATACTACTCCCTGTGCTTGGCTAAATGCACAGAGGATATCAAGGGCGCCCTCGGTGCCAGAGTTCTGCCCCGGCTTTAGCCCCGCTCCTACTAGACAGTGTCGCAGCTGGATCCACTGAAATTGGCAAGTTAGGGGGAGACTAAATTCCTGACTAATCTCCTCAAAGGTCTTCCACCTGCTAACAGCTTGCAATTGACACACTCTCCACACTCCCCGGGAATACCAAGTACACCAGGCAAAGCTCTTTTTCTGAATTTTAAACAAAGGATTATTCCATATGGGGAGTTGGGCGTGTGAGCTGCCTGCGAGATCACTCAGTTTGATAAAGGATTGAAAAGCCTTGAGGGTATCTAGGATAATTACAGGAATCGGGGAAGTATTAGGAAATTGCATCCCCGGGGCATACTCCAGCGGGATAGGAGCCAATAGCTTTTCCTCCAGGGCAACCCAAACCGGCCTCTCAAAAGTGGAAGAGTACAGCCAGCGAGATCCTTGCTTGAGCAGGAAAGCGTGATGATAATTTTTGAAACTGGGGAAATTTACACCACCCTGCTCACGGGAGAGTTTTAGTTTTTCCTTCGCAATCCTCGACGTCTTATTTTTCCACAAAAACTGCAAAAGCATCCGTTCGAGACACTGATAAATATGCGCGGGGAAATAGCAGGGAAGCATCTCCAGAAAGTAATTGATTTTGGGAACAATCATCATTTTAATAGTTTCTAGCCGACCCCACCAAGAGAGCGTGAGGGGAGACCACCGCGTAGTTAACTCTCGAGTCATGGCAAGGATCGTGTCAGCGTTACACTTCATCGTTTCTTCGAAAGGGTAACGATAACGGACTCCTAGATACTTCACCGCGCCCGATTCCCACAGAAAAGGATAATCACAGAGATCGCCTTTGAAGACCCATTTATTTAGCGGGAACATGACCGATTTGGACCAGTTAATTTTATAACCTGAATATTGCGAATAATTCTCAATTTGCTCCAAGATCTTGGGAATTGAATCAGGCGTGGCGAAGAGGAGAAGATCATCCGCGTAAGCAGAGAGTTTGACTTCCTGCCCCGCGACCAAAGCACCCCGGATAACTGGAGTTTGGCGAATAAGAAGGGCTAAGGGCTCCATTGCAAGATTAAAAAGCATGGGGGATAGCGGGCAACCTTGACGGGTACCCCGCCGCAAAACGAGAGGGGCTGAAGCAACCCCGTTGACACAAATCCGCGCGGTAGGAGAAGTATATAGCACCTCCAAGGCTCTCAAAAAAACATCGCCGAAGCCGAACCAAGAAAGGGACGCAAAAAGAAAAGGCCATTCTAACCGGTCGAAGGCCTTCTCTGCATCTAATGAGAGGCCAATTAACGGTTTCGGCATCTCGTCGGCTCCCAACAATACATGACATAAGAGACGTGCATTATCAGCAGTCGAACGGCCTTCAGTAAAGCCGCATTGATCAGGGTGGATTAGGGTCGGTAGTATCCCAGAGAGCCGAGCAGATAAAACGGTGGCATAAATCTTATAATCAGCGTTAAGCAGCGAGATGGGGCGATAATTGGTGACCAATTGAGGGTCACGACCCGGTTTCTCAAACACCACTAAATTAGCCGTCGCAAAAGTGCCAGTTTGCTGTCCCGCGGCAGATAGGAGTCGGAAATACTGCTCCAAAGGGGAGGCAAGGACTGCGTCGAAGCTCTTAAAGAATTCAACAGGTAGCCCATCCGGCCCAGCAGCCTTGCCCGGAGCCATAGATGCTATTGCCCGCCTTATCTCCTCCGCTGATATGGGAGCATCTAGTGCCTTTCGATGTTCCTCAGAGAGAGTAGGTCGCTGAAGAGTGGCAACAAGTTGCTCAAAGCCCTCCTGCGAGAACTCCCGCTCCGAGCGATATAAGTGTGAATAATAATCCCGGAATGCCTCGGCTATCAGGGAGTCTTGGACAACCAAGTCTGATCCCTGCAAGTTCTTAATGGCACAGACACGTTTGGTCTCCCTCTTACCCTTTAATGTGGTCGCTAAGTGCTTACCGGCTTTATTACTCTCACGGTAATAACTTCCTTGCAGCCGCCGCACACTCTGAGAGGCCGCCGTAGTCATAAGAGTATTGTATTGAAATCTTAATCGCCGAAGCCTCACTAAAATACAGGGGTCAGTGCGCCGTGTGAGGACCCTTTCCCCCGCTTTAATCTGCTGCTCAAGGTCTTGCAGCCGCTGTTTACTTTGCTTTTTCAATCGTATATTAAAGCTAGTAATGACCGCCCTGACCGTGGCCTTAAAACCCTCCCACCAAGCCCAGGTGGAGGTGGCCTGTGAGGAGTTGAACTGAAAATATTCAGAGATAGCAGCTTTTAGCTCTATGTGAAATTCGGGAATATCTAAGAGAGATCTGTCCAAAGTCCAATCCAGAGTCGGGCGTCGTATGGAGTCATCTTGCATGATCAGCGAAATTGGAGCATGGTCCGAGATGTGAATTGAGATTGGGGACTAAAGCTTTGGAGACTAGGAAAAAATCAATGCGAGATTGCGACGCATGCGGCGCTGAGAAATAAGTAAATTCCAGCTCCTGTGGATGCTGTAAGCGCCAGATGTCAACTAAAGCTAGTTCTTGGATCATGGAGGCAAGAAAAAGTTGCCCCTTAGACCGCCTAATCGATCGGGGAGGTTGGCGATCAATGAGAGGGTCTAGTGTTTGGTTAAAATCTCCACCTACTATAATCGCCTTCCCACAATCCCCCTGTAGCTCTTTCGCAACTGCAAGAAAAAAATCGATATTGTCCGTGGAGGGGGCATATAGACACATAAGGACCAGCTCCAACCCGCCTAAGGTCATTTCAGCTTTTGTCCAGTGACCCTCTGCATCTGAACAGTGGCTTAACACTGTAAGCTTAAGGGACTTTTTGGCGAGAATGGCAACACCATTATGTTTCCTAATGGCCAGAGAAAACGCTATAACCTGATAGGGTCGCTGACCAAGTTTCAAGGACTCCAACGAGTTTAAATGCGTCTCTTGAAGTAGCAGTATATCAGCCCGTTCACGGCGTGCATAGTCGAGAATTTTTCGCCTCTTGATCGGGCTGTTGATACCTTGTACATTGAGAGATACAATTTTACACGGAGCCATTAAAACTGGGTATAAAAGAGACCCCATTGGGCCTAAGTGGAAAGCATGATATTGCATAAGGGACAATCAATATAACGAGACAACCTGTCTTGGCAATATTGCAATAACGGAGTGCTGTTAACCTGACAAACATTGTGAGATAATAGGACCCTGGAGGAGAGGCTAAACCCTGAAATATCACTGGTGAGCTCAGGCCGGCAGGGCTGGCTCGGGAGACCCAGATAAGCCACAGTGGGCCCGCACCGCAGACAAGTGGATTCCGCAGGCAATCTTAATCTCTCTGAAAAGATAGAGTTTGGAGGTGTGAAAAGAGAAACATATGATAATCTACACCAGGTTATATTGAACAAACAATATTATCATATATCATGAGAAGATGGAGAAACAGCGATACATATATGGCCTCATCTCCCCATTCATACTAACAGCTATTCTTGCGACAAAAGCGCCAAAACTTAAAAGGGCACACAGCCTGGAGAAGCATATGGACATGCTGTTAAGCTCACAGCGTTGTTCAGGAGGCAAAGCCTACTATACAATGATAGGACAATAGCTATCCGCAGCTCAATGCATCTGCATAGCTTCCTTCTCCTCCAGGAACCGACCAAGCGCTTCTGGATCTTCAAAAGTGCGAGTGTGATTATGTAAGGTGACCCTCATTCGCGCGGGGTAGAGGAGGCCGAACCGGGCCTGGAGCTGCTGGAGCCGAGGACGGTATTCCAGGAGTCTTTTGCGCCTGTTCACAGTGTGCTTGGCTAAGTCCGGAAAGAAGGAAAGTCGGCGCCCCTCGAATTCCACCGGTGCCCTTGCACGCGCCATCTCCAGAATCTGCGCTGCCTGCTGATAGCGTAGGGTGCGGAAAATGACGGGTCGTGGTTTAGAGTTGTGCGGCATCGTGTTGGAGGGGATGCGATGAGCGCGATCAATTTCAAAGTCCTTGTCAAAGGTACAGTGCAGGATCTCGGGGATCGCCTTGTATAGGAAGGCCCGCATATCTTTACCCTCCGCTCCCTCCGGAAGGCCTATCACCCGCACATTATTACGACGTGCGCGATTATTACTGTCCTCCACCTCCCGTTGGAGCACTGTGAGTTGCCTTTCCAGCTTAGTGAGCGTTTCCAGACGGGCCTCATGGTTAGCAAGTGCTGCCTCCGCCTTGTCCTGCCTCACTGAGAGGCTCTCAAACTTAGTATTGAGCCCAGCGAGTTCTTCGTGCACTGAGCTCAGCGCCGCACCGTTAGCCTTGACAAGCTCTCTTACCCCCCGGATCTCCGTAAGTAATTCGAGATGGGCATCCGGTCCTTCGCGTGTGGCCGCCATTGTTTTTCCTGGAGAGATGGGCTCAGTTTTAGTCCTTTTAGCGCTGCTATTTACAGCGCCGGCAAAATCCAATCGCTGCGGCTTGGGGCCCGCCATCAGGAAGGTACCTGGGAGAATTTCAGGGGCCGTAATAAAATTTCAGCGGCACTTTTGTTCAGGTTTTGACAAGGTCTCCTCAGAGCCACCGCACTAGACGTCCGCTCTGCTCGGCATCAGGCTCCGCCCCCCCCAAAAAAAAAACAAAAACAAAACTATATACATTTTTGTTGCTTGGTGGGTGGGAGTGATAGGGAGGGTTGAGGAGGGTGTGAAGTGTATTTTTGCTGGGGGGTTTATGCAGAAGGGGGAGGAGGGTCTATAGTGCGGGTACCAAAATGAAGGGTAAAGAGATGGGTTTTAAGATTTTTTCAGAAGGTGAGGAGGTCGTTTACTTCTCTTAGGTGGTCTGGGAGGTTATTCCAAAGGTTAGGGTCAAAGTGGGAGAATGTTTTGTTGTTAGCTACTTTTTTTGATTTCCTGAAATCAGTTGGTATTGAGAGTTTATTTTTATTACAGTCTTGTTGTGTGCAAGTGATATTATCCTTGGTGATAAGCAAGGAGAGATACGAAGGGGCAATTTATTTGAATAATTTAAATGTTGTGACAAGTATTTTATACTTAAAGCAGCTCTGAATTGGGAGCCAGTAAAGGTCATACAATATGGTGGTGATGTGGTCCATTGGGTTGCTATTCATTGTAATCCTGGCTGCGACGTGTTGGGCTAATTGTAGTTGTCTTAATGTTTGTTTGGTAGTGCCTTGAAGAATTGTGTTGGAGAAGTCAAAGTGAGGAGTGATAAGTGCACTGATGACTGATTTGAAATCTTGTTGGTGAAGCAGGGGTCAAAGTTGCTTTAACAATTTGGAGTTTAAAGAATATCTTTTTTGTGGTTTGTCTTATGTGTGCTGTCATATTGAGGGTGCGGTCGAGAACTACCCCAAGCAGGGCCGGATTTACCTTGAGTGAGGCCCTACGCCAACAAAAATTGTGGGCCCCCAGCAGGGGCGGCCCAAGGGGGGTGCGGGGCCTCATTTGCATAAGGGGCCTCATTTACATAAATATTTGCATAATGTTACCATATACTTTTAGTAAACGTGCCTCTTAATGAGTGTATGGATAAAGAAAGACTGAAAGATTTCTACATTACTATAATCCAGTGCCAACTGCCAGACACATTAGGAACTACTACAAACACTGCCCATTTAGAACCCATAGCAAACCCGCCGTATCCTAACAGCACTACCAGGACTCACAAAGCACCATACTCTACCAATCAAAAGGCAACACTGCAAATATTAAACCAATACATTTCAGAGAACAACAATACATGACCTACTGGGGAAAGAGAACAAGTGGCAATGTCAAATAGGAATTATATAAACAGAACACCTCAGCTCAGTTACACATGCAGAACATAGACCATCACCAAACAAGTAATCACAATTTAGAAACAGGAAGACAATAATTAAACTGGGAATCCCAAAAGCCAAACTTAGAATGTACAACACTGTAGAAATAAAACTATACATTAATTTGCTCTTGTACTAAACAAAGCGCAGGCGTTAATGATGCACATTTACCAGAGCTGACATATTCCAATTAATAAATTCAAAATAAAGAGATATTTTTCTACCTTTTGTGCATTTTTTTCAGCTGCAATTGCTCCAGCCACTTTCTTCTGGTTTCTTCGTGTCTTCTGCTAACTCTCCATCATCTGCTGTCCATTTGTCCTTTCTTCTCTCTTCTAGTTTTTTTCCATTCTCTCTCTACATCTGCATTAACATACTAATCTTTCTCCTTTTGCTCTTTCCTCATTCCTATTTCATCCACTCAAATTTTACCCCTCCATCCTCAATCCCCACTTACTCTCCCAATACCCGGCCAATTGTAGATTTTTTATCCCTCCCACACAAAATATTTTTTCCCTTCTCCATTTTACTCTTCCAGCCCCATCCAATTCTAATTCTCCCCCAACATCAGCTCCCTTCTAGTTCCAGCCTCACCCAGCATCCATTCCCTTCTAGTCCCTGCATCAGCCCAATTCCAGTCCTAGCCACCCATCAGCCCATTTTCAGTCCTAGCAACCCCCAACCCAATACCAGTCCTAGCCCCCCCATCAGCCCACTTACAGTCCTAACCCCCATCACCCCATTTTCAGTTTAAACCCCCCCCTATAACCCATTACCAGTCCTAACCACCCATCAGCCCACTTCCAGTCCTAACCCCATCAACCCATTTCCAGTCAGCCCCCCATAGCCCATTGCCAGTCCTAACCCCCTCCCATCAGCCCACAGCCCATTACCAGTCCTAACCCCATCAGCCCACCTCAAGTCCTAACCCCATCAACCCATTTCCAGTCAGCCCCCCATAGCCCATTGCCAGTCCTAACCCCCCCCCATCAGCCCACAGCCCACTTCCAGTCCTAACCCCATCAACACATTTCCAGTCAGCCCCCCATAGCCCATTACCAGTTCTAACCCCCCCCCCATCAGCCCACAGCCCATTACCAGTCTTAACCCCCCCATAGCCCATTACCAGTTCTAACCCCCCCTCAACAGCCCACAGCCCATTACCAGTCTTAACCCCCCATAGCCCATTACCAGTTCTAAACCCCCCCAACAGCCCACAGCCCATTACCAGTCCTAACCCCATCAGCCCACCTCCAGTCTTAACCCCCCAGCCCATTTCCAGTCCCAGCCCCCCCAATAGCCCATTACCAGTCCTACCCCCCCCCCCCCATCGGCCTAAAGTAAAATTTAATAAAAAAAATAAAACGCTGGCTGCTACCGCTGCTGCCGTGGCAGCGGCAGCATGGACTGACCCGCGGGGCCCCCTCTGCCTGGCTGAATCCCTCCCTCCCTCCCTCCGCGACGGCTGAGCCCCTCCGTGCAGGCTTTGAGAGGCGCGAAGGGAGAGTGTCTCCCTCGCGTCTCTGTTAAGCCCGCAGGGGCTGATGGGAAATTTCCCATCAGCCCCTGCGGGCTTAACAGAGACGCGAGGGAGACACTCTCCCTTCGCGCCTCTCAAAGCCGGCACGGAGGGAGGGAGGGAGGGACGGACGGACGGATTCAGCCGGGCAGAGGGGGCCCAGCGGGACAGTCCATGCTGCCGCGGCAGCAGAGGGGGCCCAGCGGGACAGTCCATGCTGCTGCGGCGGCAGCCAGCGTTATTTTTTTTAAAATTTAATTTAAGAAGGCTAAAGCAGCCAGCGTTATTTTTTTTTAAATTTAATTTAAGAAGGCTAACAATTTTTTCAATTTTTGTGGGCCTTTGTCAGCTGTGGGCCCTACGCCACGGCGTAGTTGGCGTATAGGTAAATCCGGCCCTGACCCCAAGGTATCTTACCTCATTTTAAACTGAGATATTAGTGTCTTGGTCTTGATAGATGTAGGGGGATTGAAGCTCTGGTTTCTTGTCACATACAGTGCTTTAGTTTTGTTAAAATTGATCTTAAGGTTATGGCTTGCAAGCCATATCATTATCTCTGCAAAACAGTCTGTAATTTGTTGAGTTGATGGGTTATGGATGTTGAGCAGAATATATATCACTATATCGTCCGCATATATGTGATAGTTCAGCTGGAATTTCTTAAATATGGAGCAGATGGGTTGAAGGCAAATGTTGATGAGGAGGGCTGAAAGAACAGAGCCTTGTGGTAGACCTTGCTCTTTTTTATAAGGATCAGATATTTGTTGTTCAATTTTGACCTGTTGTGTTCTACCAAATAGATAAGAAGTGAACCATTTCAGTACTGTGTCCTTGATACCTATTTTCTGGAGTCTAGAGAGCATGATGTGATGGTTTATACTGTCAAAGCAGCAGTGGTATCTAAGAATATGAGGAGGAACGCTGGTTTAGCATCATCAATGCCTCGCATGAGTTTGCCAATTAGGACACTGAGGAGCGTTTCTACTCCATGATATGGGCGAAAGCCATATTGGTGTTGGTCTAGTGGAGCAGAGGAGTCGATGTGATCTTGGAATTGTAATTGTACAATCTTTTCAATGATTTTAGCCATGAAAGGGAGGCTGGAAATAGGTCTATATGAGGTAGAGGAGTTTTTATTCATGGAGTTGTTTTTCAGGATGGGGCGGATTAGTGCATGTTTCAAGGGAGTGGGAAAGTGACCATCATGTAGAGAGAGGTTGATAATGGGTAGGATGAATGATGATAGTTCTGATATTGTCACTTTAATCCAGCTAACTGGACAAGGGTCGAGGTAAGATGTAGTGGTGTTTAGTTTAGAGATGACATTTCTGAAAGCGTCTTTTGATGTAGGAGAAAATATTGACCAGGTGGACTTTTGAGTTGGGTAGAGTATATTTTGGTTTGTTATATGTAAATCTTGGAGTTTTAGCTTCTCCTTGTAGACATTAGCTAGGGTTTGGGGTGCTATGGATTACTCAGGTGAGTCTTTTTTAGCTGATTTATTAGTTAGGGATTTCACAATTTCAAATAATTCCCTTGGGCGGTTTAGCGATTTAGATAGAATGTTTGAATAGTGGTCTTTTTTAGTAGTGTTTAAGGTGTCCCTGTAGATTTTGAGAGTGCTCAAATATTGTGTTTGGCAGGTTTTGGATTTCATATTGCACCATTTGCGCTCACATTTACGCAGTCTTCTTTCAGTAGTCTTAGCTTAAGGCTGAATCATGGCACATTTTGTTTTGTTTTTTGAAGTAGGTGTGGTGTGAGTGTAAAATGGCCACATTGTAGAGAAGGGTGGTTATGAAAACTAGATCAAGTGTATTGCCTTTAACGTGTGTTTGCATGTTGATTATTTGATAGTAATCCATATCAGTTATGGATGTGAGAAAGGCCGCAATGTGGCTGTATGATAAGGATGGTAAATTAAGATCACCTAATAGTAAAATAGGGTTCTTGTCAGTGGAGGAGCAAAGTTCAGCAAGTATGTCTTGGTTTTCAGGATTTGGGTCTGGTGGCCTATATGCTAGGTAGATGTAGAGGTGTTTGATTTTTATGATAAGTAAGTCAATGTTTTCTTTGTTGACTCCATGCAGGTACCCTGATTACCAACAAATAACCAACAAAGCATTTTTAAGTGCTCAGAGTTAACATAGTAGATGACAGAAAGAGACCAATTAGGCCATCTAGTGTGCCATGGTATTCCTGTTCTCACTGCCAAGAATATACAACCCACCAGAGCATGACTGTTTATAAGCTATCTCGCCTTAATCAGGACATTTCTATCTTTCTTGTTTCTGTTCTACTGTGATGAGTAAATGAACATACAAGATCTCCTCCTTGCATGTCTCCCTACCTACGTGTAACCACACAGCTTTGTTATCATCTAAAACAGCTGTGCCTGAACATTTAGGGGTAGATTCTGATCTGCGTTTAGTGGGGATATACGTCCGGGGAAGACATATATGCCCCGCTAAATGTCTGGGTCCGATTTCCACCAAAGAGCTCCCCGCACGTACAGCAGAGATATGTGGGAAGCTCTGGACCAGGGTGGGAGGGGGCATTCCAGAAGAGGAACGAGGATGGGCTGGAGACATTACCCTCAACCCAGGCATACAGGGCTGATTCTGGTGACAGCTCTGTACATCTGGCCTGGGTTACTTAGATGGGGGACTTATTCTACCTCGGAGATGGGATAGGTTCTACCCGCTGCCAGTGGCCATCCAGCCTGGGACCACTGGAAAGGTAAGAAGGCCAGGAGTTGCCCCACAGCCCAATTCCAGCCCCAGAAGACTCAACTGGGGGGTCAGGCGGCAGGAAAACAAACTTTGCTGCCAGTGCAGGTGATCAGGGCACCTACATGGAGTTGCAGTGCCATGGTGATGGGATGCCAGTGCACCACGGCTCTATGCAGGAGCCCAGGCTGAGCTAGCCGGGAAAATACCTGGACATGCTGCAGGCCAGAATCAGGGAATGCCCTGCTCATCCAGGCCCATTGCACCTGATTCTGCTCCTGCAGGGCCATCTAGCCCCCATGGGATCAGAATCGGGTACAAATCTGGTCCGTCCAGATTTTGGATGTCTGAAAGGGCTGGACATACACCAATAGCAATTGGCCTCCATACCTCCTTGGTTCCCTATTCCACCTGCCATATGAAAGGTAAAAATTGTGAGGGAATGAAGGGGGAGACAAAAGCATGGGATTCAAGATTTGGAGAGGGACAGTGGAACCGCTTTCTCACACCTGTCTTTCTATTGACAATTCTGTCGCTTACCTACACAGCCCTCTGATCTCCACACTCATGCCCTTGAACTCATCTTATGCGCTCACTTAAGTACATTTTTTTTTACCTGACTCACATATACTACTCTTCCTCTGATTTCTTCACATATATACCTACCCCTCTCCAATCTCCTTACTCACTCACTCATCACTCAGTCACTCACTCACATAACTTCTCCCCTCCAATCTCTCAAACATGACAACTAATGCTGAAGAACTGTTGCACTCTCCACAATGTATAAGGCACAAGGGTTTTACTGTTTAGTGATTCCATATGGTCCTATAGCCAATTCCTTACTCACAGATACCCTATCCAATATCTATACTCTTAAAGTTCACACTCCCTCAAATCCCTCAGTAACACTCATATTCCTTTAATTCCTTTATTAATCCTCCAGTTCCCTTATTCATATACACACAGCCAGGGCTGTACCGATGGTGAAAAGCACCCTGTGCGAGTTGCACATCGGGCGCACGCCCCCCCCCCCTTCTGCACCTCCATCTAGCCACTTTATGGGGGTGGGAGAGAAGAGGCGCGCACCTGATGTGCAACTCGTCAGCACACTAAGCAGGTCTGGGCCCTCCAGGAGAGACCAGACCTGCTTAGTGTGCCGGCGAGAAGACTTAAGGGGCGCATTTTGTATCTCTGCTGCCACCTGCTGCCGCTAAAGTGGTGGCAGCACGCAACGGCAGAGAGCCGAAATGCGCCCCTTAAGTCTTTGCGCCCTGTGCGGCCACACCGCTCGCACAGGGCTCGATACGGTCCTGCACACAGCCACATCCCCTGTGTTCATATCTCTCACAGACTAACACTTCAAACCCTTTGTTCACACCCATCTTCAATTCCCTCAATCACACATGCATGCTAACACACATATGTTAAATAAAATACCTTCTCAGACCAATCATCTCTCACCATCTGGTTGCTATTCTTCCACCGATACCCTCTCTTCTCTGAATTTAGGCTGAGATTGTGGTCATTAAAAAAATAAAAAAAGACAGTAGCAGAAGCACTGATATGGAGGACTGCTTCCTATTCCCTTCAAGCCTGGGACAAGAGTATTGCACTTAAGCACTTTGTACCACATGGTTAAAAGTACAGGTTCAAAGGAAGAAGAAATGGCCCGAAGTTCCACTGCTGTTACTTTTAGCTTACCAAGTTTGGATCAGATTGGTGCAGATGGTGGGAGCTATAGAAAGCCGTACACCAGGAGCACTGGCTTGGGAACCCAGAGACCACGGTTCAATTCCCACTAGCACTCCTTGTGGCCTTGGGCAAGTCACTTAACCCTCCATTGCCTCAGAAAAATCCAAGTTAAAAATGTCCTTGTTTAATGTATATTACCAAGTTTAAGTTACAATGTAAACCACTTTGATTGAAATGATAAAAAGGTATATAAAATCTGTTAAATAAAATACCTAAATAAATTCACGAGTGCTGCTCCCAGTTTCCTGTGACCAGTCTGGTGCAAGGACTTAAGTGTATGGTGAGAGCTGGATTCTGCAGCCCTTCAAACTGCTGAAGAATCAGTGGAGATCTTGTGCCCAATAATAAGGATCATTGTAATCACATCATTCTATAGGCTACAGGACCATATGGAATCACTAAACACCTTTGTGCCTTATACGTTTTGGAGAGTGCAGCAGTGCTTCAGCATTAGTTCTCATGTTTGATTTGTTTACAAAGACATTTTTGTGGTTTTGCGTAGGAAGTTAAAGAGGAATTCATGGTGCATGTTTTCTTTTTTTTTTTAATTCTTTATTTTCGTTTTATAACAACAAAGGAAAGGAAGACATACAGCTAAAAGACAGATACATACATAGAATGAGATACATACACCAAAGTAAACCCCAACCACCCCCCTCCCCCTGCTTCTTCTCTAGAATACTAATCATTCCCGAAACGGGCATGTACTGACATTATTATGTTACAAAGCCAAACGGTGATCTGAAACATGATGAGTGTACATTAAACAGACATGTCGGAGCAATGAGCAGATTGTACATAATCATTGAGCATCTGCCATTTAGACAAGCGAGAGTGAGTTTGGGTATGGGGAATAGCTCTCCGAGATATCTGCTCATATTTACTATAGAGGCAGACAAGGTTCCACCATTCATTAACAGTAAGTCGAGAGCTATCCTTCCAATTCCTCGTGATTAAACAAATAGCTATACCCAGCATGAAATCAAGGAGGAAAGCGACCCTTCTTAGGAAGAGAGGGGACCTCCGCCACTGAGCGGAGGCCCACAATCTTCCAAGAGAGAGGCTCGTGGAGGTGTAAGATAGATTGAATACGACCCCAGACCCGTCCCCAGTAAACCTGTAGTTGAGGACATTCATAAATAACATGAGCAAGGGTTCCCACAGCAGCATGACAAGACCAACACTGGTCCCTAGCGGTTGTGTGCCATTTGGCTATTTTTCTGGAGTATAAAAGCATCTATGTGCAAAAAAGAAGAGAGTTTGGGTAACTGAGGCGGATCGGGAAACCCGCACTACTTTGCTCCAGAAAAAGCTCCATTGCACAGGGATTAAAGTGGTTTGCAGTTCGCGCTCCCAGGCTTGTTGAGCTCTACAAGTAGCAGTATCTGTACCCTGACATAATAGTTTATAAAAGTTAGAGGCTACCCCAGGTGTACTACTAATAGAGTGAATTAGGTCTAACAGCCCGTCCTCAGTAGAGACAGAGGGTGGCAGGATTCGAGCGCTTTTGAGGCAGTGTCAGAGATCGACTAAAGCAAGATCTTTGATCACCGAGGTAAGCGTGGTATGACTCTTGGGGGGACCACTTGTCCTAGGCGGTTGTTTGTCAATCAGGGGATCAAGAACTAAATTGAAATCCCCCACTATTATCAATGAGGTATTAGCAGAGGCCTGCGCAACCTGAGCAATGGTAGCAAAAAAGGCAGGATCATCCACATTAGGAGCATAAAGGCATATACATGTGACTTCAAGGTTATCTATCTTAAGGTGAGCTCTGGACCATCTACCTGCTGTATCTGAACTAGTCGCAATAATAGTAGCATGCAGAGATTTCCTAACCAGTATGGCAACCCCACATTTCTTAGAAACGGCTGGAGAATAGGCGGCCACCATGTAAGGTTTAATATTGAGTTTAAGAGTTTCCTTCGAATTTAAATGCGTTTCTTGGAGGAAAATCAGATCCGCAGCTTCATGACTTAGATAGCTTAGGATTTTCTTCCGTTTTATCGGATTATTGATTCCTTTTACGTTCAATGATAAAATCTTACATGGTGCCATCGAACAGCAATAGACATTTTAGATATGAGCGCTGGAAGACATACAACATAATCAGACACTGTACAAAAATGATATAATCACCGAGTCTGCGGACTAATACACCCCATATTGAAAAGTATATACCAAAGTAACTTAGAGAAGAAGCAAAACCCCCACTGAAAATGGCGACCATATGTCTGCGGGAGGAGGCCCAAGAGAGGAAGATAAAAACATAAAAGAGAAAAAAAAAAACCACCAGAGTCCATAATTAACACTGTCTCTGATACTCATCGAGGCTACGATGGGTAGATGGAGTCGGGTCACAGATATCATCAAGATAAGGCAACAAACCGCCTTCGGCAGACTTTTGCTGAGCCGCGTCAAATCCAATATGGCAGGCACAGCGGACATGAGAATACTGGCAGGAATATTCTGGAAGTCAACGCATCAAGTCGGCTTCTTTAGCATCCAAAAACTCCGCTAGTAGATCAGGGTCCTCAAATGTTCTTGTCTGATTGTGAAGCGTGACTCGGAGTTTGGCCGGGTACATCAGGCCATAGCGTGCTTGTAGTTGTTGAAGCCTCGGCCGGAATTCCAGAAAGCGCTTTCGGCGGTCGACCGTGGGTTTAGCCAAGTCAGGATAGAAGGAGACCTTGTGGCTCTCAAACTCCATATGGCCCTTTGCTCGGGAGGCACTAAGAAGTTGCTCCACATGTTGATATCTCAAAAGTCGAAAGATGATAGGCCGCGGGGTCTTCCTGTTGAGCGTTATGTTTGTGGGTACACGATGAGTGCGATCGATCTCCAATTCTTTGGTAAAGGTGATTTGAAGCAAGGAAGGGAGGATTCTATATAAAAACTCCTTCATGTCTCCCGATTCCGCTCCCTCCGGTATGCCCACGAGTCGTAGGTTGTTGCGGCGCGCTCTGTTATTGCCGTCCTCCACTTCTTTCTGCAAGGCCCGCACCTGACGTTCAACTTTGTCGAGTTTGGACAACCGGACCGCGTGGGAGTCTAATACGCTCTCCATTTTGTCCTGACGCGAAGAGAGTCCCTCTAGCCTGCCTTGTAACACACCAAGGTCTTCCCGCAGCGCTCGGAGTGCTTCACCGTTTGACTGCACGAGGTCCTTAACCCCTCTAATCTCCGCGAGGATTTCCTGCTGCATTTCGGGGCCCTCGCGCAAAGCCAGCCCTTCTGCGGAGACGGTGGTTCAGTTTTGGAGCGCTTGCCGTGAGAAGCCGCTGGAGATCCAAATTCCAGGCGCGTAGGTTTGGTCCCCGCCATCTCACCAATGTGCCCCGGCAAGATCAGAGCAGAAATTCAAGTATGTCCGGTGTTAATTCAGGATTCTGAGTAGGCCTCTCGGGAGCCTCAGCGTTATGCGACCATCCCGCTGGACATCGGGCTCCGCCCCCATGGTGCATGTTTTCTTATAAAATGTATATATATCCTATTGCAAGGATCTATAGATAAACTTTTAAAGCCACATTCTTACATATTACTTTTATCTTTCAGTTACAATGTTTACTGGCAACTGAGAGCTTTTAATAGTGTGCACACCAAAAAGTTAACACCTACTTTAGGTGTGATTAATTAGATTTCATATAGTAACATTGTAACATAGTAAATGACAGCAGATAAAGACCAGTATGGTCCCTGTAAGTCTGCCCAACAAGGTGGCCAGAAGGATTGTACCCACTGCTCCATGCAGGTCACCCCCTCTATTTGTTGAAGTATAAAAGATTTAAGTTTGTTTTGATTCCATCCTCTTGCTATATAGGGATCCTCTGTGTCTGTTCCATGCCTTTTTGAATTCCATCACTGTTTTTGCCCCCACCACCTCCGTCGGGAGGACATTCCAGGCATCCACCACCCCTTCAGTAAAACATACTTCCTGACATTGCTTTTAAGTTTACCTCCTTGCAGCTTTATTTTATGCCCTCTAGTTTTACAGCTTCCCCTTCTTTGAAAAAGGTTTGTTTGTTCCTTAATGCTCTTTAAGTATGTAAACATCAGTATCATATCTACCCTGTCCCTCTTCTCCTCTAGGGTATATATATTTAGGTCTTCAAGTCTCTTCTCGTATGTATTCTGGCGCAGGCTCCAAATAATTTTGATCTCCTTCCTCTGAATCATTTCAAGTCTTTTGATATCCTTTGTGAAATATGGTCTCTAAAACTGAATGCAATACTCCAAGTGAGGCCTCAGCAGTGACTTGTACAGGGTCTTAATATCTCCTCCTTTCTGTTTATTATTCCTCTCTGTATGCAACCCAGCATCCTTCTGGCTTTGTCTATTGACTTACCACATTTTTTCACCACCTTGAGATCCTCAAAAACTATCACTCCAAGGTCCCTCTTCTGGTCAGTGTTTATGTTTATGTTTATGTTTTATTAAAATTTGATATACCGCCCACACCACAATAGGCATCTGGGCGGTTCACAATTAAAATTAAAGTTTACAGGCTGCGAGAAGTTAGGAAAAGAACGCCATCAAATCAGACAGAATAGGAGAGAGGAAGTCAGCAGACAAATAGACAAAGACATGGAACTGGGGGTGGGGCGGGGAAACAGATATGAAAGAAGGACAAACACAAGAGCAAGGTATATGGGGGGAGACCAGGACTGTAACATTAAGGACAATACAAGTATAAAAATATATGGAGGAAAGGCTTAAAACTGTAACATAAAAGCAATTATAAGTGTAAAAGAAGGCAGACAGAGGGGCAGGACGTAGGGAATGGGCTAAGCTGCAGTGTAGGGAGACAAACACAAGGGTGGGGTCTATGGGGGAAGGTTAAATGCTGTAATAAATAGATGGGTTTTGAGCTTTGTTTTAAAGTGCTGGAGAGAGGTTTCAGTACGGAGGGTAAGAGGGAGCGAATTCCATAGTCGTGGCCCCAAGAAATAGAAAGCGGATGAGCGAGTGGATTCCAGGTGGGCATGTGAGGGAGGGGGAAGAAACATGCGATTAAGGTGAATAGAACGGAGTGAACGATGAGGGGTGTGGAAGCGAACCTGATCGGCAAGGTAGAGAGGAGAACCTACATAGAGAGCCCTGTGAACAAAAACAAGAATCTTAAAGTGGATGCGGAAAGGTACCGGTAACCAGTGTTGTTGTTGAAGAAGAGGAGTGACGTGGTCAAACCGGGAAGCGTGAGTGAGGAGACGGACTGCAGTATTTTGGATGCGTTGAATTCGAGTAATTTGGGATTTCGGAAGACCTGCCAAGACAACGTTACAATAGTCAAGCCGAGATATTACTAGGGAAAGTAGAAGTGTAGCTAGTGCAGAAGAAGAGAGAAAGGGGCGGACAGCTCGTAATTGTTTAAGAGAATAAAAAGAGCGCTGGACTACTGAAGAAATATGTTCCCGGAAGGAAAGAGCAGAGTCAAGAACCACACCGAGATAGCGGAAAGAAGAGACCAGAGGAATAGGTTGGGAAGAGAAAATTGGTGCACACGTGGGTGAGAGGGTGCTCCCCAGAGTAAACCAAGTGGCAAATGATTTGGAAGGATTAACATGTAGATAATTAGAGGAGAACCAAGATGCAACGGCGGAAAGACAGTTATTAAGAGGTGTAATATCCGGGTTAAGAGAATCAGTGTGAAGTACAAAAAGAATATCATCCGCGTAATAATACGCGGAGATACTAAATTGCTGAACAACCAGTGCAAGAGGAGCCAAGAAAACATTAAAAAGAAGAGGAGCAAGAACAGATCCCTGGGGCACACCACAGGTGAGGGGGGTGGGAGCAGAGGAGGAAGATCCGGAGACAACAGTAAAAGAACGGTTAAAGAGAAAGGAGTGAAACCAGCGAAGAACAGTACCTGAAACACCAGCGTTGTGAAGACGATCTAGAAGGGTACGGTGATCCACCAGGTCAAAGGCCGCAGAGAGGTCAAGAGAAACAACAAGAGAGATAAGACCATGGTCGTGCGCGTGGTGGAGTTCGTTAAGGAGGGAAAGGAGGATAGATTCGGTGCTATGGCCAGGACGGAAACCAGATTGTCGAGGGTGGAGAGTGAGGGAAGATTCAAGGTGAGAGGAAAGTTGAAGAAAGACGAGTTTTTCAAGGAGTTTAGAAAGAAAGCAAAGATTGGAAATGGGACGCCAGTTTGAAAGGGTGGCAGGATCAGAGGTATGAGATTTCTGAATGGGACGGACAACGGCGTGTTTCCAGGGCGTGGGAAAAAGACCGGAGGATAGGCTAGTATTATAGAGAGTGAGTATAAGTGGAGACAAGAGCAACGATGGTTCTAAAAGCCAACGTGAGGGGATGGGGTCAGCAGAGCAGGTAGTCTTACGAATAGAGATAAAGGTCTCATGTAGTGTTGCTGACGAGATTGGTTCAAAGGAAGACCAGGAATGTGATAGAATAGGGAGGGGAGAGGTAGGGGAGGGAATGGAGGTAGGACAGGGTAAAGGGGGAGGGGAAAGTGGTGAGGGACAGGTGGAGAAAGACTGACGAAGATTATGAACCTTAGACACAAAAAAGGAGGCAAGTGCAGTGGGGTCAGGGGGTACAGAGAGGGAGGGAGAGAGACCGGAGGAGTGAGTAGCAGTGAGAGTACGGAGAACAGCATGCAATTGACGAGAGGAATTAGAAGAGGTAGAAATGAGATTAGAATAGTAGTTGCGTTTAGCGGAATGGAGAAGAGAACGATACTGTCTGTGACATTCGCGAAAGGATTGCAGAGAAGATGGCGATGGATGAGCCCGCCAGTAATGTTCAGCCCGTCGAAGATATTTCCGGTGTAATAAGAGACCGGGGGGATACCAGGGGTGATGCGGATGACGTCGGGGAGATGGGCGGGGGCGAAGGGGAGCAACAGAGTCCAGGGCTGAAGAAAGAGAAGAGTGCCAGAGGTGTGCCTGGGTATCAAGTGAGAGAGATCCAAAATCTGCTGGGAATATGGAAGTGGAAGGGGGAAAGTTAGATAGGGTATCTGATGAAATTGCACGAGTGAGTAACGGTTGAGCTGAAGTGTTACCAATAGCCTCTTGTTCCCTATTGCATACAACTTCTTTGGATATCTACATCCCAAGTACTTGACTCTGCAGTTCTTTGCATTAAATCTTAATTGCCAAGTATTAGACTATTCTTCTAATTTTTGTAGATCTTTCCTCATGTTGTCCACTCCCTCTGAGGAGTTCACTCTGTTGCAAACCTTTGTGCCACTGCAAAAAGGCAGAATTTTCTCTTTAATCATTCAGTAATATTACTCACAAAGACATTGAAGAGTACCAGTCCCAGGACTGATTCCTGAGGCACTCCACTGCTCATCGTCATTAGTGAATTCCATTTACTACCATCTACTGTCATCTGTCCATCAACCAATTTCTGATCTAGTTCACCACTTTAGGGCCCATCCCAGGGCTGCTCAGTTTATTGATAATCCTCCTATGATGAACAGTATCAAAAACTGCTGAAATCTAAGTAGATCACATGCATTGCATGCCCTTGATGTCATCTACCTAGATTGCAGCAATGCCTTTGATATTGTTCCTTGTAGGAAGTTTATCAGTATACTGAACATCTTGGACCACCTGCTTTACAATATTAGAAAGTGAGTAACAAATTACAAAAATGCAAAATTACAAGTAGATTACAAAGAGAGACAAGAAAGAAAGAATATAAGAAGCCACGAGAGAAAGTAAAATTTCCAGAAGTAGTGGAGGAGAGAAAATAAACTTGAGGAAAGCAAAAGGACTAAGGAGAACAAAAGTGTGCCAACCAAACAATGACTAGCCTAGGGCATATCTTAAACCAGACCCCAGTCAGAACTTTTCTCCAAAAGTCAACTGGAAAAGCTAGGTTTTAAGAGACTTTCTAAACAAATGATAAGAAGGCTTCAATTTCAAATAGAGAGACATTGCATTCCAAAGGGAAGAGACTATAAAGAAAAGGACATTGCATCTAGTAGAGTCTAACATGGGTCTAGAGATGGGTAGAATGTATGATAAGTTATTCTAACAGCATCTTAGGGTGTGAGCTGGAATACAATGTGAGATGAGGCCTGCTAGTCCAAAGTTGGTATTACATTTTTGGTCTTAGTGGTCATAAGATATAAAACAGGTAGACAGAGCCATCTGAGCCTCAAGAGCTTTTTGAAATTGACCACTTGTTTTGGTTTACGTGGAGAGTTCATATGAATGAGCTGTGAGGCAGCAATAGGCTATGTGATGCAGCTATTCCAGTGCCTATAGTAGTTATAAAGTGGAAAATGGTCATAAGCTGATGTGCTTCTAATCAAGGCAGTCAGATTCCTCCATAGGTTTCTACTTGCAATATCCCTTCTCTCGTCCCCAGCCACACACTTTTTCATTGCTCTTTAAAGATCCTTGATAATTCATAAAGACAGAGGCTTCTAAATATAATGTTATGTCAGTTTTTTCTGTCCTGGTACTCTCTCCTCTCCTCTGATCTCCTTGGAGTTTAATAGCTCTCCCATTTTCTCTGTACTGACGAAAAAGCATACAGACTTAGTTGTAGACCCTTTAGAAGACAGCTGGAGCAGCCAAGAAGAAACGTGAACTGAGCATGCCTAGCTTAATGCCCATACTATTTAGGGTCATCTCAGTAAATGAAATGTTTATGCTATCAAGCCAATGATGAAGCTATTACTGTTATATTTTACCACCAGCACACTAAAGGGGGGCATTTTTAAAGTATTTTAGTCACACCTTGGCAAGAAAACCCAGGGGCTGCTAGGTCACCAGGAGTCAGCATTGACTCAAAGGCACACATTCCATTTTGCAAACAGATACGAGAGCAGTTAAAACTAGGACGTGTGAATGACTGTCCAAGCTTTAACCCATTAGTGCAAATCAGTTAGCAGCTGAATATCACTGATACACATTACATGAATACTTGCTCCAAACAAAACTGTGTTCAAAATGGAAAACGTTTTAATATCAACAAGACTTTAATCGAAAGAGTACCCAGAATGTCTCAGACCAAATAGGCACCTCAGAAGATTTATAGCTACCCCTTTATGTCAGTGCACTTATAGCATCAATGACTGTTCTGGGAATCTTTATGGTTTAATGGATCACCATAGCCTCCACCTTTATATAAAAATGCTAGACACATAAACTAATCCTTATCTTTTTCATTCTCCTCAACGCCTCCCCTCGGGCACCGGTCATGCGTTTCACTCCAAAAAGGAGTTTCTTCAGGAGGGTCTGAAAAACACAAATGGCTAGCATAATTAAAATATGTGCTAAATCACTCATTCACAAAAACTTTCATTTTGACCTGATGCAGTTCATATTGGGTATAAACTATTACCACAACTTGCTGAAGTAAAAATGAAGATATAGATGTACTCACTATTGCACATTGCTACCCGTGTTCAGACCATAAAAGTCTTGTCCTCTAAACATCGGACCTCAAAAAACGCCGCGCATGCGGAGTAACCGGGAACCGGAGCTTTTATAAGCCTATCATGCTGGACTCCTACTCTGTGCTCCTCCTCCTCCCCAAAAGGGTACTTCTACATTAAGGCTCTTAAACGCACACTCCCAAATATAATGAGGAATTCAGACCATAAGGTATAAGGGTGTTCAACGTAAAAATCCAACGCTGTTCTTGAGTCAACAGTGTTTGCTCGAGAGTCTTCCCCCTCATTGCTGATGTAACACGTTCTATGCAAAAGCACCGTAGATGGGAAAACTCATGTTTGAAATCTAAACAATGTTGAACAATGGGTGCTGTAATCGTTTTACATTTCAGGCGGCTCTTGTGTTCAAGAATCCAAACTTTAAAAGAATGGCCAGTCTTGCCAATATAAATCAAATCGCAAGGGCATCTGATGGCATAAACTACCGAGGCTGTATCACAAGCCTTTAACTGTTTCAATGTATATAAGTTTTATCTTGATAAATAAAATCCTCCACCTCCTCAGTAATTTCACAAATGCCACAGTTTCCACAGCGCATGTGTCCTCTCCTTCGATGAGCCTCCTCTGCTTGATCAATAGGTCGCAAAACTGAAGGGCTCAATTGTTCTTACTTGATGTCTTACTTGAATCTGAAGCCCTGATACTAACTATGTAAATTTCATTACCAGATTTTCACCGCTGAGCTATAGGATTCAACGTATCATATCAAGGCATGCTAATGTATTGCATTCCTCAATTGGAGGCATTTAACACAGTGGAAGCTGAATTGCGATGATGGGGTGATCTCTCGGAACTTTTAATTTTGTTTTTGTTGGAACTAACACATCTCACGGTTTATCAAAATTATTTTTCCTTTGAGGGTACCATTTATCAACAGATTTCGGGGGTAGCGATGGGGGCCACATGCGCTCCCTCTATCGCTAATTTATTTATGGGCATTTTTGAAAGGAAGTGGCTCTTACCATCTCCCCATGTTAGTCACATCATTATGTGGAGTCGCTTCATAGATGATATTTTTATCCTTTGGAAGGGTTCCGAAGAAGGGGCAGTTCAATTTGTTCAGTGGCTCAATAGCCTAGATAATGCAATACAATTTACAAACACGATCAGTGCCACCCATATTACATTTTTGGATGTGATGATAAAGAGAGGTTCCCACGGTTGTATTTCGTCGGTTTATAAAAAACCTATAGCTCGTAACACACTTCTACATTACAGCAGTGCCCATCCCTCTTGGCTGAAGAATAGTCTGCCGCTTTCTCAGTTTTTGCATTTTAGGCGCAATTGCACTAATGTCACTGATTTCAAACAACAAGCGCAGACCCTGCTAAATGATTTCAGTGATCGGGGATATCCTCTTAGAATTTTAAAATGTGCTTATCGGAGAGCACTTTTCAATGATAGGACCTGGTTGTTAGGATCTTCTCAGTCTACAGATAGAAGCCCTTATACTAACTATGTGAATTTCATTACCAGATTTTCACTGCTGAGTTATAGGATTCAACGTATCATATCAAGGCATGCTAATGTATTGCACAATGTTTGCGGCTTATAAGATAAATATATTTGATGCGTTTGGCAGCGCAATGCAAATGTAAAAGAACAATTGAGACGTTTAGTTTTGCGACCTATTGATCAAGCAGAGGAGGCTCATCGAAGGAGAGGACACATGCGCTGTGGAAACTGTGGCATTTGTGAAATTACTGAGGAGGTGGAGGATTTTATTTATCAAGATAAAACTTATACATTGAAACAGTTAACGGCTTGTGATACAGCCTCGGTAGTTTATGCCATCAGATGCCCTTGCGGTTTGATTTATATTGGCAAGACTGGCCGTTCTTTTAGAGTTAGGATTCTTGAACACAAGAGCCACCTGAAATGTAAAACGATTACATCACCCATAGTTCAACATTGTTTAGATTTCAAACATGAGTTTTCCCATCTACGGTGCTTTTGCATAGAACGTGTTACATCAGCAATGAGGGGGAAGACTCTCGAGCAAACACTGTTCACTCAAGAACAGCGTTGGATTTTTACGTTGAACACCCTTATACCTTATGGTCTGAATTCCTCAATAGATTGGGGAGTGTGCGTTTAAGAGCCTTAATGTAGAAGTACCCTTTTGGGGAGGAGGAGCACAGAGTAGGAGTCCAGCATGGTAGGCTTATAAAAGCTCCAGTTCCCGGTTACTCCGCATGCGCGGCGTTTTTTGAGGTCCGATGTTTAGAGGACAAGACTTTTATGGTCTGAACGTGGGTAGCAATGTGCAATAGTGAGTACATAGTGAGTACATCTATATCTTCATTTTTACTTCACAAGTTGTGGTAATAGTTTATACCCAATATGAACTGCATCAGGTCAAAATGGAAGTTTTTGTGAATGAGTGATTTAGCACATACTTTAATTATGCTAGCCATTTGTGTTTTTCAGACCCTCCTGAAGAAACTCCTTTTTGGAGTGAAACGCATGACCGGTGCCCGAGGGGAGGCGTTGAGGAGAATGAAAAAGATAAGGATTAGTTTATGTGTCTAGCATTTTTATATAAAGGTGGATGCTATGGTGATCCATTAAACCATAAAGATTCCCAGAACAGTCATTGATGCTATAAGTGCACTGACATAAAGAGGTAGCTATAAATCCTCTGAGGTGCCTATTTGGTCTGAGACATTCTGGGTACTCTTTCGATTAAAGTCTTGTTGTTATTAAAAAGTTTTCCATTTTGAACACAGTTTTGTTTGGAGCAAGTATTCATGTAATGTGATTTGATCAGCTCCGTGAAGGCCAAGTTAGTTTTTTGAATATCACTGATAACCAAGTAGCGTCTCTGGTGTTTAGCCAGACCGGATGATCAGAGGCAGAAACCAGATAAATATCTGTCGCTAAATATCTTTCAGTTAAAGTGGTTGTGACGAGTTGCTTTCTTTAATCTAGCTGCTGACGCTGAATATGCCCCTCTAAATGTTTTTACATCACTTAAGTGGCTTTTTAGAATGCAAAGAAAGTATTTTTGTGAACTAACTCCTTAGCATGGTTTTGTATGAGCTTTATTGCAATAGGCTTTTATATCATGAAAAGAAATCAGTGCTGTTTATAATATTGCTGGAAAAGGTTATGCAAGAAGATGTCAAGAATTCCCTGAGAACTATCCGAATTCAAATGAACTCTTATAAATGGATATAAATATAGCTCCACGTCCAAGAAGACTCACTAGGATCCAAGTCTCTGTTTCAGATGCCCCAATGCAAAGCCTGAGATGGATTCTTTGATGAAGGACAGATTCTCCACTTCAAGACCCAAGGCACATTATCAAAATTAAGGGCTTCACACCAATCTGCTATATAAATGCTTTTTCAGTACAAACAAGTAAATGGTAATAGAACCAAAACAAATGCACACATCTTTAAATACATAGTGCAGACTAGGGATTAGATTTCTTCTTCCAAAAACCTCTAACATACCTTCCTTTTCTCTTTCTGGACTTTGGGCTTCTTTCCTTTGCCTTTTCCAGGCTCTCTGACTCCTCAGGATTCTTTTGGTTCATTCTAAAGTTTGAATCTTTCCTCTCCAAATTCTTCAGTCCTCCTCTGGGACTCACCAGACTCCTGGATCAAGTATTGGGTGGGTGACATTATCCTTTTTCTCCTTTTCCAAACAGCAGAACTCCTCAAATCATTATTACTCTGGACTGTCAGAAGCAACCCTACAGAGCTCCCTTGCAGGTTCATCTGTACTTGTCACAGGACACTGAAGACATAAAAACACCTTTTCTTCTTCTTCAACTCCAACTTCACACAGGGATTAGAGGCTGAGCTTATCTTTACTCTATTTCTGAATTTCATGATTCACTCATCAACTCTAGCCAGAGACTCTCTTCAACCTTTCCCAAGACAATAACTCTCAGACTCCTCATGGGCATGATTAACAATTCCTCCAGACTGCATCAATCTTTTATAGACTCACTTCTGCTCTGTTTTGTTCTCCATTGGGAGCATCTCAGATCTAATGAATGGATAAAAGTCCTTTTTACATATAAGAGAAGGGCATTCTTACAGTAACTCCACATTGTGAGAAAAATAGAGAGGTATGAATCCTCACCTGTCTTTTCACCTAACATACATATCAGGGGGAGATAAATGGCTAGACTAATGGCCCTGATATTCAAAGGCATTTACATGGATTGCAGACCTGAGAACCATGTAAATTGCTGGTTAGCGTGATATTCAGTGGCACTAGCCTGGCTGGATATCCGCAGGTGCCATTGCGGTAAGCATCAGGGCGTGTCGCGGGCATTCCAGGGTGGAGCAGAGGCTGCACCCTTCCCTAACTGGGCAGCGGCAATATTGAGCTGCTGCCTGATTAGTCACCCGTGGGTAAAGATAGGCACGGCAAAGGCTGGCATATCATTACCCACAGGAGCTAACCAGACAGCGGCTCAATACTGCCACTGTCCTACTAGCTTCCAGACTGTGCAGCAACCTGGAAAATCAATGCCAGTGGCAAGAAATGACCTGGCATTGAATATCCAGGGTTAGTATTCAACAGTGACGGCTATGTGCTTTACAAGTGCTAGCTGCCACCGCTGAATATTGGGCCCAATATTACCATTTAAAAATGACCATTTTCTGGTGATTCCTTAGCAGGTCAGGTCTACATAAATAACTCTATCTCGCAGCTGTGCTATTATAATGAACATTTAATATGCACAATTACAGATTTTCCTAGAAGTAGGGAAGATAAATTGGAAGGGATGAATTTCTAATAGAAATAATGTGAGCAGGGGCATCTTAGTGGTATCTTAGACAGATGTAGGTATGAGAGTTCTCTAAGGCTTTGGTGTAGCCACTTACTGGTTACATGGCATGGTTGTCTGCAATGGTGAAGCAGAAGATGAATCTTGGATCTACCTCTCTGGCCCTGGATTGACCCTACTGGTGACCCAGCTTACGGGGTTTGTCCAAGTTGAGAGATAACTGCTGCTATAGCAGAGTCCATGAGAAGAACCACAGACTAGAGTGTTGGAGGAGTGTTGCTTAGCTCCATTCAGAGAACAGCCCTGCCAAAACCTGGAAGTACCTGTGACAGTGTTGCTTTTCCAGCTTTGGTGGAACAGACTGGAGCCTCACTGAATGCCAGTGATGAGAGCTTCTGTTACTGCTTCTTTTCCTCTGGAAAAGAAGGAGATAATGGGACTACAGCAAGGATCAGGTGCTTGCATGCATAAAGGACCATTGTTGGGATTGATGAAATGAAGAGACTGGCTGTCATGACCATGGAACCACTGTGGAAAGCCATCAATGGTCTGGACTCTTCTTTGTTATTGTTTGCTAGCAAGTTTAAGGATGCTGTTAAAAAGCTGGCTGAAGCAATGGAGAAACAGGCTCAGGGGTTAGATCAGCACTCAGTTACCGATGATCAGCACAAGTCACGGCTGTGAAAGCTATAGAAACTCACTGCTGCTCAAGCAGTGTAGGAGGAATAACTTAAGATTCCTTCACTTTCCAAAGTCTCCTCTAATGTCCACCCTAGGCATGATCTGGAAGAATATACAGGAGGTTCTCAAGATATCAAATGAAACTTTTCTTCTCATAGGATGGCTCAATACCTTGTTTTGGACCAAACAGGAGGCAGCTTAGAAATGGAGGATCAAGGAGGGGCACAGATGGACATTATGAACATGACAGGATTCTTTGAGAACTCTCTGAAAATAATAACTAAGAGAACCACTCTGGTGGTGGAATTTGCCCTAGAACCTGATGGAACACTGTGCTGCATGTTTACCTTTGGAACATAAATTAACTTTTTTGGTGTCAAAAGTACAGATATTTCCTGTTTTTTTCTTGGGGCATACAAAAAAGACTTTTGGACTTCTTGATATGGAAACCAAAAGCTCTGGCCATTGATTGCAAGCTTTAATTTGAAACTTTCCATACGTTTTTCATCATATGGAGGATATGCAATATTTGTTTTATGAAAGGTTATTGTTTTTTTTGGTTTCTACAGAAAAGTCAAGAATGGTATTGATGTACGGTCCAGAGTAATAGCATGCCATAATGGCGGCTTAATGGCCTAACTCTCAAGTTCATCTTTGTTTCTTTTCTTTTTTCTTTTCATTTTATTTTTCTATTCTTGGACTCCGTGTGGACTAAATAATAACTTGTATTATTTCCTTGTAGTAACATTATTGTTTATGTTGTCATTCAGCTTGTTTTGACTGTATACTGTGAAATACAATAAAGATAAAATTTAAAATAAATAATGTAAGCAAAAACAGTACTTTTAATTTGTGCCTATTCATTCTCAGATGGCTCATTTTATAACCATTATACACCATAAGCAACAAGAGTATGTTTTCTTATGATAGATTAAAATGTATTAACATAGGAACACATCTGCAAAAATAGGAAATTTATACTCACAATTTTTATATGAATAGTTATGATACCAGATGGTTTCTCTAAAAGGACAATGTAGAAAAATGCGACGCCCATTTTGCATAGGTCCTCTGCGTGGGACTTCCATGTCAGGTCATTCACCTTTCTCAGGTATTTTAGAAAAGGCTTTGCTGAACACGAAGACTTCTGTAAAAGGCATATAAGGACACCAGCAAAATGTGTGTGCATTTACATCTTGGTGTCACCTTAGACCAAAACCTCACACTACAGCCTCTCAAAGAAAATCACTACAAGATGAAACTCCTCAAGAATATAAAACCGCTACTCAGCCAGGAACACTTGCACACTGTATTTCAAGCCATTGTCACACCGATTTTAGATTACTGCAACTCATTATACCAGGGCTTATCCAAATGCTTCATCCACCCCCTACAACTGGCACAAAACACAGCCACCTGCATACTCACTAGTAGCTCCAAACAAGATCACATTACCCCCACACTTAACCAATTACACTGGCTCCCAATGCACTCCCGGGTCATGTTCAAAACATTACTCATCTTCAAGATCCTACACAAATCCTCTGCAAATATCCTACAGGAACTGATCAATTGAGACACCAGCACCGGCCCCATGAGAACTAACAACAAGAACATGATTGTCACCCCACCTGAATACAGGAAATCCAACCAGACCACCTCCGCTAGAGCGCTTTCTCTCTGCCTCAGCGTTATGGAACTCCCTGCCAGAAGACATCAGGGCGACTACAGATATCAAGGATTTCCACAAAAAGCTCTACACCTCTACACTGAACACTTTGGTCACATCACATACATAAGTAATACATAAATAATGCAACCCACATCATACTAGCATACTTCTCTAAAAGTCAACACACACACTGCATCATTAGTTTCTAAGCTGAGTTATTACTTACCCATATCTGTTCTCTATATTGTATATAGTTTTTGTTGATAAGTTTTATAATTTTTACAAGTATGTCACCATATTATTAACTGTTTAATGTAGCAGTCAACATTGCGATACACTCCCTTGATGTCTGTATACCTTTTTTGTTTAATGTACACCGCTCTGAGTGAAGGATAGAGCAGTATAAAAAAACTGTTAAATAAACAAAATAAAGAAATCTACAGTGGCAACAGCAATTTTACAGAAAAACATGTAGAAAAAAAAAAGAACGGCATCCCTCAGCAGCTTCCTCATCCATACATAATTGCCAGCGATTATATGTGGAAGTGGGAATTCCTCAGTTTCCACAGCACTTATTTGGACAGTGATTCAAATATTATAGGGGGCATATAAAAAAGGATTAACGTGGCTAGCATATCCGCTAACCGCGTTAATCCCGGTGAGCAGGATATTCAGTGACACAGCCATTTTGTGCCCCTGAATATCCACTCCTAATGCCATTGCCTGCCCCAATGCTAACTGCATAGCACTGAGGCATTCCGGGGGTATTTCAGGGGCGGTGCTCATGTTAACCAGTCAGCGGTCATATTCAGCCACTGGCTAATTAACATAAAGTGGCTAAGGTTAGAAACAGAAAAGGTTGGCCTAACTTTAGCTAGCTTAGCTAACTGGGCAACAGCTGAGTATTGCTGCTGCCCACTTAGCTAAATCTCTATCCGGGCATACCAGGTATTTAGTGCCGGTGGCTGGATATGACCTTGAATATCCGTGTCTAATTTAAAATGGCAATGGCCAGCTGCTTTACTCAGGCTGGCCAATGCTGTTGAATATTAGCCTCTATTTTATTTATGTGTCTATAATCAATCTGCAAAACTGCAATTTTTTCTAAACTTTGTAGGCAAAAGGGGTTTAACTTTTGAGGTAATACTATCAAAATAGTGGATTAAAGAAAATGACCTCCCTTAATCCCTATTTAAAGGCCTGGCTGAAATGATCACTTTTAAGATCTTTATGCATGGGTGAGATGAAGAGCAAAAGCCGCATGGGAAATTATGTTGCATATACTGATATTTCCATTGTAAAGTGTGAAAGAAATGTTTACTTTTTTTGGCCACCCTACTCACTTCTAGAACACATCCCCTTGGAATCTGTGCATGTCGGGCTTCTACATGTGCAAACAGCAATGCTCTAAAATCACCATTTACACGTGTAGCCCATCTAGATGTGTAAATGTGATATTTGCAGGTGGAGAAGACACACAAAGCTTCTAAAACAGCCTCGCCCTTTGTTAACAGTTCAATTAAGTAAATGTGTTTCTATTAAAACTAAATTTGAAATCCTGGCCAAAATTATACATGGGGATCGATATTGAAGAGAGATATCTGGTTAAATTTGGGAATTAATAAGATAACTCTTCTTTTTGAATTGACGGGCTCATTAAGAGGCATGCTTACTAAAGCTCGTGCCAGGTAACGGTGCATGAGGCTGTATTAAGAGCCTGGGAGGAGCAAGCTAACTTCAAGAGGTGTGTGCATCCATACTCTTGCAGTTAGCATGAGCCCAAGATGAAGTACCATGGAAGCCGGCACGCCGTGGTATTAAGGGCAACCATGCTATGGGCAGCAAGCGTGGTTAGTGCAAGCTGCTAATGCCCATGCTAGCTGCGATTGCCATCCATACCCCTGTTCCACCCCTGGCCTGCCCAGTCCACGCCCCATCAAATGCAGCCTGGGTAGCGCAGGGAACTAGGCTATGTGCAGCACCCAAACTTCACACTAAACCCCATGCTACTGGGTAGCCCGCTTTAGCACACATACCCCTAAGAGGATAAAGAGGAGCAAGGGCAAGTCCAGGAAGACATCAAAAAAATGAACTGAATAGCACTCCTATTTGGTTAACATTATTTGGACCAAATTAATAGCTGCCCTAAAGATAGCTAAGCACTAGATCAACACACGGCTGCATATTCAGTGGGGATGTGTGTTTTTAAAATAACATGGGACAAGTTGTTGACACCTCCCATGGTGTTTTATGTCATTTTTAACCCAGAACAACAGGAAAAAAAAAACGAAATTCCATTTTTCCATGTCATCAATAGTGAGCTGTATTGCTCAATAGTGGGCCCCATTTATTAATAGGCACCCTATTGACATATAGTGCACACGCACATGGGCATGTTTACAGAGGTACACTAATGGTTAGCACGTGGTTGTGGTAACTATTGTCACATGCTAAAAATGCAACTAGAGGAAAATCCTTGGACTGACCGCTTAGTATGGGTTAAGATGGAGCCTGAGAGGTTCAGAGGTGGAGCATGCACACTGTGGTTAGCGCAAGCCAAGATCTCCTGTGCAGACCTAGTAGACCATCCAAGCAAAGCATTTTCAAGTATAGTCTTTATTTACGGTTGCAGTCCATTCACAAAAATTGAGGCAAATCCTTCCATTTCCCCATTCTGAGGAGAAAAATCTCGGAATGCTAGGCAACACCTAGTATGAAACTGAGCAACAGTTTCATCCCTACCCTGCTTCAGGTCTAATAGCTTAGACAAATCTTTTACAGGAGTACATTTATTTTCAATAGCTTTTAACAGATTATTCCGGTCTTCCCAGAAAGCAGTCATTTGATTATCATCTGAGGCATTAATAACAGGATCTGCACGGGGCCACTCCCATGCTGCATTATCTCGCAGTTGGGGGTGGGTGACTGCCCTCAAGTCTATAGGATTTTAAAAAACTGACTTCAATATATTTTGCAAATCTACCCAAGAGGGGTCATAAGTTGTTATTAGCTGACGCCAATAATCCACAAACTGACCAGGTTTTTCTCGGAAAGCAGAGCAAGATCTAGTCAAATTAAAAACTTCAACTGGAGACCAATGAGATGCTAAAGTAACTAAACCACCATCCCCCCTAGGGAAATCTCTAAATGGAGCCAACAGATCTATTTTCTTACTTTGTTCTTTTTCCTCTCTAATTTCCTTATTTAAGGTTAAAAATTCCCCTAACTCTAAAGTCAGCCGCTGCAAGTGTTTCCAGTTAGGGATCAAAGGATCTTTCGTCCAATGGCCAGTTCCTTTGGCAACTGCAGCCATGGCTTCTGTTACCAACTCTTTATTTGGACTATGTGGCAACAGTTCTAGTGTATGCTGTTGTATTTGTACATCTAGGGCCTCAAGTGTAGCTACAATGACGTCAGTCAATGTACGGGCTTTTTCTGCTAAGCAGGCAAGATATTCAGCCAGCTGCTCTTTAGTGGTTTTAAACTCAAGTTGACTAGCTTCCACTCCTATTAATGCCTCAAGTTCTAAAATTTCCTTTTTTAACTGTTGAGATCTAGTGGTGCGAGGGATAACTACAGGATCTTCAGGGATAGCAGAAAAAGGATCACCTGGCTCAATCAAAGAAGTGACACCTGCCACGAGTACAAGGATAGGAGAACCAAGAGAAGGACCTAAACTAGGGTCTAAAGGGTGTGTATCAGATTTAATAGGGGTAGAAGCACTAGATATACCACTCAACTGAATGAGCGGTTCCCCCTGTTCTGGGTGGGATGCTGCAGCACTATTCCTAGTTAGTGATACAGCCAATGCAATGAACTCCTCCTCATAAGCTGGAGGAGCCATAGCTACAGTACTAGGATCACAGATTTTTAATTTTTCACTGTCAGAACTACCAGTCTTACTGTCAGCTTCTGTCTGTTTAGTCAAAACACATATTTGTTCCTTTATTCTAAATACTTGATCTTTAAATTTTTCAAACACAGAAGTGGTGGCTTTTTGGGCTTTTTATGCAGCCTTGGCTTGCCACCACCCATATACAACCCATTCATGACTGGTATGAGGTCGCCCTAAATCCTCAAAGGCCATATCATACTTTAACCACCTCAATTTTCCTCCTGGAACGTTCCACCAAGCGGGAACTGCAAATTAGGGTTACTGGCAGTCATGGAATGCCATCGGGCCACATAATCTAAGGCGCTATCACCAAACCTCTGCCTCATTTCATAATTAGCCAATCATCAAAAAATAGAATACTAAGTCCCCCAAACAAGAATCACCAATTTTTTGTCGGGTATAGACCGCAAGGTAGAGAGGAGATGCCTCTAAACCTCACGCAGTACATGCCCCTTTTTTTGAAGCTCTAGGCTCCTGCTTCAAGTGTATCACTGAGAAAGTAGTGTAACCATTTCTCTCTGCTCCAAAAAACGCCTATTCGATGGCGGGTGACGTCAGAGGATTCCATTTTTCAGATAGGCCTATTATAGGAACGCCTATATCATGTCATTTGATGTAGTCCAATTTCGCCTTTATTCTATGTATATTGTATATTCGTGTTACAATTTTTTATTTTTTTTAACCCTTCTTTTTTGGTATATTTATTGTTTGTTTATACTAATAAGGTTTTACAATTTATTTTTTAGTGTGTCCTGATAGCCCCTGAGGAAGTTGTATACGAAACACGGCCTGTGTTGGGCTTAGGCCACTTATTTGGTTATAATAAATTTATTGGGTGTTGAATCTGCCGCTTCCTGTTTTTGTTTCTTTCTGCTTTTTCATTCCTGCTTGAAGGACAGAAAGTCACGGCACAAACTGTTGGACCTTGGTCTGACCCATTATGGCATATCTTATGTTCTTATGTTCTTAATCTGTTATGTTTTTTTGAAGGTGTAAATAAACAGGTAGACAAGCGTGAGTCAGTTGATATAGCGTATCTGGATTTTCAGAAAGCTTTTGACAAGGTCCCTCATAAGAGACTTGGCAAAATTAAAAAGTCATGGGATCAGGAGGCAGTATACTATTGTGGATCAGGAACCGGTTAAAAGATAAAAAGCAGAGGGTGGGCTAAATTGCCAATTTTCCCAACAGAGAAAGGTGAATGGTGGAGTACCCCAGGGATCTGTGCTGGGTACGTTGCTTTTTAACATTCATAAATGACCTGGAAATGGGAATAATGTGTGAGGTAATCAAAATTGCAAATGACACAAAAATTATTCAAAGTTGTTAAAACCCATGAGGATTGTGAAAAATAGCAAGAGGACCTTAATAAATTGGAAGACTGGGCATCCAAATGGCAGATGAAATTTAATGAGGACAAATGCAAAGTTATGCACCTAGGAAAGAACAACCCAAACTATGGTTACCTGATGCAAGGCTTCACAGGAACCACCACCCAGGAAAAAGATTTAGGTGTCATCATGGATAACATGTTGAAACTCTCCGTCTAGTGTGCAGCGGCAGCCAAGAGAGCAAATAGAATACTAGGTATCATAAGGAAAGGAATGGAGAATAAAACAAAGGATATAGTAATGCCTCTGTATTGTTGCATGGTGCGACCGCACCTTGAATATTGTGTGCAATTCCGGTTGCCATATCTTAAAAAGGTTATAGAGTTATTAGAAAAGGTACAAAGAAGAGCCACCAAATTGACAAAAGCATTGGAAGGATACCCCTATGAAGAGAAAGAGACAGCTGAGGGGAGATATGATAGAGGTTTATAAATTAATGAATGGACTGGTATGGGTAAACCTAGAAAGACTGTTTACGCCATCAAAATATAGAAAGGGGAGATGTAATGAAGCTACAGTGTAACCTATTTAAGACTAATAATAGAAACTCTGGAATTCGTTACCGGAAGATGTAAAAGCTGTTAGTGTAGCTGGGTTTAAAAAAAGGTTTGGACAAGTTCCTGGAGGAAAGGCCCATAAACCATTATTAAAGGGGACCCGGGATATCCACTGCTTGCCCCAATACAAGCATTGTGCAACTTGTGTCTTTTAGGGAAATTGCTAGGTACTTGTGACCTAGATTAGCCACTGTTGGGAACAGGATTCTGGGCTTGATGGACCTTGGTCTGACCCAGTATGGCATTTGTTATGTTAACCCTCTTATCTCACGGCCTGCCCTCCTTCCAAATGAACCTGGATTCTTTAGTTAATTATCTGAAACCTTCTAACAGGAAGGAAAAGAACAAGAGACACAATTATTTAATTAATTATTCCAGAGATCTGTTGGAGGGAGCCAGCCAGCCAAAAGCAGGCTTTCTGTCCTGAACTCCGTCAAAGATTTCTCAGTCAGAGTTCCAGTTTTTATTGAGGATTATCAGCTGACACAGTTAATTTTTAATTAACATCTGGTGATATTCATGTTACAAAAGTACAAATCTAAAATAGAATTTGCTGATATCTTTGCCAAGCAACATCAAAAAGCAGAAGTTACAAGGTTATAACTATATTCACTAGACACAGCAGGTGTCACTATATTTCTACCATGAAGCACAAGCTGATTAGTTACTCTTATAATATTTGCTGAATTTCTATTATTTATTCAAGCTTTATTTAATTTCCAGTTATATGTTAACCTAAGGTCTGATTCTCTAAAGTTCATGCTGCCCTAGTTACTAACTGTCAACCAATCATCTTGCAAAGATAAAGGGGAAGCAAGGTCTGTTACCATTGATTTTTGGAGAAGCTGGCTTGTGACCCAATAACTATGTACACAGGTCTGTTAGCTAATTCTCTGTTGCAATTCTAACAGCACCAAACAATCTAGCAGAGAAAAACTCTTTAATAGTGCAGTTTAGCTTGTGAATTCCAATAAGCATATGTTTTACCTATAGCTAGCTAACTTTACAGTCCTGTTTTGTGATTTTCTGTAGATTCACTGCTAGTTCCTATGTCCAGTATTCCATAGGTAGACTCATTGTCACTACTGTCACTGGTGTCTTCTACGTCCAAATTGCCATAAACAGGATGGTCCATAGTTGTATAAGTTACTTTATTACATGATAATTCATCAAGTTCCCTTATAGTCTCCAATTTAGTTTTGAGGCCTGGGTTAATTTGCCCTTTTCCACACGTGCAGCATCCAAACTTCACACTAAACCCCATGCTACTGGGTAGCCCGCTTTAGCAAACATACCCCTAAGAGGATAAAGAGGAGCAAGGGCAAGTCCAGGAAGACATCAAAAAATGAACTGAATAGCACTCCTATTTGGTTAACATTATTTGGGTAACATGGACCAAATTAATAGCTGCCCTAAAGATAGTAAACACTAGATCAACACAGGGCTGCATATTCAGTGGGGATGTGTGTTTTTAAAATAACATGGGACAAGTTGTTGACACTTCCCATGGTGTTTTATGTCATTTTTAACCCAGAACAACAGGAAAAAAACCCAAAATTTCATTTTTCCATGTCATCAATAGTGAGCTGTATTGCTCAATAGTGGGCCCCATTTATTAATAGGTGCCCTATTGACATATAGTGCACACACACATGGGCATGTTTACAGAGGTGCACTAATGGTTAGCACACGGTTGTGGTAACTATTGCCACATGCTAAAAATGCAACTAGAGGAAAATCCTTGGACTAACCACTTAGTATGGGTTAAGATGGAGCCAGAGGTTCAGAGGTGGAGCATGCGCACTGTGGTTAGCGCAAGCCTCCTTAGCACATACTAACCTGCAATGTTGCAGTTGGCACACTACCACATTAACTGCTCCTGTGTTAATTGCACCAAATCACTTAGTGTGGGGGTTGCACTGAGCCAATACTAACTGTATTGGGACATGCCAGTTACTCCTACATTCATTAACATGGGTCCGGTGACACACCCACACTAAGTTTAGGGGCTTAACTGTGGCAAACTACTGCATTTTAGTAAACATGTCCCGCTGTTGCACAGTAGTACACGCTGTTGAGCAATAGAGCATGCCATTTGAGCAATATAAAGACAAATCTCCTGAAAGGCATGGGATACTAAACAAAAGAAAGAATTTTTGCCTGTATGCCCTAATAGTCAGTGTTCTGATTTAATTAGATAAGTCATTAGAATATATGGTTTAAAGATAATCAGTCAAACTATCTGGTTATTTTTAATTACTCCTATCAACTCTGTGAATTTTGGTTCATGTTTGCATATGAATCCCTTATAGCTTTCAGATGAGGAGTCAGTGGTTTGTGAACATTGACATTTTTTAGATGTTCCCACAGTGATTTTCTGTTCTCCATCTTACCTTTTGTAGAAATACAGCATACTGCACATATAAAAATGGAATACAATGTATGAAGTTGGGATTTATCTTAACACAAATGCGAAGGTGATATATTAATTGAATATAGTAGATAAAATGAAGGAATTTAGACAACTTTGTCTTAAATGGAAGAACTTGGGAGATGCACTTTGATCAAGATGGTGATTTTCCCTAAATTACTGTTTGTGTTACAGATGGCTCCCGTTTGGCAAGGGTGAAGAAGGTGAGGACATTTAAGGAGATCCTGAGGCATCTCATATGGAGAGGACTAAATGTGGAGATTAGTTTCCAGAAATTAACACTGGAAAAAGCAGCACAGGAATGGTGACACAATCATACCTCCGACTGTATAATGGAACTGTGTTTTTTGCAATAGCATCAAGAGTTGTACACAGATTCAAATACATTTACACCAACAGACTTGCTGTAGGAACTATACCAACCTTACGCAGTCATAAGTTTATTGCTCAGGCAGAGCTTAGAAACAATGGGAAGGGAGAGTAGATGGGAGTTACCGATCCAGTTTAGAGATAGAAACATGACAGTAGATAAAGACCATATGGGGTGAGGCACTCAACTGGAGCCTCATATAAGGTATCCTTTTATATCAGTCTGTGTGACAATCCTGACTTCCCAGCTGGACTGGAGGGTTCTGCCTTTCATTGTAGAGGACAAGCGGATGTAAAACAATAGAGCATCTGCTCTAGATGAATAGAGGGAAATTTCCTTCCTTCAAACAACTTAAAAGAAGATGGGAGATTCCAAATGAATAGCTACTGCAATCACTGATGTAAATTCCGCCCAAGCAGCCCCTGCAATGCAGGAGGCCCAGGCAGAAAGGGGGTTCACACAGTAGCAGCGGTAGCAGTGCAGCAAACTTACTTTAACATGTTTGCTGCACTACTCTGCTCTTGTATGTTCGCTGTGGGGAATATGGGCCCAGTGTCTGTTCCCCTGAATATGGTTGAAAAGACAGTGTTAAGAGAAGATCATAAGAAATGCCATACTGGGTCATACCAATGTCCATCAAGCCCAGTATCCTGTTTCCAACAGTGGTTAATCCAGGTTACAAGTACCTGGCAGCTTCCCAAAATGGCACACAGGTTCCACAATGATTGTCCAGGGGTAAGCAGTGGATTTCTCGGATCCTCTTTAATAATGGTTGATGGAACTTTCCTCCAGGAACTTGTCTAAATGTTTTTTAAACCCAGCTACACTAACAACTTTTACTACATCCTCCTGTAACAAATTCAAGAGTCTGATTATGCATTGAGTGAAAAAATATTTTCTCTTATTAGTCTTATCAGGCTTCATTGCTTGTCCCCTAGTCTTTCAATTTTATGATGGCATAAACAAACAAACTACGTTTGACCCATTCTATTTCACTCTCTATCATATCTCCCCTCAGCCATCTCTTTTCCTAGTTGAAGAGCCCTAACCTTTTAAGCCTTTCCTCGTAGGGTATCCTTCCATCCCCTTTACCATTTTGGTGGCTCTTTTCTGTACCTTTTCTAATTCTGCTATATCCTTTTTAAAATATGGTGACCAGAATTGCACACAGTATTCAAGGTGTTGTCGCACCATGGAACGATATAGAGATATTATAATACCCTTTATTTTATTCTCCAGGAAAGGAATGGAGAATAAAATAAAGGATATTATTTTGGGCGGAGAGTTTCAACATGTTATCCATGATGACGCCTAAATCTTTTCCCTGGGTGGTAGCTCCTAATGTGGAACCTTGCATCATGTAACCATAGTTTGGATTGTTCTTTCCTAGGTGGATAATTTTGCACTTATCCACATTAAATTTCATCTGCCATTTGGACATCCAGACTTCCAATTTATCAGGGTTCTCTTGCATTTTTTCACAATCCATCTGTGTTTTAACAACTTTGAATAATTTTGTGTCATCTGCAAAGTTGATCACCTCACTTGTTAATCCTATTTCCAGGTCATTTATGAATATGTTAAAAAGCAGTGGGCCCAGCACATATCCCTGGAGTATTCACCTTTCTCCATTGGGAAATTGGCCATTTAGCCATATTCTCTGCTTTCTATCTTTTAACAAGCTCCTGATCCACAATAGTACACTGCCTACTATTCCATGACCTTTTAATTTTGCCAAGAGTCTCTCATGAGGTACCTTGTCAAAGGCTTTCTGAAAATCCAGATACACTAGGGGGGTTATTCTCCGCTATTCATGCCTTTGCCCGGTCCCATCAACCTTCTTTGCGTCTTGTATGGGGAAGGCAGATGCAGGCTGGAAAAAGGGGCGGATTGGGAGCGGCGTTAGGGGGGGCAGTGGCTGGTCATCATACCGGACATACAGGGCAGATTCTAATGTTGGCCCTGTATGTCCGGGGCCAGCGACTTGCACGGGGAACTTATTCTACCTCCGAGATGAAATAAGTTCCCCTAGTCACCAGAGATCGGCGGGCCCGGGCATGGATGGGGCAGGGAGGGGCAGAGGACATTCCCGCCAGCCCAACCCTGGCTTTAGGAGGCCAGATCTGGGGTCGGGTTGCGGGGAATCAGTTTCAGGAGCCAGTGGCCTGGGATCGCGTCTCTTCAATGGAGTTATAGTGACATGGCAACCGGATGGCTGGGGCAAGGTACTTCAGGCCAGAAGGTCGGGGGTTCAAATCCCACTAGAGGACAGCAATCTTGGGCCGGAAGGACTGGGGTTTCTATTCCCACAGGTGCTCCTTGTGGTCTTGGGCAAGCCACTTAACCCTCCATAGCCCATGTTCCCTGTAAAATAGTTATCTCCAAGTTATAATGCCCTGTTCAATGTAATTTCAGTTTGTTCAATGTAAACCACACTGATGCAGAATAGCGCGGTATATAAGAGAATGTAAATAAATAAAAATAATAAATAAAAATAAATACAAAGCACCACGGCTCCATTGAAGAGCCCTGACTTTAGTTAGCCGGGGAAGGCCTGTACATGCAGGCCGGACAGAATCAGGGTCCCAGCCTGCACATACAAACCTGTTCGCGATTCTGATCCCGTGGGGCTGGATGTGCCCCATGGGATCAGAATCGCGACTCCCTCTGTACGTCCAGTTCTGGCCAGATGCACAGATGGCCTGGACGTGTGGGATTTAATCAGACCCTATATCAACTAGCTCACCTTAGTCTACCTGTTTACTCACATCTTCAAAAAAATATAACAGATTAGGAAGACAAGACTTTCCCTTGGCTAAATCCATGTTGGCTTTCTTTACTTAAACCATGACTATGAAGAAATAACATTACTGATCATGTAGATAATGTTTTCTACCATTTTGCCCGGTACCGATGTCAGGCTCACCGGTCTGTAGTTAACCAGATTACCCCTGGAACCCTTTTTAAAATTTGACCTTACACTGGCCATTCTCTGATCTTCCAGTACTACAGATGATTTTAATGATAGTTCACAGATTACTAATATTTCAGTTCTTTCAACACCCTTGGATGTACACTATTCAGTCCAGGTGATTTACTTTTCTTCAGTTTATCAAATAATTGTAATACATCTTCTTGGTTTATCGATATTTCTTTACATTTTTCTGATACATCATCTTTAAATACCATTTCAGGCATGAGTAACTTCCCTACATCTTCTTCAGTAAAGACCAAAGCAAAGATTCAATACCTCCGCTACAGTCTTGTCCTCCCTTAGTGCTTTTACCCTTCTATCATCCAGTGGTTCAACTGACTCTCACAGGTTTTTTGCTATGAATGGACTTGAAAAAGTTTTTATTATGCGTTTTTGCTTCCACAAAAAGCTTTTTTTTCAAATTCTCTCTTTCCCTGCCTTATCAATGGCTTGCATCTAATTTACCAGTGCTTATGTTGTTTCCTGTTTTCAACATTTGTCTCCTTTTTCCATTTCCTGAATGATGCTTTTTTGGCTCTCTGACCTCATCTTTAAACCATGCTGGTAGTTGTTCAGCCTTCCTTCCATTTTTCTGAAAGCATGGAATACATCTGGTCTGGGCATCAAAGATAGTACACACCCATTCTTGGTGTAAATCTTTAACTTTTGCAGCTGCTCCTTTTAGTTTTTTCTTAACTATTTTTCTCATTTTATCATAGTCCCCCTTTTGAAAGTTAAAAGGTAGTAGATTTCCTTGCCATCCTGCTTCCATTTATTAAATCAAATGTGATCATGTTTTGATCACTATTGCCAAGTGGCTCAAATACCCTTATCTCTTGCACCAGGTCCTGTGTTCCACTAAGGACTAGATCTAAAATAGCTTCCCCTCTTGACAGTTTATGATCCAGCTGCTCCAAGAAGCAGTCATTTATTACATCTAGAAACTATCTCTCTAGCATATCGTGCTGTGACACTGACCAGTTGATGCCAGGGTAATTGAAATCACCCATTATTACTGTTTTTTTTAACTTTCGTTAACTTCCCTGATTTATCTTAACTTGTCATCATCCATCTATTCATTCTGGCTGCATCTCTTAGTTTCTGTGTACAAACTGCCTTGCAGGATAACTTTTAGTAACCAGGTGGTCCCCAGACTGTATAATTAGTTGCATCATCAGTTGCAGGCAGAGCTGGCAAAAGAAGCCGGTAGTATGGCATACATTTCCCCACTGATATCTGGACCAGTTAGAACTCAACACATGCCTACATCTCACTGGCAGCATATTTGTGGCAGCCAATTAAGGCAGGAACAAACAGTAGGTATAATGGGGGGAGACAACGTAATGGGCTATGCTTCATAGCTGGGTAATGAATTACAGCAGTATATGGATCCATATCTTAGTAAAAATAATGGTGATGATACAGGGCTGACACATAGGACACAAAGAGAGCACCGTGCATCCAGATTTCTTTGTAGCAGACAGTGGGATGAATATGTTCAAGGCAATGAAGGAAGGTGGCTTTTGTGGGATCAGATGCTTTGCACATCTGCTGCACCTAGTTATACAAGACTCCCTTGGCCTGAGGAACAAGCAAGCGATAGCCCTGTCCTGAGTTAAGTACTCAAGAAGTGCCAAAAAATAGATGGGTATTTTCACCAGAGTGTGAAGGGGAGCATGCGCTGAATGAGAAGCAAAAAAAAAAGACTGCAGAACCTGTGCACCAGCTCAAGCAGAATGTTAGCACCGGTGGAATTCCACTTGTGACATGCTAGAGAGTTTAGTGAAGAAACAGGTGGTCCTGCATCTGATGTCATCAGAGACCAAGATCGGCATCAACAGGCCCCTGGATCATCAGGAATGGTCAAATATCATGGAGGTGATGGAAGTCCTAACATTCTTTAAGGATGCCATGGAGGAGCTGAGTTCTGCATGGGCTACCCTTAGCCTTCTCATTCCAGTACTGAAAATTCTGCAGGTGAAGTTCGAGGATTTTCATCAGCAACAGGAATTCATAGCAGAGGTTTTGATAATGGTGGACTTCTTACATGGTCAAGTGGGGAAAAAGTTGAAAGTCCTTATGAAGGAGGATGCTTATATTCTATTTGGTCTCCATGACCTGTGGATGAAAGGAACTATAACGCTACAGTGCAGTTCACTAACTTAATGGAAGGAAAAGCCGATGACTGAGGTGGAAGACAGGCAGCACCAGAGGCAGTGACGACGCAGCAGAAGAAATACCAGACATGTCAGAAAGCACTATTGGTACCATGACCATCACCATCACCATATCACCTACCTCTCTGCCTTCTTTGGCTTACATGCCTGTGGCCTATGAGCGCCATCCAGGGAAAGTCTTTGGTGACCAAAGCCCTAGCTATAATTCTAAGCTGCAGAGATCAGCCTACTCAAACTTTAAACTGGAGAAAATATTTTTTCACTCAACACGTAATGAAACTCTGTAATTTGTTACCAGAAGATGTAGTAAAAGCTATTGGTGTAGCTGGGCTTAAAAAAAGGCTTAGACAAGTTCCTGGAGTAAAGTCCATAAACCATTATTAAAGTAGATTGGGGAAATCCACTGCTTATCCCTGGAATTAGAAGCATGGAATCTGTCTACCTTTTGGGAACCTGACAGGTACTTGTGACCTGGATTAGCTTCAGTTGGAAAGAGGATAATGGTCTTGATGGAACTTTTCATCTTATCTAGTATGTCATATCTTATATTCTTATGAAGAATGCATTTTAAAAACAGTGACATCACTAGGTGGTTTGCACACATAGGTTGTGCTACTTGTACATATAAGAGGTGATTTTGTTATTTTTATAAGTGTAAGTTGTGGCACTTGCACATAGATATGACTGATTTTGCAGAATTATAGAAACATGACAGCAGAAAAAGACCACATGTCCTATCTAGTCTGCCTTTCCATATCAACTAGATTAGTTGCCTTTTTTCTTTAGAAATCTTCTGTGTTTGTCCTATGCTGTTTTGAATTTAGATGCTATCTTCATCTCTACTACCTCCACTGGGAGACTATTCCACACATCTACTACTCTTTCCATAAAGAAATATTTCCACATATTACTCATGAGTCTATCTCCTTTCACCCTAATCTGCATCCCCTCATAGCAGAGTTTGCTTTCAATTGAAAGAGGCTCTCTTCTTGTGCATTTATGCCATGGAGGTATTTAAAGATCTCTATCTGTCTCCTCTATCCTGCCTTTCCACTAAAGTATACATATTAAGATCTTTAAGTCTGTCCTCATGTGCTTTATAACAAAGACCACTAACCATTTTAGTAGTCACCCTCCTCACTGACTTTATCCTGTTTATATCCCTTTGAAGGTGCGATCTCCAAAATTGCACACAATAATCTCAATGAGGTCGCAATAAAGACCTATGCAGAGGCACTATCACCTCCTTTTTTCCATCTGACATTACTCTCACTATGCACCCAATCATCCTTCTAGCTTTTGCAGTCGCCTCTTCTACCTGTTTAGTTACTTTAAGTCATCAGAAACAATCATGTCCAGGTCCCGCTCTTCTTTCATGAACAGAAGTACTTCAGCCCTACACTGTACCACTCCCTTGGATTTTTGCAGCTCAAGTGCATGATCCTGCATTTTTTTAGCATTAGATTTCAGCTGACAAATTCTAGACCATTCTTCAAGCTTAGCTAGATCTCTCCTCATGTTATCTACTCCTTCCTGTGTGTCTACTCTATTGCAGATTTTAGTATTATCCACAAACAGGCAAACCTTACCCAACTGCCCTTTCGCAGTATCACTAACAAAGATGTTAAAAACAATCAAACCGCGGACAGATCTCTGCAGCACACCACTGGTAACTTTCTTCTCCTCAGAGTGAGCTCCATTTACCTGTACACTTTGTCACTTCCCAGTCAACCAATTTCTAACCCAGTCAGTCACTTTAGGGTCCATCCCTAGGGTGCTTAGTTTATTAATAAGTCACCTGTGTGGAACGGTGTCAAAGACTTTACTGTAATCTAAATACACCACATCTAAGACTCTTCTTTGGTCCAACTCCCTGGTCACCCAGTCAAAGGAATCAATCAGATGTGTCTGAGAAGACCTGCTTCTGGTAAACCCATGCTGCCTTGGTTCCTGCAATCCACTGGACTCCAGAAACTTCACTATTTTCTTTTTAAGTAGTGTTTCCAAAAATTTACTCACCACAAAGATTAGACGAACTGGCCTGTAGTGTTCAACCTCATCCTTACTTCAGCTTTTGTGTAAAGGGACCATGTGAGCCTTTCTCCAGTCCTCTGGGACCACTCCCAACTCCAAAGAAGCATGAAAAGGCCAGTCAGTGGAACTCAGTGGAACGTCCCCAAGTTCCCTCAGTATTCTTGGATATATCCCATTCCTTCTCATCGCTTTGTCTACATTTAGTTTAGCTAGTTCCTCATGAGTAGTCTTCTGAAAATCATTCAAGATCCCCGTCACTTCTGTTCTTTTTTGTGGGTGTTTTCTGAGATCCTGCTTCTGGCCCTTCATCTGTGAACACAGAACAGAAATATTTGTTAAGCAATTCCACTTTATCCTCATCAGCTTCCAAATATTCCTCCCCTTCACCCTTGAGTCTGACAATACCACTTTTGTCCTTCCTCCTCTCACTAACATATCTGAAAAATGTCTTATCCTCCCATTTTATTGCATTGGCTAGTTTTTCTTTTTTGTATCTTTGCTTCCCTGATTACCTTGCTAGCTTCTCTAAGTTTTTTCTAAATACAGCTGCAAATTTATGAAGAACTGCTTAAGGAACCATCCTCTGAACTGAAACATTTTGCAATTTGGGGTTGAACTCTAAAAATGTGAACACAATATCTCTGTAGCTTTGAACATTTCATAGGGGGAAGTAGTAGCAGATTTAGGAAAGTTCAAAAGATGAAGATTCCTTCAACGATCAGCATTTTTCAAGTTTTCCATTTTTAACTGCATTGCTAAATTATCCTTCACAAGGGTCATATTCTGTGACTCCCAAGTCTTAGTTTTTAGCTCCAATGCCCCAGATCTTGCCTCCAAGGATTCAAACTTTGAGCGACAATGCATAAAGTCTGCAGAAAACTCTGTTATATGTTGCCCCAAACTCTGAGACAGCAAATTGACTAAAGTCTGGAGACACTGAATGGCTTCCCAAACAATAGTTAAACTAATTTCTATTTGTCGCACAGCAGAAACCCCAGTGAGGGTACAGCATTTTGGAGAAGAGGAGAACTCTGTGGGTGTTTCTTCAGCAACAACGAGTGCTTCTTTGGATCTTCTGGGATCGCACAGCAGATACCCTTGCCTGGTTCACCATCATAGCTCCACCGCCCAGTTTATTTGTCACTCTCCTGACACCTTCAGAGGTCGTGGCATCAGAGCTGATGTCTCCAAAGCCATGCGCCGCAGCCAGCATGGAATTCACTGCCAACATCCCGGCTAACACCCTCCCTCCGGGAGATAGCAATATAGCCTCTGAGGAGCCTGGGGAGATCTCCGATGCAACTACCAGCTCCAGCAAGGTACGTTCAGAGTAACTGGTGAGGGAGTCTCCTGACAAAGAAGGAAGTGATAGGAGACTCGGTCCGCGTCGATGTTCCACTGGATCCCAAGCCAGTAACTTTGGCTGGGGCTACCTGGGTTTTTGCCTTTCACTTGCCCATATTCAGTGATCCTCCATCATGCCTGCATGCTGCCGCCATCTTGTCATGCCCCTAGGCCCATAGATTAGTTAGAAACAGCCTCTATTTCCTAAATCCAGATTGGCTATTCCCCAGTAAGTCATTTTTATTCATATGAAGGCATATTAGATAGTCAAGATTGGGAGAGATGCAATTACAGTGGGAAGAATCAGCGGAGGAAAATCCAGCAATGTCTACGTGTAAACGCGCTTGTGTAAATACCAACATCTATAGCTGAGCTATTTGCAAACGTAGGTATGCATATGCTGCTGCTTGACTAAAGAGGATCCTACCTTTATGTCATCTCAATTTGGAGGAGTGAAGATCATTGGGGGATTAAGGGGGTTATCCTCCTTAATCCCTTCTGTACAGGGAGGGCAAAAGAAGTACTTTTTACATACCTATTGTGACAAGGCAGAGGTTGCAGAACCTAAAAATAGGGGTTTAAAACACTTTTTGTCCTCAGAAGCTGTCAGTAAAACAGGTCAGGAAAGGGTTAAGGATTCAGCCCTGAAGGCTGCTCTGCACAGGAAAGCAGAAAGAGAGCCACACCCTAGCTTCAGGCAAACCCAGGGAGCTGACGTGGGAGGAAAAGGGGCGGAGTCACACCTGATAGGGCAGCCCTGTTCACATAACCAGGAAGCAACTGTTAGTCAGAGAGCACTAGAACTGGAACGAGAAAGAGAGGGAGAACTCGAACAAGGAAGAGAGAGGGAACACTACGTGGAGTTCCATGAGCAGCAAGGAGAAAGAGAGCAGTTCCAGGAAGGTCCAGGCGAGTCAGATCCAGGGAGAGATCTGGGGACCAGGAGAAGCAAAGCCAAGAGCAACCGATACCCGGTTGGCACAAGGTGCTTGGGGAGTTGCTGGCCAGACTGCAGAGAGACAGCCAGGTCTTAGGAGTGCCGTCTGAAAAAGCTTCCAGGAAGGAACTACCGTGAGCTGCACAGCAAACAAAAACAGGTCAGAGACTATTTTAAACCTCAGGGGAAAAGGTCAGATACCTTGCCTGGAAGGGATAGGAGTAGTTCTCTGGAATCTTCTCTCAAAGCCAGAATTATAAAGGAGAGATTGGGAAGAGAGAAGGTCCCATTCAAAAGACTGCAAATGTTTTCATACTACAGAGAACGTGACAGGAGCTCTAGCTCTGAGTATAGCCCAGGTGCCTTTCAGCATGTTACTAATTGCAGGCAGCACAGACACGGGCACGAGTTAGACTCTGAAGAGCACGCTGTGTTAAAAGAACTAGTGAAGCAGTATCAAGGGAAATGTTTGACTCGCAACCAGAAAGCATATACTAGGCAGACCAGAAGGAAGGTGAGCCCTTTTTGTGATGTTTTAAAAGGTGCTGGTGATTTGGAATCCTTGCAAGTGCCTAGGTATGTTAGAGATAACAAACGGAAGCAGCTTAAAGCACTAATTAAGCAGTGGCAGTCTGTAGACTCCCTTAACCCAGGTCTTAAGGACATATCAGACCCAGAGCTGGAGGATATGCAAATTGATGCATCATTAAGTGATAGCAGTGGATCAGCTATGGACTGTGGGGTTTGTTATAGGGAATGAAAGCCAGATAAGTGTATCCTGTAAAAGGAGGGAGAGCTGTACAAAGATATCCTATAGAAGTGCTGAGAAAGCCTATTTGCTATAACCTGAGTTTCCACGGAGAAAGGCAGCGTTCTGCCTGTGGGAAACTCAAGCCTAATTAATTCAGCTGTGAAGAGAAGTACAAGGCTGTGAAAGTTTTCCTGTGTTTAAAGCATGTATAAGAAAGCAATGCCAATGGAGAGAAACAGCTGTTGTATTTGAAGCTGAAGGAAGTTTGAAAGCTGAACAGGGCCGGATTTACCTATACGCCATGTACGCCATGGCGTAGGGCCCACAGCCGGCAGGGGCCCACAAAAAAAGAACCAGTTAATTTTTTTTAATCAGAATTTTAAAAAAAAACCTGGTGGCTGCCACCGCGGGGCCCCCTCTGCTGCCGCGGGGGCCCCGTCTACAAGCTGAAGCGGTCCGGTCCGGTCCGGTCCGGTCGGGTCGGGTCGGGTCGGGTCGGGTCTCTCCCTCCCTCCCTCGCTGCAGGCTGCGAGAGACGCGAAGATAGAGCGTCTCCTCGCGTCTGTGTTAAGCCCGCAGGGGCTGATGGGATTTCCCATCAGCCCCTGCAGGCTTAACACAGAAGCGAGGAGACGCTATACCTTCGCGTCTCTCGCAGCCTGCAGCCTGCAGCGAGGGAGGGAGGGAGGGAGAGAGACCCGACCCGACCCGACCCGACGGCTTCAGCTTGTAGACGGGGCCCCCGCGGCAGCAGAGGGGGCCCGCGGCGGCAGCCACCAGGTTTTTTTTTAAATTAAATTTTACTTTAGGCCGGGGGGGGGGTTGGACGGGGAATGGGCGATGGGGGGGGTAGGGCAGGTAATGGGCTATTGGGGGGGCTGGGGCTGGAAATGGACTGGGGGGGGGTAGGGCTGATAATGGGCTATTGGGGGGCTGGGGCTGGAAATGGGCTGGGCTGGGCTGGGCTGGGCTTGGCTGGGGGGGGGGGTTAAGGCTAGAGGTGGGCTGATGGGGTTAGGACTGGTAATGGACGGTGGGCTGTTGGGGGGGCTTAGAACTGGCAATGGGCTTGGGGGGGTTAAGACTGGTAATGGGCTGTGGGCTGATGGGGGCTGTCTGGTAATGGGCTATGGGGTGGGATAGGACTGGAAATGGGCTGGGGGGTTAAGATTGGAGGTGGGCTGATGGGGTTAGGACTGGTAATGGGCTGTTGGGGGGGGTTAGAACTGGTAATGGACTTTGGGGGGGTTAAGACTGGTAATGGGCTGTGGGCTGATGGGGGTTGTCTGGTAATGGGCTATGGGGGGCTAGGACTGGAAATGGGCTGGGGGGTTAAAACTGGAGGTGGGATGATGGGGTTAGGACTGGTAATGGGCTGTGGGCTGATGGGGGGGGTAGGACTGGCAATGGGCTATGGGGGGCTGACTGGAAATGGGTTGATGGGGTTAGGACTGGAAGTGGGCTGATGGGGGGTTAGGACTGGTAATGGGTTATAGGGGGGGCTTAAACTGAAAATGGGGTGATGGGGGGTTAAGGACTGTAAGTGGGGTGATGGGGGGGCTAGGACTGGTATTGGGTTGAGGGGTTGCTAGGACTGGAAATGGGCTGATGGATGGCTAGGACTGGAAATGGGCTGATGCAGGGACTAGAAGGGAATGGATGCTGGGTGAGGCTGGAACTAGAAGGGAGCTGATGTTGGGGGAGGATTAGAATGGGATGGGTCTGGAAGAGTAAAATGGAGAAGGGAAAAATATTTTGTGTGGGAGGGATAAAAAATCTACAATTGGCCGGGTATTGGGAGAGTAAGTGGGGATTGAGGATGGAGGGGTAAAATTTGAGTGGATGAAATAGGAATGAGGAAAGAGCAAAAGGAGAAAGATTAGTATGTTAAAGCAGATGTAGAGAGAGAATGGAAAAAAATCTAGAAGAGAGAAGAAAGGACAAATGGACAGCAGACGATGGAGAGTTAGCAGAAGACACGAAGAAACCAGAAGAAAGTGGCTGGAGCAATTGCAGCTGAAAAAAATGCACAAAAGGTAGAAAAATATCTCTTTATTTTGAATTTATTAATTGGAATATGTCAGCTCTGGTAAATGTGCATCATTAACATCTGCGCTTTGTTTAGTACAAGAGCAAATTAATGTATAGTTTTATTTCTACAGTGTTGTACATTCCAAGTTTGGCTTTTGGGATTCCCAGTTTAATTATTGTCTTCCTATTTCTAAATTGTGATTACTTGTTTGGTGATGGTCTATGTTCTGCATGTGTAACTGAGCTGAGGTGTTCTGTTTATATAATTCCTATTTGACATTGCCACTTGTTCTCTTTCCCCAGTAGGTCATGTATTGTTGTTCTCTGAAATGTATTGGTTTAATATTTGCAGTGTTGCCTTTTGATTGGTAGAGTATGGTGCTTTGTGAGTCCTGGTAGTGCTGTTAGGATACGGCGGGTTTACTATGGGCAGTGTTTGTAGTAGTTCCTAATGTGTCTGGCAGTTGGCACTGGATTATAGTAATGTAGAAATCTTTTAGTCTTTCTTTATCCATACACTCATTAAGAGGCACGTTTACTAAAAGTTAGTATATGGTAACATTATGCAAATATTTATGCAAATGAGGCCCCTTATGCAAATGAGGTCCGCACCCCCCTTGGGCCGCCCCTGCTGGGGGCCCACAATTTTTGTTGGCGTAGGGCCTCACTCAAGGTAAATCCGGCCCTGAAGCTGAATGTTTTGCTTTGAGTTTGTACCTGAGAAGCATCAGGGGATTCTTGGACTTTTATTTGACACAATTGCGTAGCACCATCTTTTGTCTGTGTTTGGGGAAGTAGTTCACCAAACTCCTGTGCGGCAATAAAGTTATTGTTAAACCCACGGAGGCCTTTGCTGTGTTTACTTGGACCACAACTACAACGGACACCAGGCTGCAGCACTTAGAAGGTTTATAAATATGTATTCCCCTATGCATCACATGCCAACCCCTCCTAGGCAACCGCCTATATATACCAGAGGGTGCTGAAGTGTGACACTATTCATGTTAGAGAGCAGGTGGAAATCTGGGCATGGACAATGTCGAGTTTGCACATGCATCCTTATATTAAATGGGGAATAGATGTGTAGATGTTTGTCCCATTTAAGCTACACCCCTGTGTACTTTCAATGTTCTATAGGCCGTGTAAGTGGTCAAACTGGCATGTGTAAATCATGAATAAGGCTTCCTAAATAACCAACAGCTTCCTCCGTTTTACCTGACACCATCGTCAGGCTCACTGGTCTATAGTTACCTTTTTATTGTAGATTTATAAATATACTTGCCTGCCACAACTGTATCACTCTTTCTCATAAAATAAGACTTTATTTTGTTCTACAATATTTTGTACAATCTAAAGTCATTGTTTATATCTCACAAAGAATCCATTTATATGTAAGATAGTTTGTCATGCTCAATTAAATCCATTCTCCTGGTTATACGTTGTCTTTGGAAAATAAAGATATAAATTATTTGAACAATAGGGGAAGCAAAGTTTAGTCTACTACCAAAAACCTATTATAATAATCATATACGACAAGGCAAACACAACAAGCCAGAAAGCATAGGAGAGTAATTGTATTGCACAGCCATGTGTCATTTTACTAACAATGGGCTATTTATTCTCTGATGCAAGTCAGTGCACATTGGCAGCTAGAGGAAATCTGTGGCTATCATGTTTTCCACCGGTGTCTCAAAATTTGGAATATAGAATGTCTAGAAATAGGTTTTAGGAGGGTAGGCTAAACAGCCTGATGAAATTTCATGGATTATTTCATCTTCAGCCTTTTCAGTTTCCCAGAAAAGACAAATAAAACTCAGTTATCCATTTCAGGTACACACAAGCAAGTATTAAATTGTTAACATAGTCCAAACCTTGGTAGTATCAAAGCTTAAACAGATTCAAATTATTATTATGTGCAATTTGTTAAAAAATGTGGAGTCTTGGGAACACTGATTTTTGCTAAAAATGTGCAGTTACCACATGTTGCAAAATTGGCGCACAGTAATTGTGATGCTCCTGCATTACCTGTTGGGGGTGTGCTCAGCATTTTCCCATAGTGTTAGCACTGAGAAAAAACGTTTACCACACATTAAGTTCATGTCAGATAACATAGGTATACTTAATGTCACCAACTGAAGTGACATTAAGGGGATTATTTTAAAAGTGCTATTTGTGTTTTCTTTTTTTTTTTTTTTATAATATCTTTATTGAGCTTTTCATCAAACAATACAATAATTCAAACACAAAACAAAACAACCAACCAAAAAACAACAACACAGCTTAACACACCTCCCCCACCACCTTCCCACCCACTGTGCCCACCAGCAAATAACACAAAAAAACATTCTCAGCACTCCCACATCGAGTGAAAGACAATTCTAAGAAAGGCTACACCCACCATCCCATCAACATTGGGCCACCTCCCCAAAACCTATCAGAGCTGCCCATTTCTTTCTACTACTAGGGGATTGTGACCATCCCTTGCGGGCATGAGTTCAAATTTGCTATACAAACTAAATTCCACCATGCCTGCCAATGGAGGTCCGTTATTACCTTCCAATTCCGCACGCGACAGCAAATCGCCAGTCCCAACAAAAAATCCAAAAGAAAAGTATCATTGCGACTCTTTAAAGGGACCAGTGAAGCTGAACGGTAAACTAAAATATCCCAAGAAAGGGGGCATCTAAAACCCAGGATTTCCTGAATTCGCTCCCAGACTCCCTCCCAGAAGGTATGGATACTAGAACAGTCATAGACCATATGTCAAAAAGTACCAGTATCCACTTGACAAATCCAGCACCTATTACTTGCCGCCTTGTCCCACTTACTAACTCGCACTGGGGTAATATAAGCCCTGTGAGCAAAGAAAAACAATGTTTGAGTAACGGAAGCTGACTTGGTGACTCTAATGTGGTTAGACCAAAAGTTCCGCCAGCTCTTTTGCGGCAATTCAGTGCCAGTGTCTCTCACCCACGCTCCCTCTAAGCTGCTTAAGTGAGCCAGGCTAATTTGCTTACTTTCCTTATACAGGAAAGAAGCCCTCCCCGCAACCTCCTGCACCCGCTTAATTATGCCATTCAATCTCCCTTCCGACTTCAGGCCCAGAACATCCCCAATAACCCTCATGATACAATGCCTCAATTGCACCCACTGAAAAAATAATGATCCTGGGAGACTAAATTCCAGTTGTAACTTCTCAAAACTCTTCCATTTACCATCCTCTAGCAGTTGCTCAACTGCCCAAACATTCCTACTATACCATGGCTCCCACGCAAAAGTCTTGTGTTGTATCTTAAATAAGGGATTATACCACAGAGGCTGAGATAAAGAGTACTCATCATCAGGCCTGCCTTTTTGCCTGAGTTCCTGGAAAGCCCTTTGTGAATCCATCATCATTTGTGGCCTTGGACATGCCCCCCCAAAGACCATACTGGGAGTTAGGTGTAATGGGAAGGGGGCAGCAATTCTCTCCTCAAGATGTAGCCAAACCGGGCTTTGGTCGTTCAGCGGTTCCGACCATCTGACCCCTTGCTTCATCACAAAGGCACTGTGATAAAGATAAAAGTCTGGGAAATTAACTCCTCCATTTTCTTTGTTAGCCTTAAGCTTTTTAAGCGCTATTCTCGGGGGCTTATTATTCCATAAAAAAAGAGATAATAACCTTTCCATTTGCCGATACGCGGGCACCGGCAAATACACTGGCAACATTTCCAAAATGTAGTTTACCTTAGGAACCACTGCCATTTTAATTGTCTCCAACCATCCCCACCAGGAGAGTACCAAAGGAGACCATTTAAGAGTCAATGCCTGTATGGTAGACAACAACATTTTAACATTAAAACTAATTGTATCTATCAAGGGGTGGCAATAATATACTCCAAGATATTTGACCGGCTTAGATTCCCAGACAAAAGGAAATCTGGATACTTCATCCCTAAAACTTCGAGAATTAAGGGAAAAGGCTACCGATTTAGACTAGTTGATCTTATATCCCGAAAGCTTTGAATACTGATCTATCTGATCCAAAATGTAGGAGATAGACTCCGGGGTAGTAAATAGCAAAAGATCGTCTGCATACGCGGACAACTTAATCTCTCTGTCTTTCATCCGAAAACCTGAGATCCTAGGATTTTGTCGCAGTAAAAGGGCTAGTGACTCAAGAGCGATATTGAACAGCATTGGGGATAGCGGGCAGCCCTGTCGAGACCCACAGCCCAACTGAAACTCCCGAGACTGAATACTATTGACACAGATGCTTGCCAGCAGCCGAAGCTATTTGTGTTTTCGATATCTACAAACAAGCACGCAAATGTTCAAATCAGTCATCTCAGAGACATTTTAGAAGGCGGGTCTGTGGACGTCCCCAGGATGAAGACGTCTAAGTCTGAATGGGCTCATAATTTAGGTGTGGCTGGGGTGTTCTTAAGAACTTGGACGTCCCTGCCAGATCTCAGAATTATCCTGGATGTCCAGAGCTGCATCTAAGGTTATACCTGCTCCAGACATGAACAAGCATCTGAAAAGTGATCGTTTTGTCAGGCAAATGTCTGGAGAGTGTGGAGAAAGAGCCACACCAGGGGCTGCATAACCCCTCTTTGATTGGTGAGGGGCAAGCTCTGCCTTGACTCTTCCCCAAGCTCCATCCTAACTCTGCCCATAGCCCCCCCGTGGCCTTCCCTCCTGTTCTGCTTCCAGGGATCCCCGCAAACAGGAGGGGAAGGCCAAGACTCTGTCTTTGCAGTGATCACAGCTGCTCTCTTCTCTCTGTGGGCAGCTGGCTGGCAAAACATTAGTGGGGCCCATGTGGCCCATCCCATTTCAGTGCCTATGAACCACACTAATATCCCCTTTATTTTACAATCTGTAAATGAACACCAACAGGGGAGTTCATGTCTTCATTTTGCTATGCTGCTAAGAACAAAAGAAATGCCAGACTGGGTCAAACCAAGGTCCAGCAAGCCCAGTACCCTGTTTCCCACAGTGGCCAACCCAGGTCACAAGTACTTGGCAGGTTCCCAACGAGGCACACAGGTTCCACAATGTTCACCCTGGGGCAAGCAGTGGATTTCCTAGGTCCTTTTCAATAATGGTTTATGGACCTTTCCTCCAGGAACTAGAATCAGCCAGAGACATAGAGGTCCCTGGCGTTTTTCTGAACATTCCACCCTGGATGCTCACGATTTAACTGGGACGTCCTTCCTAAAATGCTACTTTAAATGATCTGCATTATCTGCTGCAGTAGTTAGTTACTGTACATTAACTGCAAGGTACAGCCCATGCCCCTCCCTCCCCCCTTTGTATGCTATGCCCTTAAGGGCATTTTTACTAAAGTGTGCTATTAGCATGGGATTACTGTGCTCTAGGCAAGCTGTGCTGACAGCATGAGGCAGTGTGGTAAAAGTCCCACACTAAACATTAGCAGAGAAAGGGGCGATGACAGGGTGGGTTAGGGGGAGAGTGTGTGTTGACAGCACATCGTGGTTAGCACAGCTGTCATCAGCACATGCTAATTGTGATTGCCGCCATTATTTTTATTTATTTATTTTATTTATTTATTTATTGAAACGGATTTGGTATACCGCTTTCTCATGAAATCAAAGCGGTTGTCACAGCAAACAAATCAATGAAATAGGTGTTGTCAGTAGCATGCAGTGGGTGATTCGTCACAGTGTGCTGTGTGAGAAAGGGTGGTTGATTTTGATGTGAAGCTATATACATTGTGTGTTTATGATTCATATTTACAGTTACATATTTACAATGATGGCTGTGTTAACTTAAATGGTTGGTTAGAGTCATTCTGTGAGGTTCTTGAAATGGTTTCTGAATAGTTCAGTTTTAAGCTGCTTTCTGAATTCTTTGATGTCTTTTGTTGCTCTGAGGTGGTCAGGGAGAGAGTTCCATATGGCTGGGACTGCCAGGGTGAAAGCTCTTTTTGATGTGGCTTGGTTTGTCCTGGTGTAGTCCTTTGGGGTTCTGATGTTGTTTGATGTTCCCTTTCTTCTTGGTCTTTTGCTATCGTCAGCTGTTATGAGCTGTTGTAGGTTGTCTGCGGATAGGTTGTTTATTATTTTGAATGTGGTTAAGAGAACTTTGTAACGGACTCGGGAGCTGATTGGTAGCCAATGGAGGTCGTATAGTATGGGTGTGATATGTTCATGGGTTGTACTGTCTGTTATGAGTCTTGCAGCAGTGTTTTGTGCTATTTGAAGTGGTTGTGTAGATTTTTTTGGGAGTCCAAGGTAGATGTGGTTGCCGTAGTCCAGGGTGGGGGTGATGATGGCCTGGCAACTAGTGTGGGTTTAGTTGCTGCCTTCTCAATGACTGGCGGTGCGCACACCTGTGCTAGATGTGCTGGCTAGTTGGCATGGTGATGTGCATTTCCCATCATAACTGCAGGAGGATATGACAGGCATGCTCTTCCAGCAATTAGAGTGTGTCTAAACCACCTCCCACACTAATTTTGGGAGCTTACTATGCTCTAACAGTACATTTTTGTAAACATGCCCCTTAATGTGTGAATTAGCACATGCTAAATGTCAAGCCACCATGTTAACAGTTATCACATTAATTCATGCTTTAAGTGCTTAATGCATTTTAGTAAAAGGACCCTTTAGTGTGATACCTTTTAATGGAGAAACATAAAAGGTAGTTTTAATATATGACCTTTGGACAACCTTCTTTTCAATTCCAGTTTTCCTCAAGGACTAAAACAGCTACTAGATCACTGCACATACAAGAGAACCAACAAATTGTCTCAGCAAGTGACTAGCAATCACCAAACTTGCATGTAAGACTACATTTATTTCATTAAGGCATTTTGGACTTCATCCACTTCCTCTCAGAACTTAGAAAAATTTCCAGCACAAATATATCTGATGGCTAAGGCAAGCAAATTTCATCATATCCTGAGTTTGAACAGAGGTCTCCACCTCTGGGGAACTCTTGTAAATCATCTTCGTGCTGTGATTGAACCCTGCTCTGGGGTTTTATTGATTTCATTGCAAAATCTCTTTTCAGACATTCAAGGTCACTCTGCCGATGTCAGCAACATCTGAAAAAGGTCAGAGGAAGCACATGGAGCATGCTCCGGGAATGACATCAGTGCACCCTAACAAGACGCCAAAAAGCTCGCCATATGCCAATCATCACTCAACTTCCTCTGAACGGGCTTTCAAATACTCTTAGTCTCTACTGGAAACAAAAGCAGCAGTAATCCATACATAGAAAACCGAGGGCGACAACTAGGGAGAGGGAGGGAAAGCTGGGTAAAGGCCTTTGAAAATAGTTCTCTCCAGTATTAGCAAGTGTCTATTTCACAAACAATTGCAACTATAGGATACATTTTCAAAGCTTAGTCAGAATATCTGCGGATAATAGGGGTAACCTTATAAACTTTATAAAGCAGTGTATAAAGTATAGAAGTAGCTGCTTATAAAATTGTCCTGGTATATATTTTATATGCTAAGAGCAAGTGCTATTAACAGAACATGGGGATAATTTCATGCAGGTTGGTTAGGAGGATGTGTGCATTGCGGAAAAGGAGCTTCCTAAATCGGCGCTTGAATTTTATGAACTGTATGGAAGGGGCTGAAGTATGTGCCGACTGGTGAAGAGAATGTGCATGCAGAGAAGTACAAGCATCCTTCTCCAGGACACGTGCATTGAAATTTCAAGCACAGGGACCCTCACAACATTGCTGCTATGGCTGAAAAGTCAAACTTTGATACAGTCAGGAGCCACAGCATAGGCTTTGGGAAGAGGGCACAGAGGGGAACAGATTATGTATTGTGGGCTAGCATACAGAACTTCTTAGAACCAAGCCAAAACGTATGCCCTGCCTAGGTAGCTAGCGGGCAGGTGTGCACGCTCTGTCCTTTACACCTTGCTTGTGCCTAGGTCATGGCTGACACAAGATCAGAAGGGCATAAAAACATAAGAAAAGTGATGCAGAGTCAGATTAAGGTCCATCAAACCAGCATCCTGTCTCCAACATGGCCAGTCTGGGTCAGAAGTATTCAACAGATTCGAAAAGTGGAACTGTTTCTCATAGTTTATTTCTACGGATGATTAATGGCTCTCCTAAGTCTACCTGGCTAATAATTTCTTATGGATTTTTCCTTCTAGAACTTGTCCAAAGCTCTTTTGAATCCTGCAATGTTAGTTGCCTTGACCATACCCTATAGCACTAGATCCCAAAACTTTATTATGTGTTATGTGAAAAACAAAACAAAATAAAACTTTCTACAATTTGTTTTCAGCTGCTGGCCATTAAGTTCACGGAGTACCCTCTTGAGTTGGTGCTGCTTGAAAGATTAAACAACTGTTCCCTATTTAACTACTCCATCCTACTCATGATTTTTATAAACGTCTATCACTTCCCTTCTCGGTCATATTTTCTCCCAGCTAAAGAGGGATAGCCTATTTAACTTTTCTTCATAAGAAAGGTAACATATATAGCACAGTAACAGAGTGTATGGCAACAGATAAAGATCACTATGTTCCATCTAGTCTGCCCAGTAAGGTGACTAGAGTGGTTGTAACTGCAGCTCCATGCAGGTCACCCCCCCCCCATGCCTATGTTTAGGGTTGTACCTGATGCTCCGTGCAGGTCAACCCCCCTCTATTGAAGTAAAAAAGATATTTAAGTTTGATTTGATTTCATCCTCTTGCTATAGAGTGAGCTCTTTCAGCATCCTGGATTGTATCCCATCCAGTCCCATGGCCTTGACCACTTTCAGTTTTGCAAGGTATCTGAAGGAGAAGTTTGCAGGGTGGGAGGAGATAAGGGAAGTGGAATTGCAGTGCATTAAAGTAAAAGAGGCAATAAAAGGGGCAACAGATATATATGTAAAAACAAGAGGAAAAGAAAACCTATATGATTCGCTAAAGAAGTGGCTGCACAAAAACAGGCAAAAAACAGTGTTCACAAAATCCAGAACTTCACAAACAGAGGAATACAGAAAAGAATACAGGATAAAGCTAAAAGAGACAAAGAGAGAAATAAGGATAGCAAGAGCAAAGGCAGAAGAAAAGATGGCTAAAGATGTGATATGTGGAGATTAAACTTTTTTTTTCAGGTATATTCAGGAGAAAAGGAAGATTAGATGTGGAATTGCAATAGTCAAAAGTGCCGAGGACAGATTTGTGGAAAGGGAAATTGAAAAAGAAAAACTGCTAAAGGGGTCATTCCAGAACATGAATAAGCCCTTTGGACGTGCAGCATAGACATTTTTCTAGTGAAGCGTACATGGCGCTAGCACGAGGATCTCAGAATGGGAGTGTGGTCAGCAGCGAAGACATACAATGCGTATTCAGGAAAGGCCCGTGTACGTGCTGTGTGTTTCCCACGGACGTCCATGCTGTACCAGTGGAAACGTGGAATAAGGCTAGGGACTCAGAAACTTTTTTGCTCTGCTCTGCAGTGCATCTCATAGAGATGAATGGCTGTGACAACAATTTTTTGAACCGGTAGGTCTGCAGTTTGGAAGACTACAAGATGCAGTTGTAAAGAATAGAATGCAGAGGTGAGGGAAGGTTGTACAGTAAAGATACATTAATAGACGCCCCTACAGAAATATTCAGATGTGCAATGTCTTCCAAAAAGTAGGACTGCTGATGTAGGAATTGTATATGGGTGAATATAGGACGGATATATGTGTGGGTGAGAAACGCAGATCAGATTAGTAGTCCTGGGACTCCATGCCAGTATGTTATACCAGCTGTTTTCTAAAGGTGCAGGGCATCTGTACTGCAGATGTCTGTTTTGTGTGACTGCAAGTGTGTGTGTGTGTGTGTGTGTGTGTGTGGTTAGAGGGATGCATGGGGGGGGGGGGACCTGTGTGTGTGTGCAACCACAATTTTGGGGAACATCAGTGCCTGGCCATCATCTTCTGTGAATTGTGTGGTATCTACTCCATACAGTACCTGTTTGTATATTTGTCAATCATGCCCGGTCCTTCTCCAGGATTTTCTTTTGTGAATACAGAACAGAGGTATTTGTTTGGAGTGTGATTCCATAATGTTCACGTCCGGACCGTGAATGAGTCTAAATCAAAAATGGACTCTGTTTGACTCTAATTCTACATGAGTGGGTCCAGCCATGCCCACAGGTCCGGAATCGGGGACATAGATGTATCCGGCGCAGCATGCACAAACCCCAGGGATGAACACAGCGTGACTAGGTGCCAGTGTGATCAGCCAGGATACATCAGAAAGGAGTCTCCTCGGCTCAATGTCAAAACATATTCCTGTCAATGTTAAGAGACCCTCAGAATGAGCGCATGCAACAGGGGACACAGCACCAGCATCGGTCTCACAAATATGCACATTTGTATAGACAGCTGCTGGTGCTCTTGGGCATCTAGTGCTGCTGTTTACACTAGTGGATGCACTCAATCTGAGGCTCCCTAATTATTGTCAGGGATATGCTCTGGCATTTAGCTGTAGAGGACCATTTCTGATTTCTTCTGTTCCATACATAGCATTGTACAGACTGTTGTCAGAGATGACCAGTGCAAGCACAACTAAAATGTTCTCCTACTGCCATGTATGTTGTGCTGCAAGGTATGTCAGGACACTTGTATCACTTTCTACTTGCTGTTGTAACATCTCTGAGTACACAGAGATCACTTTGCAGTGTTCTGGTCATGCAAAGGACTAGCATCTATGGTCTGCTTTGCAACAACACATCTGTATCATCCATTTTCATGGGTAGTTTTTGCATGAGCACCACATCGTCAGTGTGAGGAGCAGCTTCGGACTGTGCATGATTGACAAATATACAAACAGGTACAGTATGGAGTAGATACCACACCATTCACAGAAGATGATGTTTTTGAACAGCATGTTCTATCCATTTTATTATTTTTGCTGCATTTCTCTGAACCTATATCCTTTTTGAAATAGAAAAAACAAAACTGCACACAGTACTCAAGGTATGATCACAATATGGACCTACACAGAGGCATAATGATACCCTCGGTCTTATTCTCCAGCCCCTTTTGATTACTCCCTGATAATTCTATTTGCTTTTTAGCAGACATGGCACACCATGCTGAAAATTTCAACACATTGTCCAGTGACTCCAAGTTCTTTTTATTTTACCATAACACATGTTACATTACCCCAATGCATACTGCCTAATAATGAGATGCACAGCATGCAAATGCATGCTAAACACTTTGTGTCTGATATTCAAAGGCATTTACACGGTTCAAACAGCTATAAACTGTGTAAATGCCCCTAAGCTTGATATTCAGGGGCACTAACACGGTTAGTGCCGCTGAATATCCCAGAATAATGCCACTATACCCCGATGCTAATCACTTAGCATCGGGACATGTGAGGGGCAGTATCCGGGGATAACCATGCAGCAATGAAATTCAGCTGCTGTCCGGTTATCCCTCAGCGGTGAAAGTTAGGCACAGTAAAAGCTGTCCTAACTTTCACTGCCGGAGCTAACCAGGCAGTAGCTGAATATTGCCGCTGCACGATTAGTTTCTGCACCATGTGCACCTGTGCGGTGACCCCGGATATTCAATGCTGGTGGCTGGACAATGCCCTAGACTGAATATCCAAAGCAAAATTCAGCAGCGATGGCTGTGCGCTTTAGAGGCCCATAGCCATCACAAATGAAAATCGGGCCCCTTATTATTATGCAAATGTAATAACACAGGTTGCGTCAAACAGCGCACAAGCTGTATTATTTCATGAAAAATAATACAAACTCAAAGCTGGCACTATGCTTCTGCCCAGAACCTCCGAACTGCTACCATGCAGCTCATTGCCGCTGAGCACACTTTTAAAGGGGCCGACACTGGCATATCAGAAGAGCAGGTCTTCGGTCCCCTACTCTGACCAATGCCCACTCCTTGAAAACCCTTCCCTCCAACAGTGAGGCAACCCCCCAAAACATTTTATTTATTTCAGTGCACTTATATACCGCTCCTTCCCGAGATCAGGGAAGGTTTACATTAAACGTAACATTATACATTAAACATTTGTGAACATCAAACTAGGGTGGGGGCAAAAGTGGAGTAAAAATCATATATGACTATGTACAGGATGTGCAATATACAATACAGCCATTCACTTTCATAGAGGGGGGAGGGAGAGTTGAGTTGAGTAACTTTGGATATACGGAGTGGGGGGGATATCATGTACTGTGATTGTTGTTGTTTTTGCCAAAATGTTCTATGAATAGGTGGGTTTTGATGTGTTTTCTGAATGATTGAAGGTCTTTAATGGATCTTAATGTGTAGGGGAGAGCATTCCACAGTGTGGGGGCTATGTGAGAAAAGGCTTTATTACTAGCGGTTTGTTTGGATTTGTGGTAGTCATGGGGATATTTGATGGTGCTTAGGTGATATCCTCTTTTGTTTCTAGTTTCAGTGTCTGGGAGAATTAGTGTAAAGAGGTGTGAGGGGGAGATACTGTTAATGAGTTTGAAGATGGTCATTAGTATTTTGTAATTAGTTCTGCTAGCGACTGGGAGCCAGTAGAGCATGTGTAATATGGGGGTGATATGATCAGAAAGGGGAGCTTTACATATAATCCTGGCTGTGACATTTTGTGCTATTTGGATTTGATTAGTGTTTTTTTTAGGCAGTTCTTGGAGTAGGTTGTTACAGAAATCGATATGAGGAGTGACCAGTGACTGTACTACTGATCTGAAGTCATAAGGGTCCAGTAATGGTCTCAGAGGTTGTAGAGTTCAGAGTTTATAATATATATTTCTTGTAGTTTGTTTTACTTGGGAGTTCATACTGAGTATCTGATCTAATGTGATTCCTAAATATTTTACTTCTTTGCTAGTGGGGAGGTCCATTTCTTCAATTCAAAGCTTTATTGGTGGGGGGGAGAGGGAATTTTGGATTACTGGTGGTGCAGAGAACCTCTGTTTTATTGAAGTTAATCCGGAGGTTCATTTCAGTTAACCAAGATTGAACTTCTTTGATGCATGCGGTGAGTATGTGTTGGTTAGAGCTGTTGGTGTCGATAGGGACATCATCTGCGTATATATGATATCCTACTTTGAATTTCATGAAGATGCTACTTACTGGTTGAAGATACAAGTTGAATAAGAGTGCTGAGAGAGCAGAGCCCTGAGGGATACCTTGTTCTTGTTTAATGCAAGGGGATGTTTCTGAGCCGACTTGTACAATTTGAGTGAGGTTATGGAGGTATGATGCAAACCACTGGAGTGTGGTTCCTGCAATGCTGATGTGTCCAGTCTTTTGAGTAATATGTGGTGGTTGACACTGACGAATGCAGAAGCCATGTCAAGGAAAGCTAGTATGAGTGTTTGGAAGCACCGGGGGCTGCGATCATGACCGGGACCCCCGAGGGAATCACCACTCACTCTTGTTGCTCAGCTACCGGCTCTCTAACTGGAACCAGACCAATGATCCTCTCTGCACAAGATCTATTGTAAAAGAGGTGAGAGTGTGCTGCATGTGCTGCTTCCTCCTGCTGCCCTGATCTTCTCTGTTCCTGCATGGGCTCAGACAGCTCTGCCCACCAAGCACTCCTTCCACTGGCACAGAGAGACTAAAATCCAGTGCGGCACAGATGCGCCCATGCCTGGCGGGCCCGTGCCTGAGGGCCATGCCAGAGGGCCCTTTGGTGTGGCACTTAGGCTTGGAGCCAAGGCGTGAAACTCAAACAGAAGATACCTACTTCCCTACTGTTAATACAGAAAACAAAAATACAGAAGAACAATACGCCCTTCTCCCAACAGTACCTAAGCTATAACAAATCGGACCACCTTTCTTGCTACCACCTACTTCTGTTTCTTGTTGCCACTATACCAATTTAAGTAACTAAGCCATCATCTGTTAAATAATGAAACTACTAACTGCCATACCCTTGTAACACTGTCTATATTCATCCAGTGCTTGTAATCAATCAATATTATCTTGGTTAATTTAAAACATTCATTACGGTGTTATATTCTACCAGCACAAGATTATAAAATTGCAACAATCTATTCTACAAACCCTTCTCCATCCCTGACATCCTTTGCACAATCCCTGGATAGACACCCACCTAGACAACACAGCTGCAACAGTACAGAAACCCCATCTCTTTGAATTGGACCACCAACATGGAATACATAAAGCTGCTACTGTGTACCCTTCTCTTCCTAAAAGTAACCTCCTCAGGGGGGAGTGGTCTAACTAAGATGGCTGCCGCATTTCGTTGATAATCAGATGCCTAAATGGAAGGGGAAAGTAAGGGTGTTCCCCTCCAAGCCCTTGCCCTCTATATGCGGTCCTATGGATCGTTTTGTCAAAGTCTCCCAAGAGAAGAAACAGGAGATTTGGACCGGCTTGGCAGCGGCATCGGAGGGAGGAACACCGCCACTTTTGGACTTTGATACTTCTGTCTCCTGTTCAAAGAGTGCTGCTGTAATGTCCAGATTCTCTGTGCCTTGCCCCGGTGAGTCAAGCATTGCCTTTTACACCGATAGGTGAAAAGGTTGATGTTTTTCGAGGGGATGGAAGTGGTGTCTCGGCACAGGTGACCCCTGTGGAGTTCGGGGAGGGTTTGGGCAGTTTGCCGCAGGCTGTGCCTCGCCTGACTAGTAAGACTGTTTCTGAGGAAACCGTATCTTTTCCTACCTCCACTGCAAGTTCTATGCTGATTTTGACACTCCCTTCTCACCCTCAGGTGTTTACTTTGGAACTCATATGGGAAGCTATTGTATCTCTTTCTGAAGCAGTGACTAAGCAAACCCTTTCTCTTTTTTCTAAGGCTCAGGGGAATTCTGCTCGTATAGACGCTAATGTTAAGTGTCTGGACACTGTTAAATTACAGATGGAGGATTATGGAAGTCGCTTGGAAAGAATATCTGATGTGAATGCTGAACTGGTTAAAGTTATTTGGCTCTTCGATATAAACTGGAGGTGTTGGATAATACCGCACAGGCCACAAATCTTCGGCTTTTAAATTTTCCTAAGATGCAAGCTGTTTCTGCTTTGGATATGTTTAAGCGTTATCTAATTGAAGTTTTGAAAGTGTCTACAGACTTAATTCCACTTTTAACCAAGGTTTATTATCTCCCTACGGGGAAGAAGGTGCCAACAACAGCAAGAGAAGATTCTATTTTGGAAGTTTTGAATGTCTTGGACTTTTGGCTAGCTCTGTGGTTGGCGAAAATTATGTTTCCACTACTTTGTTGGTCTCCTGCGCTCTGTCTTCAGATAAAGATCGGCTTCTCAAGATGTTCTTCAAGAAACAGAGGGAAACCTTTTGTGGTTTTATTATATCTATGTTTTCAGATATTGCAAAGGAGACACAAAAGAGAAGGAAGTTGTTTCTGCTTCATAAATCTGGTGTTTTGCAAATTGGGGGTACTTTTCATTTAAGATTTCCTTGTAAATGTCTGGTATTTTATAATTCTTTTAGATATGTTTTCTCTCAACCTACTGACCTTGCTGCCTTTATTAATGCTAAATTATCACTTAAAGAGTCGGGTTAAATGGCCTGGGACAGTCTCTCTTTGTATTAGGATAGTCGTGAAGACCGCAGTGTCTATCTTAGTTTTCTATATACTTTTTTGTTCTTGATATGTGCCTGGGATTTCTGGCCCACAGTTTTTGTTTTCTTTATCTCACCCTTTCAAATGTGGACTACAAGAGACTGTGGTTATATTTTTCCTTTTTTCTGTATTTTGATAAATCTGTGCCACTGTATCTCTTTTCTATTCGAGACTATGTCTTGATTGTTAATTATAAATTCAATAAATATAATTTTTTTTAAAAAAGTAACCTCCACAACAGCCTACCCCTCCCTCCCTCCAAACACCACATGACAATTTTACATTCCTATAATTCACTCCAAAAGCTCAAGCAACCACTTAACGTACAAATCTTACAACTCAAACGCTAAAACAAACAATACAAAAGGTAATACCACTCAGCACAAACTCATACATATAAAAACCCTTCAATCTAACACCACTCAAACAACCACGACAACCACCATCCAGATAAAATGTATACTTATTGATATGAGATCCATAAGAAATAAAATCCCACTCATAATTGACATGATTAGAGGCGAAACCCCCCACCTCCTTTGTATTACAGAGACCTGGATCTCAAACAAACCCTCCTATTAACTCTGACAAACTCCTACATGGAATGCAAACCCTCACCTCCCCAGAAGACTCTCACTCCCCCTAGACACCAATCACATTCTACCCATCCCTGAATGTCACCCTGTCCTATGTTAAATAATCTTTCGTGGTCTAGGGGGAGCTGGACAGGAGCAATCCCAACTTTTGAAACTACCAATAGGGGTCATAAATACCATTTTGAACCCAGAGCCCAGCAAGACAGGAGCAAGTGAGGATCACTCCTGTTCAACTCTCCCTAGACCACCAGGAAATGGGGAGTGATTCAGGATAGGGGAAAATATCTTACTCTTTAGACTTCAGTATCACTCTTTGGGGCAGTAAATCTTACTGCTTGGGATGGTCCACTCTTGGCACTGCTGAGGACTGGGGAAAGTATCAGGAAGTGGGTTCTGAAGGGGGGACATTGATTCTTTCCTTAGGCCAGGAGGAGGGGACTCAGGCCTTGCCTTCTGATACATCACAGCTGCCTTCTTTAAGAAAAGGCACAGTGCTCCATGGATATTGATTGAAAGCTGCGTTATTCTTTTATCAAGGGGGTTATTAACTTGCAGTATTGAGTTACAGCAGGTTAGTAACTCCCGTATTAACTTAAGCTGTGGTAAAATGAGATACTTTGCTGCAGCTTAGTAACTAGCTCAATAGAGTAATATGCTTTCTTCTTCTTTGTTCTTTAATCCTTAGCTGGCATTTGGGGAGCAGGTCGTCCTCTCAACCAATATGCTGCTGTAGGTGCCGCTGGATTCTGTGTGTTGTTCACAATACGCTTCCAACCTTGGCAATTGGTGGCAATATTTCTGGCCTCATCAATGGTCAGCAGCTGGTTCCTTAGGTCTTTCTCAATGTGTTTGAGCCACATTTTCTTTGGTACTGCTCGTTGTACCCTCCAGTGGACAGGTCACTCTTGCCAGAGGAGTTTGCATGGCAGCTGACTGGTGTTCATTCTGCAAACGTGGCCAAACCATCGCAGTCTGCATTTTTGGATTTGCTCTTCAACTGAAGGTTGATGGTCGCATCTTGTCTAAATTGTCTTGTTTCAATGGCGATCACGAAGGGAGAAACCCAGGCATTGCATTTGAGCAGAATCCATGTTTTCGATCTATACAGGAGAATTGGCAGGATCAGTGTTCAGAAAAAGTGAATTTTGTTCTTGGTGGAGATATTGGTCTTCCAGAGGCACTATTTGAACGAGGCAAACACTACTGTTGCCTGGCCAGTCCTGCTGTGGACTTCAGTGATGGATGCCACCTTCTTCTCCTGCACCTGTGATCCCAGGTATTTGAATTCTTGGACCAGCTTGATTTGGATTCCATCATAAGAACATAAGAACATAAGATATGCCATACTGGGTCAGACCAAGGTCCATCAAGCCCAGAATTCTGTTTCCAACAGTGGCCAATCTAGGTCATATGTACCTAGCAGTTTCCCCAAGGGACACAGGTTCCACAATGCTTGTATTGGTTCAAGCATTGATATCCTGGGTCCCTTCTTAATAATGGTTTATGGACCTTTCCTCCAGGAACTTGTCCAAACCTTTTTAAACCCAGCTACACTAACAGCCTTTACTACATCCTCCGGTAACAAATTCCAGAGTTTGATTACACGTTGAGTGAAAAAATATTTTCTTTTATTAGTCTTAAATAGTTTACCCTGTAGCTTCATTGCATGTCCCCTAGTCTTTCTATATTCTGATAAGGTAAACAATCGATCTACGTTTACCCGTTCCACTCCGTTCATTAATTTATAGACTTCTATCATATCTCCCCTAAGCCGTCTCTTTTCCAGGTTAACCCTTTCAAGGCCTACTTTAAATTTTTAATCCACATTCTGCAGCCAGGTTAATTTTTGCATATTTCAGGAAAATTGTACCCGTCTTATTCAATATGTTCTAATAGTGATTTTCCTTCTGCTATGGTTATGTATTATATACCATTTGATAGGAATATTTAGTCAGAATTTTGGATCCCAAGAGTTTCGGGCTCGGCCTGGAAAGGGCTAAAGAGCCCTAACCTTTTTAGCCTTTCTTCATAGGAGTATCCTTCCATCCCCTTTACCATTTTGGTGGCTCTTCTCTGAACCTTTTCTAAGATCGCTATATCCTTTTTAAGATACGGCGACCAGAATTGCACACAATATTCAAGGTGCGGTCTCACCATGGAACGATATAGAGGCATTATAATATCTTTTGTTTTATTTTCCATTCCTTTCCTTATCATACCTAGCATTCTATTTGCTCTCTTGGCCGCTGCTGCACACTGGGCCGAGGGATTTAACATGGTATCCACAATGACGCCTAAATCTTTTTCCTGGGTGGTAGTTCCTAATGTGGAACCTTGCATCGTGTAACCATAGTTTGGGTTGTTCTTCCCTAGGTGCATAGCCTTGCACTTGTCCACATTAAATTTCATCTGCCATTTTGATGCCCAGTCTTCCAATTTATCAAGATCCTCTTGCAATTTTCCACAATCCTCTTGGGTTTTAACAACTTTAAATAGTTTTGTGTCATCTGCAAATTTGACAACCTCACTCGTTATTCCACTTTCCAGGTCATTTATGAATATGTCAAAAAGCAGCGGACCCAGCACAGATCCCTGTGGTACACCACTATTCACCTTTCTCCATTGGGAAAATTGGCCATTTAGCCCTACCCTCTGCTTTCTATCTTTTAACCAGTTCCTTATCCACAATAGTACACTGCCTCCTATCCCATGACTCTTTAGTTTTGCCAAATGTCTCTCATGAGGGACCTTGTCAAAGGCTTTCTGAAAGTCCAGATACACAATATCAACCGACTCACCTTTTTTTTTTTTATTTTAGCTGTATTTATATCCTGCTTTTCACTGGGTCAAAGCGGTCAATTGGGAGATACATTTAACATGAGGGGATATGACACACATATGCTAATACTTACAGGGAACATGGGCAACGGAGGGTTAAGTGGCTTGCCCAAGACCACAAGGAGTGCCTATAGGACTAGAAATCCCAGTCCCTCCTGCCTGAGATTGCTGTCCCCAGGTGGGACTTGAACCCCTGGCCCTCCGGCCCGAAGTATCTTGTCCTAACCACTAGGCCACTCCTCCCCCTGATTATTCACTCCTGATTGTCCACCTGATTATTCACTCCTTCAAAAAAACATAACAGATTAGTAAGACAAGATCTTCCTTGTCTAAAGCCATGTTGGCTGTCTCCCATTAGGTCATGACTATCTACATGCTGAGTAATTTTATTCTTTATGATGGTTTCTACCATTTTTCCCAGTACTGACGTCAGGCTCACCGGTCTGTAGTTTCCCAGATCACCCCTGGAACAATTTTTAAAAATTGGTGTTACATTGGCGATCCTCCAATCTTCAGGTATTAGAGATGATTTTAATGATAGTTCACAGATTACTAATAGCAGGTCTGCAATCTCATATTTCAGTTCTTTCAACACCCTTGGATGTATACCATCCAGCCCAGGTGATTTGCTACTCTTCAGTTTATCTAATAGTTGTAATACATCTTCCCGATGTATCGATATTTCCTTCAATTCTTCCGCACCTTTAAATACCACTTCAGTCATGGGTAACATCCCTACATCTTCCTCAGTAAAGACCGAAGCAAAGAATTCATTCAGTCTCTCCGCTATCGCCTTGTCGCCTCTTAGTGCTCCATTAACCCCTTTATCATCTAATGGACCAACTGACTCTCTCACAGGTTTTTTGCTACGAATGTACTTGAAAAGGTCTTTACTTTGCGTTTTTGCTTCCGCAGCAAGCTTCTTCTCAAATTCTCCCTTTGCCTGCCTTATCAATGCCTTGCATTTGACTTGCCAGTACTTGTGCTGTTTCCAGGTTTCGTCGTTTGGCTCTTTTTTCCATTTCCTGAAAGATGCTTTTTTGGCAACAACAGCCTCTCTGACCTCACCTTTAAACCATGCTAGCAGTTTTTTGGACTTCCTTCCACTTTTCTTAAAGCGTGGAGTACAGCTGGTCTGGGCTTCCAAGATAGTATTTTTCAACAACAGCCAAGCCTGATGTACGTCTTTAACCTTTGCAACTGCTCCTTTTAGTTTTTTCTTAACTGTATTCCTCATTTTATCATAGTCTGCCTTTCGAAAGTTAAAAGGTAGTACTGTGGATTTCCTTACTATCCCTCCTCCACTAATTAAATCAAAGGCAATCATGCTATGATCACTATTGCCAAGTGGCCCCAACAACCTTATCTCTTGCACTAGATCTGGTGTTCCAGTAAGGACTAGGTCTAATATGGCTTCCCCTCTGGTCGGTTCATGAACCAGCTGCTCCAAGAAGCAGTCATTTATTTCATCTAGGAACTTTATCTCCCTAGCATGTCCTGACGTGACACTGACCCAGTCGATACCGGGGTAGTTGAAGTCAGCCATTATTATTACTGCGCTGTAACTTTTGTTAGTTTCCTTGATTTCTTTGAACATTTCATCATCCATTTGGTCATTCTGGCCAGGCAGTCGATAGTACACCCCCACTGCCATCGCCTTCCCCCTTTTACATGGAATTTCAATCCATATAGATTCTACAGCAGATTTTGTTTCCTGCAAAACTTTAATCCTTTCTGACTCAATGCCCTCTCTAACATAGAGAGCAACCCCTCCACCAATTTGATCAGCTTTATCATTACGATATAGTTTGTACCCAGGTATCACAGTGTCCCACTGGTTGTCCTCCTTCCACCATGTCTCTGATATTCCAATCATATCTAACCTTTCATTTAGTGCTATATATTCTAACTCTCCCATCTTATTTTTTAGACTTCTAACATTTGCATACAAGCATTTTAGAGAATGTATTTTATTCATATTAATTTGGCTATTGTTAGACATGGGTAATTTGGGATCTTTAAGCTCTGTCTGCTTCATACTTGAGTGCATTTGGGCTAGTTTACTCTTTTGTGGAACCTCTCTGCTTTTGGTAGTATCCTTCAAAGATACATTCTTCCGAACCATCCGCTCTTGGGCGACTGTCGGCTTTCCCCTAATATCTAGTTTAAAAGCTGCTCTATCTCCTTTTTAAAGGTTAATGCCAGCAGCCTGGTTCCATCCCGGTTAAGGTGAAGCCCATCCCTTCGGAAGAGCCCCTCCTTTCCCCAGAATGTTCCCCAGTTCTTAACAAATCCAAAACCCTCATCTCTGCACCATTGTCTCATCCACGCATTGAGACTCTGGAGCTCTGCCTGCCTTTTGGATCCTGCGCGTGGAACAGGAAGCATTTCGGAGAACGCTACCCTGGAAGTTCTGGATTTCAACTTCCTACCTAAAAGCCTAAATTTAGCCTCCAGAACCTCCCTCCCTATCAAGGTAAACATTGGCCTGTGATCCATCTGTGGTCATAAGTTTGGTCTTGTCTGCATTAATTCTTAAGCCATAAGATTGGGCGATGTGGTAATGTAGTACAGGATATCGTTGGCCTCTGCATCTGGGTCAGCAAATATGGCACGGTTGTCTGCGCACATCGTCAGTCAGGAAGTTGTTCATATCGTACTGGACCATGCATCTGTCCTCAAATGTTTTCCTCATAATGACGTTGATCATGATATTGAAAGGCAGGGGTGAGGTGACATCTCCCTGTCAGACTCCAGTTTGGATAGGAAATTCCTTGGATAGTTCATTTCAGATCCTCACACTGCTGGTTGAGTCATTGGAGGGAGGAGTGGCTAAGTGGTTGGGACAAGTTACCTCAGGACAGAAGGCCAGGGGTTCAATTCCCACATGGGGACAAGCAACCTCAGGCCAGAGGGACTTGGGTCTCTAGTCCCATGGCAACTCCTTGTGGCCTTGGGCAAGCCACGCAACCCTCCATTGCCTCAGGTACACTTAGATTGTGAGCCCTTTGGGGACAAGGGAATAAAAAGTGCCTGTTAGTATACATGTAAACCACACTGATTCTAAAGAGCACAGTATAAAAAAGAAATAAATAAAATAAAATTGTATGATGCTTGGAGAAGATGGACAATCATCAGCAGCATGTGCTTTTTCTCCAATGCCTTCCACAGGGAGGGCCAATGAACACAGACAAATGCAGATTTGAAGTTAATGAAGACGATGATGGTTCATTTTCCAAACCTGATACTTTCCTCAGCCAGTTGACGAATGGTGAATATTTGATCGGTTCAGCCCCAATATGGCCTAAATCCTGCTTGCCCTTGTAGACTGGTCTGTTCACAATGTTTTTTGCAGCCTTGATTATATGTTCTTCCTGAACACTTTGCCAACAATTGAAAGGAGGCTGATGCTGCAGTAGTTCTTGCATTCCCGCCTATTGCCTTCTTCAGAATTGGCAAGATGCTGGCTTTCTTCCATGCTGATGGAACTCATACCATGCGCCAGATGAGTGTTAGGACATGAAGCTTTAGTTTCTCTTAATCATCACTATTAAAAATAGTTTCCACTGTGGGTATGAATCCCAACTTCTTCTTCAGTTAAGATCGAAGCAAAGAAATCATTTCAGTTTTCTGCTATTACTATATCCTCCCTGAGTGCTTCTTTTATCCTTTGGTCATCCAGCAATCCAACCAACTCCCTCATGGACTTTTTACTTTTGAAGACTCTCTTGGCCTGTCTTATTACTTTTTTACATCTAACTTGCCTGTGCTCAACCCTATTTTCTCCATTAGTGTCTGCTTTCCATTTTCTGAAAGATGCACTTTTGGCTTTCCCCGACTCTCCTACCTCATCATTAAACAATGGCCATCATGTGACCTTCTTTTGATCTTTTTTAATTAATTAAATTTATTTATTTATTTAACAGTTTTTATATACCGCACTATTTATCATCAGTGCGGTTTACATCAAACAATATACTACCTAGACAGAATAAAACTGACATAGGTTTACAGATAAATGAAAGGCCGTGGGGCATGGTCCCGGCGGCCGCGTGTAACCGGGTGTTCGGCCGGTGCGAGGACCCTGGCTCGCGGCCATCGTCTGAATGGAGGCGGAGGCGCAATGATGGGAAGGGCGCCGATGACTGTGATTGGCTCCACTCGCGTGCAGGAGCGCGGTGGAGCCTGGGAGCTGGAGGCGGGCGGCATTTTGAAGGGGAGGCGCCATGAGTCGGCAGCGGTTGCCTGAACTCATGCGTCTCCTTGGGGTCTGTTCGGGGTCTGTGGCAATGAGGGGGGAACTAAATGTGGGGGGGGGGGGAAGAGGGGTGGTTGGTTAGAGGGGCCTGGAGCACCAAGTCCGAACTACCTCGGTTACAGGGAATATAAACTGGGTATGAACAGGGGAAAACTATATACATTTAAACAGGTAACATTGTGGCTTGATATTTACAGAAAAGCAGCACTTTCCGCAGTACTATTATCTCTGTTCTGGATTACAGTTGTGTGAGAGGTAATTGATGGTGATCAGGCAGAAGGCAATGCTAAGGTCAGTAAGGTAGGTTGAAGTGCAAAGTGAATAAGTAGTGCTTAATAGCCTTTCAAAATTGTATTATGTCCCTGATTGATCTGATGCTGGGGGGAGTTTGTTCCAGCATTTGGGAGCATAAGACACAAAAGCTTTGTTAGAAGTTAATTATATAGTTAAATATATTTTATATGGGCTTCCAGCGTGATCATTTTAAAAAATGTCCAAGATGTATGTAATCCTTTGACCTTGGCAACCACTCCATTTGTTTTTTTCTGATTTCCTTATTTTATCATAATCTCCTTTTTAAAAATAAGTGCTACAGCAGTAGGTTTTTAGTATCTTCCTTTTAGTGATGATACACTTTCTCGCTTTTGTGATTACTATTGCTTAGTGGCCCTGCCACCATTACTCCATATGGATGAAAATACAGTGACATTCTAACAGCAATTAGGAAGGATAAAAATCTCATAACACAATAATAATGGGAGATTTCAATTACTCCAATATTGTTGGAATAAATGCCTCATCGGATCATGCTAGGGAGGTAAAGATGCCATAAATGACTACTTCATGGAACAGTTATTCCAAAAACCAAACAAAGGGGCAGATACTTTAGAGGTATAGTCCTTATTGTAGGCAGGACCTAGTGTATGGATATGGGGGAGGGAGGGACATAGGCCACCTCAGAGGGGGAAGAGACATCAAGGCCTGCAAGGTGCACCAGGGTTGCAAAGGGCCTATATTTCTTTTATCTTTTATTGCCATCACAGCCGATGACCCTGGGAAATTATGCAGCAGCAGCCATGGTAGCTGGAGGGGGGGAGGGGGTATGTAATAGTAATTTTGGATGGAAGGCGCGGTCTGCCACTTTTCAAAGAGACTAGGCAGCTATCCAGGAACAAAGTAAGGTGGCCACTACTGGGTGTTTTGCAGGCGCTTTCTACTTGCTGCTTCCCCCATACATTTTCTGTCGGAAGTGACCACCTCACTTTGCCTAATGATAGAGTCACCTCTGATTTTATAAAGCACACATGCAAGTGTGTTTCCTTTAAAAAATAGGCACAAAATATGTTCCAATGTGTTTTGACGGCCTAGGAGCTGTTATAAAATTATCCTCCATGTGGAGGGGAATTTTGAACCTAGGAAACTTACCCATGCAAATTATTTTTATAAAAGGTCCTTCTGGTGCCTCTAGTTTCTTATAATTCTGTGTTGCTTTTTTTCATTTCCAAAGCAATGTGAACATTAAAACTGTCTAGAGCTATAATATGGGTGTGCTGCTTGAAAAATCCTGTTATTCAGCGGCAGCAGCTAGCCGCCACCGCTGAACCCAAGACCCAGAGCCATATCCGACCCCGGCACTGAATATCAAGGTCAGCCAGATAAAGTTGAAACTTTCAGTTTCACTTTTTGGGGCAGTAAATCTCACAGCTTGGGATGGTCCACTTTTGGCATTTCTGGAGCATCCAGACAGTATCGTTTTTTTAATGTATGAAAATAAACAAAAACAAATGACAAATGAAAGAAATCCTGAAATGACACAAACGATTCAAAGATAACAGCATAATGACACAAAATGGTTTTTTTGCATGCACATCTGTATTTATACATTTTAGTGGATTTTTCCTTCAGAAACCTGTCTTCAGCTTTTACTATCCCAGCTATATTCATAACGTTCACCACATCCTCTGGTAGCAGTTTCCACAGCTTAATTGTCCTTTAACTATATGTTTCAAAATCTACTACCAGAGAGCGTCCCCTAGTTCTCGTCTTATATGGCATGACAAATAACCATCCCCTATTTACTACTACTTATCATTTGCATAGTGCTACGAGGTATACCCAGTGCTATACATGTATAAGTAAGAGACAGTCCCTGCTCATTAGAACTTACAATCTAGTCAAGACGACCATACAGCAACTGAGGATTGGGGGTAATTCACCTATTCCATCACCTCTCTCTTATTAATCTCTATCGCGTCTTCTCTCAGCCATCTCTTTTCCAAGAGAAAAGTCCTAACCGGTTTAGCTTTTCTTTATAATGGAGCCACTCCACACCCTTTGTTGCAATTCTTTGTACTTTTTATGCGTGTTTCGCATAAGTGATAGTGTCTTTTGGGGAGGCTGCATCCATCTGTTTGTCTTTCCATCCATGCAGGGGCAGCTTGAGGGTAATGCGGTGCTATGTGCGAAAACTCATTGCAGGGCCTTATTTGCATAAATTTGAATTTCTACTGAGCCTCATTTGCTTAGATATTTGCATACCTGATTTATTTGGTGAGTTCCTTGACCAGGTTAATTATCAAGAGGGAAGTAAGAAAAAATAATCCTGGTGAATTCAAGATCATGGTGCTCAGGCTGGAATGGATCATGCCAGAGCTGTAAAAGCCCAGGAATCAGCAACAACGAAGTGATTAGGCCACAAAACAAAATTAAACTGATGTTCCCCTTAAATATGAGATTTATTTGAATCTGAACTGACAAAAGATGTTAAAATTTCAGTCTGGCAGCATCAAGAATACAAAACTGTGAATCTGAAAGACAAAGTAATGTAATAAACAATAGTAAATAAAGACCATTATGGCCCAACTAGTCTGCCAGTAAAGATAACTAGAGTTGTGCCTTCTCTGTGCAGGTTACTCCGCCCCCCCCCATGTCTTTGGATTACTCAAAAGAGAAGGGGCTAAACATAGTCCACTACCCTCCCACTAACACCTTTCAACTGACACTATGTAGAGAACAAAAAGAAAGCGAGAATTACAGCACAGAGCAAATCTGTAGTAGTACCATCACCACCATAGCATTAACTTCCATAATACAAGGAGCGGTTAAGGAGAGGTAAACTGAAACCTAAGGACGAAAGATTGATAGTAGCAGCAGAGGACAGTTCCATTATGAACAGGATGGTTCACAGAATATAGAAAAAAACCTTTGAAAACTGTCATATACATCAGAACTAGAATCTAGCTCACACACACATGCATTACTTTCTTTCTGGTATACAGTGGTTAGGATTAAATGGTCTGGAAGAGGCACAACAATCCTGCAATCTCATATACTGTACAACAGCACCATCAATTCTCAAGCAATTATTTAGAACAGTAGCTCCGACAACTAATGATATCCTCCTAATTGTCTGGAGGCAAGACGAAATATTGTATATAGCTGAATGTTTTTTTTCTGTACTGTACATAGTTCTCATGTTCTCTGTAAAATTGTTTGTTTAATGTAAACCACCCCTGATCTCTGGAAGGGGCGGTATAGAAAAACTGCCCAAATAAATAAATAAAATAATGAAAAAGTACTATATTAAAAACAAAACATTTAAGAAAACTACAAGGTGCCCCAATTTCTGAACACAGAATGTTGTCCATTTCTTTTTTTCTGAACATACATCTCAATGATGCATTGCGGTATTTGTAGCTCTGCTTGTTCCATTTGCGCTCAATGCCAGAAATACCAACATGCATCCCAGACAACCAGCAGCATCCAGTTTATACTAATGAGATCTGGCATCTAGATTACAGAGCTGAGTACTCAGCACCTGCCCTCTTACCTAAGCATCCTGCATCAAGATGCTACCATCCAAAACATGCCCAGTACACCTATGTGGTGACCACCTGCATCACTGGTCAGATCCACAGCAGCTCTTTTTCTGAAGCTAATCATACTTACATAGTAACATAGTAACATAGTAAATGACGGAAGATAAAGACCAGTATGGTCCATCTAGTCTACCCAGTAAGATGGCAAGAGTAGGTGCACCTGCCGCTCCATGCAGGCCACCCCTCCCCATGTCTTTGTTTAGGGGTGAACCCACTGCTCCGTGTTTGTTGAGAATTTAGATAGTTACGTTTATTTTGATTTTATCCTTTTGCTGTAAAGGGATCCACTGTGTCTGTCCCATGCCATTTTGAATTCCGTCACCGTGTTTGCCCCCACCAATTCCATCTGGAGGGCATTCCAAACATCCACCACCCTTTCAGTGAAAAAGTATTTCCTGACATTGCCTTTCAATTTACCCCCTTGCAGCTTCATGTTATGCCCTCTAGTTTTACAGCTTCCCCGTCTTTGGAAGAGGTTGTTTTAAAGGAAAGGAACATGCGGGAATTGAATCTGCTCCCTAGGGTGCCCAAACACATGTCTCTAACCACTATGCTAGCCCCACCACTAAGAGATGTGATTGGCCAGCAGTGGATCTGGAGAGTGGCAGGCCTTGTAGACACCCTGGCTAGTTCTAGGTAGCTCCATCTTCCAATCAGACAGCACCAGTGCTTGACTTGGCTGCATATTCCTCATAACCCTCTTGGGACACTGACAGGAGGATAGGGCCTCTCTCCTTGAGCCTCCCTTGCCCTATTTCAGCCTCCTGGGCCACCTCTTCAGTAGGCAGGCAAATAAGCCATACATTGTTGAATGCACATACATTTATCTGTGGATAGGTTGGGGCTTTTGGGCAGTACTGAAAGCCTTGATATCTGCTGGTAAAATGGCATTTTACCAATGGGAATGACTTTGGTCATTGCCTTCTAAGGGGCCGATGCAGTTACCTTGCATTACAGTTGCATGCTAAAGCTTAGAGCATGGTTTTCTAAGCAAGCTTAACATAGAAACTTTGCTTCCCAATGCTGTAAAGAGTATGCAAGTGGGGGAACATGCACAGACACATATGGATCTGCGCTAGCAGCATCCGTCTCAGCATCTGCCACACATATATAGCACATAGCATAGCACATAGCAGTTTATAAAATAGTATTTATGCTCAAAATAGCATCCCAGCATAAAAAAGTGTGGATATTATGCAGACATTACTCCAAAGTACCTTACACCATTCAGCACTTTGGAGTTACATGTGAATAACATGTGCATATATGCTGGGATGCCAATCTGCACAGAGATGATATTGCAAGAACTGCTGTTTACAGAATAACATCCCATCACCGATGCTGACAGCAGAACAGTGAGCCTCTCTTTAATCCTCCTCAGACCTTGCACTAAAACACCAGCATTACACTCAGTCTTCCAGCCTTCTGTGCACGTCTCTGCATCTCTGCTGCATAGCTTTATCTTTATCTTTATTTTGCTTGATTGACCGCCCAGGCCAATGGCGTCAAGGCGGTTAATTGCTTCATTGCATTCATTTCAATGGATTTAAATGTGCTGTCTTCTCGAGGCTTTGCACACAATTAGCTGATAGGCAAAACTAGCTCTTGCATTGGTAACATACAAAAAAGTGTGCGCTGAAACTGTGTGCAAAGCCTAGTGCAGTTTATTGCATTGGCCTGTCAGCTTTTACACAATAAAAATAAAATAGGGCACAATATTGTAAACGTTAACCAACATAAAATCTTTTATTACAGTTAATCCCACACATCTTAATCCAGTTTAATACACCACCCCAAAGTCCCCACACTAATGATCCATATCATAGCTGTCCTCCATACATACGATGCCCTGAACCTGGGTCTGGAACCTTTCATAACAGAAGTGCCATTTTTACATTTTTGATATTAAGCAAAATATTGAAGTGCAACAAATCATCCCTATCATGAAATTGAATACTTGTATAATCTTCCTCTATCCCTTCATTCCCAGTAGTCACATGCACATGTAGTCTCTCTTTCCAGGAGACCCCACCTTCAAAAGGATATAAGCAGGTTGGAGTTGGTGCAGAGGGTGGCTACTAAAATGATTAGTGGTCTTTGTTATGAAGCATATGAGGACAGACTTAAAGATCTTAATATGTATACTTTAGAGGAAAGGTGGGATAGGGGAAATATAATAGAGATGTTTAAATACCTGCATGGCATAAATGCACAGGAGAGCCTCTTCCAATTGAAGGCAAGCTCTGCTACGAGGAGAAATAGGATGAGAGTCAAAGGGGATAGACTCAGGAGTAATATGCGGAAATATTTCTTTATGGAAAGAGTGGTAGATGAGGGGAATAGTCTCCCAGTGGAAGTGGTAGAGATGAGGACAGTATGTGAATTCAAAAAAGCATGGGACAAACACAGAGGATCTCTAAAGGAAAAAAGGCGACTTTTGTAGTAGATGGAAGGGCAGACTAGATAGGCCACGTGATTTTTCTTCCATCATGTTTCTATGTTTCTCTTACCCCATCCCCAGCAGTTGCATTCTGTCCGTCTCCTTCTCTCTCTCTCATTCAGTCACCTTTTTTCTCCGAATCCCCCTCCTCCTTGCCCCTAGCAGTCTACATGTCCTCCCTCTTCCTTGTCCCAGCCAGTTTCTTTTGTTTGTTTTTTTTAACTTAGCTGGTATGCTAGAGTGCTTTCTCTCCGTTACGTCATCTGCTCGAACAGGCAGGCCGGACCATCTAGAGAACGAGCCTCTTTTCCAGCCAGCAGCTCCCCTACTACTTTTCATGCCATAGAAGGACTGAACGAGTTGAAAGGCCTGCCTCTGCGGAAAGGTGTTGCACTAAGCCACACTTCACGGCTCCTGTGCCCTCCTGCGCTGCCTGCTGTGGGATGTCATTAATTCAATCAAGCAGTGCAAACTCAGCCACTGGCAGTGTAGCAGAAATTACTAAACAGAAAATAGTCCAATGCGCACTCACACCTGCTACCTGCAGTGCTGTGCTCCTCAAGGCTCCCTCAAGATTGTCTAGACAGAAAGATTCCGGCCGGCATCACCCAGCTGGAAGGATTAAGGGAGACCAGAGACCTAGCTCAGGTCACAGAGGGACCTGGTCAGGTCAGAACACTTCAGGAATTCTGGCTCATGAAGTTGCCCTAGAGGAGCGCTTAGTTTTCTTTTTTGGTAGTCAGAGTAAATTGATTTGGGGGAAATACAAACCTCGGATGTGCTGTTTCTGCTCTGCTTTGCTGCATGTGACTGCTAGGTGTCTGCATGTGATAGAAGACTTCCACTATGCTGGCCCCACCTAGGGCCTTGGAGGATCACGGCAGCAACAGCAATAAAATGCAGCTGCTATAGTGTTACTCTTGTGCTCCAACTTCACTCACCCGTGCAAAAATTGGCTTCTTAGTTACCAGTTTTCAACCTCTGGGGATACGATGGTGGGGCTGGAGAGAGGTTGGAAGAAGGTCATAGGAGAGATGCTGCCACTGTTAATAGACTTACAAAGGCCATGGAGCAAGGTCTCTGTGGCCGCAATTAACTGGGTATTGTTATGCTGGGATAATGAAGCTTGGGGATGGGGGTGCAAAGTGTGGGAAGGTAAAGGGGGGGAGGAATTTGGTAGAAAGATGAGATGGGAGGTGAGAAAAAGGATCAAATGAATAGAATTAGAGGAATGAAGATTTAGAATATATAATAGGACATGTTAAGGAAGACAAAATGGAAGGTAGTGTCTACTCTGAGGTGTTAAGGAGGCTGGAAGAGTAATGCAGATTAAGTTGGGTGGAGGCAAGCTTGGATTAATGTTGTTAATTTTTGAAACAGCTCAGACATGAGGGTGATTGGATGGGAAAGAGATGATGTAGAAGGAAGCAGTGAGTTGTGGACCTTTTAGATTAGGTTTGTGAAGTTTAAGCTGTGGCCATTGCCTGGGTTAAAATTATCATTTTTTTCACCCACCTACCTCATGTACCAGGTTTCTGAAGAAGTTCTTGGTTGAGGTCTTATTGGGGAATGTTGGAGAGGAGGGTGGTGGAAGGTACCCAAGCCAGGTGGGTTAGAACATATGATCAGGGGCGGCCCAAGGGGGGTGCGGGGCCATGTGCAGAGACTCGGTGCAAGGCCTCATTTGCATAAGGGGCCTCATTTGCATAAATATTTGCATAATGTTACCTTTCACTAACTTTTAGTAAACATGCCTCTTAATGAGTGTATGGATAAAGAAAGACTAAACGATTTCTACATTACTATAATCCAGTGCCAACCGCCAGCACATTAGGAACTACTACAAACACTACCCATTTAGAACCCATAGCAAACCTGTCGTATCCTAACAGCACTACCAGGACTCACAAAGCACCATACCCTACCTATCAAAAGGCAACACTGCAAATATTAAACCAATACATTTCAGAGAATAACAATACATGACCTACTGGGGAAAGGGAACAAGTGGCAATGTCAAATAGGAATTGCATAAACAGAATACCTCAGCTCAGTTACACATGCAGAACACAGACCGTCACCAAACAAGGAATCACAATTTAGAAACAGGAAGACAATTAAACTGGGAACCCCAAAAGCCAAACTTGGAATGTACAACAACACTGTAGAAATACAACTATAAATCAATTTCCTCTTGTACTAAACAAAGCACAGACGTTAATGATGCACATTTCCCAGAGCTGACATATTCCAGTTAATAAATTCAAAATAAAGAGATATCTTTCTACCTTTTGTGCATTTTTTTCAGTTGCAATTGCTCCAGCCACTTTCTTCTGGTTTCTTTGTGTCTTCTGCTAACTCTCCATCGTCTGCTGTCCTTGTCCTTTCTTCTCTCTTCTCATTTTTTTCTATTCTCTCTCTAGATCTGCTTTAACATACTAATCTTTCTCCTTTTGCTCTTTCCTCATTCCTATTTCATCCACTCAAATTTTACCCCTCCATCCTCAATCCCCACGTAGTCTCCCAATACCCAGCCAATTGTAGATTTTTCTTCCGTCCCACACAAAATATTTTTTCCCCTCTTGATTTCACTCTCCCAGCTCCATCCCATTCTAATCTCCCCCAACATCAGCTCCCTTCTAGTTCCAGCCTCACCCAGTATCCGCTCCCTTCTAGTCCCCCCATTAGCCCATTTCCAGTCCTAGCTCCCCCATCCATTTCCAGTCCTATCCAAGTCCCTCCATCAGCCCATTTCCAATACCAGCCTCCCATCAGCCAATTTCTAGTCCTTTCCTAGCCCACCATCAGCCTATGTCAAATCCTAGCTCCCCTCCATTCAGCCCATTTCCAATCCAAGCTCCCCATGACCATACTTCCAGTTCTATCCCCTCCATGAGTCCATTTCAATCCAAGCCCCCACCACAGCCCATTTCCAATCTTAGCTCTCCCCAACACCCAATTCCCAGTCCTATCCTAGCCCCCTCCATCAGCCCATTTCCTGTCCTTGCTCCCTCCCCTCACAACCCATTTCCATTCCAAGCCCCCCTCCCCATCAGCTATTCGCAGTTCAAGCCCCCCTTCCACTCAGCCCATTTCCATTCCAAGCCCCCGTCCCCATCAGCTATTTGCAGTTCAAGCCTTCCCTTCCACTCAGCCCATTTCCAGTCCTAGGAACCCCCCCAACCCATTACCAGTCCTAGCCCCCCCCATAGCCTATTACCAGTCCTAAATCCCCCTCAGCCCACTCCCAGTTCTAACCCCATCAGCCCATTTCCAGTCCTAACCCCCATTACCCAATTTTCAGTTTAAGCCCCCCTGCATAGCCCATTACCAGTCCTAACCCCCTATCAGCCCACTCCCAGTCCTAACCCCATCAGCCCATTTCCAGTCCTATCCCCCATCACCTAATTTTCAGTTTAAGCCCCCCCCCGCATAGCCCATTACCAGTCCTAACCCCCATCAGCCCACTCCCAGTCCTAACCCCAACAACCCATTTCCAGTCCTATCCCCCATCACCCAATTTTCAGTTTAAGCCCCCCCCCCCGCATAGCCCATTACCAGTCCTAACCCCCCATCAGCTCACTTCCAGTCCTAACCTCATCAGCCCATTTCCAGTCTTAGCCCCACCCCCATAGCCCATTACCAGTCCTAACCCCCCATCACCCCATTTCCAGACTTAGCTCCCCATAGCCCATTACCAGTCCCCTCTATTAGCCTTCTTCCAGTCTTAACCCCATTAGCCCATTTCCAGTCCTAACTCCCACCCCAACAGCCCAGGGAAATTAAAAAAAAAAAAAAAGCTGTCTGCTTCCGCTGCCGCCGCCGCGGCAACAGCAGAATCGAATATCCCGCGGGGCCCCCCCCCTGACCGACAGAGCCTGCCCTCCCTGCATCAGCTCTGTCTCAGCAGCCGCACCAGCTTTCAGAGCGTGAAAGGAGAGTTTCTCCCTCGCGGCTCTGTTAAGCCCGGGGGGGCTGATGGGAAAGTCCGATCAGCCCCCTGCGGGCTTAACAAAGCCACGAAAGGGAAACTAGTCTCCCTTCGCGCTCTGAAAGCCGGTGCAGCTGCTGAGACAGAGCTGATGCAGGGAGGGCAGGCTCTGTCGGTCGGGGGGGGGGCCCCGTGGGATATTCGATTCTGCCGCAGCGGCAGCGGCAGCAGACAGCTTTTTTTCTTTTTTATTTTAAAATTTACTTTAAAGCAGAATGTTCTTTGCGTGGGGCCCCCTGAAACGCAGGGCCCTGTGCAAAAAACATTCTTGCTCAATGGACGGGCCGGCTCTGCATATGATTTTGGTGATCTGGGAGGCTGCCATCAGGTGAGGGCAGTACTCAGTTCAATAGAAACAGGGGACTGTCCAGCACAGGATGGCTCAGACCTGGTGGTTAAGTTTCTGGATGAAGAGTGGGCCTGTGACCAGAAAATGTCAGTGGAAGTCCCTAGGTTGTGCCAGCATGAAGAGCAGGGCTGTAATCTGTAAAGGCCGGCATAACTCTCTAGCATTGAAGAGTGAAGCTGTGGCCTGTACATGCCTATGGAAGTCCCTGGGTCCTTCCAGCATAAAGAGTGGGAATGCAGCCTGACTACCTCAAAGCAGGGAAGAGGTGGGCAAGAGGGCAGAACATGAAAAGAAGGGGTGGGCATGGGGCAGATCATGGCGACAAGTGGTGGGGTTAGAGAATAAAGCAGGAAAAATGTAAGAGAGTGGCTGGGGCTAGATGGACTGAACACTGAGGATAGGCAGAGTTAAAGAAGGAGCCAAGACTTGAGAGAACATGCAAGTGAGGGAGTGAAAGATAGGGAAGGGGGAGATAGGGCAAAGTTGGTTGGGGGAAAGGGAAGGGAGGAACAGACTGCATGGCTGTGTGAAGGGAAAGAGGAAGAGTGCAGGAGAACATAAGATATGCCATACTTGGTCAGACCAAAGTTTATCAAGCCCAGTATCCTGTTTCCAACAGTGGCCAATCCAGTTTACAAATACCTGTCAGGTTCCCAAAAATGTACACATATTCCACATTGCTTATCCTAGCATAATAAGTAGATTTCTCTTCTCCTCTTTAATAGTTTATGGACTTTTCCTCCAGGAACTTGTACAAACCTCTTTTAAACCATGCACTAACTGCTTTTATTACATATTCCAGTAGCAAATTCCAGAATTTAATTACGTGTTGAGTGAAAAAATATTTTCTCCTATTAGTCTTAAATGAGCTACAGTGTAGTTTCATTGCACGTCCCCTAATCTTTCTACTTTTGAAGGAGTAAATGACCGATCTATGTTTACCTGTTCTATTCCATTCATTCTCCCCTCAGACGTCTTTTTTCCAAGTCAAAGAGCCCTAGCTGTTTAAGCATTTCCTCATAGGAGCATTCTTCCATCCCATTTACTATTTAGGTAACTCTTCTCTGTACTTTTTCTAATTCTGCTATATCCTTTTTAAGATAAGGTGACCAGAATTGCTCACAATATTCAAGGTGCAGTCGCACCATGGAATGATACAGAAGCATTATAATATCCTTTATTCTATTCTCCAATCCTTTTCCTTATGAAAAGAAGAAAGGGTTTGAAGGGCAGGGATAGGAATCTCCATTGATGCACACATACACAGACACACACACATCCTGACATTCCCATCACACATCCTGACATTCCCATCACACTCTCTTATGCATGCAGACATTCTGACATTCCCATATGACACACACAAAATATTCATGCACCTATGACACCCCCAAGAGACATACACATATATACAACTCAGCACCTCATGATATATACACATACACCATCCAACACTCCCATCACACACACACACACACACACACACACACACACTCTATGGTACCCCCATGGCACACACATGCACACACTCTGTCACTCTCCATGACTGACACACACACACAGACACACACGCCTCAACAGCTCCTATGACTTACACAGACTCATATATCCCTGATACCCCATGGCACACACACACACACACACACGCCCCCATGACATACACATATGCACCAACACCTTCCATCACACACACACATACACACACACACAATGACAAACACACACACACAAATACACACACACCCTGGCACACACATACCGCTGACACCCCTCATGACAAACCCATGCCTCACTTAACATCTCCATCAAATATGTACCCTCATGTACCCCGACGCCTCCCATGAAATACACACACCCATGTATGGACCACCTGATACTCTCCATGACACACACACACACACACACACGCATGGACCACCTGATACTCTCCATGACACACACACTTACATATATACACTTAACATCTCATGTCACACATACACACCACCTGATACCCCATGGTGCACACATACACATATACATGCTACCAACACAACTACCAAGACATATACATGTACCCGTACAAAATCCCAAAATGCACTGCCAATATGTACACACAGACATACATATAGACACACGCACAACTCCAATACACATCTATTAAAGACACATATACACTGCCTGCAAGCATATACCCCAACATATACAAATACCCATGACACCCCCCCAATCTCTGACACACCACTCTACATCCTTACAGATAAACAGATAAACTATGCCCATGAAAATATATACTTCATACCCTCGATATAGAAACAGCTGACATATACATTCAATCACTATGTTTACATGTCAACTCACACATCTCTTGTTGAGACACACTTTGCCAAGGCTATTTCAAACAAATCCTCCCACAGAGATGCCTGATTCTACAAATGGAACAGGGAAATGTGACATTGTGTCACATGTAAGTGTACACTTTTCAGCTTGTTCTAATTTAATTTTGTTTTTGAAATGGGATGACCAAAACTGCAGACAGTTTTCAAAAGGAGTCACATCTTTCAATTATTCTGCTGCTTATTGGGTCATATGTATTCATTGTTGAGGAATCTAGCTTAATGTTTGTATCAAGCTGTGTTAATCTCCACCCCTACGTAAGCACACCAACCCACTGAACCGAAAACAATTGGAAGTAAGCTGGAAGAAATCATTTCAGCAGCTACATAGCCGTTGTTTAGAAAAGCTGCATCGTATCTGTCCACAGCTTGAGTTGTCTTTGCTTTGGTGTATCCTGCCTTCCTTGTAAACAAGTCTTCAAAGATGTTTTGAAGACAGATAAGTGCAAAAAAGTGGTGCCACAAGTTGTTATTGTTGCAGTCAAAAGATTCTGCCTTGGCATAAGCCTTTAAGACTTTTCTTGCCCTTTCATGGAATTGTTTTCCCTCTATAGCACTTTTTGGCCTTTTATTCCAATTGCCAGCTGTACCTTTTCATCACCTACCATGCAGTAATTACATCTTGATTAATAATAAAAGCTAAGTGGTGTTAGATGTCTCAGGTATACTGTTTAGAACAATGGGGATCTAAAAGATTGCCAAAGTAATGTTTGCTTTTTGGCACAACCTTTTGTAAACACTATTAAGAGTTACTACTTCGCCAAGAAAGCTGGAGGATGTTTTTGTCTTTCGAATTGAAAATCTTATAAATTGTGTTTACTTAATAAGAGTTTCAGTGTAAACAGTGCAGCGGAGGTCAACAAACAAGATGTAGGTGATGCCCCACTATTGGGCTTACATAATACATTTGTGAATAGGTTTTCAGAGCTCTGCTTTCTTCATCAGATTAGTGCAGGATCAGCTAAAGAATAGGTTGGTCAAATACACAGTAAATTACAGGTTGCGTTAGAATGGTGATATGGAGGTGTTTGCTTTTAAAGGTATAGAGTTGCAAAATAAAATGCTAGTGATGGTAGAGACAGGGTGGAAGAGTGTGGAACCCAAGGGAGGCAAACAGAAACTAAGTACAACAGGACTCTGTTAATAGGTGAAGAAACCAATAAATAGGGTGTGCTGTCATTTCATTTTGAAAATGGAATCGAAGAACAATGAAAAAAAAGTCACTCTTTTCATTTTATTTTTAAAAGTGATTCACATACAGCCCAAGCCCCACATTAAAGTAAGAGAGTCATCTTCAAAATTTTTAATAAAGCACCCTCCTCCAGGTGTCTAGTTAGCCCCCATTCACCTGAATCCCACCTCTTACTCCCTCTGCGAGTTTTCATAGGACAGGGGTGGTCCCCAGACGCTCTGGCCTCACCGATGCTGTTTCTCAAAATAGAACTGGCTAGGCATGTGCCTGACTACGGCGTTCATCGCATAAGAACTAAAATATTTTGGGGAACATTGGGACTGTGTGTATGCGTCTGCCCGTGTATACCTCTGAAATGATGTGTGTACCATTACTATATGTGCGCACAAGCAAGTTGCTCACACACTTAAGGGCCTGTCTACTAAAGGATGTGTTCCCATTTTGTGACTATGGGGAAAATGCTTAGTAGACAGGCCCCTTAAAGTTTAGCCATGGAAACAGATAACCAACAAGCCTGAAATACACACCCCTAAAAACTGGCTGACCTAAGGCTAGCACCAATTTTAATTACTATAGAAGAAATGGTGTCAGTCGAGGGCTTCGGAAGAAGTCCATGACCGTGGTCTTCATGCTTTCCCCACTTATTTGAATTTAGAACATTTTTTTTAAATTAGGAAATCAAGAACTCAAATCCGACATTTTCCTCCTTTTAGATTTCTTTTTTTTCCCATTTTGTTCTCTCCCCCCCCCATTTAAAATAAATGAAACAAAAAATTCTATGTTTACCTTTAACCAATATCCCTTTTAAATCCTTTTAGGTTGTAATTTTGAATGTCTTAAGGGAGGATCATTTTTTGTATCCTGATCATAAGGCCATTAATTTGCTGGCCTGGGTTGAAATAAATGTCCCCCCGCAGACATGTTAGTATGGCTTAGCATGTCTCTGTGAAAGTTTATTGTTGTCTTTCACTTTTGCTACTGTATGTGGATAGTGGCAGCACTCAAGACTACCTCAACTGAATGATCCTAGTATTGGTTCACAACGCCCTGACAGCCATTAATGGAGTATTGTGTTCTGTGAAATGTAAAAAATTAGAGGGATTGCCAACCTTTCTATTCATTGAAACTTAACAACTCCACTACAAATTTTTTGAAACTATACCAATCGTTCTGGGAAAGTTTAGTGATACAAACTCATTATCCAGATGGGCTGTACAGCAGGATGCTTTTAATGTAGCAAACAAAGGGCTGGAGTTCCTAAGATCTGCCACTGCTAATATGTGTTCTTTTAGTGCTATACATGTTATTTTTATTCAATGAGACCTAGTTATCAATAGTGTGCATTAGCAGTAGAACACCTTGGCACTGACCTACTGGTTCTGCAGTTCCAAAACTCACCCTGAATATGGCTTGTACGCTTCACTTCCCAGAGGTGACATCAATTAGAGAGGTAAATCGAGAGGCAGCTCTATCATTAGGCGAAGTGAGGCGGTGGCCTCAGGCGGCAAACTTTTGGGGGTGGCAGAAATGCCCCCAAAAGAGCCGCCTCACTCCGCCTTTCAGTTTAAAAAAGAAAAAAACCACGTACAAACTGCTGCCCGTCGTTCAATCTGCTCAGCATTATGACATTGACAGGAAACTAGTGCGGAGCCTCCCGATGGTAAAGAACCTCTGCTGCTGCCACGTCCCACCCCCAAAAGGAAGTGACGCTAGAGTGGAGCGCAGCAGCAGCAGAGGTTCCTTACCGTCGGGAGGCGCCGCACCAGTTTCCTGTCATTGCAAACGAAGAGCTGAATGAATGACGGGGTACGGGGAGGCAAGAAGAGAAGAGGAACAGGAACGAGCTGCACGTGGGGGGGGGGAGGAGAGAAGAGAAATGAGCTGCACGGGGGGGGGAGGAGGGAAGAGAAACGAGCTGCATGGGGGGAGGAGAGAAGAGAAACGACCTGCGGGGGTGGGGAGGAGAGAAGAAATGTGCAGCACGGGGGGAAGGAGAGAAGAAACAAGCAGCATAGGGGGGAAGAGAGAAGACACAAGCTGCGGGTGGGGGGAGGAGAAGAGAAATGAGCTGCACGGGGGGAGAGAAGAGAAATGAGCTGCACGGGGGAGGAGAGAAGAAACGAAAAGCGTGGGGGGAAGAGAAAAGACACAAGCTGTGGGGGGAGGAGAGAAGACACGAGCTGCGGGGGGGGGGAGGAGAGAAGATATGAGCTGCACGGGGGAAAGCTAACACAGGGGGGAAAGAGGGTTGGAAGGGAGCTGACGGAGGAAAAAGATGTCTGAAAGGGCACAGAGAGGGGAAGGAGATGGTTGAAAGGGAACTGAGAGAGGGGAAGGAGATGGTTGAAAGGGAACAGAGAGAGAAAATAGATGGCTGAAAGGGAACTGAGAGAGGGAAAGGAGATGGCTGAAAGGGAACAGAGAGGGAAAGGAGCTGGCTGAAGGGAACTGAGAGAGGGGAAGGAGATGGCTGAAAGGGAACAGAGAGGGAAAGGAGATGGCAGAAGGGAACTGAGAGAGGGAAAGGAGATGGCTGAAGGGAACTGAGAGAGGGAAAGGAGATGGTTGAAGGGAATTGAGAGAGGGGAAGGAGATGGTTGAAAGGCAACTGAGAGAGGAAATAGATGGCTGAAAGGGAACTGAGAGAGGGGAAAGAGATGGCTGAAAGGGAACTGAGAGAGGGGAAAGAGATGGTTGAAAGGCAACTGAGAGAGGAAATAGATGGCTGAAAGGGAACAGAGAGGGAAAGGAACTGGCTGAAGGGAACTGAGAGAGGGGAAGGAGATAGCTGAAGGGAATTGAGAGAGGGAAAGGAGATGGTTGAAAGTAATTGAGAGAGGGGAAGGAAATGGCTGAAGGGAACTGAGATAGCTGGAAGGGAACTGACATGGGGGGAAGAGGGAGATAGAAGGGAGCTGACACCTGGGGGTGGGACTGGAGAGAGCTGACATTTGGGGATGGGACTGGTAGGTGGCTGTGTAATAAGAGGAGGCTAGCAGCGAGGGACTGGAAGGGAGCTGACATGTGGGGAGGGTCATTGGGACTGGAAGGGAGCTGACACGTGGGGAGGGTCATTGGGACTGGAAATAGGCTGAAGGAAGGAAGTGAAGAAAAGAAAAGACAAGGAATGGCAGATAGAGTGCTAAGAGAAGACACGAAACCAGAAGCCTCAGATCAGGTCCATCATGACCAGAGAATAAAATGGTCAGACAACAAAGGTAGAAAAAAATAATTTTATTTTTAATTTAGTGATTGGACTTTGTGCTATTTTTATAGTTCACACAGTATAGAAACATAGAAACATAGAAACATGATGACAGAAAAAGACCACATGGCCTATCTAGTCTGTCCTTCCATATCAACAACTACAACAGTCCACTTTTTACCTTTAGAGATCCTCTGTGTTGGTCCCATGCTTTTTTGAATTCAGTTACTGTCCTCATCTCTACCACCTCCACTGGGAGACTAGTCCATGGATCCACTACTCTTTCCATAAAGAAATATTTCCGCATATCACTCCTGAATCTATCTCCCTTCACCCTCATCCCATGTCCCCTCGTAGCAGAACTTGCTTTCAATTGAAAGAGGCTCTCTCCCTTAACATTTATGCCACAGAGGTATTTAAACATCTCAATCATATCACCTCTATCCCGCCTTTCCTCTAAGGTGTACATATTAAGATCCTTAAGTCTGTCCTCATATGCTTTATAATGAAGCCCACTAATCATTTTAGTAGTCACCCTCTGCACCGACTCCATCCTGTTCACATCCTTTTGAAGGTGCGGTCTCCAGAATTGCACACTATACTCCAAATGAGGTCGCACCAAAGACTTATACAGAGACATTATCACCTCCTTTATTCTGCTAGCCATTCCTCTCCGTATGCACCCAAGCATCCTTCTAGCTGTTGCCGTATGGGATACTACATCTCTTATCTGGTGTTGCACTACATGCAGAGTCTGGCTTTTTGGCGTTTCAGTTTAATTTTTTCTCTAAATATTTTATTTGTACTTTAGGCTGTGATCACTTATTGGGTACTTGGCGAGAATCTGTGTGCCTAGTGTGTCACCAAGGCTGTATGTTCTGCTAACATGAAATCTGTACGCAGGAATCTGTACTGTAGCAATTTGCCTTGTTCAGCTTTTCAAATAGTTGTTAGATGTTCTAGGGCCTGCTGCAGTATTTATAGTGCTGCTTTTTTTGTATGAGTTTTGGAGGTTTATGCTGGTAATGGCCTTGTAGATCTTTGGTGACTTTTATAGGGTTTTATATTAGTTTCAATATTCCTGGTACTGGAGAATATTTGTTAGTGAGATGACCAGAATCTGATTTTTTTTTTAAGATATTGAGTTCTGTGGGTGAATGTTCTAGTTCTGCTCTGCACCCACTGTTGATGGAAGGGATTCTGTGGGTGCAAAATATATGTTGAAAAAGAAAAAGCAAGAACCATAACGCAGTTTATAACAAAATAAACATGAGTTATAATTTAGTTTTGTAAAGTGTGTTGTGGTTCTCGCTCATTCTTTTAGTTCCTTGGTGTGCAAACCTCTTGCATTTCCTCCATATTATATAATTAGCTTTTTGGTTTCCCTGACTGAATTTTGAGAGGGCACCCCCCCCTCTCTACAGGGAGGTGGGGGGGGCGCCATCTCATCTTTCGCCTCAGGCAGCAGATTGCCTTGAGCCGCCCCTGGGTAAATCTAATTTCCACTTGATGCATGCCAAAGTAGAGCAATTAAGGAGCAGGACTTTTCCTTTGTACATCTCTTGAAGCTCCTTTTTCCTGTTTGACAGAAGCCACATTTCTCTTAATCATGTGCTGTCTTTTCCATCCCAGTCATTTATGGCAATTGTGAGCTTTGTGGATCAGGAACTGGTTAAAAGATAGAAAGCAGAGCGTAGAGCTAAATATCCAATTTTCTCAATGGAGAAAGGTGAAAAGTGGAGTACCCCAAGGATCTGTGCTGGGTCCGCTGCTTTTTAACATATTCGTAAATGACCTGGAAATGGGAATAATGAGTGAGGTGATCACTTTTGCAGATGACACCAAATTATTCAAAGATGTTAAAACACAAGAGGATTGTGAAAAGTTGCAAGAGGACTTGATAAGTTGGAAGACTGGATGTTCAAATGGCAGATGAAATTTAATATGGGCAAGTGCAAAGTTATGCACCTAGGAAAGAACAACCCAAACTATGGTTAAACGATGCAAGGTTCCACATTAGGACCACCACCCTGGAAAATGATTTAGGCATCATGGTGGATAACATATTGAAACCCTCCGCCCAGTATGCAGCAGCGGCCAAGAAAGCAAATGGATTACTAGGAATCATAAGGAAAGGAATGGAGAATAAAACCAAGGATATTATAATGCCTCTATATCATTCCATGGTGCGACTGCACCTTGAATATTGTGTGCAATTCTGGTCACCATATCTCAATAAGGATATAGCGGAATTAGAAAAGGTACAAAGAAGAGCCACCAAAATGATAAAGCTTTCTTGGCAAGGTATGACTGGAAGTAAATTACCAGGCTTTTTCTTCCCAGGCAATGGGAGAATAAAGCCTTGCGAAAGGAGCGCCAGTAGGAATCAAACCCACTAGGCTACTGCTCCATTCCCCTATAAGCTTATAAAGAGAGGCTTAAAAGGTTAGGGCTCTTCAACTTGGAAAAGAGAAGGCTGAGGGTAGATGGTATAGAGGCCTGTACATTAATGAATGGAGTGGAACGGGTAAACATAGATCAGTTGTTTACACCATCAAAAAGTCAAAAGACTAGAGGATGCACAATGAAGCTACAATGCAACCTATTTAAGACTAATAAGAGAAAATATTTTTTCACTCAACGTGTAATCAAACTCTGGAATTCGTTACTGGAGGATGTAGTAAAAGCTGTTAAAACGTTTGGACAAGTTCTTGGAGGAAATCCACTGCTTACTCCGGGACCAGCATGTGGAACCTGTGTGCCTTTTTGGCAACTTGCCAGGTAGCGCCGTAGCTAGCTCTATGCGAGCGGTGCAGTCGCACGGGGCGCAAAGGCTTAGGGGGCACATTTCGGCTGCCTGCTGTTGTCCTGCCGCTGCTACTTTTTGTCCTCTCTGTGGCAGCGGCACCAGTAGCAGCTGAGCTGATCTAAAATAAAAAACAAACAAACCAGCTGTGTCTTTCCACTGGTCTGGTCCCTCCCTCCTCTGATGCAACATCAAAGCAGGGAGGGATCAGATCTGTTTAAAGCATGGAGTCGAAAGACCCATGTGCTTTTTTTAAGTTAAGTCTGCTCTGCTGCTGTCGGTGTTGCCACAGAGAAAACAGAGAGCAGCAGCAGCAGGGCAAGAGCAGGCAGCGGCTGGATGGAGCCACGATGGTATGGGTGAGGGGGGGGGGGGTGCCCCGGATGTGCAAGTCACACAGGGCACAATTTTGGCTCGGTACGGCCCTGTTGCTAGGTACTTGTGCTCAACATAAGATAAGCTGTTCTCAGGTCATTCACCCTATTTATTTGTCCAGTTTAAACCCAGAGTAATAATCCTAATTATACATTATGTCCAAAAATTGGACTATTAAATATATGATCAATAGGTAAATAAGTCCATCTTTGTTCATGATTTACTGCTTGCATACTCTTTGATATTTTGAGGGTAATTTTATAAAATCCAGCATAGTTAAGATGCATTTTTCTCCATGACTATTTTGTAAAGTCAGATATGCATATCTTTGACTGTATAAAATACAGGCATACATGGTTGAACATTCACATTAATCTAAGGCATGATCTCTCACAGCAGCCCTAGAGATAATGTAAATACCCATGCCTACATTTTCAAAGAACATGAAGGAATTATTGTATTTTATGATTCGCGCATGTAACGTTTTGCTCTGTGCATGCTCTACCCAACCTCTGCCGCAGTGCACACCCAATGTGTAAGTGCACATAATCAACTGTGTGTGTGTACGTACAAAATCACAACCGCATCATGTGTGTCTCTACGGGTCTACTTAAGTGCATATATGGCTAAAGTACATAGATTTAAATGCATTGATCACACATAAACCTAGGCGGTCTGTTATAAAATCAGCCCCAAAGGGATTCATTTTATAAGACAAGTGCAGAAATGTCCATGCTAGTTACTTGTGTAAGTCCCTATTTTAAAGTTGTTACATGTGTGAATGGACACTTACCTGTGTGCTTTGGGCAGTCGCTATTCTGTAAGGGCGCGTGCAAGTCCCATATGTGTACTTTCAACTTGAGTGCACTGGGGTAGAGCATAGGCAGGGCCTAAATTAACATGTGCACATTATAAAATATTATAATGTATGCGTGTTTCTGACCAGTCCTAGGCATGGGCATTTATGCTTGCTCTAGAGCAGTTATAACTACCACGACTAGATTGAGGCACATCTATACGCTCCTATTTTATGAAGCAAAATACGTGCATATTTCACTTTATAAAATAGGCTCCAAATATGCACATGGCAACATGCATTAACTGCACAGAAGTTTACAAAATTACACTCTTGATGTTTAACAGAGACCTGATTAGCCGATTGGGATTAAACCTTTCTGGTTCCCCAGGCTAGAGTTTTCTCCATATTAATAGCAGCTATGGCAAGGGAATAGGTTTGGCCATTTTTTTCTTTTCTGTTCTGCTTCTTAAATAGTTAATGACTCCCTCACTACATCCAGCAGACGCCCTTACCTTCCAGGTAGCTGAGTCTCCTCCCCTTAATTTTCTCCTCCCTTGTATCCCAACTCATTTAACTCCTTCCTCGTTCACAGCTTAACTGGAGTATATCACTCTTCCCTCTCTCCTTCATGGTGTTGTGGGACTTCAATATTCATTCTTTACTGAGGAAGATGTAGGGATGTTACCCATGACTGAAGTAGTATTTAAAGGTGTGGAACAATTGAAGGAAATATCGATACATCGGGAAGATGTATTATAACTATTAGATAAATTGAAGAGTAGCAAATCACCTGGGCTGGATGATATACATCCAAGGGTGTTGAAAGAACTGAACTATGAGGTTGCAGACCTGCTATTAGTAATCTGTGAACTATCATTAAAATCATCTGTAATACCTGAAGATTGGAGGATGGCGAATGTAGCACCAATTTTTAAAAAAGGGTTCCAGGGGTGATCCGGGTAACTACAGACCGGTGAGCCTGACATCAGCACTGGGAAAAATGGTAGAAACCATCATAAAGATCAAAATTGCTGAACATGTAGATAGTCATGGCTTAATGAGAGACAGCCAACATGGCTTTAGACAAGGAAGATCTTGTCTTACTAATCCGTTATGTTTTTTGAAGGTGTGAATAAACAGGTAGACAAAGGTGAGTCGGTTGATATAGTATATTTGGACTTTCAGAAAGCCTTTGACAAGGTCTCTCATCAGAGACTTTTGGCAAAACTAAAGAGTCATGGGATAGGAGGCAATATACTATTGTGGATCAGGAACTGGTTAAAAGAAAGCAGAGGGTAGGGCTAAATGGCCATTTTTCCCAATGGAGAAAGGTAAATAGTGGTGTACCCCAGGGATCTGTGCTGGGTCCGCTGCTTTTTGACATATTCATAAATGACCTGGAAAAGGGAATAACGAGTGAGGTTATCAAATTTGCAGATGGCACAAAACTATTTAAAGTTGTTAAAACCCAAGAGGATTGTGGAAAATTGCAAGAGGATCTTGATAAATTGGAAGACTGGGTATCAAAATGGCAGATGAAATTTAATGTGGACAAGTACAAAGTTATGCACCTAGGGAAGAACAACCCAAACTATGGTTACACGATGCAAGGTTCCACATTAGGAACCACCACCCAGGAAAAAGATTTAGGCGTCATTGTGGATAATATGTTAAAACCCTCGGCCCAGTGTGCAGCGCAGGCCAAGAGAGCAAATAGAATGCTAGGTATGATAAGGAAAGGAATGGAAAATAAAACAAAGGATATTATAATGCCTCTATATCATTCCATGGTGAGACTGCACCTTGAATATTGTGTGCAATTATGGTTGCTGTATTTTTAAAAGGATATAGCGTTATTAGAAAAGATTCAGAGAAGAGCCACCAAAATGGTAAAGGGGATGGAAGGATACCCCTATGAAGAAAGGCTAAAAAGGTTAGGGCTCTTTAACCTGGAAAAGAGACAGCTGAGGGGAGATGTGCTAGAAGTCTATAAATTAATGAACGGAGTGGAACGGGTAAACGTAGATAGATTGTTTACATTATCAGAATATAGAAAGACTAGGGGACATGCAATGAAGCTACAGGGTGAACTATTTAAGACTAATAAAAGAGAATATTTTTTTCACTCAACATGTAATCAAACTCTGGAATTTGTTACCGGAGGATGTAGTAAAGGCTGTTAGTGTAGCTGAGTTTTTAAAAAAAGTCTGGACAAGTTCCTGGAGGAAAGGTCCATAAACCATTATTAAGAAGGGAATGAGGATATCAATGCTTGACCCAATACAAGCATTGAGGAACCTGTGTCTTTTGGGGAAACTGCTAGGTACGTATGACCTAGATTGACCACTGTTGGAAACAGGATACTGGGCTTGATGGACCTTGGTCTGACCCAGTATGGCATATCTTATGTTCTTATTCTGATAATAGTTCATCAGAACCTGAGAAAGATCGTCTGACCTCCCTCCACAACTTGCAGTTTTATCAACTTGTAACATCACCTACCCCTGCTGAAAGTCACACTCTGGACTTGATTTTTATGTTATGTCATTTGGTACAATAGGTACAATCATGAAGATCTTACCCTGTCCCAGTCTTAGCATACTCTAATCTCTTTCCATTTTAAAACTTTAACCCTTACTTTTAATAATACCACAGTTAAATGCTTCACTGGGAACCTTCAGAGGCTGAAATCTAAAGCATTTTTAACAGAAGGCTGTTCCTTTCCAAATAACTTTGCCTTCCTTACCTTGCAGGATCTGCATTCAGGAAAGTAGGGCTTAGCCAAACTCTCCGGCACTGCATTGCCATTGCCACTTCCACCCTCTCGGAAGCAGATTTCCTATGTAAGAGGAGGTGGGAGCAGGAGGTCTTAGAGAAAAGGAATGACAAAACAGCACTGGAGAATTTAGGTATGTGCTGCGTTGCCATTTAGACTGACACCGCCGCAGGTCTCGGAGAGAGGTGACAGGGTGGTAATGCAGAAAGGGCAGCAGGACTGAGGGCCTTGGGCACCTCATATCCTTGCACTGGCCCTGCCCCTGGTACCACCATGGTTTCTGAATTATTAAAGGACAGTGATTTATTTTATTTTATTTATTTATTTATTATTTGTATAATGCTACTTCCAGCGATCAGCAGTGGTTTGATTACAGATTGGAAATTGTCAAATCATGACAGGAAATGTTTGAGGTATAAACACATTGATTAGACAGGAAAGCACAGCACACAGAGAACTATTTTACAGGGAACATGGGCTATGGAGGGTTAAGTGGCTTGCCCAAGACCACAAGGAGCACCTGTGGGACTAGAAACCCCAGTCCTTCCGGCCCAAGGTTGCTGTCCTCCAGTGGGATTTGAACCCCCGACCTTCTGGCCCGAAGTACCTTGCCCCAACCACTAGGCCACTCCTCCACTCTGCCACTCCACTCCACTCCGCCACTTTGATGATATCTGGTGGAATGATTAGTCTTCTGCATGTTATGCACAGTTTATGGAATGTTCTTAAAGCTACTTTTCTTCAATTAAATCAGCTAAAAGAAATTGTTGCAACCCCATTCATTCTAATGCCAGTTCAAAAGGCTTTTTCAAGTTATTAGGAATATCGTACACCCTGAAAATCCGTCATCTTTGTTGCAATCATTGGGTCTGACACCTGCTCTTTTCACAAACTACTTCAGATAGCAGATCACAGCTCTTCAAAATTCTTTACTATACCAAACTTCTGGATTTTTAGCAGTATCCCTTCATACCCACTCTGGGTTTACTGATGTTCAGGACTTTCATAGTTCCTTTTCTTCCTTTAATCTCCCATCTTCATTAGTAATTAGAAAGTGCTTATCTTCTATAAAGTCATCCACTACAGACTCCATACTACCCTTTTGGGTAAAACAATTTAGAGCTAGGCTTAGTTCTAAAACCCCTGAAAGAGACAAATATTCCTCCTCATCTTAAAAACCAGAAATCCAATCCATCTGATCCTACCTATTTCTAACATACACTTCATTGTCAAGATTTTGGAAAAGGCAGTTCCCTTATTTAACAGGTTTTTTTTATATCACTTCAATCAAAGCAGTTTACATTGTAACTTAAACTTGGCCATGTACATTGATAACTTAGTATTTTTTGAGGCAATGGAGGGATAATTAATTTGCCCAAGGTTTTGCTAGTGGGAATCAGACCCTGGTTTCTTAATTACCAAGCCAGCACTCTAACCATTAGGCTACACATAAATGCCACCTCAGTACCTTTTTCAATAAGACAAGCATTCTCCATCAAAGACAGAATGTTTTTTTGCCCAGTCTACTGTACTGAGTTATCATTATTGGGAGTTTTGAATTCCATCAGAGTTAACTTGTATGCCTGCAAGGTAGTGTTTCTCATTTTACCAGATTTCTCGGCTGTAGTTGACCTAGTTAAACACTTCCTTTTTTTCAATAGATTGTACAACATAGTATTGAAGGAGGGGTCCTGAAATGGTTCAACTCCTACTTATCCAATAGAGAACTGCATGTGGTTTGGAACAGCTTTTCATCTACTATCTATAAATGTGATTCAGAGGAACCCCAGGAATCTAATCTCTCTCCCATGTTATCTAATGTTTTCATGGCACCATTAGCAAAATTAATCCAACTTCTTGATCTTTAATAGATGCTGATGGCATACAATTATTTATGGGCAATTACAGCTGGAAGGCCGTGTACATGGGTGTAACAGTGGACACAAAGAGCAGATAAGTGTGGCATACTTGCTTACGATTGGATTGAATATTCTTGGACAACTATCCTGTTTTGTTTGCAGGAAGTCGGATTTGTGTAGATTGGTATACCTTATGGAAATGGCAGGTTGCCAAAAGCAGTGCATAATATTCTTCCCCAAATGTGGATAGTTCTGCAATGTTGATGAATTTTATAGTATAATAACATTAAGAATGTCAATTATAATCTTGACAAAAAGTACTTTTTTGAAATATATTAAAAATATCCTAAAAATTGTGCTAGTGAATGGGGTTTTTTTTGCAAGACTGGTGATGTGAGATGATAATTCTCTTATGGTAATTAAATTTGCCACATAGAAGGAGTCCCAGATGCACTGAGGTCTTTTTCTCCCCTTATTGAAGGCAAGTGTGTGTTTTTGATTTGGTCCATTGGTGGGAGTATATTTATTGTTTTTTTTCCACCTTAGGCTAAGTAAGTGAGGAATTTATAATTAAGTTTTGAACATAAGGGATTTGTTTAGACTGTTTTATACAATTATTGGTGCCTGTTGAGCCCAGTACCTCTCATACAATTCCAATTCTTTCCAACAAACTGGACAAAAACAGCTCTCTGGATATCTAACAAGAAACTTCTTTTGAAACCTCCTAAAACAGATGGTGTCTTTTTCAGTAATAGTACCTTGAAACATGTTCCTCAATAACCAGGAGATTGGTAGGGGTATGCAGGCAAAGAAATGTCATTACATTTTGTTTCCTGTTTTTTTCATTTTGTTTCGTTTCATTTTAATACTTTTTTACTTTATTTTCTTTTTATACATTTTCATTTCAGGGCAATTTTATTAATTGAAGAGGTAGCTGTGGCTGCTTCCCAAAAGAAAAACATAGCTACTATAGGTTTTAGGCAAATAAAAAAAAACTCAACTGGCTTTTTGTCTCACACTCAGAAGCTGGTCTCAAAACAGTGACAAACAGATTACAAGGCAGACATCTTGCAGATAAGCCATCACATATCTATGAGTGATAGCTCTAGCAAGCATTTCTGCATTCCTGATGATTCTCTTTTCCATTTCCTGACTGGCCAACAATTTTTCTGGTCTGAAGCTCTATGTAAAATGCTAACAGGAATTTTTTACCTTGTGAATCTATTGACTTCTTGCTGTAGATATTTACTCCAAAATTTGTTCTTTTTCCATGTTATTGGGCCAGAGATTCTGTGTAACCATATCTAAGTATATTATAAACGACAAAATTTCATTATAGGCTGATACTGCTGTTCACTTTAGAGGAGAGGCGGGAGAGGGTTGATATGATAGAGAAATTTAAATGCAGTATCTCCACAGAATAAACACACAGGAGGTGGCCTTCTTCCAGTTGGAAGGAAGTTTTAGAATGAGAAGTCATAGAATGAAGGTGAAAGGGGATAGATTCAAGAATAATCTGAGGAAATATTTCTCTAGAAAAGTTAGTAGATATGTGGAACAGTCTCAGTGGAGGTGGTGAAGACAAGAAGTATATCTGAATTCAAGAACGCATGGGACAAATGCAGAGGGAGAGAAAGGGAGTGTAGAACTTAATAGCTCTCAAGGTTGTGCAGACTGCATAGACCATATGGTCTTTATTTGCTATCGGTTTCTTTTTTTCTTTGTCCAGCTTATGATGAAGCTATTAGACAAAGATGCGTGATTGCTATAAATGACTTTTGGAGAAAGTACAGCCTTTTTGTGATCTCAGTCTTGTTTTTACTCAGGTTTGTGATAAGGAAGCTTATCATAGTTCAGGAAGGAGCTATAATAGAGGTGAATTGGCTCTGAACAAGCAACCTGTCTTTGCTGGTAGAAATAATAAAACAGAATGTTTCCATAAAAGACTACCAGTCCCAGAATGCACCAGGTTTCCAACAGCCACTAGAAGAGCTGAAGTGCGGAAACGTGTGTTCAATCAGGAGAGCTATGAGGTAATCTCCAAATACTCAACTCCAAGGGCAGGGCTTGATTCAGCACAGCTGTGCTGTGCTAGGGTGGAGCATCCCTCTAAGCAGGATAAAAGTAAAGCTTATTCTAGGCAGCAGAATCATCCTGATCATCATGATCATCATCAGCAGAAGCCGGAGCTGACGGACAGAGAGAGCAAGAAACACTTTGGAAGAAAGAAGAGAAAAGCATTTGGGAGGTCTAAAGGAGTCCATAGCAGTACGTATACTGGGAGGCATTCCAGAGGCAAGCATACACCATTGGACTGGGGAAAGCCAGAGGAGTGGGGTTGCAGAGCCAGGAATCCCCAGACGGCACCTGTGAGGGAGACGGCTGCATTTGGAAGGGACCCTAAGACCAGTGCAAGAAGGTATGTGAAGAGAGACCCAGTGTCCAGGGATCTTGATTGGAAGGCTGGACATAAAAACTGGACTACATACTGGCCAGGATATTTGGAGAGGAACTCTTAACAGCAATGGAAGCTCAGATATGAAGACTGATCTATACCCTAGCTTTTCACTTGGAAGACAGCAGGGAAACAAGTATTGTCCTGAGAGTGCTCCATTGAGAAATTCCTCTGTGCCAATCCATGATATTGAATCTATGATAGTTGAAGAAGAGGGGGATGTTGTAAATGAGCAGTGTGAATACATGGATTGCTCTCTGTCTAAACTTCTGTGGTAATATGCTGTCACAAAATACAACAACCATCACAAAGAAATATAAACTTGTTCTTTGATCTACTCAGAAAAGCTTCTGAGTAGGATTTGAGCCACGTAATAGAAAGTAAACCAGCCAAGAGGTTTGCAGCTGGGTAATTGTTAGCAATTGAGCCTTGCCTAATTGCCTGTGAGCTCTGAAGGGACACTTCAGGGTGTGTGTGAAGATACAAGAAGTTGTCCCTGAAAAAAGAACAGTTTTTTTCTTACTTTGTGGGTTTTGTTTATTCTTTGAAGCACTGCTAAAAAGATATTAGCAGGAGCCTACAGAAAAGACCTTTCTGTTCCCATCAAGGTCTTTATGCTTTGATTTGATTGCTTAAGAAGTTCAGCTGTTGTTTTTCCTGATTTTGTTTTTCTAAGTATAGTTCTGAAAGCAAGTATCCTTTCTGTGCTACCAAGCAAATCTGTGTTGGGAGAAATAACCCCATAAATAAAGTATATTTTCTTTGCTTTACACTCGAGCAAGCACAACTAATTTATTGTGAATGGCTGATTCTGGTATGAATGGACTACATTTCCCACAATCCTTTGCAAGTCATATTAATATTTGCCTTTACCAAGACTGTGGACATTCTCACCTAGTGCCCCCGTTTACAGGTTACAGTATGGAATCCATATGAAGTGCCATGATCAAGAGAATAGGAGTAAGAGCTCAATGAGATTTCAATGCATTATGGATTCAGTTAGATCTATCCTCAACATTTGATACTGTTTGATCTCCTGTCTTTGCCTGGGCCTACATAATAATGTTTTATTTTTTTATTTTATTTAGACAGATTTTTATGCCACCTTATCCTTCAATCAAGGTGGTCACGTCACGTCACATCACAATTGGAGGGTTACATTTAACATTAGGGTACGTGTAAACATTTAGACAGTACAGTTACATAACAGCATTTAGACAGTATAATTAAAGGTAACATATAAGATGAAGTTATTTAGTAATGTAGTATGATAAACTTGTGTGTGTGGATAGGATGGGTGCGTGCTTAGTTGGCAGCGTAAGTGGTATTCCAGTATGGGTATGGGATGTTGCCTGGATGCTCATATGTTTCTTTAAAATAGAAATGTTTTGAGGTCTTTGCGGAATTCTGGGAGGTCATCTCAGGCTCGTTGGGAGGGAGTTCCATAGTGTGGATGCCAGTAGTGATGGTGCTCTTTTTGAAGTTGATTGTTTGGTTTTGTGATAGCCTGCAGGTGTGCCGATCATGTTGTCGTCATTGGTTCTTCTTGATCTATTGCTGATATCCCTTGTTATAATGTTTTGGAGTGTGTCTGCTGAGAGATGGTGAATGACTTTGAAGATGATCATGATTGTCTTGTATTTAGCTCTTGTCAACATTGGGAGCCAGTGCAGTTGCTGTAGGATGGGAGTGATGTGCTTGGTCCTTGGTGTGTCTGTAATGATGTGTGCTGTGGTGTTTTGTACCATCTGTAGTGGGTGGAGTGTCTGCTGGGGAAGGCCTTGATATAGTGAGTTTCCGTAATCAAGCAGCGGTGTAATGAGTGCTTGGCACACTGTACGGAAGTGGTTCTGACAGAGTATTGGTTTGATTTGTCTGACTATTTTCAATTGTTGATAGGCCTTGTTTGTGGTTTTGGTGATGTGGGATTTGAGGTTTAGAGCTCTGTCTAGTGTGATGCCCAGATACTTGACTTCTTCTTTGACTAGTATGTGTTTGTCTAGGATGCTGATAGTTTGTGGAGGTATGAAGGTGGGGTCCCTGGTGACGAGCATTGCCTAAGTTTTATCGTAGTTAACCGTCAAGTTGTTGGCTGTGAGCCAGTCATTCATGTTTGAGGCATTTGGCTATTGTTGTGGTGTTTAATGCTAGTAGGTTGATTGGAGCGTACACCATAATATCGTCAGCATAAATGTGATAGTGATGTTTGTGGTGCTTGATGATGTTGCATATGGGCTGTATGTAGATGTTAAAGAGCATTGATGATAGGGCTGAGCCTTGAAGTATTCCCTGCGTGATGGGGAATTGTAGTGATTTCTTTTGGTCGCATTTGACTTGTTGCGTTCGCCCTTCCAAGTATGATGTAAACCACTTCAGGGTATTCTTGCATAGTCCTATCTGTTGTAAGCTTGGTGTGGGACATAGCTTGGTGTGGGACACAGTGTCGAAGGCTGCAGAGATGTCCATGAACACTAGAAGGAAGCCGTTTTTTATGCCGTCCATGCCTCTTAGGAGATTGTCAAACACGGAGATTAATAGTGTTTCCACGCTGTGCTGGGGCTTAAATCCATGCTGATGTATGTCCAGTGGGGCATTTATATCAATATGATCCTGAAGTTGCCTTTGCACTGCCCTTTCCATGATTTTCCCAAGGATGGTATGATTTTGGTTCGGAGGGGCTCAGATTGCTACTTTTAAGTATTGGTCTTATCATTGCAGGCTTTAGGGGTTGCGGCATGTATCCTTGTTGGAGTGAATCTTTGACGATTTTTTGAATGTGATGAGAGAGTTGGCTTTTTGTAGCTTTGAGCCACGTCACTGGGCATGGGTCTGCTAGTGATGTTGTTGTGTTTAGTCCAGATATAATGTCTTCTACTTGCTGTTTTGTTGGTATGTAGAAGCTTTCCCATGTTTGATGTTTTTTTGTCGTGTGATCATTTGTTTGTAGTGTAGTATGGCATATTTGGTTACATAGAAACACAGAAACATGATGACAGAAAAAGACCAAATAGCCTATCTAGTCTGTCCTTCCATAACAACAACTACAACAGTCCACTTTTTACCTTTAGAGATCCTCTGTGTTGGTCCCATACTTTTTTGAATTCAGTTACTGTCCTCATCTCTACCACCTCCACTGGGAGACTATTCCATGGATCCACTACTCTTTCCATAAAGAAATATTTCCGCATATCACTCCTGAATCTATCTCCCTTCACCCTCATCCCATGTCCCCTCGTAGCAGAACTTGCTTTCAATTGAAAGAGGCTCTCTCCCTGAACATTTATGCCATGGAGGTATTTAAACATCTCAATCATATCACCTCTATCCCGCCTTTCCTCTAAGGTGTACATATTAAGATCCTTAAGTCTGTCCTCATATGCTTTATAATGAAGCCCATTAATCATTTTAGTAGCAACCCTCTGCACCGACTCCATCATGTTCACATCCTTTTGAAGGTGCGGTCTCCAGAATTGCACACCATACTCCAAATGAGGTCGCACCAAAGACTTATACAGAGGCATTATCACCTCCTTTTTTCTGCTAGCCATTCCTCTCCGTATGCACCCAAGCATCCTTCTAGCTTTTGCCATCGCCTTTTCTACCTGTTTAGCTACTTTAAGATCATCAGACACAACCACGCCTAGGTCCCGCTCTTGTTTAGTGGACAAAAGTACTTCACCTCCTTACACAGTTTAGGAAAGCCCTCAAATACCACCTTTTCAATAAGTACCTCATAGAACCCAACCTCACCCACTGAGACTGAGATGTAAGCCGCTAAGCTAATATATGGTTTCCCAACAACATGTCAAGAAAGATTCTCTAACCTTAGTGGTGCAGTTGTTTCAATGGAATTCATGATTATACGACTCGATGTAGCAATATTTGTAAAAGGTTTACCACTGTTATCCAAGTTTATGTAGTAAGTTTGTAAATAGTTACCCCTGTTATCCAAGTTATTTGCCCTGTTATCTGTAAACTCATACGTGTTAACTGTACTGAGCATTTCTGTTCCATGTAAACCGCGCTGATGCCGAATAGTGCGGTATATAAGAGACTTTAAATAAATAAATAAAATAAATAAATAAATACTGTATTGCTCCCTTGGATTGCTGCAGCCCAAATGCATGGCCTTACATTTTTTAACATTAAATCCCAGCTGCCAAATTCTAGACCATTCTTCAAGCTTAGCTAGATCCCTCCTCATGTTATCTACACCTTCCTGGGTTTCTACTCTATTGCAGATTTTGGTATCATCCACAAAGAGGCAAACCTTACCCGACAGCCCTTCCGCTATATCACTAACAAAGATGTTAAAAAGAATCGGACCAAGGACAGATCCCTGGGGCACACCACTGGTAACATCCTTCTCCTCAGAGTGAGCTCCATTTACTTGTACTCTTTGTCGCCTCTCATCCAACCAATTTCTAACCCAATCAGTAACTTTAGGGTCCATCCCTAGGGTGCTCAGTTTGTTTATAAGTCACCTGTGAGGAACAGTGTCAAAGGCTTTACTGAAATCTAAATATACCACATCTAGAGCTCTCCCTCGGTCCAACTCCCTGGTCACCCAGTCAAAGAAATCAATCAGATTTGTCTGACAAGACCTGCCGGGATTTAATGTTAAAAAATGTAAGGTCATGCATTTGGGCTGCAGCAATCCAAGGGTGCAATATAGTATAGGGGGTGAAGTACTTTTGTCCACTAAAGAAGAGCGGGACATAGGTGTGGTTGTGTCTGATGATCTTAAAGTAGCTAAACAGGTAGAAAAGGCAACGGCAAAAGCTAAAAGGATGCTTGAGTGCATACGGAGAGGAATGGCTAGCAGAAAAAAGGAGGTGATAATGCTTCTCTATAAGTCTTTGGTGCGACCTCATTTGGAGTATAGTGGGGACATGGGATGAGGGTGAAGGGAGATAGATTCAGGAGTGATATGCAGAAATATTTCTTTATGGAAAGAGTAGTGGATCCATGGAATAGTCTCCCAGTGGAGGTGGTAGAGATGAGGACAGTAACTGAATTCAAAAAAGCATGGGACAAGCACAGAGGATCTCTAAAGGTAAAAAGGGGACTGTTGTAGTTGTTGATATGGAAGGACAGACTAGATAGGCCATGTGGTCTTTTTCTGTCATCATATTTCTATGTTTCTCTGTTTAGGTCTAGGGTGTCATGCTCCTGTTGAAGTTGTGGAGTGATTTCGTTTATGAATGAGTCTCTGTTAAATGTTTGGAACCGTCTAGTAATTCTCTCATCATCTTTGCGTTGGGCGGGGTTATTCAGGGTCATGGTGAATTCAATCACATGGTGGTCTGACCAGGGGACTGGCGTGATTGTTGGTTTTGTGGTGTTGTTCTACTGGTTGCATTGGTTTTGTGGTGTGGTGTTCCACTAGTTGCATTGGCATGAAGACCATGTCCGGCGTTGTACCATGCTGGTGAGTTGGTGTATTAACTGTCTGGCAGTATTTTAATGACTCCATGGCTTTTAAGAACGTTGTCGTTTCTCTGGTGGGTGCAGATGTTAGGTTGTAGTCTCCTAGTGCAATGAGAGGTTTGTGTCTTCTGTTATGTGCGCATATCATTTTGATTACTGTGGATAGGTGTTCAGTTGTGGCTTCAATCTTTTTTTTCAGAGGAGACTGCAGGATATTTGTTGGCATAATTACTTATCAGAGTTTTTCAGGTTGATCATGGTGTCTCACAGGAATTATAATTATTAGGGGTCTGCAAGTAAAAAATTGTTGTTTTGTTTAGTTTCCTTTGTCATTTTTAGGTCTGTTTTATTTTGTTTTTATACATTTTCATTTTGTGTCATTTTATTTTAAGACATTTTCACTTCTGTCCAGTGCTATGGCCCCCCATAGCAAGTCGTTCTTGGGCAAGGAATACGTTTGTCTTGGGGAGGTAAATCTATTGCTCATTGAGCTGCTAGTCAAAAATCACACTTTATTAAGTAATGCTGCTGCTAATTACAATGCCCACTATAAGGAAAATCTCTGGCATGCCATCTGCGTCAAACTGATCACCATCTATAACCAAAACAGGGACATTGTGGATGTAGGTGCAAGTGGCGAGATTTGCGGAGAAAGAAAAAGTGCAAGACTGCTGCTTGGGGTAGTGATGACAAGTCTCTAGTACTCAGCAGTGGAGGGGTAGCCTAGTAATTAGAGCAACAGCTTAGTACCCAGGAGATCAGGGTACTTCTTGTAACCTTGGGCAAGTCACATTAACCTCCACTGTCTCAGAAGAAAGGGCCTGGCAATCTACTTCGATATACCTTGCCAAGAAAACCCAGGGGCTGCTGGGTCAGCAGGAGTCAGCATTGACTTGAAGGCACTTAAAAAAATACTCAGCATATTAGAGCAACATGTCCTGTGCATTGTGGATGAAGAGGCAGTGACAGGGATCAGTGGCCTCAACAGTTCCAGGACCTTCCGGCAACAAAATGAATACAGCACAACTGCAAGACACAAACAGTAGTGTCAGTCTAGCATGCATGCAGTGCAGGTCATGCATGGCCTTGCTGTTGCCCACCACCTCCCTCATTCACAGACATATTCCACAGTAGTGCAATGAACCTGTTGTGACTGTGCTCCCTATTCATTTGCTCTAGTGGTAGTCTGCTAGGACTCATTCCCTAGTGGTAATATTGCAAGAGTACTGCTAAGAGTTACCATCACCATTTTGGATGCCTCATCAGCTAGGTGGGAGCAGAGGAACTGCTCTCACCCCACAGATGACTATATACCAGGGATGGCCTGGGTAAGGGAGGAGGGCTCAGGAGGGGGAAAGGGATAGGGGATAGGCCCTTATGGAGTGGTGCTGTTTGTGAGTGACCCATCCAAGGAAGCTATCCACAGGGAAAGGGGTTATGATCACTGGGTGGGAGACTGGAAAGAGTGGGAGGATTGTGCAAGGTGGGACCACCATGGTTTGACAGATTTATTTTCTCTTATGGGCAATGATTGCACTATTGGACTGTCGATAAGCAGTTGCACTTGAGGTGACATTAAGTGCACCCGTGCTATCGGCAGTCATGACAGTGTATGGCGACATCCTGCACACTAGCTATCACCATCCAACATGCCCACTTTCCATCACGATCCTGCCCATTCCACGACATACAGATATCACATGAAATAGCACATACTGGCTGTCATACCAGCATGGTAACAGTTACCATGGGTGTGCACTAACAATGCATGCTAATTCGCATACTAACCACCTAGCTACTTTAGTAAAAAAGCCCTTATAAGTAGTCATTTTTATTACCTTGATTGTTCACAAATATATCTATTATAAATTCCAGCTATAATACTTTTTTGTAAGGGTTATAATTTGTGTAATTATTGAATATAAATTCTATCATTTATCTGAATAGCTTTAATTTGGATGAACTCCATTGATAATAATTTTTTTGTCATTCCTGTAGAAGCTACAGCACTAGAAATCACTGCACACGTACAGAGTAATTTTATGAGTGGACGCCTAAAGAGAGAAGGCACCTATACACCTATGTGCCTTTATAAAACAGCCAACCCTAATGCCCCCACACAAAGTTACACATGCTCGGAGTCTGGAGCAACGTTGTGGATATGTGCCAGTAAGAATCAACACATTTCCCCCTATTTTCGAAAATGAACACAAGTGCCAACCCTGCCCTTGTTCTGCCCATTCTCTGTTCCAGGGATGCTGATGCCTTTATCACAGAAATGTAGCTGCTAAGCATTCTAATCACTTCTTTAGTGCATGACTACCCTCAGGCAGTTAGAAACATAGTACAGGATGGCAGAGAAAGACCACATGGCCTATCTAGTCTGCCCTTCCATATCAACTACAATAGTCCCCTTGTTACCTTTAGAGATCCTCTGTGTTTGTCCCATGCTTTTTTGAATTCAGATACTATCCTCGTCTCTACCACCTCCACTGGGAGACTATTCCACGCATCTACCACTATTTCCCTAAATAAATATTTCAGCATATTAGTCCTGAGTCTATCTCCTTTCACCCTCATCCTATGTCCCCTCATAGCAGAGCTTGTTTTCAATCAAAAGAGACTCTCCTCCTGTGCATTTATGCCACAATGGTATTTAAACATCTCTATCATATCTCCTCTAGCCCACCTTATCTCTAAAGTATACATATTAAGATCTTTAAGTATGTCCTCGTATGCTTTATAATGAAGACCACTAACCATTTTCGTAGCCACCCTCTGCACCAACTCCAACCTGTTTATATCTTTTTGAAGGTGTGGTCTCCAGAATTACACACAATACTCCAAATGAGGTCACACCAGAGACTTATAGAGAGGCACTATCACCTCCTTTTTTCTGCTGGCCATTCCTCTCCCTAAGCACTCAAGCATCCTTCTGTCTTTTGCCAACACTTTTTCTACCTATTTAGCTACTTTAATTTCATCAGACACAATCATGCCCAGGTCCTGCTCTTTTTTTGTAGACAGAAAGATGTCACCTCTTATCCAATGTTATGTCACTCCTATTTTTTGAAATTTATTTTGTGCAACTCACCACTTTGATTGTAGGAAAAAGTGGCATACAAATCTAAATAAATAAATACATACTGTACCGCTCCCTTGGATTTTGCAGCCAAAGAACATAAGAACATAAGATATGCCATACTGGGTCAGACCAAGGTCCATCAAGCCCAGTATCCTGTTTCCAACAGTGGCCAATCTAGGTCATACGTACCTAGCAGTTTCCCCAAAAGACACAGGTTCCGCAATGCTGGTACTGGGTCAAGCATTGATATCCTGGGTCCCTTCTTAATAATGGTTTATGGACCTTTCCTCCAGGAACTTGTCCAAAATTCATGACCTTGCATTTTTTAGCATTAAATCTCAGCTGCCAAATTTGCGACTATTCTTCAAGCTTTGTTAGATCCCTTCTCATGTTATCTACTCCTTCTTGGGCATCTACTCTATTACAGATTTCGATATCATCCACAAGCAGGCAAACCTTTGACCATATCAGTAACAAAGATGTTGAAAAGAATCAGACCAAGGACGGATATCTGCACACAGTACTAGTAACCTCCTTCTCCTCAGAGTGAGTGCCATTTACCTGTACCCTTTGCCACCTCCCACTCAACCAATTTCAAACCAAATCAGTAACTTTAGGGTTCATCCCTAGGGTGCTCAGTTCGTTTATAAGTCACTTGTGCAGAGCGGTGTCAAAAGCTTTACTAAAATCAAAATACACCATATCTAGGACTCTCCCTCGGTCCAACTCCCTGGTCAAAAAAATCAATCAGATTTGTCTGACAAGACCTGCCTCTGGTAAACCCATGCTACCTCGGATCTTGGAATTCATTGTACTCCAGAAACCTCACTATTCTCTTTTAGCAGCATTTCCAATAATTTACTCACCACAGAGGTTAGACTAACTGGCCTGTAGTTTTCAACCTCGTCCTTACTTCTGCTTTGTGTAAAGGGACCACTTGTGCCTTTGTGTAGTCCTCTGGGACCACTCCTGACTCCAAAGAAGCATTGAAAAGGTCAGTCAGTGGAGCCGCTAGAAAGTCCCCAAGTTCCTTCAGTATTCTCAGATGTATTTCATCCAGTCCTGTTGCTTTATCTGCTTTTAGTTTAGCTAGTTCCTCACAAATGCAGTCTTATGAAAATCGTTCGAGCTCCCCCTCACTTCTGTTTCTATCTGTGGATATTGTCTGAGGTCCTGCTCCTGTTTCTTCATCTGTGAACAGATAACAGAAATATTTGCTAAGCAATTCTGCTTTATCCTCATCAGCTTCTACATATTCCTCCCCTTCACCCTTGTGTCTGACAATACCACTTTTGCCCTTCCTCCTCCCACTAACATAACTAAAAAATGTCTTAACACCCCCCACCCCATTTTATTGTATTGGCTATTTATTATTTTTGTATCTTTGCTTTCATTTGTTAGCTTCTCTAAGTTTTTCCAGATATAGATGTGTATCTTCCTTTCTCTGTGATCTCTTGTATTTCCTGAAGGCCTCCCTCTTTTTCTTTACCTTTTCAGCTACTTCTTTTGAGAACCACAGCAGCCTCCTTTTCCTTTTACATTTATTTACCTTTCTAAGAAAAAAAATTGTTGCTCTTAAAATGTTCCCCTTTCAGTTTTGACTACTGTTTTTCTGCATCCCCAGATGTTCCCATCCCACTAATGACTCCTTGAGGTATTGTCTCATCTTGGCAAAGTTAGTTTTCCTAAAGTCTAAGATCCTCGCTTTTGAATGGATTTTTATCAGCCCTAATCCTAATACTGAACCACACCATTTGGTGATCACTAGATGTGGATGATCTCACACTATAACATCAGAAACACTTTCTTCATTGGTATGCACCAAGTCCAATATAGCCCCTTCCTGTGTGGGTTCTGTTACCAGTTGCTGGAATAGTTCTCCCTGTAGAGAATCCAGGATCTCCTTACTTCTAGATAACACCACAGCAGGGATGTGCCAATTAACATCTGGTATATTGAAATCACCTATCAGTAGTGCTTCTCCTTTCATGGCAATGCTGCATATGTCTTCTATTAAATCTTAATTCACTTTTTCTCCCTGTGAGGGGTATCTGTATATCACTCTAATGCAAATGGATTTCCCTTTCCCTTGTATAACCCACAGTGCCTCCTCTCTCCCTTTTAAGCTCCGTAATTCTATAGCTTTAATATTATTTTTAACATATAGTGCCACTCCTCCTTCCCTTCTTCATACCCTGTACTTTCTGAATAAAGTCTGGCCCGGTATAATTACATCCCAGTCATGGTTGTCCGTGAATCATGTTTCCATAACCACCACTAAATCCAGCCTCTTCCATTAAAGCCTGAACATCTGGGATCTTATTTCCCATGCTACGGGCATTTATACATACTGCTTTCTAGATGTTGCCCCTTTTACCCATTTCTACAGAGGTATTTAATGTTTCACTTACCTGGGGACTTTAACTTACCTGGATGCTTTCTTCACCCATCCCAAATGAATCTAGTTTAAAGCCCTCTTCAGTAGATTACCCAGTCTGCTGCTGAAGACACTGTGACCCTTCTTGGCAGATGGATTCCATCTCTTCTCTGCTGCCCTTGGAACATCATCCCATGGTCCAGGAAACCAAAATGCTCTCAATGGCACCTTCCATGCAGCCATGCATTCATCTCCAGGGTGCAAGCTTCTCTGCCTCTACCTTTACCCTCAACAGGAGGATTGAAGAGAACACCACCTGTGCATCTATCTGCTTCACCCTCTGTCCCAGAGCCATGAAGTCACTTTTGATATACTCAGAGGGATTCAGCAGTATAATTTGTGCCGACATAGATGAGCAATATCATATAATAGTCAGTAGCCTTGATGAGCATCGGCAAACTCTTCATAACATTACTGATTTTGGCACCTGGCAGACAGCAGACCTCTCTGGACATCAAGTCTGGTTGGCAGATGGACCCCTCAGTACCCTTCAGAAGAGTACCGCCACTACCCTTCACTTATTACCCTCTTTTAATTGCATAAAATGCTGTTCTACATACTCAAGTCACTAATGAAATTACACTTACTAAGAGGGTAAGTTTATCTGTGAGTCCTGGCATAAAACACATTGCCAGGCTTCTTCCCCATGTGCATATCAGCAGATTTTCAAAACAAATGTATGTATATTCATTTAAAGCTGAAATCAGAATTTAACAATATGTCTGTAATTTAATTAATCACAGAGGTCTTAGTCTGAAGTCATCATCCTGTCTTCTTAATTAAAGAAACTAAAGCTGTTGTCATTGGTGCTTTTCAAGCTCATTTGGCTTTAAAGCTCTAAAGCAGAAATGAGCAGGGTTTTGAAAGTATTGCCTGAAGAAATGCTGGCTTTATGTTACATCCTAGACTCCAAGGGCATTGTTCTATACCTTAATATTCCCATATTGAAACTGAATACATGTCAGACTGCGCTGGTAGGATGAATTCAGGACTGGGATTTGTAATTAAGACACATAGAAAAGTAGAATACATCCAACAGGTAATGTAAGAAAATAACTCAAACTTACCCATAACTAGAAAATAAAGGACTGTTGCACAAATGCTATAAAAAAAAGATAAAATAGAATTACTGCTCACCTGTATATACCTCGCCCTTGTACATTTTTCATGTTTTGCAGCAGAGAAAACACAATTCAAAATACTTTCAAGTAGGAGTTTGTTGCCATGATGAACACAACACACTGTAAGAACATAAGAACAAAAGAAATGTCATACTGGGTCAGACCAAGGGTCCCTCAAACCTAGTATACTGTTTCCAACAGTGACCAATCCAGGTCACAAGTACCTGTCAGGTTCCCAAAAAGGTATACAGATTCTACGTTCCATATTCTGGATTAAGTAGTGGATTTATCTATTCCTCTTTAATAATGGTTTAAGGACTTTTCCTCCAGAAACTTGTCCAAACCTTTTTTTTAAACCCAGCTACACTAACAACTTTTACTATATCCTCCAGTAACAAATTCCAGAGTTTGATTACACGTTGAGTCAAAAGAGACTCTCCTATTTGTCTTAAAAGGGCTACATTGTAGTTTTATTGCGTATCCCCTAGTCTTCTAATTTATGGAGTAAACCACCGATCTATGTTCATCCATTCCACTCTATTCTTTATTTTAAAGACTTATCATATTGATTGATTGGTTTGACTACTTTTAAATACCGCCTTATCAAATGTTAACACGGTTTACAGTTTGACAGGCTAACTGAACTTGAACTTACATAGGAAGATATAGGAACACATGAATGTAAGGAACATGAGTACAGAAATAAAGTTGGTGTTTAGTATACATAGTGCAGGAGATTCAAAGTGGATGAGCAGGAATGATAGGAGCAAAATCAGGTAATACTGTATAAATTAATTAACAATTTATACAAAGTGTAAAGAACAGCTAATGGGAGAATAGAGATCTGTGCTCTTAATGATAAGAGGAAAGTTAGTCTTCGCTACCAAACTGTTTGACAAAAAAGTACCCTTCAGCCATCTTTTTTTCCAAGTGGAAGAGCCCTAACTTTCTGAGCATTTCCTCATAGCCTTCCCCTTTATCATTTTGGTAGGGCTCTTCTCTATACCTTTTCTAATTCTGCTATATCCTTTTTGAGAAATAGTGACAGAATTGCACACAATATTCAAGGTATGGTTGCACTATGGAAAGATACAGAGGCATTATAATATCCTTTGTTTTATTCTCCATTATTTTCCTTATGATTCCTAGCATTCTATTATTTATTATTTATTTAACAGGATTTTTATATGACCTTCTCATATAATCAAAGCGGTTTACATAGAACTTCAAAAAAATGTTATAGAGAACTCAGTAAACAAATCAGGTAGGGGAGGCATGAAGGAGGTGCCTGGAGGCAGAACTTATATACATGACAACATGTTGAGAGGGGTTAGCTGTACTTTAGGTTTGGTCAGTGGGTTGACGGGACTGGGTGTTTTCTTTAAAGTGATTGGTGAAGAGAAAGGTCTTTAGGAGTTTTCGAAAGTCCTTTAAGTCTATTTGCTTTTTAGCTGTTGCGCACACTGGGTGGAGGATTTCAATGTATTATTCATAATGACACCTAAATCCTTTTCCTGGGTGGTGAATCCTAATGTCAAACCTTGCATGGTGTAACCATAGGTTGGATTATTCTTTCTTAAGTGCATAACTTTCCACTGAATTTCATCTACCATTTGGATGCCCAGTTTCCCAATTTTTCAAGACTTACAATTTTTCACAATCTTCTTGTTTTTAACAACTTTAATAATTTGGTGTCATCTGCAGATTTAATCACCTCAATCGTTATTCCCATTTCCAGGTCATTTATGAAGATGTTAAAAAGCAGCGGACACATCACAGATCCCTCAGGTACTCCACTATTTACCTTTCTCCATTGAGAAAATTGGCCATTTAGTCCTACTCTCTGTTTTCTATCGTTTAACCAGTTCCCAATCCATATTAGTACACTGCCTCCTATCCCATGACTTTCAATATAAAAAAGAAGAAGAAAAATATTCAAAACCCAAAAATTCTTGATTACATAAGTCTTATGTAATCAGGAATTTTTGATTTTTGAATATTTGACTCAGTACGTGGTGGAACCCCTTTTGCAGCAATAGCAGCCATGAATGGCTTAGGATAAATGTCTACAAAACTTGCATAATGGATGGTAGAGTTTTTATACAACACATAATAATTTGCATTGAGAGTAAAAAGTTCCACTTTCATCTCATCAGACCACAAAACCTCCTGGATGCAGCGTCACCTACATGTTTCTCTGTAAAAGCTATGCGGCACATCATATGCCCTTTTCCAGTAGCTTCCTAAGATCAGGTCAACCATCAGCCAAACTAGGCAGTTGTCTAGGGTAGCAGCTTCTGGGATGCAGAAAAGAGCAGCTACATTTACAGCACAACAATAAATCCTGTATCTATCTATTTATCTGATATAAAATTCAATTTTCCTTATAAATATTTTCCTATGTGATCCTTAATTTTTTTAATATTCAAATTAATTTTAAAAAAAGAGGTAAAAAGACCTCAGTACCTATATAATCAAATCATAGCAAGAGGCTACGTGAAATCCAGAACATCATTGGTTCTAAGAAAACCTCCTTATATTAATCTCACAGGGCCTGATATTCAGCAGAAGTGGCTAGCTCGATTACAGCTCCTACCTAGCCTTCCCTGCTGAACAGTAAACATGGACATTCAATTCTAGGACCATATCTGGCCATCGGAATTGAATATCCGGGTCAGCTGTGGAAGCCAGAAGTTAAATGTGCAGCAGCGATATTCAGCCGCTGCCTGGTTAGCTTTGGCAGCAAACGTTAGGACAGCTTTTGCTGTGCTTATCTTTCGCCACCGAGGGATGTGCCAGGCTGTGAAGATTCATGCCAGGCACAGTAGATAACAACCTAAGGAGCAATTTTCAGTAGACAATCTAAGTGCATAGTCTACAAGAAGTTTTATATTCACAGATCTGGTAGGAAATTTCTTAAGAAGGCCAAGAGTGGAGAAAGTTGTTGATTCCCTACCACCTATAGTTTCGTAAGACCTAAATTAAAGTGCCTTCTGTGTATATGGCCCTAGTTTTGGAGTAGCAGTTTTCTGTTTATTTTTTTCCTCAAAATAATAATTTCTTTAATTGTGTTGCTTCTGTCTCATGGTACGTCTCTCAACAATTGAGGACTTTTCAGAGACTTTTAATGATTTTTCTTTTTCCATGAGTATGTATGTAATACCTGGATTTTTTTTTGTAAAATTCTGCAAATATAAAAGACAAATAATAAAAAAAAGAAAACCAAGAGTGCAGTTCTCCCTTTGAAAATTTCCCTAGATTAAGGTTACCAGACATCCCCATTTTTTGGGGATTGTTCCCGAATTTACACAATACTGTAGTCCCTGATTGATCCTGCTTCAAATAGCAGTTGTCTGCAATTACTATAATTTCAGCTTGCGCATATGCCTTCCTTCTCTCTCCGTCTCTGCACATGTGCAGCATCAGGTGGCAGTGTATTAAGCACAAAACTCTGTTTCATGCTGCCTGCCTGCCATAGTTTCAGAGAGAGGTGAAATGAGACCCTGGCCCAGCAGCAACTGGCACATAGCAGCCCAGCCCCGCTGCACTGCACTGATGCTAATCTAACATTGATCCAATGCAGATCCAATCTGATCTAGGCCCAGAGACCAGGAGGAGCTGAAACTCGACAGTGCTCCAAGCCAACATAGAGACTATCCGTACAGTACTGCTCCATAGGGCTGGGCTCAAGGGGTTGTTTTACCCTGAGCCAACTTTTGATTTTGCGCACTCCCCTTGGGTCTGATCTTGCAATGCAAGCTGCACAAACAGGGGCAAATTTTCAGCCCACTGGTTTGTTAAATGCCACCACCCTCCCTTTTAACTTAATCTGTGTATTCTGTCACTATCCATATAGATTGTGCACTGAATATACGGAGAGTGATGGCGTGATCATTGTATTATCTGTTTAGGCTAGGCCTGATAGTCCACAGACCTAAACTAAACATATAACTTACCTGAATAATGGCTGAATACTGCCTCTATCTGGATAATTTTCTGTCCTACCCTTGCTCCCCCCCTAAAATGCCCCACAAGTATACAGATAATAGCTAGTATTTCTGCAATTTAAAAGCTTGATATTGTCTACATATAATATTTTTTAGAAAATTTATGGTTAGGATCATTATGCATTTTCCAGAGAATGACTAATTGCCTTTGAATCTCAATCTGATTGGGCATAATTATTCATCCATATGAAACACTCCCAGACTCACCAATAAAACTCTCCCAACAACTGATGCAGAGCAGAACTAGGGTGTTTCACTTTATATGTCAACGTACAAAATATTCTATTCAAATCCTTGTCTCACATCAGGGACACCACCACTAACTCCCTCCACAGATGGATATTGAGCATCAAAACATAAAACCCTGCAAATGGACACTCAACACCAGCATCAAGAACTCAAATTGCACCAACCCTACCTATGGAAAATCAGCATTACAAATTTTAGAACACCAGTAACCCCCAGTTAGAAAAAAAAGCAAGAGAACAAGCAGAACTACTTAGTGAATCTGCTTACTCCCCTAGAACCATTTTTTTTCTGTTGTTTCCCAGCTAGCTACCCTTAAGTCTTCATCAAGCCCGAATCCCATGTGTTTACTTGCCCGACACCCTGGTGCAACATTTCACTGCAAAGGTAGCTATTGCTCGACAGGGCTTGCCTATGGCCCACAACCTTTTTTCACCTTCTACTGTCATAAGGTAGCGCCATCAGAACCCATGGAAGTAGGGGATTGTGAGCAAAATGTAAGGGAAACTGACAGCTCAGGTTCACACATGGGGAAAGGTTGCTATGAGCAACGGATGAAAACAAAGCCACCTGGTGTTAGGGAACGCCCGAACAGAAAGGGAGCACAGAATTCATTAGAAAATGAAGAGCACCTGCATGGGGGCGGAGCCCAGGCTAACACCAATTTGAACGTACTTAAAAATCACTTACCGGGAGGTAAAGGGAGAACTGAAGGAGAAAGTGGAACTGAGAGAGAAGTAGTAGGAACTACAAGGGCTGTAGTTGGAACTACAGGAGAAGCGTTAGGAACTGCTGAGCTTGAGGGCAGTGTCCGTGGAGCTGCGAGGATGGAGCCAAGGGGATTATCCAGAGCACAGGAGGTTGGTGACTCTCAGAGAAGCTGTTGGGAACAGCAGTGCACAGCCTCTCAATATCCCCAGGAGCGTTGCTGTGAGGCAAGCAGAGAAGGCAGTCCAACAGTCAAGGCTTTAAGATATAAATTACCTAACACCAGAAATGCAGAAGGGGAAAACTTTTACCCTGAAGCACATTTGAATGAGTCAGAGAAACACCGTGGAAAAGGGGCTTCCAAGCAGAGCTGTGCTTATCCGAGAGAACAGGAAATAGCAGTGCCTAAAGGTAGGCGTATTTACCCTAATAAGAGAGGTTTGCAATACCCTGACTTTCTATGTACATACCAGGAGCTCTGTAGTTCTCAGGAACCCAACTACAGGAAATACGGTAGTTACCCACGGGCCACTAGTATAGTGGGGGAGGAGAGTGTTTTAACTCCCTGACAAGAACCTTATAACTTTAACGGCAGTTGGGAGCCAGAGGTTTACTCAGATGAAGAGGAGATGCAGATTGAACCTCTTGGAGAATCTTTAGAGGAAAATGAGATGGACTGCACGTACACATTATCTGATTGTATAGCATCTCTATGTTAAAAGCAGCCAGAACTGTTTATGAGAAGAAACAGGTGCAAGAGTTCCGTGAGTAAAAGGAACTGTTTTCTGTTACTTTTTGTTTCCTGGTTTAATGCTGAAGAAAGCTAAGTTGTGTTGAAAGTATTTTTCTTTAATTGTGTTATCAGACGAAGGGTCTGACCTGCTTTAAGTTCCACTGTTATGAATCCACCCCGGACGGGGAATAAAGCCTGAGTTTAAACCTTACCCTCTGCTTCAACTACACTTCTTTGGCTAATGGTGAAAACTACAGGATCCAGAAGGCTTTGCAAAATGCCTTCATAGGAGCTCTAGCCATAAAAATACTGCCCCATCAAACGACCCAAGCCCTTTCTAGCCTCTGGGTACGTTAGTGGGTGACACTACATAAGATTGCCCAAGCCTTAATATGTGTCATTTCTGGACTAACTTTGCTTCGTTACTGAACACTCACTGCGGAAAACATGTGGAGGCTGATTCTGACAGGTTCATGGCCAAGCCATCAGGATGCCAAACTTGTAGCCAATGCCACAACCATGAGCCGTCCATGATCCTGCACGCTTAACCCGCACAATGCTCCAGCTGGTGTGCCAGTGCCATGATGTCCCATCACCATGGCACCTGCACATCCAGCTGGAGGCACAGGACTGCCAGACCCCAAGCAGCTCCATCCCCCTGCTGTCCGACCCATGATGGGGGCCCCCATGGCTAGGATCAGAAGGCTGATGCTCTCTCAGTGGCGCAATGGGGCTGGAGGGACTACAGCATGCATTCTCCTCACTGTCTGGCACTTATTCCACCATCTGGGTGAAATAAGGCAGGCGTCCATCTCAGTGCCAGGAGACGTACAGAGGCCCGATCTGAATGGCCTCTGTACATCCCAGTTCATGGCTACACCCCCGCTCTACCCCTGCTCTGCCTCCTCCTGTCCCTGTTCAGCGCTCCCCACATAACAGCTCTGTACATGTGGGGAGAACTGGGGTCTGAATAGGGTCCAGGAGAGGATCGTGAGTTGGACGTCCAATCCAGACATCCAATGCCGCTATTCCTGGATTGGAATGACCTCCTTAGCAAGCTGAATAAGACTACTTATGCCCTTGACCAAATCCCATTCAGCTGGCTCTCTGAAAATGCCCTGGGTCTAATCCCACTTGTTAACACAATTCACCTCTGCTGCTTCATTTTCACACTAATACACCCTATCCTAAGGGGACCTAATCTGGACACATTGGATGCAGCCAATTACCACCCTATCTCAAATCTCTCCTTTTTATCCAAAATATCTGAACTTTTCATCTTATCCCAATTAGAGGATCATGTGGAACACACCCACCAGTCTAGTTTCCGCTGGTACCACAGTATTGCTGATAATTATTGCCACCGTTCTTAGCAAAGCCCTTCAGCCCTAGACTGAGGCCAGTTCATCGTGGCCATCTCACTTGATCTTACAGATGCATTTGACCTAGTAGACTACAATTTTCTCCTCAGTCGCCTGTACGATATCTGTCTTCATGGTCCAGTGCTATCCTGGTTTGTCTCTCACTTGTTTGCTAGGTGCTTCCAGGTAACATATAACAATGTACTCGTCATTCCCCAGCCTAGTCAGACTTGCAGGCTGCCTAAATGCTACCTAGCAAGATATCTAGCAGCACTAATATCCCCGGGGTTCAGCATATCAGAGCCCCGAGACTATCTGGTTAGCGTCAGCGCTTTCCAGGGTAGAATGGAGGTCAGTGTTGTACTTAGCCCTCTGCGAGCAGTGCAGCTGCACAGGGTGCAAAGAAATAGGGAGCATTTGGGGCTGACAGCCTTGGCTCCCCCCTATGCTGGCTGCCCTTGCCCCGCCGCCACCACTTTTCCTGTTGCCTTGGTGGCGGCAATGGCAGCAGCAGAGCAGAGATCCAATTATAAAAAGAAAAACGCTGGTCTTGCATGCAGGTCTGATCCCTCTCTCCTCTGATGTATGCTCACGTCAGCGGAGGGAGGGACCAGATCAGCGATTCAAATGCAGGTCTTTGCAACTCCGCACTTGAATGGCTGGTCTGGTCCCTCCCTCCTCTGACGCCAGCATAAATCAGAGAAGGGAGGGATCAGACCTGCATGCAAGCACTGAGTCGGAAAGACCCACATTTTTTTTTTAATTGGATGTCTGCTCTGCTGCTGCCATTGCCACCACCAAGGCAACACAAAAAGCGACAACGGTGGCTGGGCAAGGGCAGGCAGCACAGGAAGAGCCAGCTGGATATGGAGATAAGATGAGGAAATAGCAGGTATGAGGCAAATGATGGGGGGGTGGGGGGGGTGGAGGGGTGGCACACCCGATCTGCAAGTCACACAAGGTGCATTTAAGAACATAAGAACATAAGATATGCCATACTGGGTCAGACCAAGGTCCATCAAGCACAGTATCATTTCCAACAGTGGTTAATCGAGGTCATACGTACATAGTAGTTTCCCCAAAAGACACAGGTTCCACAATGCTTTTATTGGGTCAAGCAGTGATATCCTGGGTCCCTTTTTAATAATGGTTTATGGACCTTTCCTCCAGGAACTTGTCCAAACCTTTTTTAAACTCAACTACACTAACAGCCTTTACTACATCATCCGGTAACAAATTCCAGAGTTTGATTAAGATATGCCATACTGGGTCAGACCAAGGTCCATCAAGCCCAGTATCCTGTTTCCAACAGTGGCCAATCTAGGTCATACGTACCTAGCAGTTTCCCCAAAAGACACAGGTTCCACAATGCTTGTACTGGGTCAATCATTGATATCCTGGGTCCCTTCTTAATAACGGTTTATGGACCTTTCCTCCGGGATTACACGTTGAGTGAAAAAATATTTTCTCTTATTAGTCTTAAATAGGTTACCCTGTAGCTTCATTGCATGTCCCCTAGTCTTTCTATATTCTGATAACATAAACAATTCATCTACGTTTACCCGTTCCACTCCATTCATTAATTTATAAACCTCTATCATATCTCCCCTGTTTATTCATACCTTCAAACATAACAGATTAGTAAAACAAGATCTTCCTTGTCTAAAGCCATGCTGGCTGTCTCCCATTAGGCCATAACTATCTATATGCTGAGTAATTTTGTTCTTTATGATGGTTTCTACCATTTTCCCGGTACCAATGTCAGGCTCACCGGTCTGTACTTTCCCGGATCACCCCTGGAACCCTTTTTAAAAATTGGTGTTACATCGGTGATCCTCCAATCTTCAGGTATTACAGATGATTTTAATGAAAGTTCACAGATTACTAATAGCAGGTCTGCAATCTCATATTTCAGTTCTTTCAACACCCTTCAGTTTATCAAAGAGTTGTAATACATCTTCCCGGTGTAGCAATATTTCTTTCAATTCCTCTGCAATATCACCTTTAAATACTACTTCAGTCAGGGGTAACATCCCTACATGTTCCTCAATAAAGACCGAAGCAAAGAATTCATTCAGTCTCTGCTAAAGGCTTGTCCCCTCTTAGTGCCCCTTTTATCGCTCTATCATCTAACAGTCCAATTGACTCTCACAGGTTTTTTGCTACGAACGCACTTGAAAAAGTATATTGCGTGTTTTTGCTTCTGTAGCAAGTTTCTTCTCAAATTTTCGCTTTGCCTGCCTTATCAATGCCTGCATTTAACTTGCCAGTGCTTGTGCTTTTCCAGTTTGTCATTTGGCTCTTTTTTCCATTTCCTGAAAGATGCTTTTTTGGCAACAACAGCCTCTCTGACCTCACCTTTAAACCATGCTGGCAGTTTTTTTGGACTTCCTTCCACTTTCCTTAATTGCGTGGAATACAGCTGGCCTGGGCTTCCAAGATAGTATTTTTAAACAACACCCAAGCTTGATGTAAGTCTTTAACCTTTGCAACTGTTCCTTTTAGTTTTTCTTAACAATTTCCTCATTTTATCATAGTCTCCCTTTCGAAATTTAGAAGGTAGTACTGTGGATATTCTTACCATCCAGACCCTGGGCTACCACCACCAGGGTTTCATATGGCCCTAGTGGCGGTAGCACCACGGGTTATCTGGAGAGTGGTGATATTCAGCTGCTGCTCAGTTAGACCTAACTAACTTACAGTTATAACAGCTGAGTGGCTGTCCTAACCTTAGCTACTTTTGTAATACAGATAGCGCCACTGACCGGATTGCAAATTTGAAATCCAGTCAACCTGGATATTGAATGCCGGTGGCCGGATATGACCCCAGCATGTAATATCTGGGTTCAATTTTCAGCAGTGATGGCTAACTGCTGTAACAGTATTAACCACCATTGCTGAAAATGTCCCTACCCACATCAAAATATTAGTTTAAGAATTTCAAATTATGTATTTATTTATTATTTATTTATTTGGCTGAACTTGTATACACCTTTTTGCAAAGGTCAAAGCGGTGTACATAGAACTTTGAACTTGTTAAACAATGTAGGATTTTCAATGGCACTACCTAAATAAATAGGAGGTCTTTTACTAAAGGATGGTAACGTGTTGCACCTAATGTGTCAATAGCACCAAAACCATGGTACGTTAGGCAACACACCAACGCATTAACGTTTGGAAGTGTGGAAAGTATAGATAGCAGCGCATGTTCTGGTGCATGCTGAAGGCATGCTGAGACACACTTCGCCAGCTACTGCAGGGCCATGATAGTGTGGGACAATTCCCGCACTAACTGTGCTACCCACGTTAGGATCACAAGTGGGTGGGTTGGGGAGGAGTGCGGATGTGGTGAGCTCAGTGCAGTTAGTGCTGGGTTCACACAGTGCGCTAACTGCATTAACTTGGATTCACCTAATGCCATCTCAATAGATGAAGTTAAGTGCACCCACACTAATGCAGTCATGTTAGCAGAAAGTGTTCAGTGTTAACTGCCTGAGAGGAACAGAGCATCAAGGGCCATAGTTAAAGTCAATTTCCAAGTCTGTGAGTTCATCGATTGGGGTAAGATTTTCAAGGGGATGAAAAAATTAGTGAATGAGGGGATGCTACAAGTGTGTTGCGGACTTAACTGAGTAGATGTTGGACTGATCAATGGCAGGAGGCTCAGTGAATAGATGGGGGCTGATCAGTGGTGAGGAGCTGAATAAGTAGATAGTGGACTATCAGTAGCAAGATGACTGACTGTGCGTGAGAAGGGGTTGATCAATGTCAATGGGCTGAGAGAGCGAGTGAATGCTTGGGAGGTTATGAATAGCAAATAAGGTTGTGTGGATGAGTGAGGGGATGGAGGGGGTTATGAGTGGCAGGGGTGTTACGTGTGTGAGTGAATTAAAAGATATACATGGTGGAGGGCCAAGTGACTGAGTGAAAAGATAGAACAATTATGAGTGGTACAGGGGTCATGAGAGAGAGTGAACAAGGAGTTGAAAATGCTCAGTGATCTGAGTGAATGACTGGATGGAGGACCTTAAGAGTGGTGAGGGCAGAATGAGTGCATGGGAAGCCGAGTGACCATGCCAGGAAAGTCTGAGTAAATTCAAACTAGGGGTCATTTGATATTACTAGAGGCATATTCTAATCAGCTTTCCTCTTCTTTTCTCTCTTCCACTTTATTGCTACCTCTTCTTCACTAGCTCAACCTCTTCATTCCTCTTCTTCCCTCCCCTCTCACCTTCCCTTAAAACCCCAGTATGGGTCATTCACACTGGCTATGGCTCCTAGTTCCCTCTGCTCGCAGGGATATGGGAACTTTTGCAGGTTCTTTCATAACCATCACTGTGGCTCCTGCTTTCCGCTGCTAGCAAGGGTGTGGGAATCTCCATCAGTTGTTCAATGATTGCTGCATTGTTTCTACGTCCCTCTGCTGGTAGGAGCTTTGGGAATCTCTGCTGGCTCTTCAATCACTGTTGCATTGATACTACTTCCCTCTTCTACCAAGGGATCTTTACTTGCTCTTCAAAAACCATTGCATTGATTCTGTGTCCCTCTGCTAGCAGGGGGTGTGAAGAATCTCTATTGGCTTTTCAAAGACTGTTGCATGTTCATTGTTTCTCACTGATGATTGGATGTGAGAACTGTTGATAGCTCTTTAGCCAATATGGCCACAGGTCTTACTGCTTTCTGCTGGCTCTGCATTTTATCTAAGTATGCTTAGCTTTGCTTTAACCAAAAGTAAATCTGTAAAATCCCAGCAAATGTCTCTGCAAATGTGCATTTACAAGTGCCCATATAGGTATTTTACAAAAAGCTCCACTTTCAGTCAATCCTTTTATAAAATTCAGGGGAAACTGAACACATCCCAATATGGACATCTTAATTCTGAATAGGACCACTTTAACCACTTATGGGGCCCCTAGTCAGACGTTTGTGAAAGGGCCTCTTTTTATTTTTTTCAGCTTAAACCCCCAGTAAACATTGAATCCTGTATCAGTGCAAGCGTATTAGACACCTTAGGCAAAACTTCAGTCTTATGACTACCCTTCTTCTCAGATTTTGATAATCAAACACAATAATCATATTTATCTCAACACCAGCCCCCCCACACAGCAAGCCCATAAAAAAGGATAAACTTTGCTTTTTCTGTATGTATGTATGTGCCCGCTCTCCCTGCAAGGAAAATAATGTGCATATTGTTCTTTGAGTGTGTGGGGTTGTCGGGATCTATTGTTCTGCTTTGACTGTTGATGCCTTTTTGCTGCCCTTCAGAAGCTGACCCTGACTGAATCACTTCCCAAAACATAATCCTCTATATTTTTTTGCTTTATTAGATCAAGCGAGATAACAAGGGACCAGGACAAATATACTGTGAAGCATTGTATGCTATCCCTCAATTCACAGAAATTCTCCAATAGTTGGTGCAGAGCACAACTAGAACATTTCCCCTTACCACTCACCATGCAAATAAAAAAACAAACAAAAAACCAACACCCTCTAAATCTAGTATCATCTTGGTAACAATGACACAAGCTGATTCTACTCCTAGACTTGGAGTCCAATTCAGATTGGAGCACTTCTGGGCCGTCTGGACGGTCCCAAGCAAGATAGACCTGTTTGGACCCGATTCTGGACCGTGGAAACAAAATGTTCCCGTGGTAACCAGAATCAGGCCCGAAGACAGCCAGGCATGCCCCTGCCATCTGCGAGGACATCATCCCCGCAGGCACCCCCAACTCCCACGGCCTCAGCCCTCTTTTTTCCTCACCCCCAGACCCATGGCTGGCCTGCCGTGGGCCTGGATCAGGCAGCAGGGACTCCCCTGCACCCGGCCTTGATCGCTATATTTTTTCTGTCCTGCTGGGCTGATCCACTTCCGCTCTGCCCCAATGTAGTTCCCTCCCACCCCCCGCCGGCTCTCCTCGTCCTGATGCTCGGGACATATGGAGAGGACCAGAGGGGCTGCACATCCCACCAGGATGTGCAGCCCCACAACCCGTATAACAGAATTGGGCCATAGAGTGAAATATTACAAAACACTACAAAACTCAGAACCTCACTAACTGGTAAGATCTGACCAGCAAAGACTTTACCCATAAAACGTATTATAACAGATGCTAGAACTTCAGTACACCTCCTATTGGAAAACAGGACAAGCTGGACTGCTTTAGAGCTTTACAAAGAAGCATAATACCTCACCATGACCACACTTGCAGAACACAGACAGGTCCTCAACAAATACAGAATAAGGAACCACAAATTACAGATGCGCAGGCAAAACCAAACAGAAACCAAAAGAAGCTGGACTCCACGTGCATTGCAACACTACAAAATACACTCAAACCTATTTACTCTTGTACAGAGCAAATTACAAAGACTTCAGAAATGCACAGTCCCCATTTTGTCATATTGCAATCACTAAACTGAAAATAAAATGTTCTTTCCTAAGTTTGTCTATACATTTTATTTTTTCAATTGCCTTGGTTTTCAGTCTCTTTTCATTACTTTTCTTGTCAGTTTTCTCCTCTTCTGCCAGTCTTTAAAACCCTGTTCTCCCGCTGAATCTCCTAGGCCCTACTCAACCCTGGGCATAACAGTCTGTGTAGCTCTCTTTCCATTTTCTAAAGGAAAAGGGGTCCTATAAATATGATAACAGCATTTCAAACCCCCTAGAGGCCTAATGTTTGTTAAATATTCAAAAATTATATTTTTGTGGGCAAAATTGAGTCAAAAAAATAATAATCTACAATTTAGAGAGTTGCAATCTTTAGTCTGTTCATCGCATAAGATGGATGTGCCCATAGCTGAAAGACTGAAAGCGTGACATGAAATAACATCCGCATAAGAGGATTAAGCAAATTCCATGATTTCAGTGGCTGAATGGATAACTGTTTTCAACTACTTGGAGATCTGTTACTAATCAAATGAAAATCATGTGAAGATTTTTAAGGAGATAACACTTTGTGGTAGCGAAGAATCTTAGACTTTGTTAGGAAGCCTGAATTTCTTGAGGATATGCATCGTTACAGAAATTTGAGGATTGCTATCTTTCCTAAACAATGAATGGTATAATACTCCGTTATTTACAAAACATTCAAAAGTTTTGAAGGTGCCAGAGGTTTCCTTTCCTCCAGATTCAAAGATTTATTATCTTCCCCAAGCTAAGAAGCATGAGACCACTGAGGATAAACCTCAGGATCTTCTCCTAGATAATGTGACTAACTGATTTCCTTCATGATTTCAGAGAGGAAACACTAGCATCCTCAGTTTTATTCAGTTGGCTTTGGACTCTGATCATGAATAGTTACTCAGAATGTTTACGCATCATGAAGCCCACTTTCTGGGCTTTAAAGATTCTTTCCTTATGTGACTCAAGATACTCATAAAAAGTGTAAACAATTTTGTTATAAAATTAAACTGCAGAGAGATTATTTGAACCAACGGAACTGAAGTGTGCCCATAGCTTTCTATTTTGTTACAAGGCCAGAGACTTATCAGCTCCCCCCCCCCCCCTCGTACACCTTCAACCCCTTAGGCATGGAGTCAGGAATATCCCACTCAACCCAATATCATGTCCTTGATAACCTCTGGAAATGGGAAGACAATATTGGATTTCCACACTCCCTGCAGGAATGGAATGGCCTTCAGCTTCTGCTCTGTACCAGGAGCATCCGCCAAGTTCAAGGTGGATGAGACTCAGGCAATCAACGCTGCCAATTTCTGCTTCTGGAATGGGCAGAAAATGCTAGCCTCCTCATAATCCTCTGAAGGTGAAAGTACTTCTTCCTCCACATCAAAGTCCAGAGCCGAGATCTCCGAACCAAAGTCATAGTCCAAGTGCCGGACAGATCCCAGCTGATCCACATCTCCAGGAGGCGACCTCCACTAGGGATGCTTAGAAGGAATGGAGAATAAAACCTAGGATATTTTAATGTCTCTGTATCACTCCATGATGCAACTGCACCTTTAATATTGTGTGCAGTTCTGGTTGGCATATCTAAAAAAAGATACAGTGGAAATGACCAAAATGATAAAGGGGATGGAAGGATACCACACGAAGAATGGCTCTTTAGCTGGAAAAGAGATGGCTGAGGGGAGATGCTATAGAGGTCTATGAAATATTGAGTGGAGTAGAATGGGTAAACATAGATCAGTTATTTACTCATTCAAAAAGTAGAAAGACTAGGAGACAAGCAATCAAGTTATAATGTAGTACATTTAAGACTAATCAGAGAAGATATCTTTTCACTCAATGCATAATCAAACTTGAATATGTTACCAGCAGATATAGTTAAAGCTCTTAGTGTAGTGGTTTTAAAAGAGGTTTGAACAAGTTCCTGGAGGAAAAGTCCATAAACCATTATTAAAGTGGACTTGAGAAAACCACTGTTTACCCCTCAGATAAGCAGCATGGAAGCTGTCTACTTTGAGAGAGGTATTTGTGACCTGGATTGGCCATTGTTGGAAACAGGATATAGGCTTGATGGATCTATGGTCTGACCCAGTATTGCATAACTTATGTTCTTAACTTGCAATCAACCTTGTAAATGGCATTATTTTTCTTCCCTGTGAGCACTGGGCCACTAAGATGCATCCCATTGTTCCTGGAAAGGCCTTTTACAGGGGCTGCATGCCATGTAGACACCCCTCTTCTCCAGCAAAGAATCCCAAAGACACCTTGGACCCCTCATCAAGACGCTCCAGTTTCCAGAGGCACCCCTCTGGTCCCCTAGCAAAATCTATCACTCCACGAAGGAACACCTCTCCCCCCAAGGAAAAAGCCCCCATCTCCCTCAAGGCCACCCTTGCAACCTACCAGTGTTTCCCTAGTGTCTAGCAGGGATGATCCCCAGTCACTCCTGCTTCATTGGATGCAATATTTAAAATGGCCCTGGGCACCCCCCTAGTGGTAGTTTCATGGTACTACCGCTAGGGTTTAAACTACCAGATAGTTTTCTCCAAAGCACATTATGTAATGGCTAGCATTGAAGTAACTGTTCTCTCACCCAAATAATGTCATACCATTGAAAGCTAGCTTTTAGTTTGAGGATTTTATAGCTTGTTTCTCACCCCTTCGCATGGTAAAGAAAAAAATAGTTTAATTTTTGGTTTGATGTTTCAAGGTTTTACTTTAGATTCAATTTGCTTTAGATTAGATTTGAAAAGTTCTAATATCGTATAATGAAGTGCAGGTCTACAAGAAAATGTCACATATCAAATAATTTTCTTTAGAACCCATAATTTATGTTTCTGTATATAAACATTGAAGTTGATATTGAAGACAAATTAATTTCCTGTACTACTGTCTAGTTAACCTTAGTCTGGACAAGTTGCAAAGACCTTGATTTTGAAGCAACATCAGGAATATTTTTTCGCAGATAGGGTTGTGACTGCTTGGAATGCTCTTATGTAGGTGGTGTCAAAAACATAAATGGTGATGGAATTTAGACGGGCATAGAAATAGAGGATTCTTTAATGGCAAAACAAGGAAATTAAGCATTGGGCAAAAATACAATGCATGCCTTCAAGTTAATGCTGACTCCTGGCACCCTCTGGGCTTTCTTGGTAAGTGTGACCAGAAGTAGATTACCTGGCCTTTTGTCCAAGGTATGGGAGGATTAAGTGGCTTGTCCAAGGCCACAAGGAGTACTAGTGAGAATCAAACATCAGTTACTCAGTTACTACATAAGTGTTCTAACCACTAGGCTACTCCTCAACTCTAAACCTCCAGTGCTTTAGCTAGAAACATCAGTGAAATGACTTTTCTGTGCTTCAAAGGAGACAGGGGGCAATTTGTATGAAGTGGCAGTGGCAACTCTAGTCAAAAGCATGTGAAGTATCCTCCACAGGGCAGCAGTTACAACCCTAAACACCATACTGATCAGACTATAGTGTCTTGGAAAATCTTCACACCCCAGGTAATTTGGACAGGAAGAATACCTTGCATATAGTACAATTTATCAGCCTCACTTTAATATTTTGGTAGAAATGCTTTTACCATTATACTCTGGAACTACTGGAGCTCTAGTTTGAAAATCGTGAGAAGCTGGTACTGGAGAAGTACAAGATAGTCAAAACCAAAGAGCACAGAAGGGAGGTACCTCCTGCAGGCACAAGGAAGCACAAAGGAGCAGGACAGCCACACCACTGGAAGAAAGTGCTTTATTTTTTTTTAAATTCTTTATTTTCGTTTTATAACAACAAAGGAAAGGAAGACATACAGCTAAAAGACAGATACATACATAGAATGAGATACATACACCAAAGTAAACCCCTGCCACCCCCCTCCCCCCTGCTTCTTCTCTAGAAAACTAATCATTCCCGAAACGGGCGTGTACTGACATTATTGTGTTACAAAACCTAACGGTGATCTGAAACATGATGAGTGTACATTAAACAGACATGTCGGAGCAATGAGCAGATTGTACATAATCATTGAGCATCTGCCATTTAGACAAGCGAGAGTAAGTTTGGGTATGGGGAATAGCTCTCCGAGATATCTGCTCATATTTACTATATAAGCAGACAAGGTTCCACCATTCATTGACAGTAAGTCGAGAGCTATCCTTCCAATTCCTCGTGATTAAACATATGGCTATACCCAGCATGAAATCAAGGAGAAAGCGACCCTTCTTAGGAAGAGAGGGGACCTCCGCCACTGAGCGGAGTCCCACAATCTTCCAAGAAAGAGGCTCATGGAGGTGTAAGATAAATTGAATACGACCCCAGACCCGCCCCCAGTAAACCTGTAGTTGAGGACATTCATAAATGACATGAGCGAGGGTTCCCACGGCAGTATGGCAAGACCAACACTGGTCCCCAGCAGTTGTGTTCCATTTGGCTATTTTTCTGGAGTATAAAAGCATCTATGTGCAAAAAAGAAGAGAGTTTGGGTAACTGAGGCAGATCGGGAAACCCGCACTACTTTGCTCCAGAAAACGCTCCATTGCACAGGGGTTAAAGTGGTTTGCAGTTCGCGCTCCCAGGCTTGTTGGGCTCTACAAGTAGCAGTATCTGTACCCTGACATAATAGTTTATAAAACAGGCCCCCGAGTTCCCTTGGGGTGCGGTAGTGTGTAATTGAAAAGAAATAGCAGCATGATCTGAAATATGTTGGGAGTGAATCTTTGCAGTGTCCACCTGAGGAACTAACAGTTTCGATATTAGAAAGAAATCTATGCGAAACTGGGATTTATGAGGGGAAGAGAAGAAGGTAAAGTCAAGTTCATTGGGGTGTAGTAACCTCCATAGATCGGCTAAAGCAAGATCTTTGATCACAGCGGTAAGCATGATGTGACTCTTGGGGGGACCACTTGTCCTAGACGGCTGTTTGTCAATCAGGGGATCAAGAACTAAATTGAAATCCCCCCCTATTATCAATGAAGTATTAGCAGAGGCCTGCGCAACCTGAGCAATGGTAGCAAAAGGGCAGGGTCATCCACATTAGGAGCATAAAGGCATATACATGGAACTTCATGGTTACCTATCTTGAGGTGAACTCTGGACCATCTACCTGCTGTATCTGAGCTAGTCGCAATAATAGTAGCATGCAGATATTTCCTAACCAATATGGCAACCCCACATTTCTTAGAAACGGCTGGGGAATAGGCGGCCACCATGTAAGGTTTAATAGGGAGTTTAAGAGTTTCCTTCGAATTTAAATGCGTTTCTTGGAGGAAAAGCAGGTCCGCAGCTTCTTGACTTAGAAAGCTTAGGATTTTCTTCCGTTTTATCGAATTATTGATTCCTTTTACGTTCAATGATAAAATCTTACATGGTGCCGTCAATCGGTAATAGACATTTTAGGTAAGAGCGCTTGAAACATACAACATAATCAGAATCTGTACAACAATGATATAATCACCGAGTCTGCTGACTAATACACCCCATATTGAAAAGTATGTACAAAAGTAACTTAGAGAAGAAGCAAAACCCCAATGAAACTGGCGACCATATGTCTGCGGGAGGAGGCCCTAGAGAGGAAGATAGAAACATAAAAAAAAGAAAAGAAACACCAGAGTCCATAATTAACACTGTCTCTGATACTCATCGAGGCTATGATGGGTAGATGGGATCGGGTCACAGATATCATCAAAATAAGGCAACAAACCGCCCTCGACAGGCTCTTTGCTGAGCCGCGGCAAATCCAATATGGCAAGTACAGCGGACATGAGAATACTGGCAGGAATATTCTGGAAGTCAGCGCATCAAGTCGGCTTCTTTAGCATCCAAAAACTCCGCTAGTAGATCAGGGTCCTCAAATGTTCTTGTCTGATTGTGAAGCGTGACTCGGAACTTGGCCGGGTACATCAGGCCATAACGTGCTTGTAGTTGTTGAAGCCTCGGCCGGAATTCCAGAAAGCGCTTTCGGCGGTCGACCGTGGGTTTAGCCAAGTCAGGATAGAAGGAGATCTTGTGGCTCTCAAACTCCATATGGCCCTTTGCCCGAGAGGCACTGAGAATTTGCTCCACATGGTGATATCTCAAAAGTCGAAAGATGATAGGCCGCGGGGTCTTCCTGTTGAGCGTTATGTTTGTGGGTACACGATGAGCGCGATCGATCTCCAATTCTTTGGTAAAGGTGATTTGGAGCAGGGAAGGGAGGATTTTATATAAAAACTCCTTCATGTCTCCCGATTCCGCTCCCTCCGGTATGCCCACAAGTCGTAGGTTGTTGCGGCGCGCTCTATTATTGCCATCTTCCACTTCTTTCTGCAAGGCCCGCACCTGACGTTCAACTTTGTCAAGTTTGGACAGCCGGACCGCGTGGGAGTCTAATACGCTCTCCATTTTGTCCTGACGCGAAGAGAGCCCCTCTAGCCTGCCTTGCAATACACCAAGATCTTCCCGCAGCGCTCGGAGTGCTTCACCATTTGACTGCACGAGGTCCTTAACCCCTCTAATCTCTGCGAGGATTTCCTGCTGCATTTCGGGGCCCTCGCGCAAAGCCAGCCCCTTCTGCGGGGACGGGGGTTCAGTTTTGGAGCGTTTGCCGTGAAAAGCCGCTGGAGATCCAAATTCCAGGCGCGTAGGTTTGGTCCCCGCCATCTCACCAATGTGCCCCGGCAAGATCAGAGCAAAAATTCAAGTATGTCCGGTGTTAATTCAGGATTCTGAGTAGGCCTCTCGGGAGCCTCAGCGTTATGCGACCATCCCGCTGGACATCGGGCTCCGCCAGTGCTTTATTAATAACAGGGTCTGACCGACATGTGTTTTGGCCGAAGCCTTCTTCAGGGGAATAAGACCACTAGTAAGACACTGGTAAAGCGTAACTTATTAATATACCTAAGGAATCATCCAAGTGGAGTACTTTCACAACACTGCAATTCTGTTAAAAGGCTACCAAATGCCCTCCAGGCCACAGTCTGACTCTCCCATCTAACATTATTGTCAGTGCTATGGATGTACTGATCCATGACACCGACAATCCAGGGAGCAGCACTGCAAGATTGGCACCATCTATTGTAAATAGTTGTGAATATATGTTATTATTTAACCCCTGTTATCCATGTTCTCATTTCCTGTTACTTGTAAACTTGACATACGTTTTTATGCTTAAGTACAAAGTTGTTAAAATGTAAACCGCGCTGATGATAAAAGTGCGGTATATAAAACCTGTTAAATAAATAAATAAATGTTTGTTAGTACAAGTGAAGAAGCCAGGAGCTGAGAGGATTGCTCCTGCCACTGCAATCCATCCCAGCAAACTATATTTGATTATTGAAATGGTCCTCCCTAATTGGGACACAAGAGGTAGATATAGTTTGAAGTATAGTTTGGAATTATACATTTGAATGCTTTCTTATCTACTGTAGAATTAATACACAACTCAAGCCTATGTCACTGTATCCCAATTTTATAACTATGTAGTAAATACAGACGATCACTGGCGGAGGAGAGGCCATTTTTGGCCATCTCTGTTGGGAATGTATACATTATTCAATTATTTTGGGTTATGGTTCAAAATAGTATTAATTGTATTCCAAAAATATCTGTACTTCTTGATGCTTGAGCTTTCTTACTAGGAGCGCCCAGTAGAACATCCTAGTGCAAAACTTACTGCAAACTGCTAGAAAGTAAAAGCTAGGTTTTGAAGGCGAGAATTGTCCCTATAGAAATGGATTGGTTTAGGAGACTTTCGGCACTATGAGGGCTCTGAAGACGTCCCTGCACTGGGAATGCCTATCTTGCACATGGAATTGGTGGGGGGGGGGGGGGTGCATGTCCAGGGCATTTCAGAGACTTTAGATGTGCTCAATTTCAGAAATGGCAGGCATGTCTGTCCCAGTCCAAGCCCATACCTTGACAAGAATAGGCACCCAAAAGGTTCTCCGTTTGCTTGAAAAGCATTCAGAGGGTGCAAAGTAGATGGTACTTTAATATTCCCAGTACTGTCCATGCGAGTAAAGACATTTGATAAAAACGTGGACATTCAGAGCCACCCCCCTGCTCTTGTCCCGCTCCATTGCCACTGCTGCTGCCGCTCTCTGGTCCCTGCAGTGGCGGCAATTACCTCTAAAGAGGGATGAAGTGCTTCCTATAAACTCCGGCACTGTCACTCTTCCTGCTTCTATCCCCTGTTTGCATTGGGGATGGAAGCTGAAAGAAACGACTCAGCGCCGGAGTTTATGGTAAGTGCTATGTCACCATTTAGAGGTAATAGCGTCCACTGTAGGTTCTAAAGAGGGGCAGCAATTTATTTTATTTTATTTATTTAACATTTCTTATATACCGCCTTTCATGATATCAAGGTGGTTTACATTGAACAAACTGAAATTACATTGAACAGGGCATTATAACTTGGAGATAACTATTTTACAGGGAACATGGGCTATGGAGGGTTAAGTGGCTTTCCCAAGACCACAAGAAGCACCTGTGGGACTAGAAACCCCAGTCCTTCCGGCCCAAGGTTGCTGTCCTCTAGTGGGATTTGAACCCCTGACCCTCTGACCTGAAGTACCTTGCCCCAACCACTAGGCCACTCCTCCACTCCAATGGACACACTCCTACCACTGGCGCTCAAGATGACCACCTAATTCACTTATGGTAGCACCATAACTGGGGCTACTTGTTGTGTGGTTGTTCCGCTTGCAGAATGGGAGGCTGGGACACATCTCCTGTCTACCATACCATTGTGGAGATGTCTATGTCAATGTCCCCAATGATGCTGTTATTGGGGACATCCACTTTCCTGAAATTGTGCCCAAAATTGGACGTGACCTGATTTTTCAGGCATGTTTTCACCTGAATGGCCCCAATTGCAGCTGAACATCCTTTCTAAAATGTTTCTCCATGTATATGAAACAATTGACAGGTAGAGGGAACCTTAGGAAATTTACTGATACCTAGGCCCCTTGAATGCATGAATTTCGCCAATAGATGGACATTTTGATTCAAGCCATGGTTCTGCCATTGTAACAATAATTTAGATCTTCTTTTGCTGCAGGTCTTTTTCTGGGTTGCTTATATTGATGGACAAATGCTAAACTACATCTAATCTCTCAGCTGTAATAGTGTTAAATGATGCAAGTAGGTAGGTGAGGGGAGGAAGGCAGGAACTGGGGTAGAGCATTTTGACTTTGTCTATAGCATGTAGTAGACTTGGGTTGAGAGATAAAGATTTATTTAATGTATTTTATTTGAGGCAGACTTCCTTTTGTTTTGCAAATATTATGCTTGATATTTGTATAATTGTTTGGATCCAGGATGATCTGCTATGCAAGTTTATATTGTTTATACTTAAAAACTTAAAGTTGCCACCAATGCACCTCGTGCACCGAAAGGGCGTGTCCTGCCCCTTTGGTCACACCCCTTCAGTCACGGAACTGCGGGAATGCGCCCGCTTAATGCGTCCCACGTAGGGGCCTGTCTTTAATGGCCCTCCTCCAGTCCAGCGGCCCAATGAGGAGCTAGGCAGGCAGGAACCTCAGGTAAGCAATCAGGAAATCAAAAGAAGCAGCTCACTGTTCCACCTGAGAGCTGGTCTTTAATGGCCCTCCTCCAGTCCAGCGGCCCAATGAGGAGCTAGGCAGGCAGGAACCTCAGGTAAGCAATCAGGAAATCAAAAGAAGCAGGTGCATTGGTGGTATTCAGGTTATGGGGAAGCAGAGGAAACAGCACCCTTAGCCAGCGCAATCGAAGGTGGTTAAAATTATTGGCCCCATGGATGCCCACGTACGTGTGGAGAACTCTTCGGCACTGTTGGGTTCCTTCCCATCAGATTCGCTGGACTCATCAACTGTGAGTACTGCCTCCTCATCCACCTCTGCTTCCGCTACGGGTTTAGTTCAGCCCGATCAAGAGATAACTGTTCTTGATAGTTGTGCCGTTTCTTCTCCTGTGGATACGAAGGGCTTGGATGTTTCTCCAGCTTTACTTCCAGATTCGTTTTTGCAAGTAACTTCTTCTAATCTACCATTGTCATTACCGTTACCATCGGTGGTTTCCTTTCCGGGTTTTGCTGAACGATGTTCCCCTCCTGAACATGTTTCTTTGAAAGATGTCTGGCTTGTTGTTTCATGGATGGAAACAGCATTAAGTGCTTCATTGCAGAAGATATCTGTTTTCTCGAAAGAGATGGTTGGTAAACTAACTGATCATGAAGCTCGGCTGAAATCTGTGGAAAGGCTTGTTAATTCTACTGAGCAATTTGTTTCCTCTCAAAGTGAAGTTAATTTGAAATTTTCCCAAGGTTTTAGTTCTTTGCAACGACAGGATGAATTTCGAGAAAATGTATATCGGTCAAAAAATTTACGTTTTCTAAATTTTCCTAGGACACATTACTTATCCCCCTTGTTGTTGCAAAAATACTTTAAGGAAATTCTGATGTTCAAAGATGCTTCGGATATTTTAATTTTGAAATTGTATTATATACCTAGAGTTAAAAAAGATTTGGATGGTAACATGTCAGGGAATATCCAAAGTGAAAAGCTGGCTTCTTCCACTCTGGATCTATCTGGCTTTCTTGAATCTTCCACAGATGATATTCCTACAAGAGATACCTTATTAGTTTCCTTTGTTCGGGAGATGGATACGGACAGGGTTTTGACGGTTTACTTTCAGAAGAAAACCGAACAGTTCTGTGGTCAAGTTATTCAGATATTTCTAGATGTGGCTAAAATCACACAAGAACACCGTAAGGCTTTCTTAGCTCTCCGTCCACGTGTTCTTGCTTTGGGGGGTTTATTTTCTCTTAAATTTCCCTGTAAATGTCAGATTACCTTTCAAGGTAAGCGATATATTTTCTGAACCTGATCAATTAGTTAGCTTGTTGAGTGAGAGGGAACTGGTATAACTTGGTGTAATTATAGGGGGAATATAGTGTATCACTTGATTTAGTATATTGAGCTTATTGGTTTTCTCAGGTTTCCTTTTAAATTTGACTGCAAATGTGTGAAGCTGCTCCTTGATGTGGACTGGATATTACAGTTTATGTACTGTTTTCTTTGTAATTTTTGTTTCATTTTGAAATAAATTTTGGAAATTAAAAAAAAAAAACCAAAAAAACAAAACTTAAAGTTGCAGTAAACAAAAAAGTCTTCACACCCTTGTAAATTTTTCACATTCTGCTGGATCTAAAAATAGAGGGGTAGAAATCTGTGAAATATCCATATGTACATCTAATTTTAGAAGAGTGCCGCACATTTATGACCACTGGCAGACATGTCTATGTCTATATCTGCTTCCAGCCATGAATAGCCATTTGCTGACTTATTACGGCCATCAAACAACAATAGGGAGAAGAGTGGAATGCCCTCTGACTTCCCCAATAATTTTCACTCCTTCAAAAGTGGCATGCAGGTAAATGCATAGGCCTTTTTGTGAGCTGCCTTGCCGCTGCAAATTTCCTCTCACAAAATGGCAGGCCAAAACGTTTATGTGGTCATCTGCACATTCTGAAATACCATCGCGGAGATATCTATGTTATTGGTTTTGCAAACTTGTATGTTTCTCATGTGCACATTTCTAAAATCATCTGTTTTTCTGCACATGTCTGGGGCTTTACTCTACATGTCTCTGTTTTCTTGTATGTTGGCAGAGATGTTTATCTTTTGGGGTGGTGATAAGTCAATCTTAAAATGCATTTACATGAGCCTACCTTCTCTGCTGCCCATCCCACTGAATTTCAGATGTTTTGACTTGCACATCCCAAATGACACTTAAACAGCCTTTCTAAAATGCCTCTTAAATTTAGGACAGCCATTAGCCTATCCTAACTTTATGTGGTTTCCCTATCCAGTTTGTCTATCCAGTGGTTGAATATTGCTACTGCCCGGTTACTTTCCTGCTTTGCCGACCGATCCAGATAATCAATGCTGGTGTCTGGATATTGCCCTGGCATTGAAGATCTGGGTTTAGATTTCAGAGGTGGCGGCTAGATGCTATAATAGTGCTAGTCACCACCGCTGAATATCAAGCCCGTAGAGTATGTTTCATGGATCAATGAAAGAAACTCCTACTTTAGTGCATCTTAAATAATGGGGGCACCAACAGAATGCCCCTGGAATGCCCTGATGCTAGCCAGTTAGCATCGGGACACAGAGTGGTGGCAGCTGTGAATATTCAACATCACTAACCATGTTAGTGCTGCTGAATATCCCCTTCACCCTGATTAACACGGTTGTAACTCTGCTAACCGTGTTAATCGCTTTGCATATTGGGCCCTACATTTTTAATGGAAATTAACAATTATAGAAATATTTAAAAAGTAATTAAGATTAAGAAAACAAAAATTCTTGATTGTGTTAGCCTTCACAACCCTTAACTCAATACTTGGTGGAAGCCCCTTTAGAAGCAATAAGAGCATTGAGTTGTTCCATTTAGGATAAAGGTCCACCAACTTTATATAGTAGGATGGTGCAGCTTTTATCCATTGTGCTTTTTGCTTTACACTTAGAACCATTGTCTTGATGATAGGTGAATCTTCACTCCATCCTCATGCCTTGGGAAGACTAGAATTTATTTTCCCCAGGAGGTGCTGGCGAAGGTTACAGTGTATACCATGGACTGCCCAAAGAACAAATCGGCTTTCTTTAGAAGCTCAGATGACAAGTCTATGACTTTCCTACTTTGAACACATCATGCGAAGCGAGAGATTAGAGAAAGACTTCATGCTTGACAAGGTTGAAGATCAGTACAAAAGAGGAAGACCAACAAAACAATTAATGAATACAATAACCAGGTCTTGTGTTAAACATGCAGGGGCCCAGGGTAAAAACTGGTGAGGGGGCCCCCAAAGCTCCCCAACATGCTATGCTTCCTTCAGTTTAAAGCAGGCTTGGGGCCCCTGTGGCATGGAGGTCCACAGCAATTGACCTGTTTGCCAGCCCCTAATGCTGATCCTGACAACAGCAGCAGCTATAGATGCCAGTCACCAGACTGAAGTCTGAACATAATTTAGGACAACTATCCAGAGCGTCGCCTTGTGTCGGCAGCAACTTGACGGCACTTAACAAGTACCTCCATAGCATCTTCCGTCCTGGCCATTCTGGGGAATAAAGGACCCGAGTTGGGAGTGGAATACAGGGCCCTGAAAATGAACCACCAGTTCAACTCTATAAACTAAAGGTTCTGTATCTAGTATTTACTAGTGCCTACCAGGGCTGGCGCTATCACTGTCAGCTCTCTCCTTGACCAACAGCAGCAGCAATAGCCAGAAACAGCTCCATGGCATTTACCTTCAAGCTTTGGTGCCACAGGGCTGTTTGCTTTCACCTCTCTCTGATTCTTGATGCTGACTTCTTTGCACAGGAAGTCGACATCGGGCAGCAGAGAACAATGGAAGCAAATGGCCCCGTTGCATCGAAGCTTGAAGATAAGTGTCATGGGGCTGTTTGCAGCAATTGCTGCCACTGTCAGGCCTGAACAGGGATGGCAGTGGTGGTAATGGGAACCAAGGGGGAGTGTGCATCCACTTGTAGGGGTGGGCACAAGGGATGAGGTTTGCCTAGGGTGCCTCATCACCTCATGCCGGCCTTGGTGCCTACTATATTCCCTTTGGATTTATCTGTGTTCTGTCATAGACTAGCAAGACTGGAAAGTTCAGCAGGTTAACACTATGTATGCTACAATTTAACCTACCATTTTGCTGCAAGGATCCAGCTTTGAATGTGGCATACAGCTGTTCCTTTTCTCTTGAAGCAGCCATTTCTGGAAAGGCAAAACTCAAATTGAGTATGGAGCAGCCTTATGTGTGGATTTGCTGTTATGAAGTAGAATACAAATAAGCTGTTAAGATGTTAGGGATATAAGTTCCAAAACCATGTTGCCCTGGACACACACTGAGCAAGCTCAGAGATCTCAGAATGTGAGTGGGACTGGCCAGGATGGAGTCATGGGCAGCCACAGAGACATATAGGGGAGGAGTGACCTAGTGATTAGGACATGGTACCTCAGGCTGGGGGTTCAAGTCCCACCTGGAGACAGCAATCTCAGGCCAGAGGGACTGGGGTTTCTAGTCCTATAGGCACTCCTTGTGGCCTTGGGCAAGACACTTAAACCTCTGTTGCCTCAGGTACACAAATTGTGAGCCCTTTGGGGACAAGGGAATGTTTCCAGTACCTGCTTGTAGTGATTACATAATGTAAACTGCCTTGATTAAAGGATAAGGTGTTATAGAAAACTGGTTAAATAAATAAATATAAAGCATATCCAGAAATGTGCCATGTACATCCAGGTAATTCCTGCAGAAAGGCAGAATAAGAGCAGTACTTAGAATATAGTCTATGCTGCCCTGCAATGTATGCCATATGGGGACTGGCTGTGACAAATAAAGGTTGCAACAGGGTGCCTGCAGTCAGGGAGAACACAAGATACTGTTGTGCAAAATAGACAGCAGAGGTGATGGAAGGATGTATGGTAAAGAGACATGAATAAACACCCCCACTGAAATATAAGGAAGTGCACAACTATTTATCCTGGCAATGCTAATATTTGCTGCTCATGTGGGGGTGGGGGGGGGGGAGAATCTAGGCTTCCCATATAGGTCCGATGCCATCTGAATGTGACCTTTGAATGAGTCCTGGGACTCCAGGCTATCATGGTATACTAGCTGTAGGTGATGGGTGCAGGGCTGTTGTTTAGCAGATGTCTGCATTTGCGAGATGACACATGAGTATGTGTGGGGTTGTGCTGTTGCCCAGGAGGGTTCAGAGCGCTCCTCCGCACATCTTGGGAAGAACATGTATGGCTGGCTGCTACCTGGAACATTGTGTGGGCTTTAGCGTCTCCAGGTGCTAGTGTGAGCACACAGGGGAAAGCAGTCAACAGTGTGAATGGCACAAATACAGTCCTAGGCACACTATCAGTGTTGTTGCCATTTGTGCACTGTGGTACAGAGCACCTCTGGTGCCTTTGCTTATGGCTGAGCGCTGTGTCCACTGTTGAATGCTCTCATTCTAAGGGACCTTTATTTGTGACAAGGATAGGTTATAGCATTCATCCATGGAGAACCTATGACACCCAGCTCTCGTCCTGAATTGGCAGTGCACAGACGTTGTTCTGTGATGATCCATGCATGCATTACCAGCAAAGGACTAGTATATATGGTCTGCCTTGCATCTTGCATTTTGGTATCATCCACTGTTGTGTAGTTAGCATCATAACCACACTGTCGGTGAGCACAGCAGCTTAGGGAATGCACGTGTTATACGGAAGACATGGTCAATTGGGAATATCTTTCAGAGACGGGCAGGATTGACTATGTGCGTCTTTTCAGAATACAGTGAGTGCAGGGACGTAGACAGCCATTGGCAGTGTATATCCATTTCTTGTACACCATAGTGTTCTGTCCATGCTGATGGTGAATGTCTATGTCCTTGATTCCTGAACTGTGGCTGCATCTGTCTCCATGGCTGCTGAATCACATTTGCATGTATTTGGGTTGGACGTGCCCAAGGGCAGCACGTGCACATTCGGGAATCAGCCTCCACATGTGTGACGAGCTGGGTGCAGCTTTGCATACAGACACAGAGACACTGTTTGATAAAGAGCAAAGGAGCCGATGGAAGATATTGCACGGGAGCACGATATGGTAGTAAACTTGCACATTCAGGGTGCTCCGTTCTGAGACTTCTTTTACAAAAAGAATTGTATGTGTGTTTTCTATGGTTTTAGTAGTTGATCAATATATACACAACATATTGCTGGAGTTGTTCGGAGGTAGCGATGTCCACAATTTAACCTACAGCATCTAGTTATAAAGAAGAGTCACTGATGTTTATTTACCTTTTGATGTTTCCCAGGATACTCCTCTGAAAGGCACACCCTCTTTCCTTTTCTACACTTGTCAAATGATAATTTTGGAACAAATTCTTAAAATTACAAGTGGCAAAAGAGCAGTACATAATTACCTACCTTGTTACCACTGGGAAATCATGACTATGTTTTTAAATCAGACTTATGGGACAAATGGCTCTATCATCGTTTGACTGTGGTTCTAGCCAAAATAACATTTCCATGTTTCTAGCAAAAAAAAGTGTGGTTTCACCTTTATGACTCAAGAAAATTACAGGCTTTATAGCTGAAGCAGAAAAAAAAGAGAACCTTGTTTAACCATTCTATATTGCTTGCAGATTATAACTGGATAACAAGTACTGGTAAAGTCAATGAAAACAAACACTTGACTGTGTGGGCAAAGCCGCTGCAGAAAAATATATTTTAAGGAATTTAAATGAGCCAATTTATAATGAGTGAGTAAACTCTTGGCTAGCAAGAATAAAGTGAATTGTAAATCTAATTCCCTGTGCCTAAAATGTGCTCTTTAGCAACAACTAGGTTTTAACAACATGAGGTTCTCTTTGCTAAAGTGAAGAAAAGCAAAAAGCAATTTGCTGAGTGGTGCTATTATCTTTGAATTTTTTTCCCCATGAGTATCTCCATGAAAAAACAGTTTCATTTTAGTTCACGGCCTTTTTTTCTGGTTTTTGGATGTTTTCTCAGTTAGTCTCATTTAATAAAAAGGTTTTAAAGCTTGTTTGAACTTTTTAAGGCCCATTAATTGACTTAATGGATGTTAATTCATTGGTTTTGTTTAATTTATCTATTTCCAAAGCTTCTATACTGCTGGTGGCAAGCACATTATACTGGTTTACAAAATCCAAAAAGTTAAATATCAGCAACACAGAGAAACAGGCACAAAAAAATCACAAAGAAGAAAACAACTAGGAAACCATCAGGAAGGGAAATGGGATAGCAAAACAATTTTACCCCCCCCCCCCCCAAAAAAAAAACAACAACAATAACAAACCTGTCTGGCTCTTAGATATCATAAGGGAACAGGGAGGACTGTTGTAAAAGAAAAAAAAATAACTAAGGGGCCCATTTATTAAAGGTTAACATGCATTGACCTTTAATAAACATGCCCCTAAGTCACTTTTTGAAGGGCTGGGTGAAGAACCAAGTTTTTAACCCCATATTAAATTTGGTGTAAGATTTTATTATTTTATTTATTTTACTAAAAAAAAATCCCAGAGAAGGACCACATGTGGTTAACAAATATACAAATGGGAACAGAGTAGATACCACACCATTCACAGAAGATGATGTGTTTAAGCAGTTTGCAAGACTGAAAGTGGACAAGGCCATGGACTGGATGGGATACATCCCAGGATGCTGAAAGAGCCCAGAGAGGTTCTTGCAGGGCCATTAAAGGATGTTTTCAATAGAACCCTGGAGACAGGAGAAGTTCCACAGGACTGGAGAAGGGCTGATGTGGTACCTCTTCACAAAAGTGGCAGTAGGGAAGAAGTGACAAACTACAGGCCAGCAAGCCTTACCTTGGTGGCAGGAAAAGTAATGGAGGTGCTCCTGAAAGAGCGAATAGTGGACTTTCTCGAAACCAACAGGTTGCATGATCCGAGGCAACATGGTTTAACCAAAGGACGATCTTGCCAAACAAATCTGATCAAGTTCATAAGATATGCCATACTGGGACAGACCAAGGTCCATCAAGCCCAGTATCCTGTTTCCAACAGTGGCCAATCTAGGTCATACGTACCTAGCAGTTTCCCCAAAAGACACAGGTTCCGCAATGCTTGTACTGGTGCGGTGTCATCTAGAAGTAAGGAGATTGCGGATTCTCTACAGGGAGAACTATTCAGACAGCTGCTAACAGAACCCACGCAAACTGGACTTGGTGCTTACCAATGGGGAAAGTGTTTCTAATGTAATAATGGGAGATCATCTCACATCCAGTGATCACCAGATGGTGTGGTTCAGTATTAGGACTAGGGCTGATAAAATCCATTCAAAAGCGAGGGTCCTAGACTTTAGGAAAACTAGCTTTGCCAAGATGGACCAATATCTCAAAGAATCGTTAGAATGATGGGAACAGCTGGGGAATGTAGAAAAACAGTGGGCAAAACTGAAAGGGGATATTTTAAGGGCAACAATTTTGTTGTTAGAAAAGTAAACAGAGGTAAAAGGTAAAGAAGGCAACTATGGTTCTCGAAAGAAGTAGCTGAAAAGGTGAAGAAGAAGAGGAGGGCCTTCATGAAATACAAGAGGTCACAGAGAGCGGAAGACAGCCATCTATTTTTAGAAAGAAGTTAGCAAAATAGTCAGGAAAGCAAAGATACTAAAAGAAGAAATAGCCAATGCAATAAAATGAGGGGATAAGACATTTTTCAGATATGTTAGTGAGAGGAGGAAGGGCAAAAGCAGTATTGTCAGACTCGAGGGTGAAGGGGAGGAATATGTAGAAACTGATGAGGATAAAGTGAAATTGCTTAACAATTATTTCTGTTCTGTGTTCAAAAATAAAGAACCAGCAACAGGACCTCAGAAAACACCCACAAAAAGGAACAGAAGCGAGGGGCATCTTGAACAATTTTCAGAAGATTGTGTTTGGGAGGAACTAGCTAAACTAAAAATAGACAAAGCAATGAGACCAGATGGGATCCATCAAGAATACTGAAGGAACTTGGGGTTGTTCTAGCGGCTCCTCTGTCTGACCTATTCAAAACCTTTTGGAGTCGGGAATGGTGCCAGAGGACTGGAGAGAGGCACATGCAGTCCCTTTACACAAAAGCAGAAGTAAGGATGTGGTTGAAAACTACAGACCAGTTAGTCTAACCTCTGTGGTGAGTAAATTATTGGAAACGCTGCTGAAAGAGAAAATAGTGTGGTTTCTGGAGTCCAGGGGATTACAGCATCAGAGGCAACATGGATTCATTAGAGGCATGTCTTCTCAGACCAAACTGATTGATTTCTTTAAATGGGTGACCAGGGAGGTGGACAGAGGGAGAACCCTAAATGTGGTGTGCTTGGATTTCAGTAAAGCCCTTGACATGTTTTGCACAGGAGACTTATCAACAAACTGAGCACCCTAGGAATGGACCCTAAAGTTACTGATGGGATTAGAAATTGGTTGAGTAGAAGGCGACAAAGGGTACAGGTAAATGGAGCTCACTCTGAGGAGAAGGAGGATACCAGTGGTGTGCCGCAGGGATCTGTCCTTGGTCCGATTTGTTAGTGATATTGCGGAAAGGTTGTCGGGTAAGGTTTGCCTCTTTGTAGATGATTCTAAAATCTGCAAAAGAGCAGACACCCAGGAAGGAGTAGATAACATGAGGAGGGATCTAGCTAAGCTTGAAGAATGGTCTAGAATTTGGCAGCTGAGAGTTAATACTAAAAAATTCAGGATCATGCATTTGGGCTTCAAAAATCCAAAGGGGCGGTACAGTGTGTGTGTGGGGGGGGGGGGGGGTGAGTGGGTACTTCTATTCACAAAGGAAGAGCGGGAACTGGATGTGATTGTGTCTGACAATCTTAAAGTAGCTAAATGGGTAGAAAAGGCGATGGTGAAAGCTAGAAGATGCTCGGGTGCATAGGAAGAGGAATGGCCAGCAGAAGAAAGGAGGTGATAGTGCCTATGTATAGGTCTTTGGTGCAACCTCATTTGGAGTATTGTGTGCAGTTCTGGAGATCACACCTTTAAAAGGATATAAAAAGGTTGGAGTCGGTGCAAAGGGTGGCTACTGAAATTGTTAGTGGTTTTCATTATAAAACGTATGAAAACAGACTTAAGGATCTTAATATGTATACCTTAGAGGACAGGCAGGATAGAGGAGATATGATAGAGATGTTCTTTGACTAGGTGACTATTAAACTAAATCAAGGGCATGCGATGGATGTGATCTACCTAAAATTCAGCAAAGCCTTTGATACTGTTCCTCATAGGAGACTTATCAATAAACTAAACAGCTTGGGGATGGATCCTAGGTTGTGAACTGGATCAGAAATTGGTTGACTGACAGACAAGAGAAGGTGATGGTTAATGGGACTCACTCAGATGAAAGGAAGGTGATTAGTGGTGTGCCCCAGGGTTCAAGTCTGGGACCGGTACTGTTCAATGTATTTGTGAGTGATATTGCTGAATGACTGAATGGAAAAGTCTGTCTTTTTGCAGATGACACAAAAATTTGCAACTGAGTGGACTTCCATGAGGGAGTGGATAAAATGAGGAAAGTTCTATAAAAGCTGGAGGAATGGTCTAATGCTTTGCAGTTAAGATTTAATGTGAAGAAGTGCAAGTATCGTGCACTTGAGAATCAGAAACCCAAGGGAATTGTATGTGATAGGGAGCAAGAGGTTGGTGTGCACGGAACAGGAGAAGGACCTCGGAGTAATTGTTTCTGAGGATCTCAAGGTGGCAAAACAGTGTGACAAGGCGGTGGCAAAAGCCAGAAGGATGTTGGGTTGCACACAGAGAAGAATTACCAGTAGAAAGGAGGAGGTACTAATGCAACTGTACAAGTTGCTGGTGAGGCCTTACTTGGAATATTGTGTTCAGTTTTGGAGACCATATCTCGCAAAGGATATAAAAAGACAAACAGTTCAGAGGAAGGTGACCAAAATGATTTGGAACCTGTGACAGAAGATGTATGAGAAGAGACTTGAAGACCTAAATATGTGCACTCTAGAGGAGAGGAGGGACAGGGGAGATATGATTCAGACCTTTAAATACTTAAAGAGTATTAATGAACAAACAAACCTCTTCCAAAAAAGGGGAAGCAGTAAAACTAGAGGGCATAAAGTGAACCTGCAAGGCAGTAAACTGAAAGTCAATGTCAGGAAATACTTTTTCACTGAAACGGTGGTGGATGCTTGGAATGGCCTCCTGATGGAAGTGGTGGGGACAAACACAGTGATGGAATTCAAAATGGCATGGGACAGACACGGTGGATCCCTTTACAGCAACAGGATAAAATCAAACATTAATTATCTCAGCTATCTCAACCGATAGGGATGACCTGCATGTAACGGCCGGTGCATCCCTAACCAAAGGCATGGGGATGGGTGACATGCACGGAGCAGTGGGTACACCCGTAAACAAACCTGCATGGAGTGGCAGGTACACCTACTCTTCCCACCTTGCTGAGCAGACTAAATGGACCATAGAAACATAGAAATATGATGACAGAAAAAGACCACATGGCCTATCTAGTCTGTCCTTCCATATCAACTACTGCAACAGTCCCCTTTTTTCCTTTAGAGATCCTCTGTGTTTGTCCCATGCTTGAATTCAGTTACTGTCCTCATCTCTACCACCTCCACTGGGAGACTATTCCACAGATCCATCACTCTTTCCGTAAAGAAATATTTCCGCAAATCACTCCTGAATCTATCCCCCTTCACCCTCATCCCATGTCCCCTCATAGCAGAACTTGCTTTCAATTGAAAGAGGCTCTCCCCCTGAAAATTTATGCCATGGAGGTATTTAAACATCTCAATCATATCACCTCTATCCTGCCTTTCCTCTAAGGTGTACATATTAAGATCCTTAAGTCTGTCCTCATATGCTTTATAGTGAAGACCACTAACCATTTTAGTAGCCACCCTCTGCACTGACTCCATTCGGTTCACATCCTTTTGAAGGTGCGGTCTCCAGAATTGCACACTATACTCCAAATGAGGTCGCACCAAAGACTTATACAGAGGCACTATCACTTCCTTTTTTCTGCTAGCCATTCCTCTCCGTATGCACCCAAGCATCCTTCTAGCTTTTGCCATCGCCTTTTCTACCTGTTTAGCTACTTTAAGATCATCAGACACAACCACGCCTAGGTCCTGCTCTTCTTTAGTGGGCAAAAGTACTTCACCTCCTAAACTATATTGCTCCCTTGGATTGCCAGAGTCCAAATGCATGACCTTACATTTTTTAACATTAAATCACAGCTACCAAATTTTAGACCATTCTTCAAGCTTAGCTAGATCCCTCCTCATGTTATCTACACCTTCCTGGTTGTCTACTCTATTGCAGATTTTGGTATCATCCGCAAAGAGGCAAACCTTACCCGACATCCCTTCCGCTATATCACTAACAAAGATGTTAAAAATAAACGGACCAAGGACCGATCCCTTGGGCACACCACTGGTAACATCCTTCTCCTCAGAGTGAGCTCCATTTACCTGTACTTTTTGTAGCCTCCAACCCATCCAATTTGTAACCCAAGCAGTAACTTTAGGGTCCACCCCTAGGGTGCTCAGTTTGTTTATAAGTCGCCTGTGAGGAACAGTGTCAAAGGCTTTACTGAAATCTAAATACACCACATCTAGGGCTCTCCTTCGGTCCAAATCCCTGGTCACCCAGTCAAAGAAATCAATCAGATTTGTCTGACAAGACCTGCCTCTGGTGAATCCATGCTGCCTCGGATCCCGTAATCCGCTGGACTCCAGAAACCTCACTATTTTCTCTTTCAGAAGCATTTCCACCGAAGTTAAACTAACCGGCCTGTAGTTTTCAACCACATCCTTACTTCCGCTTTTGTGTAAAGGCAGCACATGAGCCTCTCTCCAGTCCTTTGGCACCACTCCTGACTCCAAAGAGGCATTGAATGGGTCAGTCAGTGGAGCTGCTAGAACATCCCCAAGTTCCCTCAGTATTCTAGGGTGTATCCCATCCAGTCCCATCGCTTTGTCTACTTTAAGTTTAGCTAGTTTCTCACGAACACAGTCTTCTGAAAATTGTTCAAGATGTCCTTCGCTTCTGTTCCTGTTTGTGGGTGTTTTCTGAGGTCCTGCTCCTGGTTCTTCATCTGTGAACACAGAACAGAAATATTTGTTAAGCAATTCCGCTTTATCCTCATCAGCTTCTACATATTCCTCCCCTTCACCCTTGAGTCTGAGAATACCACTTTTGCCCTTCCTCTTCTCACTAACATATCTGAAAAATGTATTATCCCCTATTTTATTGCATTGGCTATTTCCTCCTCTTTTTGAATCTTTGCTTTCCTGACTACTTTGCTAGCTTCTCTACGTTTTTCCAAATATAGATGCCTGTCTTCCTCTCTCTGTGATCTCTTGTATTTCATGAAGGTCTCCCTCTTTTTCTTCAATTTTATAGCTACTTCTTTCGAAAGCCATAGCGGTCTCCTTTTCCTTTTACCTTTATTTACCATTTTAACAAAAAGTTGGGTGCCCTTAAAATATCCCCTTTCAGTTTTGCCCACTGTTTTTCTACATCCCTCAGCTGTTCCTATCTCGCTAATGACTCCCTGAGGTATTGGCTCATCTTGGCAAAGTTAGTCTTCCTAAAGTCTAAGACCCTCACCTTTGAATGGATTCTAACAGCCCTAGTCCTAATACTAAACCACACCATCTGGTGATCACTGGATGCAAAATGATCTCCCACTATAACATCAGAAACACTTTCACCATTGGTAAGCACCAAGTCCAGTATGGCCCCTTCACATGTGGGGTCTGTTACCAATTGCATGAATAGTTCTCCCTATAGAGAATCCAGGATCTCTTTACTTCTAGATGATACTGCAGCAGGAATGTGCCAATCAACATCTGGCATATTGAAATCCCCTATCAGTAGCACTTCCCCTTTCCTAGCAATGCTGTGTATGTCTTCAATTAACTCTCATCCACCTCTTCCTCTTGTGAGGGAGGTCTTTATATCACACCAATGCAAATAGATTTCTCTTTCCCTCTTTCTAGTTTAACCCACAATGCCTTCTCTCTCCCTTTTAAGCTCTGTAATTCCAAAGCTTTAATAATAGTTTTTACATATAGTGCCACTCCTCCTCCCCTTCTTCCTACCCTTCCTTTCCGAATAAAGTATAATCAGGTATAGTTACATCCCAGTCATGGTTTTCTGTGAACCATGTTTCTGTAACTGCCACTAAATCCAAGTCAGCCACTCCCACCAAAGCTTCCACATCATGGATCTTATTTCCCATGCTACGGGCATTTATACACACTGCTTTCCATATGTTACTCCTGTTACCCATTTCCATAAAGGTATTTAATGTATCACTTACCTGGGGGCTTTCTTCACCCATCCCCAACAAATTTAGTTAAAAGCCCTCTTCAGTAGATTAGCCAATCTACTACTGAAGACACGTTGACCTTTCTTGGACAGATGGATGCCATCTCTGCTCTGCAACACTTGGAACAGCATCCCATGGTCTAGGAAACCAAAACGCTCTCGATGACCCATCCATGCAGCCATGCATTCATCTACAGGATGCGAGCCTCTCTGCCTTGGCTTTTACCCTCAACAGGGAGGATTGAAGAGAACACCACCTGTGCACCTAACTGCTTCACCCTCTGTCCCAGAGCCATGAAGTCATTTTTGATACACTCAAAGGGATACCTGGCAGTATCATTTGTTCCGACATGGATTAGTAACATCGGGTAATAGTTGGTGGGCTTGATTAGTCTCGGCAAACTCTCCGTAACATCTTGGATTTTGGCACCAGGCAGACAGCATACCTCTCTGGACATCAAGTCTGGTCGGCAGATGGACGCCTCAGTACCCCTCAGAAGAGAGTCACCAACTACCACTACCCTTCGCTTCCTTGTGGTCACTGATTCTGCAACTTTGGGGTACTTGAGCTCTGGTTCTTCCCTTTCCAGGGATGCTTTCACCTCCTCCACTTCCAGGGCTGCATAATGGTTCTCCAATTCAAGGGCTGGAGAAGTTGGATTGGTGATTCTGCAGGCCTTGGTGACTTGTGTCCAACCTTTGTCATTCTGTTGGCACCCATCTTCTCCTATGCTGGAGAGCTTGGTTGCTGCAAGAAGCATCTCATCAATGTACGTCTCACTGTCTTGAATGCTTCTCAGCCTCGCCATCTCCTCTCTGAGTTCCTCCTCTTGTTTCCTCAGAGTTTCAGCATGCAGGCACCCTGCACATGGAACTGGTCATTCAACTGGCATTGGGACCTCTGTCTGGACAGAGGCAGAAGCTGTAACGGGGGCAACAGCTTTAGCGATATGATTTTTCCCAGCCATTGTTCTCTTCGTGGAGCTTAGGTATCTGTTAAAGCAAAGAGAGAGATCTACCAAAGTAGCAGCTGGTTTCCCAGCTGTCCTTTCAGAAAAACAGCAGTTAAATCTCCTTAATTATATTGAAAATGTGTTGTTCCAAGTCCTTGTGCTTTGGTCTTTATCTGCTATCATATACTATATTTCTATGTATGTATTTATTTAGCTAGGCTTATATACCGCTTTTCACCGGGACACCTGGTATGATGATTTTAGGCAGAGTTCGGTGGGCAAGGAGTTGCATAAGTAGGGGCTTTTGTACATAAAACCCTTAGATCTATAAGTTACCAGGCTCAGGCCTTTTTTTTTTGAAGGATTAAATAGTTTCCACTGGAAAACTGGAGGGTATATCCTGGACGATAGGGGATGAAGTGTGACTGCAAGTAGGCTGGTAAACCAGAGTAAAAAGCATGGTGTGTGAGCAATAGGATCTTGTATTTAATGTAGAAAATAACAGGAAGCCAATGTTCATGGTGGAGAAGTGTAGCATGATCAAGAGACCTAGCAATATAAAGCAGTTAAGTGTTCTGTATTACCTGCAGTTTCTTAATTTGCAGTTGAGAACAGCCTCTTAGTAAAAAGTTGCAATAATCAAATTTATTCATGACAAACGAGTGAAGCAAGGTTTAAGGGGCCAATGATCAATAAAAAGATGTATTGCCTTTATTCGCCATAGTGAGAAAAAGCAGCCTCTCACTACATTGGAAATATGAGGGGAGGAGGTGAGCTGCTCATCAATGACGATGCATAGGAAGCGGATGGAACTTTTGAACAAGACTAGAGAACCAGATATTTTAGGCAATTAAGGGAGTGATTTATCATTATGAGTAAGCCTGAAGGCTGTTGTTGGAATTTTGTGAGATGTTAGCCAAATTGCAATTGTGTGAAATTTCTGGTCTAATTCTGCTTGGAAAGAGGGTGGCCAAGAGCCATGGGCAATAATCAATTGAATGTCATGCAAGAGGAAGAGGTGGACCGAGAGTTAATTGAAGACATACGCAGCATTGCTAGGAAAGGGGAAGTGCTACTTATAGGGGATTTCAATATGCCAGATGTTGATTGGCACATTCTTGCTGCAGTATCATCTAGAAGTAAAGAGATCCTGGATTCTCTACAGGGAGAACTATTCAGGCAATTGGTAACAGACTCCACACATAAAAGGGCCATGCTGGACTTGATGCTTACCAATGGTGAAAGTGTTTCTGATGTTATAGTGGGAGACCATTTTGTATCCAGTGATCACCAGATGGTGTGGTTCAGTATTAGGACTAGGGCTGTTAGAATCCATTCAAAGGTGAGAGTTTTAGACTTTAGGAAGACTAACTTTGCCAAGATGGGCCAATACCTCAGGGAACGGGATGGGAACAGCTGGGAGATGTAGCAAAACAGTGGGCAAAACTGAAAGGGGATATTTTAAGGGCACCCAACTTTTTGTTAAAATGGTAAATAAAGGTAAAAGGAAAAGGAGACTGCTATGGCTTTCGAAAGAAGTATCTGAAAACGTGAAGAAAAAGAGGGAGGCCTTCATGAAATACAAGAGATCACAGAGAGAGGAAGACAGGCATCTATATTTGGAAAAACTTAGAGAAGCTAGCAAAGTAGTCAGGAAAGCAAAGATTCAAAAAGATGAGGAAATAGCTAATGCAATAAAATGGGGGGGGGGGATAAGGCTTTTTCAGATATGTTAGTGAGAAAAGGAAAGGCAAAAGTGGTATTGTCAGACTCAAGGCTGAAGGGGAGGAATATTAGAGCTGATGAGGATAAAATGGAATTGCTTAACAAATATTTCTGTTCTGTGTTCACAGATGAAGAACCAGGAGCAAGACCTCAGAAAAATAGAAACTACACTTACCTGGTAATTGTCGTTCCTTTAGGGACTCCAGTTTAGTCCTCCACCTCTGGGTTATGCACCTCCTCCTGCAGCATGGAGGCTGGGCATGTCAAAGTCATGACCTCAGCTGATCACTCCCCTCAGCCCCAGTGAACTATTGACAAAGCAAACTGAAAGAAGCAACAAATAAGTAGCCAATACAATAATATTCAGACTGTCAAACTATCTATGTGACAACTAAACGTCCCCCAGAAAGGATAAACATTTTCTTGTACCTTGTTCCTCCGCCCTAATCATATGCAGAGTTAAGAAAGAGGAAGAAGAGAGAGAAAGGAAACAAATAGCCACCAACGAACCAAACTGTAGTAATAACGCTACGTACCTGTAATTTTCACCGCAAATAATTGACCTCCACAGTCAACGATACGACCCGGGCGGGAATGAGGACTAAATTGGAGTCCCTAAAGGAACGACAATTACCAGGTAAGTGTAATTTCTATTTCCTTATCGGTCCTCCAGTTTAGTCCTCCACCTCTGGGAAGTAACAGAGCAGTTATCAATGGGAGGGGCCTTTCCATCCTGCCCTCAACACAGCCAAGCTGAAACCTGCATCCTCCGCCGCTAACACATCAAGGCGGTAGTGTTTACTGAAAGTATGAAAAGACGACCAGGTGGCTGCCCTATAGATGTCCCCTGGCAGAACCAAGCAGTGTTCCGCCTAGGATGTCGCTTGCGGTCTGGTCGAATGAGCTCGTAACCCCATTGGGACTGAACGACCCTGCACTAAATATGCTGATGCAATCGCTTCTCTAATCCATCTAGAGATAGACGCCTTCGCCGCTGCCTCCCTTTGAGAGGGCCTCCGAACAAGACAAACAGATGGTCCGATTTGAGAAAGGACTCCGAGACCTTCAAATATCTTCTCAATACCCATTTGACGTCCAGCTGGCTCAAACTACGGTCCGAAGCATTTCCCTCCCCCAAACCGAGTACCGGAAGGGAAATTGATTGATTCAAATGGAACGGGGAGACTACCTTTGGCAGAAAAGATGGTACCGGCCGCAACACGATCTTTTCTCTAGAAAATGACAAAAATGGCTCTCGACAGGACAACGCCTGCAACTCTGAAATTCGCCTCGCTGAACAGGCAGCCACCAAAAATACTGTTTTTAAAGTCAAATCTTTAACTGACGCCTGCTGTAATGGTTCAAACGGTTCACGCACCAGCGCCCCTAAGACCAAATTGAGATCCCATGGCGGGACGACAACTCTATGAGAGCCTTGATACGGCTTTAAAAAAGCGCAAAACATCTGCATGCGCCCCGAGCGCAACGCCCTGCACTTTGCATCTATAGCAAGCCAGGGCTGCTAACTGCACTCGCAAAAAGCTGTCTGCCAAGCCTTTATGAAACCCCTCTTGCAAGAAACTGAGGACCAAGGGAATTGATACTGTAGCCGCCCGAACTTGCTGCCTTGAGCACCAGTCCTCAAAAATATGCCAAATTCGAAAATAAGCTAGAGACGTAGATGTTTTTTTTGCTCGGAGCAACATTGTGATCACCGCTGCCAAGTAACCTTTCTTTTTCAACCTCACCCTTTCAATGGCCAAACCATAAGTGAGAACTGATTCACCTGAGACCAGCATCCTCCACGGTTCCCCGTCGAGATCAGCATACCACGGACGTCTTGGCCAGTTCGGTGCCACCAGCAGAACTCTCCCATGATGAGCTTCGATCCTCTGCACCACCCGGCCTATTAGGGCCCACGGCGGGAATACATACAGAAGCCCTGACAGCTAAGGTTGCTTCAGAGTGTCGATGCCTTCCAACATACTCTCTCGCTGTCTGCTGAAAAAGCGACTCGCTTTTGCTGACTGAAAGGTCTCTATGAGACCCATGACCGGCGGACCCCATCTGTGTACCAGAAGCGTAAACATGTCCGGATGCAACTCCCATTCTCCTGCATCCACGTGAACCCTGCTGAGGAAGTCTGCCGTCACATTGGCCTTCCCCGCAATGTGTGCCGCCAAGAATGCTGGTAGCCGACTTTTCACCCAGGTAAACAGCGCCTCGGCTTCCTCTTCCATGACTGTACTTTGCATGCCGTCCTGGCAATTTATGTAGGCCACCGTCACGGAGTTTCCCGACAGTACTCTCACTGCCTGACCAGTGACTGTGGCTTCGAACTGCAGCAGCGCTAGATGAACCGCTCTCAGTTCCAGCTGGTTGATGGACCAAGACCTCTCGGGAATGGACCAGACGCCCTGCGTGAAGAGAGCTCTGCAATGCGCCCCCCTCCCGCAAGACTCACATCTGTCAACAGAGGGATCCACGCCGGCTTCTCCAGGGGCATCCCTCTCGTCAGGACTCCGGGACATAGCCAGCACTGCAAGGATTGCCTGACTTGGTGCGGACAGGGTAGACACTTGTTCAATGAGTCGGACTGATGTGACCACCGATGCAGAAGCGCTCACTGCAAGGGCCTCATATGAAACCTGGCCCATGGTACCGCTTCCAGGGTTGCTGCCATTGAGCCTAGCACTCGCAGGTAATTCCATGCCAAAGGCGCCGGATCAGCCCTGAACTTGCGGATCAGTTGCCTCAGGCTCTGAACTCGTCGGTGCGGCAGGAACACTGCACCCTCCTGAGTGTTGAACCGAACCCCCAGGTATCCGAGATCCTGGGAGGGCACTAGATGACTTTTGGACGGGTTGACCACCCAGCCTAGGTCCTGTAAAAACTGTACCACCTTGCCGGTAACTTGAACACTCTCGGACTCTGACTTCGCTCAAATTAACCAATCATCGTGATAAGGATGAACCAAAATCAAGTCTTTCCGCAATGCTGCCGCCACTACCACCATGATTTTGGTGAAGGTTTGCGGCACCGTCGCCAGCCTGAACAGCAATGCTTTGAATTGATAATGTCCCCAAGGGAACATAGGAACGTAGGAACTTCTGGTGAGCCGCTCTGATGGGAATATGGTGATACGCCTCCATAAGATCCAGGGAAGTTAAATATTCCCCCTTGCGTACCGCTACAATGACCGATCTTAAGGTCTCCATCTGGAAATGTGGTACTCTAAGACATCGATTCACTCCTTTTAGGTCCAAGATAGGCCGGAGCAATCCATCCTTTTTTGGCACTACGAAATAAATTGAGTATCGACCCGTACCGCAATCTGCTGCCGGTACCGGCATGATCACACCCAGTTGCAAAAGCTGATCCAGTGTGCTGCGGCCCGCCAGAGTTTTCTGCTGACCCTTGCAGGGAGACAGCACAAAAGAGTCCCGAACCGGTCTTGTGAATTCCAGTGCATATCCTTCGCGAATGATCTCTAAAACCCACTGGTCGGACGTTATTCGGGTCCAGGCAGGAAGGAATCCCCGAAGCCTCTCGCCTATCGGTTGACTTCCTTCCAGGACCCACCAGCTTTCACTGGGGCTTCCGAGATGCAGCTGAAGATGTTGTTGCAAATCCCCTGCTTGCACCAAACCTCCGGAAATCTCGAAACTGACCCCGAAAGGCCGGAGAGGATTTCCCCTGCCGAGACTTATCCTCAGGAAGCCGTCCACCCTTAGACTCCCCTAGATCTTTAACCAACTTATCAAGATCCTTTCCAAACAACAACCGCCCTTTGAACGTCAGCTTGCTGAGATGCGAGTTGGACGAACCATCGGCCGCCCAATTCCTTAACCATAGGGATCTGCATGCGGCAACTAGCAAAGCGATACTATTAGCTAGAGCCCGAATCAAGTCGTAATGTATATCCGCCAAATATGCAGTACCGGACTCGAAGCGATCGATCTCTCGAAGACTCTCCTGATCCAGCTGGGTAGACTGACGTAAACTCTAAGACCACCTGAGATATGCTCTTGTCACCCAAGTGCCACAAATGGATGCCTGTAAGGACAAGGCATCTGCCTCAAATGACTGTTTTAACAAACCATCCACCTTCTTATCTTGCGCGTCCTTCAATGCCACGCTACCTTCAACCGGAATAGTGGTCTTCTTGGTAACGGCTGACACTGCCGCATCCACACTTGGAGAACAAAACCATTCCTTGTCCTTATCTGCTAAGGTATAAATTCTGTTCATAGTCCTGACCCCTTTCAGACCAGACTTGGGTTGATCCCATTCGTCCTGGATCATTTGGTCCACCACGCAGTGCACGGGAAACACAACCTGAGCCTGCCGTACTGCTTGGATTGTAAGGTCTTCCCCACTCTCTTCCTCACTCGGTGGTGCTGGGGCCAGCTTCAATGTCTGTAGGGATTCCGTAATGAGTGCCGTCAACTCGTCCCTCTGGAACACTCGAATGATTTTAGCTTGATCTTCAGGTTCCTGAATCTCACCTTCTTTCAAGTCTTCCATGTCGGCCTCCAGGTCCATCTCCACCTCCACAGTTTTGTGCCATGCCACCTCCGAGGGCGAGAGCTACGGAGGTCTTGATCACTTTGGAGGTCTAGTAACAATACTACTCCCAACTGCCAACCCGGGTTGAGGTGCCACACTAGGCCCTGCCATGGGCTCCGGTAATTTACCTTGTTGCCGCAAACAGAAGGCTTGATGCATCAATAGGACAAAATCTGTACAGAAATCTTCGAGCTACGACTGCACGTCCAAGGTCGCTTGCGAAGTAGCCGGACCAATGGTCTTCTCCTGACTATCCTCTAAGGCCGGCGGTCCGGGAAGCTCTCCGTCAGCTCAAGACCACCCCCCCCCCCCCCCCGGGGCTCTTGAGCAACCTTAATATCCATCTGCTGCTCAATGCTGGTGGAAACTGTGGCACAGGCCCTGCAGATACCGGTATCCGCTACTGTCCCTCTGCGGGTGCCACAGACCATGCAGAGAGGCCGGGATGACATACACCAGGTACTCTTACAATCTCCTTCTTAGAATTTGTCTCTTTTTTTTTTTTTTTAGACCAGCCCCACCAGGGAAAACATATTTCCAGACCAAACACCCCCTTGCACCAATCAACCCTCTGAAAGGACACCCAGAATAAGCCCAAGGGAAGGGAAACCCTAAGGGGATGCTCACAGTCCATCCAAAAAACCCCCCAAAGGACAATTAACTCTGAGAAATTAAAAAGGAACTGCAGCTAATCTGCCCCCCTCGCGGCAGTGCAGCACTAGCATTAACAAAGGGGAAAATTAAAGCATTGGGGAAGCGCCTGCCACGCAATGACCATGCCACAAAATGGCCTCCGCTATAGTCTAGAGGAGGGAAAAAAGGCGCCAAAATGCACCACGAGGGCAGACGACCCTTCCACGACCATTTCCGCACTTGCTAGAGCGATTACCTGCCTTTCTCTGCAACAGGACCCCCGTCTTCAGCACCCGATCTGCGTCTGCAGGGCTGAAACCGGCTCGCCCCCGCTCTACCTAGCTGCGAGCGGAGGGCTGCCCGGCGAGCAGCTTGTCCCAGTGCCATCAGGCTGAGGATGATCACGGCTTTCAGAATCACCGATACACCTCTGCTGCCTGCCACAGCGCTCTCCCCTGTGCCATCCAGGGGAGAGATCTGATAGAAATTGAGCCCAAAGCCAGAAGCCCACAGAGAAACAGCAGGAATGGGCACAAGAAATATGCTCCCTTAATTACTTTTTTTTGTTTTTTAAAGAAACAGTACCCAAATTGTGAAAGTGAAATTTAAAGGAGAATCTTAGGGAAAGGAAGAATCCCCCCCCCCCCCAAACTAATCTACGCTACTCTAAAGCTTCTTATGTGTTCCTCGAGTGAGCCCAGCACCTATGCTCACTAAGTCCTCCTGCTGCATGGAGACTGGACACACTGGGGCTGATGGGAGTGATCAGCAGACTACATCCAGTGAGGTCACAACTTTGACATGCCCAGTCTCCATGCTGCAGGAGGAGGTTCACATCCCAGAGATGGAGGACTAAACTGGAGGACCGATAAGGAACACCCACAAACAGGAACGTGAGGGACATCTTGAACAATTTTCAGAAGACTGTGTTTGTGAGAAACTAGCTCAACTTAAAGTAGACAAAGCGATGGGACCGGATGGGATACACCCTAGAATACTGAGGGAAATTCGGGACATTCTAGCAGCTCCACTGACTGACCTTTTCAATGCCTCGTTAGAGTCGGGAGTGGTGCCAAAGGAATGGAGAGAGGCTCATGTGGTGCCTTTACACAAAAGCAGAAGTAAAGATGTGGTTGAAAACTACAGGCTGGTTAGTTTAACTTTGGTGGTGAGTAAATTATTGGAAATGCTGCTGAAAGAGAAAATAGTGAGGTTTCTGGAGTCCAGCAGATTACGGGATCTGAGGCAGCATGGATTCACCAGAGGCAAGTCTTGTCAGACAAATCTGATTGATTTCTTTGACTGGGTGACCAGGGAGTTGGACCGAGGAAGAGCCCTAGATGTGGTGTATTTAGACTTCAGTAAAGCCTTTGACACTGTTCCTCACAGGTGACTTATAAACAAACTGAGCACCCTAGGGATGGACCCTAAAGTTACTGCTTGGGTTAGAAATTGGTTGGGTGGGAGGCGACAAAGAGTATAGGTAAATGGAGCTCACTCTGAGGAAAAGGATGTTACCAGTGGTGTGCCCCAGGCATCTGTCCTTGGTCTGATTCTTTTTAAAATCTTTGTTAGTGATATAGCGGAAGGGCTGTCGGGTAAGGTTTGCCTCTTTGCGGATGATACCAAAATCTGCAATAGAGTAGACACCCAGGAAGGTGTAGATAACATGAGGAGGGATCTAGATAAGCTTGAAGAATGGTCTAGAATTTGGCAGCTGGGATTTAATATTAAAAAATGTAAGGTCATGCATTTGGACTGCAGCAATCCAAGGGAGCAATATAGTATAGGGGGTAAAGTACTTTTGTCCACTAAAGAAGAGCGGGACCTAGGCGTGGTTGTGTCTGATGATTTTAAAGTAGCTAAACATGTAGAAAAGGTGACAGCAAAAGGTAGAAGGATGCTTGGTTGCATATGGAGAGGAATGGCTAGCAGAAAAGAGGAGGTGATATTGCCTCTGTATAAGTCTTTGGTGCGACCTCATTTGGAGTATAGTGTGTAATTCTGGAGACCACAACTTCAAAAGGATATAAATAGGATGGAGTCAGTACCGCGGGTGGCTACTAAAATGGTTAGTGGTCTTCATTATAAAGCATATAAGGACAGACTTAAGGATCTTAATATGCACACCTTAGAGGAAAGGCAGGTTAGAGGTGATATGATTGAGATGTTTAAATACCTCTGTGGCATAAATGTACAAGGGGAGAGCCTCTTTCGATTGAAAGCAAGTTCTGCTATGAGGGGACATGGGATGAGGGTGAAGGGGGATTGATTCAGGAGTGATATGCGAAAATATTTCTTTACGGAAAGAATGGTGGATCCGTGGAATAGTCTCCCAGTGGAGGTGGTAGAGATGAGGATAGTATCTAAATTCAAAAAAGCATGGGACAAACACAGAGGATCTCTAAAGGAAAAAAGGGGACTGTGGTTGTTTATATGGAAGGACAGACTAGATAGGCCATGTGGTCTTTTTCTGTTGTCATATTTCTATGTTTCTATGTTTCTAAATGAGAAGAGCCAAGGGATATAAAGAGATTGAAAAGGGTAGGGGCAAAAATGGACCCCCGCGGAACACCGAAGGTTTGAGGAAAGGATGCAAAAGGTGATTGTTGATACAATTTTGAAAAGTGCAGCCGGAAAGGAATGAGCGAAACCAATTCTGAGCAACATTATTGATTCCTGAAACATTAGTGCAGCTTAGTAAACTTTACCCTAAGACAGTGCCTTGGGCAGGCCATCCTTCCAATATCTGTAGCAGTAGGTTAAGGGAACTGCCGAGGAAGGACATAATATGGTCTACAATTACTTTAAAAGAACTACAGACTGGGGAAAATTATTGACTGTTCAATGATCTCAAGAACACTCCACAAACATGGCCTGTATTGGTAGATGGCAATAAGGGAGCCATTGCTGAAGAAAAACCATATGATATACTACATAGCAGTTGCAAAGAAACACTTAGAAGGGGCTGCACACAAGTGGGAAAAGTTTTATGTAGCCTGATGAGACAAAGTAAAACATTTTGGTCTTAATACTAAACAATATGTGTGGCATAAAACTAGCTTAGCACATCATCCCACTATAGCAGCAGTTCTCAACCTGTGGGTCGCGACCCCCACGGGGGTCGCCACAGGATTCAGCGGGGGTCGCCTGACTCCGCTGTTAAAAAAAAAAAAAAAGCGCACAAGTTGCTGCCGGTGCCGAGTCCACTTCTCTGCAGCGGCAATCCCTTCTAAAATGCAGCCTAGGCTCCCTGCCTCCTAGGGAACCGTGTCTGTGCCTGTAAAACCGTTGTGGAGCCTTCCTGCCTCTTGATGGGCTCCGTGCAGCATTGTCCTGCCTCCAAAGGAAGTTGTTTACCACTTCCTTTGGAGACGGGACAATGCTGCATGGAGCCCGTTTAGAGACAGAAAGGCTCCACAATGGCTTCACAGGCACAGCCGCGGTTCCCTAAGAGACAGGGAGCCGCGGCTGCAGAAGAAGGAGGCAGACATGGAGAGAGGGGAGGAGGGACAGGGAACCTGCAACGGGGCTGACATGGGGGAGGAGGGCTGACATGGAAGGAGGGGGGCTGACATGGACAGAGGGGAGGCTGACATGGAGGGAGGGAGGGCTGACATGGACAGAGGGGGGCTGACATGGAGGGAGGGAGGGAGGGGGGCTGACATGGACGGAGGGAGGCTGATATGGAAGGAGGGAGGGAGGGGGCTGACATGGAGAGAGGGAGCTGACATGGATGGAGGGAGGGAGGGGAGGCTTACATTGATGGATGGATGGATGGAGGGGGGGCTGACATGGACAGAAGGGGACTGACATGGAGGGATGGATGGAGGGAGGGAGGGGGCGTACATTGACAGGGTGGCTGACATGGAGTGAGCGAGTGGCATGACATGGATGAATGGATGGAGGGAGGGAGGGAGGGGGCTGAAATGTAGAGAGGGGGGCTGACATGGATGGAGGGAGGGCAGGGAGGGCTGACATGGAGGGAAGGAGGGAGGGAGGGGGGCTGACATTGACGGATGGATGGAGGGAGGGAGGGAGGGGGCTGACCTGGACAGAGGGGCGGCTGACATGGAGGGAGGGAGGGCTGACATGGACAGAGGGGGGACTGACATGGAGGGATGGATGGAGGGAATGAGGGGGCTGACATGGACAGGGGGGCTGACATGGAGGGAGGAAAGGAGGGGGCTGACATGTATGGATGGATGGATGGAGGGAGGGAGGGGGCTGACATGGATGGGGGGCTGACATGGAGGGAGGGAGTGGGGCTGACATGGACAAAGGGAAGAGACAGGGGGACATACTGGACTGACGGGGGATAAATGCTGGACAGAGGGGAGAGACAGAGCAGGTTAGGATTATAATGGGCAGATGGGGGGTCTAGGACTGGTAATGGGCTGATTAGGGAAGGTTAGGACTGGGAATGGACTAATCAAGGGGGGGGGTTGGGACTGGTAATGTGCTGATAGGGGGGTAGGACTGGTAATTGACTGATGGGGGGCTAGCATTGGAAATGAGCTGATCGGGGAGGTTAGGACTGGAAATGGGCTGATTAGAGGAGGCTAGGACTGGTAATGGGCTGATGGGGGGAGGTAGGACTGGTAATGGGCTGATTAGGGGAGCCTAGCACTGGTAATGGGGTTGAGGAGGGACTAACACTGGAAATGAGCAGATTAGGGGAGGCTATCACTGGTAATGGGGTTGAAGAGGGACTAGCAGTGGAAATGAGCTGATTAGGGGAGGCTAGGACTGGTAATGGGGTTGAGGTAGGACTAGCACTGGAAATGAGCTGATTAGGGGAGGCTAGGACTGGTAATGAGCTGATGGGTGGGTAGGACTGGTATTGGGCTGATTAGGGGAGGCTAGCACTGGTAATGGGGTTGAGGGGGGACTAGCACTGGAAGCGAGCTGATTGGGGGGCTTTGACTGGGAATGGGCTGATTGTGGGGAGGGGAGGATAGAGCTGCTGGCCCTGGAAGAAAACTGGGGGCTAAGGCTACAAATGGGCTGATACAAGGGGATGGGAGAATGGAACTGGAAGGGAGTAGATCTGAGAGGGGCTGCCATGGTATTTGTACTAGAAGGGACTGGTCAGTGGGGAATGAGGGGGACTGGAAGGGAATGGACACCAGTGGCAGTCATGGGAATGCAAGTTGACATTGGAAGGTACTGAGAGTGAGGACTGGAAAGGGGCTGATACTGGGGAGGGTTACTGGGACTGGAAATAGGCTGATGGAAAGAAGTGAAGAAAACGAAAGAAGAGATAAGAAATGGCAGATGGACCATAGACCACAGAAAGAGAGCTAAGAGAAGACAGGAAAGCAGAAGCCTCAGATCGGGACCAGCATGATCAGAGAATAAATTGGTCAGACAACAAAGGTAGAAAAAATAATTTTATTTCATTTTAGTGATTTGACTACAAAATCATCATAATTTTGAAATCAAATATTGTTACTTGTTATTGTGGTTTAAATAAGTAAATTTTATAAATAAAAACATATTGCAAAGGCCTATAATATATTAATAATTCAACAAATGATTACAGCGACAATGCGTTAATGATAAAGGAAGAGAGACACATTTGATTTTATCATTGGGGTCACCACAAGTTGACCAATGGTAAAAGGGGTCACGGTACAAAAAAGGTTGAGAACCACTGCACTATAGGGATATATACAGGAAAAATATTGATGCAGGTCATTTTCAAGTTGCATACCCATTTGATTCATTTACAGATTTTGAATCATTAATTTCCATTAAAGTGAATAGGGCAAACAATTTTGCATTCTAACAATAGAGTTTTCCATCCATTTTCCTTTAAACTTGCTGGCAGGCATTTGCTAGAGAGTCTGCATAAGATACTCACGGCTATTCCAAATCCAGTAACATGTACTGTACCATGTTTCCCTTAAGACTGACTAAGAGCCCGATTCAGGTAGGTGCATATCCAGGCTGTCCGGACAACCCCAAACAAGATGGGCATGTTTATTTATTTAACCAGTTTTCTATACCACCTTATCCTTCAATCAAAGCAGTTTACATTATGTAATCACTACAAACAGGACATCATTAGAGACCTTGCTGAAACGAGAAACCAAAGAAATGAAATCCGAAGATTTAGTTGCATTAGATTTCTGTCTTACAATTTTTTTTCCTTTATTTTTTGTTATTTTTATGCATTTTAAAATTTTCCCTTCTTTGTAGATCCTAAAAATGTCATAGGCCCTAGGCACTGTGTCTACTGTGTCTGATACTGTCAAGGATATGGGTCGAGGTATGGGACGAGGATATGGGTCCAGCATCCTTCTCTGGCTCCCCCATTCCATGGATAGCCTGTCTCTGTCTCATGCAGCTGCCACCAGCCACATTCTATGTAGCATTCTGACATTAGTCAAAAGCACACTACTAGACGCTTTATTTGAATGACTGCCATGGCAGCAAATACTGTGATCTTCAAATCAAGGAACTATTACACAGTTCCACTCCCTCAGCCTGCAAATTATAGTCCGTAACTCCTGTTTCAGTGAACGGTCGCCATCACCCAAGTTAATAGATAATCACTGCTCATGAACTGTAAACAGCAAATCACGTAGTTCTTCTCTATTTAATTTTATGGCAATGCTTGTGACATCTTTACTGGATTCATTAGAGTCCATTGGAATATTGTTGATGTTTTAGAATAACATGCAACACCGGTCTTCTCTGACCTAGTCAAATGATGAGGCTCCTTAGTTTACTGAGAGATCAGATTCTGTTTTGATTCTCCTGAATTACACTCCACTGTGAGGCCTTTCCATGGTACACCGATCAATGTTTTTCATAACAAGGTTAACTGCTATGAAATGTAAGCTTTGTTGCAAGTCACTGTGGCCTGAAATGACTGTTAATAAAGTACTCTGCTTCTGATTTCAACAAAAGAGGTTGGGAACTCTACTGAATAATATTCCTTGCAATTAACCAAATTCTGGTGCTTAGACGATTGGCAGTAAGTGAGCTTCTTAGTGGAACAAAGCTTTGTATACAGAGAGAATAATTGCATATATAGCCTAGCTAACTTGTATGACAGTTATACTCATCAGTTACAGCAGTTTTTAAAAGGAAACTATGCACATACTTCCCTGCGAAAATTACCCTTAGGAAAGTACACAAACACATTTACACTTGTTATTTCATGAACACAAATTTTCCTACCTATTTTTTAGAGCATAACATCATAAGATAAGCCATACAGGGTCAGACCAAGGGTCCATCAAGCCCAGTATCCTGTTTGCAACAGTGGCCAACCCACAAGTACCTGTCAGGCTCCCAAAAGGTATACAGATTCTATGCTGCTTGTCGAAGAGGTAAGGAGTGTTTTACCCCGGTCCTCTTTAATAATGTTTTATGCACTTTTTCTCCAGGAACCTGTCCAGACCTCTTTTAAATTTGGCTACACTAAGGGGTATGTTTACTAAAACCCCGGTAAGGTGCGGGCCCCGGTAGTGTGCGGGTGCCATATAAGGAGTGGGCGTTCCGTCCTGAAAAAGAAAAGCCGGAATTTAAATATGCGCTAAGGTGCGCGGCACCCTTGTATGCCCCGCACCTTAGCGCATCAGATGGCTGAGCGGGAGGCATATGTGGTACGCTGATTGGCAAGCAGAAGAGCAAGGCCACAGCACTGTGGTTAAGACACTGACCATCAGTGCAGGGATCAGGGGTTCAACTCCCCACAGTGCCCAATGAAGACAGCTGGCTGAGGCAGTAATTCATGAATCACAGAAATACTGTGCAGTGTGCTGATGTTTTTGGCGGCATATTAATACTGGGCGGCCTAAGGCAGCGCGCTGATGTTTTTGGCGGCATATTAATACTGGGCGGCCTAAGGCAGCGCGCTGATGTCTATGGAGGCAGTATAATACTGGGAGGTATAAGTGGCGCGCTGATGTGTAAGAAGAAGAGCAGAGCCACAGCACAATGGTTAAGACACTGACCAAGGGATCAGGGGTTCAATCCCCCAAAGTGTCCAATGAACAAGGCTGGCTGAGGCATAGCATATTATGGGGCAGATTGCTGTAGGAGGCATTTTAGTCATATTTTAATTGCCACTACTAGCAAACGCACTCCCAAAGCGTGCTAACATCAGGTGCCCTATAAGGCACATTTTAAAGTGCACTGTCAGCCAAGGCACCCTAGAATGTTGCTTATAGGGCACTTTAGAGGGTGCCATATGAGGTACCGCAAGGTCAGTGTACTGTTTTTTATGGCAGCACTGTGCAGTTTAAGGAATGAAAAGCATAGGTAGGTGCGCTGACAGGCAAGGAGGAGCAGCTGTGGAGCACAATGGTTAAGGCACTGACTGCTGATACAGGGGTCATGAGTTTGCTCCCCAGTGTGCCTAATACGTAAGGCTGGCTGTGGCATCATCTTTGCATTGTACATATTTTATCCTGCAGCACTTTATATTTATGTTATTAATTGCTGCCAGAAAAACACACCCTCACGTGCCGTAATTGAAGGTGCCGTATAAGGCACCCTATATGGCACTCTATAGGGCACATTATAAATTGCACTGTCCGCTACAGCACCCTAAAATGTCCCCTATAGGGCACCCTATAGGTTGCATCACAGGAGAATGTATAGTGTACCTTATATGGACGGGAACCATAAGGTGCCCTATAGGGCGCCCTATAAAGCACCCTCAGAGGCACCTTATGGGTAAAGTACGCAGAGGGTGTCTTTGCTGGCATCAAAATATGTACATTAAAAAAAGATAATGCATTGGACAACCCTATCAAACAGCCCCACTGTGGGTTTGAACCCATGATCTCTGGCTTCAGAGGCAGTGCAGTAACCATTGGGCTACAGCTCTATAGCTGCTAGCATGTCACCACACAGACAGTCTGCTGTGGTCACCAGGATAGGGTTAGCCCACCCATACCCATGATGCACTGCACATGCAAATCAGCTGTCCACAGATGAACACAAGATGGGCAATGCACCCCCACAGCACCTCTGCCCGGTAGAGGGAAGTGACCATGTGCACCCACACACCACCTCGGCCTGGTAGGGGGTACTGACCGTGTGTTTTACTGGCACAGAGTAGCTACACACCGCCACATTGTGCAGGTACTGTGCTCACCCTGAGGGTGCAATGAGGCGCCCAGGACCAGGTCCACAACACCTTCCATGGCTGAAAGAAGCCATGCCGGAGGTCCAAAGCAGTGTTAATGTGTGTGATAGTTAGATTCTGCACAAACACCCTGGATATCTCTGTCTGTTGCAGTCACATGTAGCCCCCATGGACCTCCCACCACACCCATGCCTGCACCCCCACCCCCCCCCCCCGGGGCCAAGGGCAGCAAACAGGGTCTCCCATCAATAGATCCACTTCCCTGCAAAGATGGCATTAAAGGGCACCATCAACCCCAGTCCTGCTGGGGAAAACATCACCCTACAGGGCAGTCAGTGGAGCTCTGTACACATCCAGAACACAATAGCAGATAGACATTAGACCTGGATATGCTAAGCTGCACCCCACCACTATCCAATATTCTCCTAGCAGCAAGTCATCAGCCACTACACCCCACAAGCTACTCCATCAAGACACATACCAGCTGCAAACAATGTGCTAGTTAGTCCACAGTGCATGTTCCCAGTGGAGATGCATGCATCCAGAACTGGGATGTCAACATACACAACAAGCAGTTAAATCAGTGACTGGGCCCCAAAAGGAAACCCATATCTATCACATGAAAGAAATACTATATAGCACTATGGGGGTGCCTAGCCATGCTGTGGTCACTGCACAGTCAGGGTGAGAGTGATCTCTCAGCAGGACATACTGAGGTCACCCTGTCTGTGTAGGTGGTGGCTGGGCACTAATATGTCCCAGTCAGTGCCCTATGCCCTGTGCAGATGCACCCTGGCCAGGCCACCCTGTCCGGCCTATACCCATGGTACCTTGCTCCTCATTATGCACATTGGCAGCCCAATACTGGCAACATTGCTGGCAGTGTGGGCTGTGGAAGGTGTTTGCAGCCACCACACACTGGATAGGCAGACAGCCACCCCCACACCTATGCCAGCATTGTGCTACTATAGAGGGGTCCAGCAGCCATACCCACCACACCAGTCCTGGGTACAGTACAGGCATGGATATGGTACGCACTACTGTTGGGGGTCAATCCCCAGGGTGGTAAACACTGTCAGGGACCAGACCTGCAGCACACACCACAGACATCACAATGATTGATATGGTGGAGATCAATGAGCAACATGTGCGTAACGTAGGAATTGATATCTGCCAGTTATCATGGGCAACGTTTGGTAGCTGTGTACCATATACCCAGGTGTAGGGTGGCAGTGCTAAGGTATGCAACTGCTAGCATTGGGGGATACAGGCAGGGCCCAATGTCCTGCCTCTCTAGGAGGCATTGGCCAATGGGGCCTGAGGGGGGGGGGGTGTCTGGCCTTATTGGCTGCTGCTTTACGGCAGAGTGTCCCAACTCCAGTCCTGGTGTTCCGACCACTGTTCGGGTTTTCATGCTGTCCCTCATAAATATGCATGAGCTACATCAGCATACCATGGGGGTGGTGCATAGATATGCAGCACAGGCATCTTTAGTAGAGGCAGCATGGATCCCGAATGGTGTGGGGCCCTCCAGGACTGCTTTTGGTAGACTCTGCTCTGGGTAATGCAGCTGTTTATGGTGTCTGTGTTTGGTGTGGTAAAATATAGGCGTGTGCACATAGTAACATAGTAAGTGACGGCAGATAAAGACCAGCATGGTCCATCTAGTCTGCCCAGCAAGATGGCAAGGGTAGGTGTACCTGTCGCTCTGTGCAGGCCACCCCTCCCCATGTTTTTGTTTCTGTTTAGGGGTGAACCCACCACTCCATGTAGGACACCCTTATTTGTTCAGACGCTAGATAGTTCAGAAGTTAGATGGTACTGTTTATTTTGCTTTTATCCTGTTGCTGTAAAGGGATCCACTGTGTTTGTCCCATGCCGTTTTGAATTCCATCACCGTGTTTGCCCTCACCACTTCCATCGGGAGGGCATTCCAAGCATCCACCACCCTTTCAGTGAAGAAATATTTCCTGACATTGCCTTTCAATTTACCACCTTGCAGCTTCATGTTATGCCCTCTAGTTTTACAGCTTCCCCGTCTTTGGAAGAGGTTTGTTTGTTCATCATTTCTCTTTAAGTATTTAAAGGTCTGAATCATATCTCCCCTGTCCCTCCTCTCCTCCAAAGTGTACATATTTAGGTCTTCAAGTCTCTCCTCATAAGGCTTCTGACGCAGGCTCCAAATCATTTTGGTCGCCTTTCTCTGAACAGTTTCCAGTCTTTTTACATCTTTTGCAAGATATGGCCTCCAAAACTGAACACAGTATTCCAAGTGAGGCCTCACCAGTGACTTGTACAGTGGCATAAGTACCTCTTCCTTTCTGCTGGTAATCCCTCTTTGAATGCAGCCCAACATCCTCCTGGCTTTTGCCACCGCCTTGTCGCACTGTTTTGCCACCTTGAGATCATCAGAGATAATCACACCAAGGTCTTTCTCCTGAACCGTGCATACCAACCTCTCACCCCCTATTGTGTACTTTTCCCTTGGATTTCTGCTACCCAAGTGCATGACACTGCACTTTTTCACATTAAATCGTAGTTGCCAAGCATTAGACCAGTCTTCCAGCTTTTGTAGATCTTTCCTCATGTTATCCACTCCCTCTGGGGAGTCCACTCTGTTGCAAATTTTTGTGTCATCTGCAAAAAGACAGACCTTTCCATTCAGTCCTTCAGCAATATCACTCACAAATATATTGAACAGTGCCGGGCCCAGGACCGAACCCTGAGGCACCCCGCTAATCACCTTCCTCTCATCCGAGTGAGCTCCATGCACCATCACCCTCTGTTGTCTGTCAGTCAACCAATTTCTAATCCAGTTTACTATCTTGGGACCCATCCCCAAGCTACTGAGTTTATTGACAAGCCTCCTATGAGGAACAGTATCAAAGGCTTTGCTGAAATCCAGATAGATGACATCCATTGCATGCCCCAGATCTAGTTCCTTGGTCACCCAATCAAAGAACTCAATCAGATTTGTTTGGCAAGACCGTCCTTCGGTAAAACCATGTTGCCTGGGATCTTGCAACCTGTTGGTTTTGAGAAAGTTCACTATTCGCTCTTTCAGGAGCGCCTCCATTACTTTTCCTGCCACCGAGGTAAGGCTCACGGGCCTGTAATTTGACACTTCCTCCCTCTCACCACTTTTGTGTAGAGGTACAACATTAGCCATTCTCCAGTCCTGAGGAACCACTCCTGTTTCCAAGGATCTGTTGAAGACATCCTTTAACGGTCCTGCAAGAACCTCTCTGAGCTCTTTCAGTATCCTGGGATGTATCCCATCCGGTCCCATGGCTTTGTCCACTTTCAGTTTAGCAAGTTGTTCTAACACCTCATCTTCTGTGAATGGTGTGGTATCTACTTCAGTCCTATTTTTATATTTGGGAGTCACAGCTGGTCCATCTCCAGGATCTTCTTTAGTAAAAACAGAGCAGAAGTATTTGTTTAGCAATTTCGCTTTTTCAGTGTCACTTTCCACGAGTCCTTTCCCAGCACTTCTGAGTCCTGCAATTCCAACTCTGATCTTCTTCCTTTCCTGAATATACCTGAAGAAAGTTTTGTTGCCACCCTTAACATCTTTAGCCATTTTTTCTTCTGCCTTTGATTTTGCTATCCTTATTACTCTTTTAGACTCTTTGAGTTGGATCCTGTATTCATTTCTGTGTTCTTCTGTTTGCAGGCTTTTGAATTTTGAAAAAGCTGTGTTTTTTGCCTTTATTTGCGCAGCCACCTCTTTGGAAAACCAAATAGGTTTCCTTCTCCTCTTGTTTTTATTTATTTTTCTTACATATTTATCTGTTGCTCCTTTTATTGCCGCCTTTAGTTTAGTCCATTGCAATTCCACTTCCCTTATCTTCTTCCACCCCGTCATCTCCTCCTTTAAGTACTCGGCCATTTTATTGAAGTCAGTGTTTTTGAAGTTTAGGACTTTGAGCTTGCTATGATTGGCCTGTACCATGGCTTTTATCTCAAACCACACCGTGTGATGGTCGCTGTTGCTCACAGGGGAACTCACGCAGACATTTGACACGTTATCACTGTTGGTAAGCACTACATCCAGCGTTGAGCTTTCCCTGGTTGGTTCCATCACCATTTGTCTAAGTAATGCATCTTGGAGAGCATCCACAATTTTTTTGCTTCTTTCCAGATGTGCAGAAGGAGTAATCCAATCCACATCAGGTAGATTAAAGTCACCTAATATGATCGCTTCCCCCTTTGCTGCTATCTTGGCAATATCTATAATCAATTCGTTATCTCTCTCTTCAATTTGAGTCGGAGGTCTGTAGACTACAGCAATATGGATGAGAGTGCCATCTCCTCTTTCCAATGCAATCCAGAGCGCTTCTTCTTTTCCCCATGTTCCCTGCATTTCAGTAGCTTTAATACTGCTTTTGACATACAAGGCTACTCCTCCTCCTTTTCCATTTTCTCTGTCTCTTCTGAATAGATTATAGCCAGCTATGGCTATATCCCAATCATGCGATTCATTAAACCATGTTTCCGTAACGGCCACGATGTCCAAATCCGTTTCCACCATTTGGGCTTCCAGGTCTGGAATTTTTTTGGCTAAGCTTCGAGCATTTGTGCTCATTGCTTTCCAGCATTTACCTGGCTTGTGTGTATTTTGCATTGATTTTATTCTGCCCATTTCTTCCCACTTGTTTTTGATGTGTGGTTTAAGAGTATGGCTGTTTCTGATGTTGTTCTGCTTTTGCAGGGGGTGGCATGCAGATGTTGACCTTCCACATCCGTCACCCCCTTTTCCTAGTTTAAACCATAACAATGGGCATTACCGACAGCCGAGTCCCCCAAATTCAGTCCTGGAGTGCCACAACTCAATCAGGTCATATGCTTTTTCCAGATAGGGACATGTCTGCATGTTGGCGGAAGGGTACAGGTGGTGGAGGGGGCAGTGGCTGCAAACCACAGCAGACAGTGGCCTAGGCCTGTGCAGGCACCATGCGTATGTTCTCAGCAATAAAGGTTTCTCCTCACTATCACGGTTTAGTTGTAGGAAAAATATGTGGATTGGATTGGCAGTAGCCCCAGCTGGGCTTTGAACCTATAACCTTCTGTTCCTGCACATGCTGTCTGTGTGCACTGCACCACCGTGTTGCCACAGATATGCTGTGTTCCCTGGGGAGTCCATGACTGTACATCCGACAGAGCCTGTCTGTTACGGTGGACGGTGCCAGCCTGCACAGGCCTAGGCCACTGTCTGCTGTGGTTTGCAGCCACTGCCCCCTCCACCACCTGTACCCTTCCGCCAACATGCAGACATGTCCCTATCTGGAAAAAGCATATGACCTGATTGAGTTGTGGCACTCCAGGACTGAATTTGGGGGACTCGGCTGTTGGTAATGCCCATTGTTATGGTTTGTGTGCGGTGTAGGGTAAAAGATAGGTGTTGGAACCATGCTTATGTTCTCTGCCATACAGGAGTGTCTGTACTATCACTGTTTGGTGGTGGGTAAAACTATGGGAACTGGGTTGGCAGGAGCCCCAGCTGGGGTTTGAACCTGTGACCCTCTGGTCTTACAGGAACTGGCTGTGTCTGCTGCACCACACTGTGGCCACAGAGACAGTGCAGTCTCTGGAGATAGGAAACCTGGCCACACGAGTCAGACACCCTGCTCTGCACAATTTTACTGTGGGCTCGTTTACCTTGTATGGGGACAGGGGTGCAATTTAACCTCATAAATGGCCTTCAAAAGAAGAGGAGAACAACCAAAGCCAAGCTGGGCAACAGTGATATCAATGGGCAACATGACAAACACTCCCAGGAAAGCTCCATTGACATGCAGTGATTTTTGAAAGGGTCTACGGAGCGTAGACCCTTTCAAAACTCATTTCTTTTTTTGGGGGGCTTTTCTGGGAGTGTGTTTTATGGTTGCCCATTAATATCACTGTTGTCCAGCTGGATTATAATTTATTTGGAATTTTTTGTGGTCCTTTTAAATTTATATTTGCTATTTTGTTCTGTGCACATGTATCACACTGCTCACGTTTTGCAGGTTTCCCCGGTTTTGCTGTACATTGCTGACGGAAATGGTTTCTCTTCCCTTTAAATGGGCTCTAACGCGAGGGTTTCACTCGTGGTATTTTTAATGGCCAGATTCAGCCCCGCTCCTGTGCGGGGAGCCTCTCCCCTCCCACTCTCCACCCATTGACCCCGTCCCCCCACCCCTTGGGAGCCTTCCTCCGCCCTCCGTAAGCGTTTCCCTGCCTCAATCGCACATGAGCGCCCCGCACACGTGCGGCGGCCCGTTAATGTGACGCGCACATGTGCGCGGCGCTTAAGAGCTCTTAAATGCATCATTAGCGGCCGCTCTTGTGCGCCGCACACGTGTGCGCGGTTTAGTAAACATACCCCTAACAGTTTTTACTACATCCTCTGGTAACGAATTCTGAAGTTTGATTACGCATTGAACTAAAAAATATTTTCTACGATTAGTCCTACCCATTCTACTCCATTTTTTATTTTATAGACCACAATTATAATCTCCCCTCATCCATCTCTTTTGCACACATGCAAAAAAAGTATGCATGTAAATTCTAACCCTGTTCCAATTCCATCTCCAGCAGCACCTCCACTTAGCTCAGGTAGCATCAGGTAGATAAAGAGTAGCCTAGTGGTTAAGGCAACACTCTGAGCTTAGAAAAACTGGAGGTCAAATTCCCCTGGTACTCTTTGTGGCCTTGGGCAAGTCACTTAACCCTCAGATGCAAACTTAGATTGTAAGCCCTGTAGGGATAGGGACAATCCCTACTGTAACTTACCTTGAACTACTAATGGAAAGTTTTGAGCTAAATACTAGTAAATAAGTAGAATATAGATTGTTCTATGCAGAAAAAAGTAAAGAAGCCATTTCTACACATGCATGAAAATGACTTTTAAAATTGCCCTCTGAATACTGAGGCTCTCTTTCAACTTGAATAACATCCTCAAATCAAGCAACAGAAAGCCCAATTTTGTATAGATGTCAAGACAGACAAAGTTTGGACCTTTGGAAAGTTCAGAGTGTTTTGCCTGAAGCTTGCAGAACATGAAGCATTTTGTAAAATACATATATCTCCACGGCTGATGTATCCAACCCACTTAAAAAAAAACACACACATTAACAGTGGAAAATACATGTGTAAGTGCCGGAAAACTGCTGGCACCTGTATGAACCTATGTTGCACCTTATAAAATATCCAAACAACAAAACCCCAAACAAAAAGCACCGACCGTTTAAATTACCACACAATAGTCAGGGTTTAGAGTACCAATGTGAAGCACAAAATATTTTTTTGTCAGAACGTTTGTAATGGGGGGTGGGGGGGGGGGGTGGTAAACCCTCAAGCCACAAACAGTCCTTTTATTCAATTTATTATAGATGTTAAACTACTTAACTTTTGTAGAAAGTAGAAACTGGAGCCGGACAGTCCAAAGAGGAGACACAATAAGGCTTATATAAACCACCAACACTGCACTCTATTTCAGACCCAGAGCACTTTAATACAGTCAGGGTCCTGCATCAGGATCAGCCACTATTAACTCCAAAAGATAGACCACCGCCCATACAGTAAATTTCCTTCTTCTCAAAAAGAGAGTCTCAATTGCTCTACTTAACATGAACATGGCGACTGATGTCACCAACAGCTGATAGCTAAACTCCGCCCACAAACCTAGCAACCATGATCAACAACAACCAAAATGTAGCGATTTGGGTTGGTAGGAACATACAGCATACTATGCCAATCAACTTCTAAGTTTAAGCCACTAGGAGTGAGCAATTTCAAAGAATAAATCCAATGTTGTTCCAATTTCTTAAGAGCTGCTACTCGATCACTACCCTGGGAGTGCAGGGGAACATGATCGATTACCCTACAATTGAATTGTTGGAAGGTATAGCCCATCTGGATGCAATGAGATACAATAGGAGCTGACCCTTTAGAAGTCTGGATTCGCAAAGGATGTGCCCCCAGTTGAGCTTTCACTGATCTTATCATCTGTCCAGTGTATTTTAACTCACAAGGACAAACCAGCATATATACCACAAAAACAGAGCATCACTCAGTATTCCACCAGGCAATGTAAGTCTTATCCAATGTATTATCAGTCCATAAAGGGCCCACGATCATCTGTTCACAATAGGAACAATGGCCACATGCAAAATGTCCCAAATCAGTACAGGGCACACGGTTGGTGTCAACCGATGTTCAAACCACCATATCTCATATATTACATCCCCTATTGTATGCAATCATCAAGTCTTTTTGAAAGCAAGGATGCAGCTGGACCACGTGACAATGTTGTTTCAATACAGAAGTCATTTCTACGGTACACTCCATAAAAGGAAGCACACCGACCATATGGTCATCAAACCTTGAAGAGGTGGTTGATGCTGTATCAGCTACCAAGGCCAATGGAGATAGCAGCCATTCATGGTGGATATTCAATGCATGCATATATGCCTTGGTAATAACATTCTTAGGGTAACCACAAGCTAAAGGCAATCACTCAGATCACTGGCATGAGCACAAAAATCTTCCACCGATATGCACAGTCTACGCATATGTAGAAACTGGCCATAAGGTAGACCCCTCTTAAGGGAGCCCTGGTGATGTCTGTGATAATAGAGAAGGTTATTCTTCTGAACTGGTTTATGATACAAGGTAGTAATTAATTCATGTTCCCTCTTACATATCAAAATATCCAGAAATTCCACCTCCTTCCTTGGTGACCCTTTATATGGCATTTTTTGAAGAACAGTTTGTCTGTCCATCACCATGGTACCAGTGGGTCTTATTATGGAACGATATATTCTTCTTGTGGAATGGCTCTCACCAACAATTTGATTCATTTCTGTTGATGTTGAAGTCATGTAAAACCAACATATCTTTTACAGCTAAGGTAGATTCATGTTTGGTAGAATTGCTGGATATTTTGATTTGAAAGAGGGAACATTTTATTTATTTATTTTATTTTTATTTATTTGCGTATTTTATATACCGCCTTATCAAAATCAATGCGGTTTACAGTGGAACGAAACAGCATAAATATAACATTAGATGCAACTGGGAGAGGAACAATGAACTGGGGTGAAGAGGCTACATTAATACAGGAACATGAATTAATTACTACCTTGTATCGTAAACCTATCCAGAAATATACCCTTCTCTGTTATCACAGTCATCACCCGGGCTCCCTTAAGAGGGTCTACCTTATGGCCAGTTTGTGCTTATACATAGACTGTGCACACCGGTAGAAGATGTATGTAGTTTGGGGGTGGTGTGTGTCTGTGTGTGTGTAGTGCAGGGGTGGGTTGTCTTTGTAAGTGTATAGTGTGGGGGTAAGGGTCTGTACAGGGCCAGTTCAAGGGGTTGTGGCATCCTGAGCAAACTTTTGCATCCCCTGCTTTCTTGGGGGCAATCTTGTCATATGATCTACACAAATTGGGGTAAATTTTCAGTGGGTACTGTCACTGTGCTAGCACACAGGAGAGCAGGGCTCCTGCAGAAACCAGTAGAGTACACAAGGAGCAGAAGCAATAGATGACCCAGTGGCTCAAAAATAGTTTCAAAATACTTTATTGAAGGTCCCCGACGCGTTTCGGCTGTCACTGTGCTGCCATTACATTTAATCTGTACATTCAGCACCACTATTTATACAGGTAGCAGTGCTGGATATATGAATGGCATGGTGATTGCTTGTTTAAGTTAAATGTATAATTTATCCAAATAGTGGCTGAATATTGCCATTATCTGGATAATTTTCTGGCCTGCCCTCTCTCCTCCTCTAGTATAACCCACCCATGGCAATTTTAATGGCCTGACATTATCCATATATTTTTTGAAAATGCATGGAACGGCAAACACATAATTACCAGTGCATATCAGTCCAATATTCATTCATGGGATCACTCCCAGACTAAACTATAAAACTCTCAACAATGGATGCAGAGCAGAAGTAGGGTGTTTTATTTAACTCAACATGGATTCTGTTCAAATTCTAGTCTCACATCAGTTGCAACAACACAAATGCCTTACACTGCAAGGCATTGTGTCTAGTAACACAATACCCTGCAAACGAACACTCAAAAGCTGACCATACCACACCAGCACCAAGTCAAAAAATTCACACTTCATCATCCCTACGTCCCTACCTATGAAAAGTCAGTAGTGCTAATATTCTAGTACATATGCACTCTTCCAGTGGTGAAAGAACAAGCCAGGCTGCTACAGATTCCTACGCAAAACCAACAAGCAAATAGAATCGCTCACTTCAGCTACAGCTGGAAAACCCAGAACATCTTCTTGTAAAGAATAAGAAACTACAAATTAGAAACAAATCTTCAAATAAAAAATTAAATGGAAAATCCCAAAACAGACTCTGAACAGTGAAACACTGAAAAAAGAGAAACAGAAGGGCATTTCCTCTTGTACTGAGCTATAAGAAATGCACATTTTCAAAGCTGACATATTTCATTCTGTAAAGACTGATATTCTTTTGTATCTTTGTTGTCTGATCAATTTAGTTTTCCAACTGGGTTGGCCCTGGTCTTCCTTTTCCAGGATCTCATCTCCATTTTGTTTGTTTTTTTTCACTCTCCCTATCTTCTTTCCTTCCTTTCCTACATCTCTCTCCGATGTTGATTTTTCTAGTTTATTTCTTTCTCATATCTGCCTTTTTACCTAAAATATAGCTAGATTTCATTCCTCCTTGTCTCTGCACTCTAGTCTTTCGTCTCCCTCTTTTCACCTTTCACCATTTTATCAGCTTATTTCCTACTCTTGCCTCCCTAATCCTCCCATTCCTCACCTCTGTCTCATTCCTTCCCCAGCTCATATTCCCCCACCTTTCACCCAATATCTAATCTCCCATTTCCTCCCTCTGTATTCATACCCTCCCAAGCCTCATCTACTCCTACCTCTCATCCCCTAATCAGTCCCGCCACCTTTCCTATCTCTCATCCCCTCTCCACTTCAAATCTCTTTCTTACATCTTACCACATCCATGCTTCCATTTCCTCTTTTATCGCCCACATTTCTACCTCCTCTCACCTTCAAAATCATGTCCCTTTCTTTTATCTCTCACCCACTTCATAGCCCTTTGTCCTTTTCAGCTGCCTTTCAACCCTTCTCCATACCCTCCAGGTCCTTTAAATCCTCTTCCCTCACCATATTTCTGCATTAGGTCGCACTGCCTTACTTATAACCAACCCCTAGTCCCCATTGTCCTCCTAATTTCTGGTCAATTTCTTAATTCACACTCTCCCCCCAGCTATCCTCAATTGCCCACTCACACTCCCAATACCTAGCCAATCTTAGAGTCTGTCTACTTCTCTTCTACCCAGTTTTGGAGTCTCCACCAATCCAAGTCTCTGCTCTCCTGCATCCCCATGTCACTATCACCTACCTTCCTGCCTCTTAATCTCATTTCCCAACTCCCACCTCTCTCCTTCCTTCTCCAATATACATTAACCTTAACTTTCCTCTTCCTTATCCTAGCATCCATTCTTATACCCCCTCTTAATCTTCTTCATTATATAACCTTGCTTCTTTCCCCCCAGATACGCAATATCCGTCCCTCTCCCTTTTCACCCCCCCCCCCCCAACTTCTGCCTCTTTTTCCCACCCTTCCCCGGCATCTACCAGCATCAGTCCCCAGCCTCACTATCAGTTCCCTTCCAGTTCCAGCCTCTTTCCAGTTCCCGCCTGCATCAGTCCATTTCCTTTTTCAGCCTCAGCAACAGCCCACTTACAGTCCCAGTACCCACTCAATGTCAGTCTTTTCCAGTCCCCCCCCCCTCAATCAGTATCATCCTCCTTCCAGTCCCAGCCCATCATGTCAGCTGGCCCAAGAGTGTCTGGCACTCTAGGCGAACCTTCGGCCACGCTGCCCCCACCACCACTTGTACATGCCTCTCCTGCCACTCGTACCTTCCCACCATGGTCCTCCCTGCTATGCACCCCCTCCCCACCATGCATGCTGCCCCCATTTAAAAGTTTTAAAGTAGTTCATTTCTCTGTTTACTCTCCTTTCCTTTGCTATCATATTAATTCCTTTCTAGCTTCCACACTTATTTTAAAATTTTGTAAACTACTTTGCATTTGTGTAAAAAGGTGGTATAGTAAATAAACTGAACCATAACCATAACTATACATTTTGAAATACCCTGGCAGATTGAGATATGTGAAACTTCTGACCAGTTATCTATCTTCTTCTGCATTAGACTGCACTTCAGTAAACCGTTTTGATATAATTCCAAAATGTATGCCAAAATAAATAAATGAATACAACTAAATAAATAAAAAAGGAGACACATTGTACATGGGGTGTGACTGTTCTAGGATTTAAAATATAAATTATGCCCCCCCAAAAGCTTGATACAATACAATGTGCTTAATAAAATGCATATTTTAGTTGTGTGGTTAAATTGATTAAAATCTACTATCGAGTTCAGGGCTCAATGATACATGAAGAGGAATTCTGTATTCTTGTATAATTGTTCCAAGGCTAAGTCAACCAATCTGTCCGTCCCTTACTATTTTTTTTTTATTGCATATATTTAACTTTTATACAACCAAACATACACCAAATTGTCCATTGTTACAATGACATGCTAACAATCAAAACATGGCCATCCCACCCCCCTCATAAGAAAACAATTGAATAAATGAATAACTCATACCAAATGGAAAATATATTAATAATAAAATTAATAATAATAATAAAAACAATCCCGACCCCTACCCCCCCCCCCCCCAAGTGCCCAGCAAGCCTATCTACAAATCAGGGCTAATTGCCAGCATCAAATATAGATAATCTAACTATCAGAAAATGAAAAGAAAAGTAGAAAGTTACAGGAAAAAAACACATACGAATCTAGTATTTGCTACACCATACCCACATACCCATCCAGAGCAGGCCATCTCTCCAACCTCAGAGCCTTCCCCTCAAGAGAAAGGAGTCTATCTTGGGCTTTCTCAAATTTGCTGTAAAGACAAACCTGGGACCACCAGTTTGCCCAGTTTAACTTTGTATAATCTTTCCAGGTTGACAGAATCAATTTTAAGGCTATCATCAACATGAAAGTTAATAAAAAGAAATGCTTCTTGTCCAACGATGGGATCTCTGCTAACGATCTCAGGGTAATTATGTTCCAGGAGAGAGGGCAGGAAAAAAGAAGAATCTGCTGAATTCTGGACCAAATTGGCTCCCAAAAAGACCGAAGAGCAGGACATTCCAGGAACATATGCCGCACGGTCCCAACTGTCTCCTTACAGGTCCAACAGGAGGGAGAACCCCCCGCATGACATTTGGCTGATTTTACTGGGGTGATATACGCTCTGTGTGCAAAAAAAAACATCGATTGGGTGAGTGCTGCAGACCTCGAGCTACGAATTAAGGTACCCCAGAAGCGACTCCACGTTTGTGGTAGTATAGGAGTCCCCAATTCTTCTTCCCAGACTTTCCTTAGACCCAATAGTGGCTTTGAGTAGTAAGTTCGGATTAATGCATATAGACTTGACATTCCACTCCTTCTATCAGCAGCTTCTTCCATAATGTTTTTCAGCCCCCACTGTTGGTCCAAATCTCCAGAGCTTTGCTTTACCCCGGCAATACAGTGGGTAAGTTGCAACCACTGGAAGTGGCCAGAAGAAAGCAGTACAAATTCCCTTCGCAGTTCGATAAAAGGCTTCCAAGCCCCTCCTATTACCAGCTGCCCAACTGTCCAGATTCCACACCTCTGCCAGCTCTCCCAGGCAAATGTTTTCTTGTTGATTTTGAACAGGGGGTTACACCACATCGGCATGAGAAGTGAAGGCGAATTTCGTCGCTCCATGATAGAGCCAAACCACTGAAAGGCCTCTTGAGTGGCAAGTATAACTCGACCTCCCCTGAGGGACCCCGGACCCTTCATCCCCATGAGCAGCGGCATTGGATAAGGTCTGACCATGCGTTCCTCAATCTCCAGCCATCTGGCCTTATTTTCAGACGTCTCCGCCGTGGACCAGGCACTGCCTTGTTTCAGTATGCTAGCCACATGATACCAGTAGAAGTCAGGGAAGTGAACTCCCCCATCTGTCTTATTCGCCTTAAGCTTCTGTAGAGCTATCTGGGGGGTTTTCCCTTCCCATAGAAAGTGACTAATGATTCGATCTAGAGCTTTGTAAATGCTGCGAGGGAACAGAATAGGAACCATGGCCAACTTGTAATTTATCCGCGGCATCAATACCATCTTAATGGATTCAAGTCGCCCCCACCAGGAAAGATGCAGGGGAGACCATTTTAAAGCAAAGGATCTTGCATCCATCAATACTTGTTCTTTATTTATCTGGATCGTTTTCTCTAAAGGAGCACAGTACTGCACCCCCAAATACTTTACAGTAGAAGCTTCCCATTGAAACGAAAAATCTGCCAGCAAACTCTTATGAGCAAGGTGATTGAGCGGAAAGGCAACAGATTTCGTGCGATTAACTGTATATCCCGAAATCTGGGAGAAGTTGTCAATTAACTTCATCAGAGGAGCGAGTGATTCGGGGGATAAGAAAAGTAATAAATCATCCGCATATGCCGACAATTTGACTTGCAGATCCTTCACTGCTATGCCCTTGACCCCTCCATGCTGCCGGATGGCCAGCAACAATGGTTCCAAGACAATATTAAACAGAAGGGGCGACATCGGACAGCCCTGCCGCGTTCCTCTCTGCAGATCGAAAGAAGGGGAGAGATCACCATTAACCATCACTCGTGCTGTAGGTTTGGCATAAAGAACACTTATCATTTCGATAAAATGTAGCGGGCAACCGAACCACTTCAGAGCTTGAAACAAGAAAGGCCACTCCACCTTGTCGAAGGCTTTTTCCGCGTCGACTGATAGACCAATATATGGCACATCAGCGTTGCCTGCTACATCCAAAAGATTACAGAACATCTGGGCGTTATCCGCTGTAGATCTTCCTGAGATAAAACCACATTGGTCTGGATGTATTAAATGCTGCATCACTTTATTTAAGCGGTTAGCCAAGACTGTGGAGTATAACTTGTAATCTGCATTTAGAAGCGATATTGGTCTATAGTTACCCATCTCCTTCGGGTCTCTGCCAGGTTTAGTTAACACGATTATTGTTGCACCAGCAAAGGCTCCAGTGTTACTTGCCTGCAGACACAGTTTCCTGTAGTAATCCAGCATATGAGGCGTAAGGTCTTTGGCGAAAACCTGGTAGAATTCTATTGGAAGCCCGTCTGGGCTGGCCGCTTTACCACTTTTCATTCCCGAGAGGGCAACCATCAGCTCGTCCATCTCGATTTCCTTGCCCAGGTAGGAACATTGCTCCTCATTCAGCCGGGGGTGATCAATTTGCTCCAGGAACCGCAAAAACTCCGACTCTGTACAATCCATGTCCGAGTGATATAGCTGCTCATAAAATTTGCGAAACGCAGCCAGAATGTCCGCATTTGCAGCCAATGACCCTCCATTTTCCTCCTTTAAGGTTGCTATATGAGATTTCTCTCGCTGTGCCTTCCCGCGGGCCGCCAGAATTTTCCCGGCTCTATTACTCCCGACATAGTATCGGGCTCTTTGCTGAAATATGTTCCGCTCCACTTCCTTATTTAATATCATATTGTACTGGAATCGTAGCTTTTGTAATTGCGTCAACACTGTGAGATTAAATTTTTTCTGCAGGAGTCTCTCTCCAGCTCTTATTTTTTGGTCTAGATTGCACATTTCCTCTTTCGCTTGTTTGTGAGCAGCAATAGAGAAGCTAGTAATTTTTGCCCTGATCAAAGCTTTAAAGGCCTCCCATCAGGCCCACAGAGAAGTATCCGCAATTAGATTAGTGGCAAAAAACTCTTTGATGGCCTGCTGTATACTCTGCTTGAAAGCTTCGTCCGCTAGCAGCGAATGAGAGAAGGACCAGACACGATAGCTGGAATTTCCTGCTGCCATATCCATCTCTAGGGTTATCGCTGCATGATCCGATATATGTGAGCTTAATATCTCCGCCCTCTGGACTCCATGCAGCAAAGATTTGGAAAGCAGAAAGAAATCTATGCGTGAGAATGAGCCATGGGGCTGAGAGAAAAATGTAAAATCTTTTTCTATAGGATGCAAAGCCCTCCACGCATCAATAACCCCCAGATCTTCCACCACATTTTCTAAGACCACCCGGGCTCTACTTTTCCTATCCACTCTTCCAGGTTTACAATCCAGAAGGGGGTCAAGCACCATGTTGAAGTCGCCCCCAACTATGATTGGAAAATCTGCCACTTCATGTAGGGCCGCAGCTAATTCTTGAAAGAACTGTGGGCTGTCTGAATTTGGAGCATATAAATTAAAGAGGGCAAATTGCAATCCACCCACCTTCAGCATAGCATTAGCCCAGCGGCCTTCATGATCCGCCCTGGACGAGATCACTTGAAAATTCAGTACTTTATTCACCATCGAGATTACACCGCCTTTTTTCCCATTAGCGGGAGAATGCGCGACTAGTTGGTATTTCCCAGCAGCTACCTTCAGCGCCTCTTGAGTTGACAGATGCGTCTCTTGCAACAACACTACGTCCATCTTCAATTTCTGGCAATAAGTTAGAATCTTTTTCCGCTTAGACGGATGACTGATGCCCTTTACGTTTAGAGAGATTATTTTAAGAGCATTCATGAGGAAAGCCTAATTGAGATCCTGCACTAAAATGATGAGTCTGCTCCGGATATGACTTAGCCTGGAGATGCTGTAGCAAATATAGAACAGTACAAGACTTGCAAGGCACCACTAAACCTCCGCTGTAGGGGAATAAAAAAAAAGGGTGAAACAGTGCGAAAAACATGATTACCGCTGCCCAACCCCTATATACTATAGACCTCCCAACAAGCCCCCATCAAATACACATAACAGTAGAATGAAGCCTTCATATACCACACGTATTATACAATTTACCTACTATAGATCAAATACACTATACATGTACAGTATTGGATACTACAAACTTCCCCACCCCCCTGACCAACCTTACTTCCACTACAGAATCCTTCTTAGCCTTCCCCGCTCACAGGAAACAAAATAACACAAGCACAGAAGGCAAAATAGAGAATAGTAGTGAATCAAAAAATCACACAGTACTCTGCGCTGAGTGTCTCAGTCCAGGCCTGGGTCATAACCCTCCTCCCAGGGCTCCAGCTATCCTTTGTGGACGTTTCCACATCCATCTACATGGGAGCACATGCCCACATGAGCAGAAAAATATGCACATCCTTAGGCAACACTACCAGTCATTGCATCCTCAATGCTTCATGATCCTCTATGAATTGGGCTGCCGCCGCTGGATCGTTGAATGCCTTCGTTTGATTATCTACGGTGTTCTTGAATCGCGCAGGGTAAAAGAGGCCAAACCTCGCCTGAAGCTTTTGCAGGCGCGGACGTAGTTCCAAAAACTGTTTCCTCTTGATCACAGTTGACTTACAGAAATCAGGGTAAAACGCTATATTATGTCCTTCAAATTTCAATGGCGACTGTTCCTTAGCTGCTGCCAGAATTTGAACTACTTGCTGATGTTTTAAAATGCAGAAAATAATCGGCCGGGTCTTGCGATTGTGAAGCCCCACTTGAGATGGCACCCGGTGGGCTCTCTCTATCTCCATCGGAGAGGAGAACTTCAGGCGCAAGACTTCAGGGAGAAAATTCGTTAGAAATCTAAACATGTCAGCGCCCTCCGCTCCCTCAGGGATGCCAACCAGCCTGATATTATTGCGCCGCGACCTGTTACTCAGATCTTCCAAGTTGGCCTCTAGCTGCTCAATTTTCCAATAGGCCTTGTTGAGTCTACCAATTTGCTCCTCGTGCGTAGATAGGGCCATGTCCACCCTGTTCATCCTGCCCGTTAGCCCCTCCATCTGCCCCTTCAAATCCTGTATCTTCGATTGTACCTGGGCCAACGTCTCCCCATTACCGGTCACCAGAGCTCTGACTGCTCTAATTTCTCCTAAGATTTCTCTTGTTACCTCCTCGGAGTCTTTTGAGGCGGCCATCTTGAGTGGGGAGGGAGGATCAGCTTTAAGTCTCTTGGAGCCTGCATTCCCGCCAGCCGCAAAGTCCAATTTTGTAGGTTTCCCACTCGCCATGACTTCCACTATCAAGCACCACGTAGCAAATATCGGGAGGCAACTTATTCTGCGAGTATTCGCTGGATTCTTGCTGGGGTTGAGAGGAGCAACTCTCCTATGCAGCCATCATGCTCTCCCGCTGGCTCCACCTCCGTCCCTTACTATTTTAAGAAATACCACCTCTGCACCTCAGTTTCCCAGTGTTGTAGCTGAGTATTATACTTTCCATAGTGTTCAAGGCAGGGTAGAATCTGAGCAGCATCTGATCTCTGATCTGAGCAGCATCTGATCTCCAATTAAAACAGGAAAGAGAGAAAAAAAGAACAGCAAAGAACTAAAACCAAACAGAGAAGCCACCACACTGGGCCAAGCAGTCCATAAAAACCTCCTTGAGTCTTTAGAAGTGACTTGATTTTCTTGTAGGAGGTCTGTTGTAGTTATTATGTAGTTCTTGTAGGGGACTGTTGTAGTTATGGAAGGACAGACTAGATAGGCCATGTGGTCTTTTTCTGTCGTCATATTTCTATGTTTCTATGTTTCTCTGATTATGTATATTGGAGGGAAGAGCATTCCAAAGGGGTGGGGCTAAAAAGCCCACATGCCACGATGCTTCCATATGGGAAGCAAAGATACGGTAGACGGAGTAACAAATAGATTGTCATTTAGTGAATGGAGCATCCAAGAGGGCCTATAAGGAATCAGGAGGGTAGAAGTTAGAGTGGAAAAACAATATAAAAATGCCTTATGAGTAAGAATCAGAATTTTGAAATGGAATCTGTATGGAAAAGGTAACCAGTGTTAAGGAATAAACAGCGGAGAAACATAATTAAATTTAGAGGTATTGGCAAGTAGGCAAATAACCATATTCTGAATCAATTGTATTTTTTTCTGATTTATGGACCAGAGACTGCAATAGACTGAGTTGCAATAATTGATGTGAGACACTACAAAGTTGTGGATAAGGGTGTGTAATGCACTAGCAGAGAAACAAGATTTGACTGAACAGATTTTGCATAGTGAAAAAAAAACATGATAGTACAAAAATTATGCCTAGATGTGTAAGAGAACTAACCACTGGGATAGGAGCTGTGAGCTGTGAGTGCAGAAAAAAGGGAGAAGTGCGACTTAGGCTTATTGGCACTATTTTATGATTTTAAATGTTTATTTATAAGTCATTTCAATAATACAAATCAAGCAATATCCTTAAAAATAATAGAAATAGGGAAGATACAAGTTGAAAATCACCCAAAATAGCAAAAATAAATACAAATACACTTCCCTCTAACAATTTAAGGGAGGAGGATCATATTAGAAAGAAAGGAGGCCAATATCAACAAGCCCATACACCAAAGAAATAACACACATATAAGAAAAACTGGCAGCTTAAATCCTCCAAACAATACAACCAAAATGAGAGCCAGAACTTCAGTCGGAAGGGTGACCATCAAAGAGCCAGAAGAACTCTGTGCATCCAGAAAACTTCACAATTGCTTAGGATCATAAAGCATATATCTACTATTATCACATTTCAACAAACATTTACAAGGAAATCTAAGAAAAAGAAAACATCCAACGATTCTACTTCTTGGTGTATCAGGAGAAATTGGCATCTTAGTTTGAGTAACAAAAGAAATGTCTAGGAAAACCCAGACTTTGACCAAAAAATTGTTTTTCTCTATTATGAAAAAAAAATCAAAGGATCCAGGATCTATTAGGTTCAAGAACAAAGGATACCATCAAGGTTGCTCTCTGTGATCCTTCAACTGCAGAGCCTTCCAATACTTGAGTGAAATTAAGAGTATCCATTGAGGCTCCCTCCTGTCCAGCATCCACTGCAACATGTGATAAGGAAGCTTATCATAGCTCAGGAAGGAGCTATAGAAAAGGTGAAGTGACTCTGAACAAGCAACCTGTCAGTTCTGGTAGAAATAAGAAAACAGAATTTTCCCATAAAAGACTACCAGTCCCAGAATGCACCAGGTTTCCAACAGCCATTAGAGGAGCTGAAGTGGGAAAACATGTGTTCAATCAAGAGGGCTATGAGGTAATCCCCAAGCACTCATCTCAAAGGGCAGGGCCTGATTCAGCACAGCTGCGCTGTGCTAGGGTGGAGCACTCATCAAAGCAGAATAAAGGTAGAGTTTATTCTACAGAGAATTATCCTTATCCTCAGCTTGGGCGTCTTCATCATCTGGAGGATCATCAGAAGCAGAAGCCAGAGCGGACGGACAGAGAGGGCAAGAAACCCTTTGGAAGAAATAAGAGAAAAGCATTTGGGAGGCCTAAAGGAGTCCAGAGCAGTACGTATACTGGGAGACATTCAAAAGGCAAGCTTACACCATTGGACTGGGGAAAGCCAGAGGAATGGTGCTGCAGAGCTAGGAATCTCCAGATGGTACCTGTGAGGGAGACGGCTGCACGTGGAAGGGACCCTAGGACCCGTGCCAGAAGGTATGTGAAGAGAGACCCAGTGTCCATGGATCTGGATTGGAAGGCTGGACATAAGAACTGGACTACATACTGGCCAGGCTATTTAGAGAGGAACTCTAACAGCAATGGAAGCTCAGGTATGAACACTGATCTATGCCCTAGCTATACCCTTGAAAGACAGCAGGGAAACAAGTATTCTCCTGAGAATGCTCCATTGAGAAATTCCTCTGTGCCAATCCATGATATTGAACCCATGATTGTTGAAGAAGGGGGAGAAGTCTTAGATACAGGCTGTGAATACATGGATTGCTCTCTGTCTAAACTCCTTTGGTAATTTACTGTTACAAAGTACAACAACCATCACAAAGAAATACAAACTTGCTCTTTAATCTACTCAGAAAAGCTCCTGAGTAGGATTTTGAGCCACGCAGTAGAAAGCAAGCCAGCTAAGGGGTTTCAGCTGGGTAACTGCTAGCAATTGAACCTTACCTAATTGCTTGTGAGCTCTGAGGGAATCACTTCTGAGTCTATGTGTGAAGATATAAGGAGTTAACCTGAAAAGAACAGTTTTTCCCTTCTTTGTGGGTTTTGTTTGTTGATTAAAGCACTGCTAAGAAAATATTAGCTAGAGCCTACAAAAAAGACCAGTTTGTTACCAACCAGGTCTTTATTCTTTTGATTTGATTGCCTGATAAGTTCAACTGTTGTTTTCCTAATTTTGTTTTTCTAAGTTTAACACTGAAAGCAAGTATCCTGTTTTATGTGCTACCAAGCATATCTGTGTTGGGAGAAATAACCCCATAAATAAATATCTTATTGACTTTACACTCAAGCACAACTAATTATTGTGAGCGGCTGTGTCTGGTGTGAATGGACTGCATCTCCCACAATCCCTTGCAAACCATATTGATATATGCCTTTGCCAAGACTGTGAACATTCTCACCCAGGCACCCGTCTGACAAACACTACCAGACCTCTTCTTCATAAGCAAATAATGCACACTGGAGGTAGGAGGAATTGCCTTCTCAGGAACTCTCAATATGTCCAAGAGGTACTTCTTAAATAGTTCCACAGGAGAGATCATAGATGACTTGGGAAAGTTAACAAACCTTAAGTTCAAATTCTCAAATTTCTCTAATTGCCCATGTATATTAGAGTTATCCTATACAAGGGACTGAGAAGAAAAGGTGTCCACCTTCGCTTCAGAACCAGAACGAGTATCCTCCTGCAACTTTATCCGAACCTGAAGTGCCTGAGCGGAATCCTCCACTGTTTCAAGACGCTTGGGAACTGAGCTTTCCAGCTGCACAATGGCAGTCCAAATCACATCCAACATAACCTCTACAGGTTTAACTAGAGCACTGGTGTGAAGTTGTTTAATTGAAAAGGGCATAGATGAAAGAGTCCTGGTCTGCCAGGCAGCTAGATTTACAGAGTCATCTGCCGAAACCAGTGTTTGGACCCCACTCACACTTGCACCGGCAGCTGAAACAGCTTTCTCTTCCTGCTTACTGGACATTTCCAATGAAACATTCAGCACTCCAATGACCGGCAACTCCCCCGCTTTTGAAGCCAAACCAAATGGCTGGTCCTCGGCTGCTGTGGTTCCAAGTTGCACCGGACTTAACGGCGGTCTTGGCTCAACAGACAGATGACACTCTTCGGGGCTCAAACTGATGTCCAGTGCTGAAAGGGCCACCTCAGAGCCAACTCCAGCACTCATCCCAACAGACCCCTGTGCCCCAAGAGTAACAAACTGTGTTATACACTGTTGACCAGGGAGGGAATCACTCACAGGGTAAGTCTTTAATCTTCTTTCTCTTCTCCATCTGGGGCAAGGAAAAATCACTTCCAAAGAAAACCACAACAAACAGAAGCAGAACTCAGCCGACCCATCATATCACGGCCGGTAAGCTGCTGCCATCTAGGATCCCCTCCCCAAAACATTTTTTTTTAGCAATTTAATTTGTGGCTTTGTTTAGTCTGACAGTGGGAGAAAGAGAGGAGTTCTATGTTTTTTCCATAAAAGCTCAGCTTTTTGTGCCTGATGTTTTAGAAGTTTCAAGCTGAATGATACCATGAGTGAAAACATTTCCGAATGCAAAAAATGCGACAACGCGGGGCTACTTTGTTCAAGTAAATAGTCAGAGTGGAGTTCCAAATGGTAACTTCATCAGTTACAGAGAATGAAGAATAATCTTTTGGGAATAAATTCAAAACTGAGGTTAGGGTACTAGTGTCCACCCAATAGGTAGATCAAGTAAGTTTTGTATAAGAAGGAAGGGTGTCAGAAAGATACAAGACTTGTCGTTTGAATGTGAGAAGACTGTAATACATCCAAGATAACAAAGTAGCCTGAATGCAACTGATAAAGAAGGAAAGTGGTTCAGTGGAAAAAGACAAGGTCAAGGGCGTGACCTGCCTTATGGGTAAGAACATGCACTAAGAACATAAGAACATAAAAAATGCCATACTGGGTCAGACCAAGGTCCATCAAGCCCAGCATCCTGTTTTCAACAGTGGCCAATCTAGGTCACAAGTACCTAGCAGTTTCCCCAAAAGACACAGGTTCCACAATGCTTGTACTGGGACAAGCAGTGGATATTCTGAGTCCACTTTAATAATGGTTTATGGACCTTTCCTCCAGGATCATGTCCAAACCTGTTTAAAACTCGGCTACACCATCAGCTTTTACTACATCCTCCGATAGCAAATTCATGGGATCAGATGTTTGATTACACGTTGAGTAAAATACATTTTCTCTCTTATTAGTTTTAAATAGGTTACCCTGTAACTTCATTGTATGCCCCCTATTCTTTCTATATTTTGATGGCATAAACAATTTACTACTACTACTACTACTACTACTGAGCATTTATATAGCGCTACAGACATACGCAGCGCTGTACAGACATGTGGGAGACAGTCCCTGCTCGTCAGAGCTTACAATCTAGTCAAGACAAAAACACAGAGCTACCAGTCGAGTCAAGACAAAAACACAGAGCTACCAATCCAGACAAGACAAAGCACAGAGCTACCAATCTAGTCAAGACAAAACACAGAAGTCAAGATCTGAAAGCAACAGTGAAGAGGTAGGTTTTCAACCTGGATTTGAAGAGGGCTAGAGAGGGTGCCTGGCAAACAGACACAGGTAGCTTGCTCCAGGCGTCAGGCACAGCAAGGTAAACGGAGCAAAGTCTGGAGTTAGCAGTAGGAGTGGAGGGCATAAATAGACGTAATTTGTTAGAAGAGCGGAGTTCCCGAGAGGGGTTGTAAGGAGAGATAAGAGATGAAAGGTACTGAGAAGCTGCAGAGTGAATGCCTTTATAGGTCAGGAGGAATAGTTTGAACTGGATGCGGAAGCGGATAGGGAACCAGTGAAGTGACTTGAGAAGAGGAGTAATGTGAGTATGTCAGGGCTGGCAGAAGATTAGTCACACAGCAGAGTGTTGAATAGATTGAAGGGGAAAGATGAGTCAGAGGGAGACCAGCAAGGAGTAGGTTGCAGTAGTCAAGACGAGAGGTGATTAAAGAGTGGATAAGTGTTTTAGTAGTGTGTTCAGAAAAGAAGGGGCAGATTTTGCTAATGTTGTAGAGAAAGAAATGGCAGGTCTTAGCTACGAGTTGGATGTGATGGAGAAGGAGAGATAGGAGTCAAAGATAACCCCCAGATTGCGGACTGAGGAAACAGGGAGGATAACAGCGTTATCCACAGAAACTGAGAGGGGAGGAAGAGGAGGGGAGGTTTTGGGGGGAAAGATAAGGAGTTCGGTCTTGGACATGTTCAATTTCAGGCGGCGGTGAGACATCCAGGCAGCGATGTCAGAAAGGCAGGCGGAGATCCTGGTCTGGATTGCCAGAGAGATTACAGGCGTAGAGAGGTAGATTTGGGAGTCATCAGCATAGAGGTGGTACTGAAAGCCAAGGGAAGAGATAAACACCAAGGGACTGAGTATAGAGGGAGAAAAGGAGCGGTCCCAGGATGGAACCCTGGGGTACACCAACTGGGAGCGGGGTAGCATAGGAGGAGGAGCCGGCAGAACACACACTGAAAGAGCGATGGGAGAGGTAAGAGGAGAACCAGGATAGTACAGAACCCCAAAAACCAAGCAAGGACAGGGTATCGAAGAGAAGGTTGTGATCAACAGTGTCAAAAGCAGCAGAGAGGTCAAGAAGGATGAGGACAGAGTAGAGGCCCTTGGATTTTGCCAGGAACAAGTCACTGGAGACTTTGGTAAGAGCCGTTTCAGTAGAGTGTAAGGGATGAAAGCCGGATTGTAAAGGATCAAGGAGGACATGAGAGGAGAGGAAGTTGAGGCAGCGGCGGTGGACCGCACTTTCAAGTAGTTTAGAGATAAAGGGAAGGAGAGAGATGGGTCGATAGTTAGAAGGGCAGTTGGGATCAAGTGAGGGTTTCTTGAGGAGGGGTGTGACTACAGCATGCTTGAAGTCTGCAGGGAAGGTTGCAGTGGAGAGCAATAAGTTAAGAATATGAGAGATTGAAGGGACAACGGTGGAGGAGATGGGGCTTAGCAGATGGGTGGGGATAGGATCAGAGGAGCAGGTGGTGAGTTTGGAGGAGGAAAGAAGGAGTGTGGTTTCCTCCTCAGAGATCACAGGGAAGGAAGAGAGGGTAGTAGAGGTAGGGGGGGAGTTGGGAGTGAGGAGGGGTAATAGGGGTAATGGGGTAATGGGGAATTGGAGGGTGATCTTATGGATTTTGTCATGGAAGTAGTCAGCCAGGGTTTGGGCAGGAAGGGAGGGAGGGACCAGAGGCAGAGGCACCTTGAGGAGAGAGCTGAGAGTATTAAAGAGACAGTGAGGATCGGAGGCAAGAGAGAGTTAGTCAGATGGATGTAGTAGTCTTGCTTGGGAAGAGCTATGGCTGATTGGAAGGAGACAAGCATGAAATTAAAGTGAAGAAGGTCAGCACGAGAGTGGGATTTGAGCCAAACACACTCAGCAGAGCGGGCACAGGAACGTAGATAGCGGGTAGTGGATGTGAGCCAGGGCTGGAGTGTAGAATGCCTCACTGGATATGGGGTGGGCGGAGCAAGAGCATCCAGGGCTGAGGAGAGTGCAGCATTATAGGAGGTTACTGCCTCATCAACAGATTTAGATGACAAAGTGGAAGAAAGCGGTGAAAAAATGGCGGAAGAGAGAGCTAAGGGATCAATAGCATGAAGGTTTCTAAATAGGTTGGCGGAGACAGGACGAGGCTGAGGCGGAGGATGATGAATATTAAGACTTAAAAGGTGATGGTCAGATAAGGGAAGAATTGAGTTACAGAAGTTTGATCTACGTTTACCCTACTTAAGACCAAGATTCAATGCATAATCTAGGAGAAAGAAGCTCTAGTTCATACTGGGTCATCGGCATGACTATTCAAATCGCCCAGGATCAAAAGGTTAGGAAATTGGGCATAGGCATTGGATGATATTGAATGGAAAAGGCCCCAGGAGGTGTCTGGCATCTGGGGTGGGCAATAGAACAGTATGATGTGGAAATATTATGTTGATAAATCTATGATGTTGATAGATCTAATTTAAATAATAAAGATTCAGGGTAAGTGACAAAAGAAGATTCACATGTCACAGCCAACACATGTGGTGACAAAATTACGGCAAGACCCACCTCCCCCGACAGTCTGACCATGGGTGCAACAGGAAAGAGTTTGTGGCAGATAACCTTCATCACCCAGATATAGCCAGGTCTCAGTCAAACATAGCAGTGAAAAGTCAGAGTCCGTGATAAGGTCATGGACAAATGCAGTTTTGGAGCAAAGAGCACACATGTTTAATAGGCCAACATTAAGTACGACTGAGGCAGTCACTGCCTTAGTTGCCACCGGCCATGGGAAGACCAGGTGACAAATAACCAGCTGCCTTACCTCAGGATGCTGTGGAGGGATTCCCCTGGGGTGGGGGGGAGGGACGAGTGTCCCCATTGCACAGGAATTTTCTGAGGTGGGATCATGGACCCATGATATTGCTGTGCCTGCATATACTGCAGAGAACAGTAATAGTGTAATGCAAATGGGGAGAGGCAACCGACAGCAGAGAAGCACACCTCTCTTTCTCCTCGCACATTGCCTTTCTATTCTGTTCTACCTTTGCAGCTCTCGGCAGAATCAGGGCTCTTCACCCTTTCTTAGATGAATTTGCTATGACCATTCTTCTTTTGGGCACTGTAATTTCCTGCATTGAATACTGTAAAGTTTGTTTTGCCGGTCTTCCTCAGTATCAATTAAAACGTTTACAAACTATACAAAATGCCACCATCCGTACGCTCACCCAGGCCAGAAAATACGATCATGTGTCACTGCTCCTAAGTCAGCATCATGGGTTACGAATAGGCCAGAGAATACGGTTCAAAATATTAACCCTTACACATAACACTCTCCATAACTGTGCTCCATCATATCTATCTTCCTCCACCTTTCCATACATCCTACAATGCTATCTATGACCACTGCAAGATCACCATCTCATCCTTCCCTTGCCCTAATGAATTAAATATGAGTCTACCTGCCATTCGGCCTTCATTTATCCTGCCCCGGCACTCTGGAATTGTTTCCCCTCTCATCTTAGACTCAAGCCCTCATTTCACCAGTTTAAACATCTTTTAAAAACACATTTATTCACCAAAGCTTTTGGCAGCGATCCTCCCCCCTGAGCTGCAGATATTGAGTAGTGTTTGTCTACCTCTTAACTATTCTGTCCTGTCCTGTATTGCAATGGATTTCTTATCTCTATTACAATTTGATATTTTACTTAATTTTATTGTAAACCACCCTGTATGCTCACAAAGGCTGGTCTATCAAATAACCAATAAACTATAAACCATAAACTAAAATAGCTGGATGACCAATGGCGTTGCAGCACCCAGGAGTTTCCCCAAGGAGCTCGCCCTACTCCTTGGGTGTGCTCCTCTGATGCGTGGATGCCACGGATGTCTGTGCTTAAATGCTACAAAGTCAGTTGGTGTCACCTTTCCGCGTTGAGGCTTAGACGGCCTGGAATGGCCCAGAGTGGAGAGTAGCACAATACATGTAGACCACCCACCAGTGACTGTGTTGCCATGCTCCAGGGCCAACTGCATCAACTGATACTGGCTAAATATATTATTAAATATATCATCAAGTAAAGATGATCTCACAAGCAGCCCCATTCAACTGAGAACATTACAGTTGCATGTGAGATCATTACATCTTCCAGGGGAGGGGGGAGACAGGAGGACTCAGAGGATTGCCCAGGCTACCTGCAAGCAACTTCAAAGAAAATCTGCTGTGGCGGTCACTCACCAGATTATTTGAAGAAAGTAATTAAGTTAAAAAGAGAAGAGCTCTGTGCTACTGAATGATGATTCACCTGATGCTGCCCATGCACCTCGTAATTTAATCAGTCTTACTCTGTTTCTGACTCAGAGTAGGACTGATATAATTACTAAATGCACCAGCAGCATCAAGTGATGATTCAATTTCTCTTTCATTTAATTCTGCCACCCCTAATATTCTGCCACCTTAAGTAGCCACTTAGTTTGCCAAATGCTAAGGCTGGCCCTGCGTTAATGCCCTTCCGCATCAGCCCCTTCCAATTTCAGCACCCCCTTTAGTGTCAGCTCTCCTCCATTTACCCTCTCACTGTTCATACCCCTTCCAGTCCCAGTAACTCACCAGAGTCTGATCCCTTGCACTTTCAGCCCTCCCAGTGTCAGCCCCCTTCCAGTCCCAACCTCCCCCTAGTATCAGCCCTCTTCCAGTCCCAGCCCCCAATATCATCTCCCTTCCAGTCAGACCTCTTTCAATCTCAGCAGCCCAGCATCAGTCTATGTCCTGTCCTAACCTTAGAATGAATCCTCTTCTGGTATCAGTACCTTCTTCAGCATCAGCCCAAGTCCCAGCCAGCCCCTCCTCAGCTCTCAACATCCATCACCTCCTTTCCTTGCCTTCACTGCAGCTGGATTGATTTAAAAAGCCAAGGGCACATTGTATTTTGCTGTCACAACTGTGATGCCTTGCAAGCAACCAGCACTGTGGCATTTTTAAAAGCAAATACAAACATTTCCTGTTTCCCACAAGAAACAGGAAGTACTTGTTGCTACCTTTAGAAACATCATGGATGATCCAAGATGGCGCTTGAGGATGCACCTGGCGTAGATGGCGAGATGCACCTGGCTATTGCTCCTGTTGATCGCTTGTTCCGAAGTCACCTCTTCTCTTCCTTTGGGGAAGAGGAAGTGGAAAGGAAGACCATCGCTCCTGGAGGGTGCCCTTCCTGCCACTTTATGACAGATGACACTGGAAACTTTTGGAGTGCTGTCCGCATCTCTGGTTTCAACCCCTACGGTCCCAGAAGCATTTTGTTAGCTGATGCTTTAGAGCTCCTGCAAACCCAGGAGGTGAGCTTGGGGGTTTACCGGGAAGTGCACCAGTTGCTGCTTCATCCCTTTCGGGGTGAGAGCAGTTGAAGGAGGGAATGCTGCCCTGATGAGATCAGTGGATTCCATTGTGATGGAGCAGTCTAAGGAAATGGAAGTATTGGCTGGAAGAATGGACACTATAGAATCTACTGTGGCTAATCAATGGGCTGCGAGTGGTATGGTGATGAAGGACTGTACTATAACAGCTGTTTCATGCTTTTACTGTATGTCCTAAGCCCCAAAGAACCCTTCTTCAATCCCTCAAAGACAGACTTTAAGCTGCTATTTTTTTCTCCTTTTCAATCCTAAACCCCACCTATCACTTTTTTCCCACTCTATGCAAGTCAGAGACACAATGGTTCTCTAGGGTTTGCGCTGGGCTGTATGTTGTAACCCTGCTGTGAAATCATAAGCCTGTGGGATTTGCAAAACTCAAGTAGGAATATGTTTCTCTGGCTGCCTATCAAGGATTTATAGCATGATTGGCTCAAGTGCCTCATGCTGGCTACTGATTACCCCTTCTTGATCATCTGGAGCCACTTGCAGATTGGCTCCAGTTTGTCTGGCAGCACTTACATGCTTGATGAAAATGAAGTTTATGAATGGTGATTTGTGCTCAGTTGCTTGATACCAGAATGGTCCAAAAATCATGATTTTTATTCATTTTTTCATTCAAACAAAAAATAACGCACATATATATTATGCAAAATCTGGGCTCCAAAGATAGCCCGTATATGACAACTTTTTAAGGGGTTCAATGGAGGCTTCCCAAACCACTAGAACAGCGGTCTCTAAAAGCTAAGATTCATCATTGGCTTCCACCTTCCCCTGTAATAACACAGGTACACTAAAAAAATTTTTTTTTAAACTGCCTCTAATGTTTCGATTGATTTTTACGTTTTTTGGTGCGCTGAATCCAAATCTGGTAACCAATTTGCTCCATCACGTACAGATGCTTTGCTACATTGGGTTAGCAGTTTGAGGTGAACGTTTCAGATTTAGTGCGATCGAGATAAAAGTTTCTTGGATGAATTCTTTATACTAATTGTTTAGTAGTTATTCAAATAAGAATAAAGAAAATTGTAACAAGGCAGCACATAAGAACAGAGTAATGTCAACAAAACACACTGTGATGGTAGCAAAATTGTCTGCACTTAAAACAGCCACATACATGTGCACAAACATTGAGCATATAAGAGCGAGGTTAGACACAAAGCAAAGCAAAGAAATGTGCAAAAAATGTTGTACAGGTATGTGTATGTAAGAATAGAAAACGCAAACCGCACCATTGCAATACATGAAGACAAACACCCGATGGTGTGAAAATAAAATTCTAATAAATGAGATCCGACACTGTGGTAATAACTAGCAAATTTTTATTTCAAAGTTTAGTAAAAACACGATATTTGTCAACACAGTTTAGATTTTAAAGTCATTCTTGGGTCAATCAATCTCCTGGTGGGCCCATTTCTTCTTCCCCCGAATGCTTCTCTTGGTGCGCTGCTTGGCGTATTTTTCATCTGGGGTTTCCCGCAGCAGCAACCAGCAGAAATCAGCCATCATAGTGGTGTTCCATCTTCCTTGGTACCTTCTCTCTGCGTCCTTGATGTCCTGGTGAAAACTTTCACCTTGTTCTTCACTGTACGCCCCCACGTTTTCGGGAAAGTAGTTCACATGGGAGTGCAAGAAATGGACTTTCAGGCTCATGTTACAGCCTTGTTCTTTGAAGGCATTGAGCATCCTGGCAACAATATCCTTATAGTTCTCATCCCGCCTGTTCCCCAAGAATTTGAGAACAACATCCTTGAAGGAATCCCAGGCTTCTTTTTCCTTCTCAGACATCGTTTCAGCGAATGCTCCATCTGAAATGAGTTTCCTTATATCAGGGCCAACAAACACTCCTTCCTTTAGCTTTGCTTCAGAAAGTCGGGGGAACTTTGAGCAAAGGTACCGAAAGCACTCACCATCTTTTGGAAGGGACTTGATGAATTGCTTAATGAGACCCAACTTAATGTGGAGAGGTGGTAATAGAATTTTATCACGAGGTACCAAGCTCTCATGAAGAACATTTTTTCTCACCGGGTCTCAAATACTCCCGAATTGGCCAGTCTTTTTTCCCCCAGTGTAGGTCGCGGGCCCGGCTATCCCATAAGCAAAGGAAGCAGGGATATTTGGTGAAACCGGATTGCTGCCCTAATAGCATGGATAGAATTTTAAAGTCTCCACAAATCATCCACTTATGCTCATCATAACGAATCTTCTGAAGAATCAGGGCCAAATTCTCGTATTTTTCTTGGAGAATAACAGAGTGAGCAATAGGAACTGAAGCGAATGTGTTGCCATTATGAAGAAGAACACCTTTTATGCTGTCTTTTGATGAATCAATGAACAGCCGCCATTCAGCAGGATCATACTTGAGTTTAAACTTTTCCATCACTCCGTATATATCGTTGCAAAATACCAAATCTTCCTCTTTGCTGAAATACTTCAAAAATTGTGTCTCGCGGTTGCGGTACCAATAAAAAGTTGTTCCTGGTGACAATAGATTTTTCTGTTTAAGCCGAGAACCTAGCAGTTGGGCAGCATCTTTTGGGAGTCCTAAATCCCGGACTAAATCATTCAATTCAGCTTGAGAGAAAAGTTCAGGTTTCGGATCTGGTTCAGTTTCAAACTCGGAAGTACTGGACTCATCGGGAAAAGCCATCTGATGAGTCTCATCATGATCAGAACCGTCCACACAAATATGATCCGAAGATTTTGGTGGTTCAGGCACAGGTACTTTGTTGCTATGAGGCATAGGCCTAATTGCTGAGGGAAGGTTGGGGTAACTTATTACGTTCTTATTTTTTAAGTTGTATCCCTTCACAATGCAAGAGCAAAAATAGCAGTCACTGCTGTGATCTCTTTGTTCACGCCACATCATAGGTATTTCGAAATGAAATGCTTGTTTTTTACCTTTCATCCATAAGCGTAGATCTTCCTCACATGTCTTGCACACTTTCTGAGGAGCCCATGGTTTGTCTTGATCGCCTAACTTCAAACCGAAATAGGCGAAATATACTTTTTTAATAAATGCAGAAATGTTCCTCTGCCGCTTTTTCACGGTATATTCCCCACAAATAAAACAAAAACTGTCCGGAGAGTTGACGCAACCTCTGGCTCTGTGAGCCATCACAAATACACAGCACTGCAAACTACAACTGTAGTGAACCACTTCGGAATAAAGCTGGATTACGACTGAGCAAACAAAAGGTAATAATCAACTTGCAAGAAACTGAAATTTGACAGGAACGTTCATGTCTTAACCACCGTGTTTGAGCGAGCGAACGAGGCGAGGTGAACAGGAAAGAACATGCGCCAGCGCGAGTACTGGATTTAGCCCCCCGCCTCCCAATTGTCCTGTTAATGTATAAAATGAATACAAAACACTCTAAAATATCATGAGGGAGTGTTTCTAGTTAGTTAACCATTACAACCTCTATTTTGGGCCAAGAAAATAAACTGCAGTCGGCTAAAAAGAAATTATGTGAACATTCCTTATATGGGTAAGAAATCTAATTTTGCAAGAAAACGTGATGTGATGGAACATTTTGGCTATTTTTCATGGATTCAGCACCCCAAAATCTATAGGAATCAGTTACAAAACTGGAGGCAGTTTTTTGGTAGTGTACCTGTGTAATTAATTCATACTATTTGTACACTTCTTTTTACTTCCTTTTTAACTTTATTTTTTTTATTTCAAAAACACCCACATCAAAACAATTTTAAAACGTGGAAAAAGGGGTCCCCCGGTCAACACATTGAAATGGCATAATATGACAATCAAAACAGTGAATAAACAAAGTACTTATCTGAATTTATCACTGATACAAAGCTTCACACCCATAGTACCTCTGCTACCCTTTCTTCCATTTCTATGATCTCTGAAGAGGAAACTGCACACCTCCTTTCCTCCTCCAAACTCACTACCTGCTCCTCTGATTCTATTCCCGCCCATCTTTTAAGCCCCATCTCCTCCACTGTTGTCCCTTCCATCTCTCATATTCTCAACCTATCGCTCTCCACTGCAACTGTTCCTGCAGCCTTCAAGCATACTGTAGTTACACCTCTCCTCAAGAAACCCTCACTTGATCCTACCTGTCCTAACTATTGACCCATTTCCCTCCTCCCTTTCATTTCTAAACTACTTGAACGAGCAGTTCAACGCCATTGCCTTGACTTTCTTTCCTCTCAAGCCCTCCTGGATCCTTTACAATATGGCTTTTGTCCTTTACATTCTGCTGAAACGGTTCTTGCCAAAGTCTCCAGTGACTTGTTCCTGGGAAAATCCAAGGGCCTTTATCTCATCCTTCTTGACCTCTCTGCTGCTTTTGACACTGTTGACCACAATCGTCTCCTTGATACCCTGTCCTCACTTGGTTTTAAGGGCTCTGTATTAACCTGGTTCTCATCTTATCTCTCCCATCGCTCTTTCAGTGATTGTTCTGGTGGATCCTCCTCTGATGCTATCCTGCTCTCAGTTGGTGAACTCCAAGGATCTGTCTTACGCCCACTCCTTTTCTCTCTCTATACCCAGTCTCTTGGTATGCTTATCTCTTCCCATGGCTTTCAGTACCATCTTTATGCTGATGACTCCCAGATCTACCTCTCTGCATCTAAAAACTTTCCGGCAATCTAGACCTGGATCTCTGCCTGCCTTTATGACGTTGCTGCTTGGATGTCTCACTGCTGCTTGAAATTGAACATGGCCAAAACTGAGCTGCTTATTTTTCCCCCTAAAACCTCCTCTTCTCTCCTCTCCTCTCCTCTTCCTCCTTTCTCAGTCTCTGTGGATAGCTCCTCCCTGTTTCCTCAGCTTGCAACCTTGGGGTTGTCTTTGACTTCTCTCTCCCCTTCTCCACATACATCCACCTGATAGCTAAGACCTGCCCTTTCTTTCTCTATAACATCAACAAAATCCACTCATTCCTTTCTGAACACACTACTAAGACACTTATCCACTCCTTAATCATCTCCCATCTTGACCATTGTAACCTACTCCTTGCTGGTCTCCCGCTGAATCATCTCTCCCCTTCAGTCTGTTCAACACTGTGCTGCACGGCTAATCTTCTGCCAGCCTCATCATGCTCATTTTACCCCTCTTCTCAAGTCTCTTCATTGGCTTCCTATCTGTTTCTGCATCCAGTTCAAACTTCTCCTGCTGACCTATAAGTGCATTCATTCTGCAGTTCCTCATTACCTTTTCTCTCATATCTCTCTCTACACCCCTCCTTGGGAACTCCGCTCTTCTGGAAAATTGCTTCTATCTGTGCCCTTCTTTTTTACTGCTAACTCCAGACTTCGCTCCTCTCACCTTGCTGCTCCTTATGCCTAGGACAAACTACCTGAGTCTGTATGTCAGGCACCTTCTCTGGCCCTTTTCAAATCTAAGTTAAAAACTCACTTCTTCACTGCCGCTTTCAGATCCTGACTCACCTGATCTCCTTTGTGTTTCCTTACCATTCCCCCTAGATGTATCCCATGTCTACACCTACTGTGTTGTCTGTCTTGACTAGATTGTAAGTTCTGATGAGCAGGGACTGTCTCTTACATGTCTGTTCAGCGTTGCTTATGTCTTGTAGAGCTATATAAATGCTCTGTAATAGTAGTAGTAGTAGTAGTAAAGAGACCAGCAAAGTAGACAATTCAGCACCAAAAAATATGGTGCAAAACAAGGCACTGCCGATGAACTCCATCTCCAACATTTAATATTCCAAACTCAATTCAAACAGCTTCATAAACGCATAAATGCAAAGCTCCCAATATTCCAGGCTTCAGACATGTTTCATAATGCTCAAAGCTTTTAGAGACTGTTGTCCTAGCGGTTTGGCTCTAGAACTGTTGATGCCTCTATTCAACTCCTAATAAATTTTTCATAAAAGGGTTATCTTTAGAACCCATTTTTCTGTATTTTGGTTTATTGATGATAGGGTGGGTTCAGCTGCAATGTTTTGGTTTCACCATGTATGTTATACACCATTTACATGTGTAAATGAGCATCCATGTGTAAGTGTTGATTCTAGAAAACATGTTATTTATATATGTATATATGCTGTGGCATGCAGAGATTTCAAAGAGATGTGTTCCACGTATGATTTTTTTTTTTTGGGGGGGGGGTCCTCCAAAGTTTATATATATTTAATAATTTTAGAATATCCAAGAAAATTTCTCTATGGGCAATTACATCAGCTTCAAGTCATGAATACCTATTGACTAACTTCTCTTTTGGACCTGAGGTTTGGAGGAGAGTTTGGGGGAGGAACTGTGCTTGTCTTTCGGGTTTTGAACATTGGCTAGAAATGGCAGATGTTTGAATTTTAAGTTAAACTACTGAATTAAATGTGCTTTACAAATAGACAACCCTATCACATGGACAGGAAAAGTGCAACATAATGTTCACCCCAAGGCAATCACATTTTGCCTCTCATAAAGATCGTATGCTTCTCGTCAGAGGTTCTGGAAGTATGAGGAAATAGAGAAATAGGGCTATGCATTCATTTGAAACGTCATGGGAAATGTCATCTCATTTCATTTTTACCCTAATATAACAGGAATAAATCTGAAATTTTGATTTTTTTTCCTGGATCGCCAATAGTGCCCTGTGCTCAATAATGCAGCTTATTAAGCAATAATACATACTATTGAGCAATAGTATGCACTATTTGAACATTAGTGCACACTACTGTGCAATAGTGCACTGTATTGATGACATTGTTCCCTGAAAAAATAAAAAACAAATGCTCAAATAAAATGAAAATCCCATAAACAAAAGGTGAAGTCAAACAAAATGAAATATTTGGCCTGCACACCCCTAAGAAATAGCTGTACCCAAAAAGCCAGCATTTTAAAATTTGAAATACAGCTTATAGCTGTAATTTATTAGAAGATGCCTATGAGAGAAGTCCAAAAATGCACCTATTTTATAAATGCAATATGAGTCCCCATGTGCCCTTATAAAATAGATATTTGCCCCTGCCAAGGTGTAAGAAGGGGTGGGGTTGAGAGCAAGAGATGGAGAGAGAAGGGGAGTATGTAATCAGCCCTCTAAAATGTTCTTAGATAATTCTGAGGTACTCAAAGTCAGAAGTTGGGTATGTCGGATGGTTATTTTAAAAGCAGACTCATGTGTAAATACCAGCATTTCCACATATAGATTGGCATACACATGCAAATGCCAGTTTAGAAGGGGGCTATTTACACATGGTGATACACACCAGGTTTGGGAAGAGGCTTGTTAAAGGCTTGGAAAGAAAGTGGTTTTGGCAGGCCTAAAATAGTGGCATGTATTCCCCATTTTGCAAGGGAAATCCATATCAGTTCTCCCAATCCCCTCTTATAACCCCCCAACCCCCCTCCAAGACATCCAATCCCCCACCACTCAAGCTATCCAATATCCTAGCATGAAACCCCCCTACGCAAACTCCTCAGCAACAAGAAACCCTCTCAGGACCCATGAGACCCCAGTGAGACCAAGGGAGGGGATTGAGGGATGGAGGTTCTGCCAGCATGAAGTCCTTTAGGGGTTTTTTACTTAAGGGGGGTCAGGTGGGCAGTCTTCATGCTGGGGGCGATCCTATGGGGAGATTGGATGCCTCGGTGCGTCAGGTGATGGGGGATCAGATGTCTGGGGGGGGAGGGAGGTTGGAAAGATCTCATATTTTGGGGAGATGGGGAGGATCAGGTGTCAGCCTCTGGTAAAAGGAATGTGGTTTACATAATGAATGTAATTATTTTGCATGCCTTTATTTGTAATTATCATTTATGTTTTATACTTGTTGATGTTTATGATGAACTGCCAAGAGCCTGATGAACTGCCAAGAGCCATAAAATGATCTTTCAGCAACTGAGGGAACATGAATATTATTAATCTCTAAAATATATCTAATTATAAATGCCAGTATTGCTGTGGAGTGCACGTCACCCAGCTTTGGCACTGGTTTTCTCTGTCCTTTGCTCCTTAATTTTAAGTGGCTTTTTGATTTCATGCATATGGTTGAAAGAGACCTGCCCTGTGATTGATAAATTCACCAGTTTTATTCTACTGATCATTTGAACAAAATGTTCTCTTAAGGTTTCCTAGTCTAACTTAATTAAGAACATAAATACACAATGTAATGCATTAGTTAGATAATCAATTAGGCCACTTATTATATGGTCAGTTTAGCCTGATATCAGCCTTATCTGACTGATCCCTTCCCCTGACAATCTTAATTCTTTTCCTCTCCATTCTCTGCCAAGCATCAAGTGGTTTTCTGCCCTTGATATACTAAGATTGCGTGACTAAAAAAACCTCAGTATACCTTTATAGCCACATATGTTTTATTGTATTCTGAATTTATCAGGAATAAAAACATCTCTATTTTTTCATATTATCAGAATTCCTCATAAAGCAAAAGTAAAAAAAGCAGTGGTACATGGTTAGTTTAACTGTGCAATTAATACAAAATGTTGAGCCACGAGCCACAGTGTTCACATATTGTAGCTTGAGGTAACATGGCAGCAACAGGCACAGCTACAGTGGAGGATGTATGATTCAGCTTCCACCTCCCTAGCTAATGCCATGATTGAAAAGCTTGCTAAAGGAGGAAGTTGGTGGTAGAGTGTCACAGTGGTTGGCAAGTGTAGGGACAGGGCCAACACAAGGATATCTGACACTCTCGGTAGATTTTCAGCCATGTTCCACCCCCTTAGGACACTGAAAGCCCTACACCCTAAGTCTAACATCTTCCCTCCTCTTCCCTACCCACTATCTGTTTCCAGCATTTTGCCTTCCCTTCTGTATGCCCCATGAAGCACATTCCAATGAGTGCGTGCAGGCCCCTGTGAGTCCAATTGGAATCGGGACGCACAAAGGCAGACCCAATTATGATCCCACTGGGGCTAGACGTGCCCTAAGGGATTAGGATCAGGTCTGGGCCTGTACGTGCAGGACGGCACCGGATTCAGATCGGGCTGAATGTACAGACTCCTGCCAGGGGGTCAATCAGGCTCCTGAATGGAGCTACGGTGCCATGGCTTCCCATTCAGGAGCCGCAATCCCCAGCCGCCGACCACAATCTTCTTTCCCCAAAGCCCGACCCTCGATCTGGTCTTCCATGTACCCTGTACCCCTGTACCCCCTCACCTCTTTTCCGCTGCCCAGGCCTGCCATCCCTCTGAGGTGGAATAAGTCCCCTGTCTAGATCCGAGATCCCAGACATATAGGGCCAACTTCAGAATTGGCCCTTTACGTCTTGGACCTCAGACCGCCCACTGTCTGCCCTCACTCTGCCTCCTGCCCCGTCTAAGCCTCCCCAAACAAAGTCCTCGTTCGTACGGGAAGACTTTTGCTGGGGATGGAAGAGGCGAATAGCAGGGATGGTTGCCCCAATGGGACGTCTATCCCTGCAATTCACGATACAGAATAAACCCCTATGTGTCTGTCATCACCCTTTCCCTTCTCCAAGATATCCAGCATCTTCCCTTCCCTACCCCTCCTTTACCTAGCATCTCTCCTTCCCTTGCAGTATCCAGCCTCTTTTATTTCCCTCCCCTATGTGACCAGCAACTCCCCTTTCCCCTCTTTTCCCATAGAGATATCCCTCTTTCCCCTCTGCTTGCAGCCACTACTACAGTCTTTCCTTCCTGCACTGAGACTTAGCCACAGCCAGATGAAAGGCGGTGATGCATCGGTCCTTGTGCTCAAGGGTTGCCATAACCTAAATCTTTATGATACAAATTTCCTGTCAGAGGGGGCAGGGCATGGCAGTGCTCGGGCATAGAAGTCCAACCAAGAAGCAAGATACCACGTAAAAAGGCAAAACAACCAAGTCTGGGCGTGGTAGATAAAGTCCGTCTTTATTACCAATCGTCACCAAGGGAATTCAAAACAACCCATATAGGGGAACAGCCAGCCAAACCCAACACAGGGGCTAAGCCTTCTTCAGGGGATCAATGTCAAGCTAAAATCATAAACATAAATATCAAAATAAAATAATATAGTGAAACAATAAAAAAAAATCAAACTAATAAAAAATGCATAATAGAAATCATCTAAAACACATTAGAAAACACGCAATATTTTTGCTTAATGGTCATCAATGATTGTAAACTAATACAATACAATATTAAAAATAACATGTAAAATGACTAAATATATAATAATAAATAACAATTAGATAAAACAATAATATAAATAAACCATAAATTTTAAGACGATAAATAAATAAGCATAAACCATGACTATCATACTAGTGACATATATGAGAAAGAAACGAAAAACAGGCATCACATATATGAAAGAGAAAATCCAACCTTGTCTCACTTGTGAACGTAAGATCATCCGTTCCAACCCTTATGTAATTTATAACAACTGATATGGAGAAAAAGAATAGCTTAAACATATAGTACAAGAAACACATTGCAATGAACTGTGTCATTGTAAAACTGAATGATTCCATGCGAGAGGAGCAGGAGTGAGCCCTGATATAACGAAATTAGGTCTTACCTGCTAATTGTCTTTCCTTGAACTTTCTCCGGGCCAGTCCAGGGAAAGGTAGGGTTGTCAATCCCCTATAGCAACTGAGGACTGAATGCTTCAAGTTTTCTGAGAGGTGAAGCCACTCCCCCTTAGGGCTAACCATCAGTCTCCTTATGACAAAGCAACTAAAGAGAAAAAACTGAAAAGAGTAGATTAACCCTTGAAAAACTGATAACAATCTATAGTTCTGGAACAACAATAAAGGAAGAAATACGCTTCCCTTGTACACTGCTTACAAATTTTTTTTTTTTTTTTTTTTTTTTAAATTAGAGTAGGTACTATAGAACTACCTGAGTGTAGCATCGTTTGTATGCGCCCCGCCCCCAGTTGTGCTTCTGGAGCGAAAACGCTGAGAAAATGACATGCTTTGACGATGCCGAAAAAAGATACGGACACACTGCTTACCAAATAGGCGGAACCCCAGGGTTGGACCCTGGACTGGCCCGGAGAAAGTTCAAGGAAAGACAATTAGCAGGTAAGACCTAATTTCGTTTTCCTTATCACTTCTCCGGGCCAGTCCAGGGAAAGGTAGGGCAGTACCAAAGCAGTACCTAAGTCTGGGAGGGACCCGCCAAACCTGAGATAAGAGCCGCGGCCCCCACCTTAGCATCGTCCCGGGCTTGAACATCTAAGCGATAATGCTTCGCAAACGCATGTAAGGAAGACCACGTTGCCGCTCTGCAAATATCCACCGGCGGAATACAAGCGAATTCCGCCCAGGAAGTTGCTTGAGCTCGAGTGGCATGAGCTCGCAACGTTTCCGGCAGAGATAGTCCGCGGACAGAGTAAGCTTCGGAAATGGCTTTTCGTACCCACCGGGCAATGGTGGACTTCGAGGCTGCGAGACCCTTTCGAGGGCCACTGAACTGGACAAAGAGTCTATCCGTCTTACGAATAGACTTGGAAATACGAAGGTAAGTCTTGAGAACGCGAGCTAGATCCAAATGCCGAAGCGCCCGGTCCATGGGAGAATGGGAGGAATCCGAGAAAACCGGCAACGCTATAGATTGGTTAACATGAAAAGACGAGAGGACTTTCGGCAAAAAGGCCGGAACCGTGCGCAGCAACACCCGCTCGGGAAGAAACTGCAAATAAGGTTCCCGACAAGATAAGGCTTGCAAATCCGAAATCCGGCGCGCCGAACACAAGGCGACCAGAAAAGCCGTTTTCCAAGAACAGTGCCGTATCTGCTGTGAGCAAATGGATTTTAAAGGAGAGTGAGACAACGCCTCCAAAACCACATTCAAGTCCCAAGGAGGAACCACTGAGCGAATTGGAGGACGGATAATCTTAGCCGCTCGTAAAAAACGACGCACATCGGGATGCGCAGAAAGTCGGCGCCGCTGCACCAGACCTCGAAAACAGGCAAGCGCAGCAATTTGAACCCTAAGAGTACTAAGAGCCAGCCCCTTGTCCAAGCCATGCTGTAAGAAAAGGAGAAGCTGCGGCAATGAAGAAGACATCGGCCGTATATTGCGCCGATCACACCAAGTTTCAAAAAGGCGCCAAACCCTGACATACGACAGAGAAGTCACCGGCCTCTTAGACTGCAGCAAAGTAGAAATCACTGAGGCATCATAACCTTTGCGCGTTAATCGCGTCCTTTCAAGAGCCAAGCCGTAAGCAAGAAGCGATCTACCCGTGGCATGAGAATCGGACCCTGATGGAGAAGATTTGCGCGGACCGGAAGAGGCCACAGCTGATCTACTAGGAGCCGAACTAGATCTGCATACCAAGGTCTGCGCGGCCAATCTGGAGCTATGAGGATCACCATCCCTCTGTGCCGAGCAATACGCTGGAGAACTCGACTCAGCAGCGGCCAAGGAGGAAAAACGTACAGCAGAGAATCCGGAGGCCAGGGTTGAACGAGAGCATCGAGTCCCTCGGACATGTGTTCCCTGCGCCGGCTGAAGAAACGATTCGCTTTGGCATTGCTGCACGTCGCCATCAAATCCATTGTTGGTTGCCCCCAACGCAAGGTGAGTTCGTGAAATACCGCCACATTCAACTCCCACTCTCCGGGATCGAGAAGATGACGGCTGAGATAATCCGCTTGCACATTCTCCGTGCCCGCCACATGAGCCGCGGAAAGCGCTAAGAGATTCTGCTCCGCCCAAGTCATCAGCGTGTGACATTCGGCCAAGAGAGAAGGAATTTTGGTCCCCCCTTGACGATTTATATACGCCACCGTGACTGCATTGTCGGAAAAAATCTTGACTGCCGATCCCTTGAGAAAGGAAGCAAATCGAAGGAGCGCCAGACGAGCTGCCCGGAGCTCCAACCGATTGATGGACCAGGAGCTCTCCTCGGGGGACCAAGTACCCTGAGCAATATGTGTCAGACAGTGAGCCCCCCAGCCGACCAGACTTGCATCCGTGGTAACCAACACCCAGGAGGGTTCCAGCAAGGAAACCCCCACTGACAGATGTTCCCGAACTAACCACCACTCGAGACTGCGTCTGACGAGAATCGAATAGGGTAGGCGCTGTGAGAGAGGATGAAGTTGAGGAGACCAACGGGACAACAAAGCCTGTTGTAAAGGCCGCATGTGTGCCTTGGACCAGGGAACCAGGTCTAGCGCTGCCGCCATGGATCCCAAGAGCTGTAAATAAGTCCATGCTGACGGAGTCGTTAACCGCAGGAACGCTTGAACCTGCTGAACCAGCTTGTCTATGCGGACTTCGGGCAAAGAGACCCTTCCCCGCTCGGTGTCGAAAAGAGCTCCCAGATAAACCATCCGCTGTGACGGAACCAAGAGACTCTTGGCCTGATTGAGAACCCAACCGAGTTCCTCGAGCAGCTGCACCACGCGAGCCGTCGCGGCGATGGAATCGATCAGGGAATCGGCCCTGATCAACCAATCGTCGAGGTATGGATGAACGCGGATGCTCTCTTTTCGAAGCGCCGCTGCAACCACTACCATGAGCTTCGTGAACATGCGGGGAGCTGTAGCCAGCCCGAAGGGCAACGCTTGAAACTGGAAATGACCCTCGGGAAGGGCAAAGCGCAAATAACGCTGATGCGACGGCCGGATGGGAATATGAAGATAGGCCTCTGTTAGATCTATTGAGGTCAGAAATTCTCCCGGTTGTACCGCCCGAATTACGGTACGAAGCGTTTCCATGCGAAAGTGTGGCACCCGCAAAGTACGGTTTACGGCTTTGAGATCGAGTACTGGCCGAAAAGAACCGTTCGGCTTGGGCACCACAAAATAAATCGAGTATCGACCGCAACCGTATTGATTGAAAGGCACGGGAACGATCGCCTGTAAATGTAAAAGGCGCGATAGCGTTTCCGCGATGGCGTCGGCTTTCCGCCCCGCGCCACTGGGTGACCTCACAAACGCGGGAGGTAAGGGGGACGCAAAATCGAGAGAATAGCCTTTCTGAATGATCTCCAACACCCACCTGTCGGAAGTAATGGTGGTCCAAGCCGTTAGAAATGCCCGTAGTCGCCCGCCTACCGGCACTAACGGCTGGACCAGCAAACCTTCATTGGGGCTTCTTAACGATGGGCTGAGGCGCCCCAAAGTAGGACTTGTTAAAGCCCCTGGCCCCCCGAAAGGACTGTCCACGAAAGCTGGAACGGCCTCTGGCATAGGGGGTAAAACGCGCCCCCCCGAAAACGACGGGAATCTCTGCCAGAGCCCCGAGATACGGATCCCGAGCGACCCGGCTTGGGTCTATCCTCCGGCAAACGGCCGCCTTTGGAATCCCCTAAATCCTTAACAATCTTCTCCAAGGCTTCACCGAAAAGCAACTTCCCCTTGTAGGGCAACTTACTGAGATGCAATTTGGACGACACGTCCGCCGACCAATTGCGCAGCCAAAGAAAGCGTCTAGCCGCTACGAGAGACGCCATAGTCTTAGCCGCAATCCGTAACAAATCATAGAAGGCATCTGCCATATATGCCGCGGCTGACTCTAATTTTGCTGCGTCGGGTATGGCAGAAGGTTGCTCACCCGAGCCGTCCCCTTGTAACCAGCGAATAGAAGCCCGAGAAACGTACGCCCCACATATCGCTGACTGCAGCGCCAGAGCGCTGGAATCAAAGGCTTGTTTAAGAAGGATTTCCAACTTCCTATCTTGGAGGTCTTTGAGAGCCGCTGCTCCCTCGACCGGAATGGTAGTCTTCTTGGTGACAGCGGAAACAATAGCATCTACCTTCGGCATGTGCAACAAATCCTTCACTTCCTGGGGAAGAGGGTACAAGCGTGCTAAAGCGCGGCTACCCCGCAGGGACGCTTCCGGACATTCCCATTCGGACTCAATCATTTGCTTGATCACCCGATGGAGAGGGAAACAGCGTTGTTCTGCTTTAAATCCCTGTAATAAGGGATCCTCTAAGGGTTCCTGCAAAGAGGAGGGAAGCAAAAGATGCAGAGCTGTTAAAGACTGAGAAATGAGAGCCGAAAGCTCCTCCTTACGGAAGACGCGGAAGACATTGGGATCCTCTCCCGGAGCAATCTCCCCTTCCTCCAAGTCTTCCGTCTCAAAATCCAAAGGAACCTCAGCTCCCACCTCTGAATCCCCCTGAGCCAGGGAAATGGCCGGATCCTGAGGAGAAAAAAGATCAATATAATCTGGCATAAAAACCTTAGCCTGAGATGATCCCTCACCAGGATCCGCAGGCTCGGTATTCCGTACCGGCAAAGGCATAGGAGATGAAACTGAACCTGAGAAGGAAACTGGCTGAGAGGATTTCATTAAAAACGCTGTATGCATAGCCAGAATAAATTCCGGCGAAAAACAGGAAGGAATCCCCTCTGGAGACTCAGAAACCGCATCAGCAAGCTTTGCTGGGCGTTTAGGCTCCTTAGATGTCTTAGATCTGCTTTTATGAGGCCGAGGCTGCTCCGGTACGGCAGACTCCATTGGAGACAAAATGGCCGCCTTTCCCGCCTTTTCGAGCGGTAAAGACACCTCCTGTGAGCCCTGCAAAGACTGCTCAGCCATGAGAAAAAGAGACCACGGTACCCGAAAGCAAAACCGCGAAGGAGAACGAACGCACCGGACAGGCACCCCCGAAAAAGAAAATGAAACCACGCGGCTCAAAAGCACGCGGCGGTACTTTATGAGGAAAAAAGCAGAAACGATACTAACTCACCACAAAAAATAAGGAGCCGGTCACGCGAAGCCGCTGCCAGCGGCAGGTACAGCAAGAGTTGTCAGCGCTACGGAGAGGTACAACTGGGGCCCCCAGGATCCTCTAATAATGGAGACGGAGGCAGGCAATAGGGCAGGCTCTACCCCGCACTGCAATCAGTGGTAGAAGTCACGTCTCAGCGCTCTTAAAGGCACAGAGTTAAATATAGATGTGCACAATTTGTATACCAGAACTATAGAAATCAGCCCTGCTAGAGCCAATATGGGTAAAACAAATAAAGAGAAGAGGGAGAAATTTTAAGACGATCCTCTATAGTTGCTGAGGACTGAAAGACTGATGGTTAGCCCTAAGGGGGAGTGGCTTCACCTCTCAGAAAACTTGAAGCATTCAGTCCTCAGTTGCTATAGGGGATTGACAACCCTACCTTTCCCTGGACTGGCCCGGAGAAGTGATAAGGAAAGAATGGTTATGATCAAGCCTTTTATAACTAAATTCGGGAGCAAGACAGAAGGGGGGGGGGGGGGGGAGGTTAAGAGCAGGGCTATAACGGGAGGACACTGCTGTCTATCAGTGTACATTGTCATTCCCCACTATATGTAAAACATCATCCGATATACAAAAATAGACTCTTATAGTTATCTTAAAAAACGACAGTAACAAACTGCAAATAAATATGGCTATAAACTTTACCTAGGCGCTATGCTGCCTTCCACTTCTGCCGAAAGAGAAAACGCCGGCATCTGATCTGAGCAGTATAAGCCTTTTATTAGCGGGAAAAGAGGTGAACCCTGTCCCTGACTGAAAAATATATGTGGCTCAGCTAGAATCTGAACTTTGTGCAGAAATAGGTGTAGAGGAAGGGGATATTCCAATTGGAAATAGCCTATTGGACACCAAAAATCAAGACTCCTCAGTAAGGACACATGATGGAGGATCTGTGTTCCGCTATCTCAGTGATACTGATGGTAAAATATTCTCACGCATTTCAGCAGAAATTATAGTTGACACAGATTGTATCCAGTGATGGTTCAGTCAGTTCACCAATGGTGTAGTCAGATTAAGTTGTTTGTTTTATAAAATAAGGGTTAGTTCCCGATGTTATCGTGGCCTAGCCGCGATACTGAGGAGTCTTTATTCTGGTGTCCAATAGACGATTTCAAAATTGGAATACCCCTTCCTCTACACCTATTTCTACACAAAGTTCATATTTTAGCTGAGACACATATATTTTTCAGGGTCAGGGTTCGCCTCTTTTCCCGCTAATGAAAGGCTTATACTGCGCAGATGCCGGCGTTCTCTCTTTCGGCAGAAGTGGAAGGCAGCATAGCGCCTAGGTAAAGTTTATAGCCATATTTATTTGCAGTTTGTTAAGATAACTACAAGAGTCTATTTTTGTATATCGGATGATGTTTTAGATATCGTGGGGAATGACAATGTACACTGATAGACAGCAGTGTCCTCCCGTTATATTCCCATTCTTAAGCCCCCCCATCTAGTTCCCGAATTTAGTTATAAAAGGCTTGATCATAATTATTCTATATCAGGGCTCATTCCTGCTCTTCTCACATGGTATCATTCAGTTTTACAATGACACAGTTCATTGCAATGTGTTGCTTGTGCTATGTTATTCTTTTCGGTTGGATTTCCTCTTTCATATACTGTATGTGATGCCTGTTTCGTTTATTTCTCATATATGTCACTAGTATGATAGTCACGTTTTATGATTATTCATTTATCGTCTTAAAATTTATGGTTTATTTATATTATTGTTTTATCTTATTTTTATTATATTTAGTCATGTTGCACCTTATTTATAATGTTGTATTAGTTTACAATCATTGTGACTATTAATCAAAAATATTGTGTTTTCTAATGTGTTTTAGATGATTTCTATTATGCATTTTTTATTAGTTTGATGTTTTCATTGTTTCACTATATTATTTTAGTTTGATATTTATGTTTGTTTATTTATTTATTTATTAGACAGATTTGTATACCACCTTATCCTACAATCAAAGTGGTTACATGACATCACAATTGGGGTTACATTTGACATGAGGGTGGTTTACAACATTTAACAAGAGGGTGTATAACAACATTTAGAGAGCACAATTGGAGGGTTACATTTAGCATGAGGGTACCTTCGTGAGTCTAGATGGGCTATGATTTTAGTTTGCCATTGAACCCCTGAAGAAGGCATAGCCAAAACACAGCCTGTGTTGGGTTTTGTTGGTTGTTTCTCTATGTGGGTTGTTTTGCGTTCCCTTGGTGACAATTGGTAATTAAGACTGCTTTTATCTACTACGTCCAGATTTGATTGTAGTGCTTGGGTATAGGCCTGTGCTGAAAGGGCTGCACCAGGTTGAGAGCAGTATTAAACTGCTCCTTTAATGCTGTAAGGCAGCCATGCTACAAATTCTTAAATCTTGTCAGGTGAGAAATAGAAGAGGACCTGAGGACCCTTTAAACAGTGGCACACTGATTACAACCATTTTTGAGCACACAATGAGTGAATGCCAAATTTCCCTGCTTCTCCAATTTGATCAGTTGTCCTGATTTCCCTGATAATGTCCAGAGTTGCGCTCAAAAATAACACAATAATATATGTGTCTATATACTTCTCAGCTAATTAAACAATAGTTAACCAGATCTTCAGATTTCCAAAGGTCTCAGTCTGTAGCCAGCCGGGCTATTTGGATAGAATCTCCACAGCTGTAGCTAGCAATCACATCAATGACCTTTTTATGGAAACCTATTTTATAAAACATGCCCCACACTAATGAAAGTGATAGTGATAGTTCCAGACTTTTAGACTTGGTGTTGAAAAGCGCATATGCCAAATCATTCAAATATTTCATATATTCATAAAAATAGCACTTAACTGGCACTGTGCTGCTGTGCTGCTGTGATCCAAGCTCTCAAAAATATTGCATAGGCTGGAACCTATACGCCAATTTATCTCAAAAGTGTTGCATAAGCTGAAGTCTGTACGTCAATTTCACTGAGTTCCCGACGCTCTCATTGGGGTCCCACTGCGGCGTTTCACTGTCCGCGGTTCATCAGGGGAACCTCATTGCCTTAAGTTCATGCTGAGAAAATAATACATAGCCTCTCATAAACTTCAAACTCGCTAATTTAACAGTCTATACACATCAAAGTGCACTTTTTCTTATAGTACTCACTGCAAAACGATGCTGCCGACCTTCCGTGACTTCATATGGTTTGATTCCTTACTGATTTAACCAACTGTTGAAAAAGCGCCGCGCATGCGGATTACTCGGGTTTACGAGTTTTTATAACACCCTGAATGATCAATGAAAAGTTCACATGACGCGATCACACAATGAGTAAGTGAAAACACTGCTAGCCTAGAAATTACATTAACATGGGATATCGTGAGCTACATCTACTCAATGTTGCTACTGCGTTACTGATGAAACTTCTCGTAATAATGTAACCATTATTACATGCAGCTCGTCAATTCTATGGACGCATTTAGCCCCATTGGCATAACTGTGTTAAGTTTAAATATCCATTGTTGCTCCTTGCGTGTCAATGTTTGGTCAAGTGATCGCCCTCTAGTCCCACGTTGCACCTGCTCAATTGCCAAACACCGGAATTGATCGAACGTGTGTTGGTGCTCCAAACTGTGTGCAACTATAGGGGCTTCAAGCCGACCACATTTCAAACGACTTCTGTGTTCACGCAAACGTGTCCGCAGCTGTCGTATTGTTTTCCCTATATACCAAAGGTTGCACGGGCATTGCATGCCATAGACTACTGCTTGAGAGTCACAGCTAGTGTTTTTACGAAGTGTGTATCGAAATTGGCCATATTCAAAATACTTCGTTTCAATCATGACTGTGCATACATCACAATGCCCACATTTCATGTGGCCCCCCTCGATCAATAATGGTTGTCTTGAAACAGAAATGGATCTACTTAATCTGTCCTTCAGTGTGCGGCCCCGCCGCCAGACACATCTAATACGTTTGTTGGTAAGTTCTGGGCTCGCATGAAGAACTTTACTGTGGCTTGCTACGATTCTTTGAATAGAATTGCTTAATGGCGAATACCCAGTGATCAAATTCACCACAGAATCATCCCGCTGCGTGGCTTGACTGCTCGATCTACTTGACAGCAGCAGATGTCTGTGATTATACAGTGCACGTCGGTATGCCTTGGAGACAATAGAAACTGGATAGCCTCTACTTACAAACTGTCTCTTCAAATGTTGAGCCTGTCGTTTGAATTCGTCGACATCCGAACAATTTCTACGGAATCTGAGAAACTGTGAAAAGGGAAGCCCTTCCTTTAGTCGTCTTGGATGCTGGCTGGTGAAATGGAGCAACGCATTGCGATCCATCGGTTTCCTAAACACAGATATCTTCCATGCACTGCCCACCTTTGTTACTTGCACATCTAAATAAGTGATCTGTTGCTGATGGTACGTATAGGTAAATTTTATATTATTATCACAAGTATTAAGCCATGATATAAATTGCAAAAACAGATCTTCAGTGCCTCTCCACAAAATAAATATATCATCGATATATCTTTTCCAGATTACCAGGTGACATTGATACCTAGAGCCTAGCACCCAACGAGATTCAAATTGACTCATGTAGAAGTTGGCGATGGACGGCGCACATGTGGCGCCCATCGCCACTCCCGCAATTTGTTTATATAACTTTCCCTCAAACTCGAAATAATTCTCACTGATCGCTAAGTTGGCCAATGCAATCAGAAAACTTTGTTGTATATCAGACAGATCCCCTCTGGCAGCTAGCGTAAGCTGCACCGTGTTGATAGCTGCGTCTTGTGGGATACTTGTGTACAGTGCCGTCACGTCCAGCGTAGCCAACAACAGCTCCGGTTCAGTGTCCCATTCATTCATTTCCTCAACTATTTGTAAAAATTGAGTGGTATCACGTAAATACGAGGGAATCGTTGTTAACAGAGGGCGCAGAAAAGAGTCAAGGTATATTGATAATGGCTCTAACACACTGCCTCTGGTGGAAACAATCGGTCTCCCCGGTGGTTTTTGACGATCCTTGTGAATTTTGGGAGCCAAATATAACTTAGCTGTAATCGGGCTGGGTGCATTCAAGAAGAAGCACAGCGACAATTACAAGACAGCACGGTCTATGTTCCCCTAAGATCAGATCCTTGTGAACGGCTGCAGGGGTTGATTAAATGACTCACACAGGAAGCTTTAGGGAACAAAGTGATTTCCAAAAAAGAATATCAGTTCTTGAATGCACCCAGCCCGATTACAGCTAAGTTATATTTGGCTCCCAAAATTCACAAAGATCGTCAAAAACCACCGGGGAGACCGATTGTTTCCCCTGATGAACCGCGGACAGTGAAACGCCGCAGTGGGACCCCAATGAGAGCGTCGGGAACTCAGTGAAATTGACGTACAGACTTCAGCTTATGCAACACTTTTGAGATAAATTGGCGTATAGGTTCCATCCTATGCAATATTTTTGAGAGCTTGGATCACAGCAGCACAGCAGCACAGTGCCAGTTAAGTGCTATTTTTATGAATATATGAAATATTTGGATGATTTGGCATATGCGCTTTTCAACACCAAGTCTAAAAGTCTGGAACTATCACTATCACTTTCATTAGTGTGGGGCATGTTTTATAAAATAGGTTTCCATAAAAAGGTCATTGATGTGATTGCTAGCTATACAGCTCTGGAGATTCTATCCAAATAGCCCGGCTGGCTACAGACTGAGACCTTTGGAAATCTGAAGATCTGGTTAACTATTGTTTAATTAGCTGAGAAGTATATAGACACATATATTATTGTGTTATTTTTGAGCGCAACTCTGGACATTATCTGCATATCGCTCAGTTAGAGACTTAGGTATTTGTATCATTACAAACATGGAGAGTCAAGTTGGATGGTCATCCATCCTGAGTTTTACATCAGAACACATTTCAGGACTCACAAAAGAAAAAACCGTGTTTGCCACTTCCTTGGATCAACCCGTTACTGACACAGCAGCTTCTTGGGATCAGCTTTTGATTCTAATGAAGAAGAGGATTCGCACAGATCTACATAGATCTTCGTTATTGGAATACATACATCGGCAGCAGATTCCCAGGGGGCTGCGAGTGTATAAAGAACCACGCTTGCCAATGCTGGATGCGGACTTTGTGACCAAATGGAATATGGTATTGAACAAATGTTCACTTGATCTCATGGTGCTCATAGTTGATTCTCTGAAACCGGTGGTGGATAATTTGGCGGTTGAGATACAAACGCTCCAAACTGAATTACGCACCAAAGAGACACTGGAAGTTTATCAGAGTAAATTGCTTGAGATAGAACAAAAAGCCAAAACAGTTTATCAGGAGGTTCTGACTAAGAAATCGGGCAAACTGAAAAGGGATGCCGCTGATTATAGTACTGGATACGTCTATCCTTGGATGGATACGAAGCGGAGATCTCGAAGACAGAAGAAAGTAGTGACGTTTGAGGAGTCATCGGATGATACGACACGAACAGAATCCAGTACCTCTTCAAGGGAAGATTTTTTTGAGGGGGGCTCGGAGAAGGGCAAGCAGAAGAAAAAGAAAAACGGTGGAGAAAGAATAACGAGGAGTCGTGCAGGGCAAAAGAAATATTAATGAGTCCATCTTTGGTAGAGAATATTTCCGGTTATAACCTTTCGTGTGAATCTCTACAAATACTTAATAAAGGGTTATCTTATGTACCGATGATCAGTTATGACCCGTTTCAATTTAGAATTGATTTGGAGCATTTGGTCCGCAAACTGCATATTAAACATTATTTTGAGACCCAGCGGACGGGGTCATCAGTGAACCCAGCCTTGATAAAGGCAGTTGAAGACACACGACGGACACCACTGCCATTAGTTTCTACATGGACTCCTCCCACTCCCTTGCCACCAGAGATAGCTATTTTTCGAACATTAGTTTTGCAAGATGTCTCTGAACTAGAGGGCACGGCTCGATTACATCATACTTCCCTCACTAAACTGGAAGGGAGAGCATTGAAGGAATTGATCGCGAGACAAGACATCATAATACGGAGAGCCGATAAAAGGGGGAGCAGTCATAGTGATGGATCGGAATGATTATTTAGAAGAAGCACAGCGACAATTACAAGACAGCATGGTCTATGTTCCCCTAAGATCAGATCCTTGTGAACGGCTGCAGGGGTTGATTAAACGACTCACACAGGAAGCTTTAGGGAACAAAGTGATTTCCAAAAAAGAATATCAGTTCTTGAATGCACCCAGCCCGATTACAGCTAAGTTATATTTGGCTCCCAAAATTCACAAAGATCGTCAAAAACCACCGGGGAGACAGATTGTTTCCACCAGAGGCAGTGTGTTAGAGCCATTATCAATATACCTTGACTCTTTTCTGCGCCCTCTGTTAACAACGATTCCCTCGTATTTACGTGATACCACTCAATTTTTACAAATAGTTGAGGAAATGAATGAATGGGACACTGAACCGGAGCTGTTGTTGGCTACGCTGGACGTGACGGCACTGTACACAAGTATCCCACAAGACGCAGCTATCAACACGGTGCAGCTTACGCTAGCTGCCAGAGGGGATCTGTCTGATATACAACAAAGTTTTCTGATTGCATTGGCCAACTTAGCGATCAGTGAGAATTATTTCGAGTTTGAGGGAAAGTTATATAAACAAATTGCGGGAGTGGCGATGGGCGCCACATGTGCGCCGTCCATCGCCAACTTCTATATGAGTCAATTTGAATCTCGTTGGGTGCTAGGCTCTAGGTATCAATGTCACCTGGTAATCTGGAAAAGATATATCGATGATATATTTATTTTGTGGAGAGGCACTGAAGATCTGTTTTTGCAATTTATATCATGGCTTAATACTTGTGATAATAATATAAAATTTACCTATACGTACCATCAGCAACAGATCACTTATTTAGATGTGCAAGTAACAAAGGTGGGCAGTGCATGGAAGACATCTGTGTTTAGGAAACCGACGGATCGCAATGTGTTGCTCCATTTCACCAGCCAGCATCCAAGACGACTAAAGGAAGGGCTTCCCTTTTCACAGTTTCTCAGATTCCGTAGAAATTGTTCGGATGTCGACGAATTCAAACGACAGGCTCAACATTTGAAGAGACAGTTTGTAAGTAGAGGCTATCCAGCTTCTATTGTCTCCAAGGCATACCGACGTGCACTGTATAATCACAGACATCTGCTGCTGTCAAGTAGATCGAGCAGTCAAGCCACGCAGAGGGATGATTCTGTGGTGAATTTGATCACTGGGTATTCGCCATTAAGCAATTCTATTCAAAGAATCGTAGCAAGCCACAGTAAAGTTCTTCATGCGAGCCCAGAACTTACCAACAAACGTATTAAATGTGTCTGGCGGCGGGGCCGCACACTGAAGGACAGATTAAGTAGATCCATTTCTGTTTCAAGACAACCATTATTGATCGAGGGGGGCCACATGAAATGTGGGCATTGTGATGTATGCACAGTCATGATTGAAACGAAGTATTTTGAATATGGCCAATTTCGATACACACTTCGTACAAACACTAGCTGTGACTCTCAAGCAGTAGTCTATGGCATGCAATGCCCGTGCAACCTTTGGTATATAGGGAAAACAATACGACAGCTGCGGACACGTTTGCGTGAACACAGAAGTCGTTTGAAATGTGATCGGCTTGAAGCCCCTATAGTTGCACACAGTTTGGAGCACCAACACACGTTCGATCAATTCCGGTGTTTGGCAATTGAGCAGGTGCAACGTGGGACTAGAGGGCGATCACTTGACCAAACATTGACACGCAAGGAGCAACAATGGATATTTAAACTTAACACAGTTATGCCAATGGGGCTAAATGCGTCCATAGAATGGACGAGCTGCATGTAATAATGGTTACATTATTACGAGAAGTTTCATCAGTAACGCAGTAGCAACATTGAGTAGATGTAGCTCACGATATCCCATGTTAATGTAATTTCTAGGCTAGCAGTGTTTCACTTACTCATTGGGTGATCGCGTCATGTGAACATTTCATTGATCATTCAGGGTGTTATAAAAACTCGTAAACCCGAGTAATCCGCATGCGCGGCGCTTTTTCAACAGTTGGTTAAATCAGTAAGGAATCAAACCATATGAAGTCACGGAAGGTCGGCAGCATCGTTTTGCAGTGAGTACTATAAGAAAAAGTGCACTTTGATGTGTATAGACTGTTAAATTAGCGAGTTTGAAGTTTATGAGAGGTTATGTATTATTTTCTCAGCATGAACTTAAGGCAATGAGGTTCCCCTGATGAACCGTGGACAGTGAAACGCCGCAGTGGGACCCCAATGAGAGCGTCGGGAACTCAGTGAAATTGACGTACAGACTTCAGCTTATGCAACACTTTTGAGATAAATTGGCGTATAGGTTCCAGCCCATGCAATATTTTTGAGAGCTTGGATCACAGCAGCACAGTGCGAGTTAAGTGCTATTTTTATGAATATATGAAATATTTGAATTATTTGGCATATGCGCTTTTCAACACCAAGTCTAAAAGTCTGGAACTATCACTATCACTTTCATTAGTGTGGGGCATGTTTTATAAAATAGGTTTCCATAAAAAGGTCATTGATGTGATTGCTAGCTACAGCTGTGGAGATTCTATCCAAATAGCCCGGCTGGCTACAGACTGAGACCTTTGGAAATCTGAAGATCTGGTTAACTATTGTTTAATTAGCTGAGAAGTATATAGACACATATATTATTGTGTTATTTTTGAGCGCAACTCTGGACATTATCTGCATATCTCTCAGTTAGAGACTGATTTCCCTGATGACATGCCTAGCACACAAAAAAGACCCGACATTCAAGGATGCACCCAGGCAGAAAGATGGCCTCAACTATACTACAGTGGGCAGGGGCGGCCCAAGGGGGGTGCGGGGCCATGTGCGGAGACTTGGTGCGGGGCCTCATTTGCATAAGTGGTCTTATTTGCATAAATATTTGCATAATGTTACCTTTCACTAACTTTTAGTAAACATGTCTCTTAATGAGTGTATGGATAAAGAAAGACTAAAAGATTTCTACATTACTATAATCCAGTGCCAACCACCAGGCACATTAGGAACTACTACAGACGCTGCCCATTTAGAACCCATAGCAAACCCGCCGTATCCTGACAGCATTACCAGGACTCACAAAGCACCATACCCTACCTATCAACAGGCAACACTGCAAATATTAAACCAATACATTTCAGAGAATACTGGGGAAAGAGAACAAGTGGCAACGTCAAATAGGAATTACATAAACAGAATACCTCAGCTCAGTTACACATGCAGAACATAGACCATCACCAAACAAGGAATCACAATTTAGAAACAGGAAGGCAATAATTAAACTGGGAACCCCAAAAGCCAAACTTGGAATGTACAACAACACTGTAGAAATAAAACTATAAATTAATTTCCTCTTGTACCAAACAAAGCGCAGATGTTAATGATGCACATTTCCCAGAGCTGACATATTCCAGTTAATAAATTCAAAATAAAGAGATATCTTTCTACCTTTTGTGCATTTTTTTTTTCAGTTGCAATTGGTCCAGCCACTTTCTTCTGGTTTCTTCATGTTTTCTGCTAACTCTCCATCGTCTGCTGTCCATTTGTCCTTTCTTCTCTCTTCTAGTTTTTTTCCATTCTCTCTCTCTCTACATCTTCTTTAACATACTAATCTTTCTCCTTTTGCTCTTTCCTCATTCCTATTTCATCCACACAAATTTTACCCCTCCATCCTCAATCCCCAATTACTCTCCCAATACCTGGCCAATTGTAGATTTTTCATCCCTCCTACACAAAATATTTTTCCCCTCTCCATTTTAATCTCCCAGCCCCATCCCATTCTAATCCTCCCCCAACATCAGCTCCCTTCTAGTTCCAGTCTCACCCAGCATCCATTCCCTTCTAGTCCCTGCATCAGCCCATTTCCAGTCCTAGCCCCCCATCAGCCCATTTCCAGTCCTAGCTCCCCCATCCATTTCCAGTCCAAGTCCCTTTATCAGCTCATTTCCAATCCTAGCCCCCCCATCAGCCCATTTCTAGTCATTTCCTAGCCCCACCATCAGCCCATGTCAAATCATAGCTCCCCTCCACTCAGCCCAATTCCAGTCCAAGCCCCCCCATGAACCTACTTCCAGTTCTAGCCCCTCCATGAGTCCATTTCAATTCAAGCCCCCACCACAGCCCATTTCCAATCTTAGCTCCCCCCAACAGCCCATTTCGAGTCCTAGCTCCCTTCCCTCACAGCCCATTTCCATTCCAAGCCCCCTCCCCATCAGCTATTTGCAGTTCAAGCCCCCCCTTCCACTCAGCCCATTTCCAGTCCTAGCAACCCCCCAACCCATTACCAGTCCTAGCCCCCCGTCAATCAACTTCCAGTCCTAACCCCCATCACCCCATTTTCAGTTTAAGCCCCCCCTATAACCCATTACCAGTCCTAACCCCCCATCAGCCCATTTCCAGTCATCCCCCCCATAGCCCATTGCCAGTCCTAACCCCCCCCCCCATCAGCCCACAGCCCATTACCAGTCCTAACCACATCAGCCCACCTCAAGTCCTAACCCCTCCCCATCAGCCCATTTCCTGTCCTAGCCCCCCATAACCCATTATCAGTCCTACCCCCCCATCAGCCCACTGCCAGTCTTAACCCTCCCTCCCTAGCCCATTGCCAGTCTTAACCCCCCCTCCATATCCCATTGCCAGTATTAAACCCCCCTCCCTCCCTAGCCCATTGCCAGTATTAACCCCCCCCTCCCTAGCCCATTGCCAGTCTTAACCCCCCTCCCTCCCTCGCCCATTGCCAGTCTAACCCCCCCTCCCTAGCCCATTGCCAGTCTTAACCCCCTCCCTCCCTCCCTCCCTCCCTCCCTAGCCCATTGCCAGTCTTAACCCCCCTCCCTCCCTAGCCCATTGCCAGTCTTAACCCCCCCTCCCTCCCTCCCTCCCTCCCTAGCCCATTGCCAGTCTTAACCCCCCTCCCTCCCTCGCTAGCCCATTGCCAGTCTTAACCCCCCTCCCTCCCTAGCCCATTGCCAGTCTTAATCCCCCTCCCTCCCTCCCTCCCTCCCTAGCCCATTGCCAGTCTTAACCCCCCTCCCTCCCTCCCTAGCCCATTGACAGTCATAACCGCCCCCCCACGGCTCATGGCAATTAAAAAAAAAAAAAAAAAGCAGGCCGCTGCCGCCGCATGGAGTATCCCGCGGGTCTCCCTCTGCCCGGCGGAACTCTCCCGGCGCGGCTGAGCCCCTCTCTGCCGGCTTGCAGATACGCGAAGGGTGAGAGTCTCCCTCGCGTTTCTGTTAAGCCCACAGGAGCCCCTGCGGGCTTAACAGAGACGCGAGGGAGACTCTCTCCCTTCGCGTATCTGCAAGCCGGCAGAGAGGGGCTCAGCCGCACCGGGAGAGTTCTGCCGGGCAGAGGGAGACCCGCGGGACACTCCATGCCGCCGCGGCGCCAGCGGCCAGCTTTTTTTTTTTTTTTTAAATTCAATTAAGAAAAAGCAGAATGTTCTTTGCGCGGGGCCCCCCGAAACGTGGGGCCCTGTGCAAAAAACATTCTTGCTCAATGGACGGGCCGGCCCTGACAGTGGGTGAATGGCAAAGTAGCTCGGTCCCAGCTTCATCATTCTAGCTGTCTTCTACCTTCAAGTGATTATGGCTGTCATCTGCAAAGCAACTCGGCCTACTCAGTTTCTGATCCATGCTACAAGGGTGCAAAAAAGGATTCCTGAGAAAACAAGATATGACTACTGGTAGGCAGGGCTGGTGCTGCCATTTGGTGAAATAGGTAGAGGTATGTGGTAGGGGGAGGGGAGTCGAAGGGCAGAATAAAACCATGATGCAGCCTGGGAAATGGCGAGTAAGTGCTGTATCACGTTTTCAGGGACAATTGCTGCTGCTGTTGGCCAAGAAGAGGGGTGACAACAATGGCAATGAGAGTGGTGGGCGCAGCAGGATGGAGGGCCTAGCTAGGGCACCTACAGTCCTTGCACTAGGCCTACTGGTAGGGTATGTTCATTTCATTCATTTTATGTAATTTGATATCTAACCTGTGCTTTCAAACAATACATAAAAGCACTCATGAAAACTTCAATACGAAACAATTTTGCCTGCCAAGTGATACCTATGGGCTGGGCTTATTACATAGATTAGCAACAGTGGATATAGGACTGTCCTCTAGATATTACCAGATACTGATAATTAGTCCCTAGAATGGGCTACAGCTAGAGGTGAAAGATCAGGTTTGTAGTCTGGGTTTTTAGTTAGATTAAAGATTGATGTTAGATGTGCAGATTTCTAAGGTTGGCAAAGGTAGAAAAAAACCCATACCTTCACAACTGAGAGAGGTTTGATTTTAATCAACAGGTTTTTGCTACTCTTTTGTTTTTAAGTGCCATTGAGTTGGTGTCGATTCATTGCGACCCTCTGGATAGTTGTCTTAAACTGTGTTCGGTCTTCAGTCAAGTGGCTCATTGTTGACAGAGGAACACCCATAGCTGCTGTTATTGTATCAGTCCATCTCATTGCTGGTCTTCCTCTTTTGCGTTGACCTTCTATATTGCCAAGCATGATGTATTTCTCTAACAATCTATCTCTTCGCATGATGTGTCTAAAGTATGAAAGTCAAAGTCTTGTCATCTGAGCTTCTAAAGAAAGCTTAGGTTGATCTTCTCTAGTACTGACTGGTTTGTTCTTCGGGCAGTCTATGGTATACACAGTATTGATCACCAGCACCATAATTCAAAGGCATCAATTTTCTTCCTGTCTATCTTTTTCACTGTCCAACTTTCACATCTATATGATGTTACTGAAAATACTATGGCTTGAATGAGTCAAATTTTTGTATGGAGAGAGACATCTCTGCTCTTGAGAATCTTGTATAGATTCTTCATAGCCATTTTGCCAAGAGAAATGCAACATCAGTTTTCTTGACTGCCTGTTGTTTCTTTATTGATAGCTGATCCAAGTAGGTTAAAGTTGTCCACTATTTCAATTTCTTCTCCATCAACGATTAACTTATTGATTTTACCAGTTGTCAGGATCTATGTCTTTCTTTCTTTAAGGTACAGGACCATTTTAAGACTGTTATTTGATCTTGAGAAGCAAGTGTTTCAGATTATCTTCCCTTTCAGCCAGTAATGTGGTATCATTAGCATAGCGAAGGTTGTTGATGAGTCTTTCACCAATCTTCACACCTAGGTTGCCTTCATACAGTCCTGCTTCTGATGATTTGTTCTGCATATAAATTAAATAGGTAGGGGAAAATATGCAGCCTTGTCATATACCTGTGCTGATTTTAAACCATTCTGTTTCTCCATGTTCCATTCAAACTGTTGCTTCTTGATCAATATAAGGATTGTGCAAGAGAACGATCAGGTGTTCTAGTATACCCATGCTTCTTAATGTGGCCAAGTTTCTCAAGGTTTTCACAGTCAAAAACCTTGCTGTGGTCAATAATGCACATATAGATATCTTTTTGTATTCTTTAGTATTTTCAAGGATCCATCTCACATCCACAATGATGTCTCTCATTCCTCAACCTTCCCTGAACCCTGCTTGCACTTCAGGCAGTCTTCATCCTAGGTATGGTTGTAGCCTCTGCTGAATAATCTTGAGTAGAACCTTGCTGGCATATGGGATCAGAGCAATTGTGCAATAATTTCCACAGTCAGTTGGATCACCTTTCTTTAGTGTTGGTATAAACACCGATCTTTTCCAGTCAGTTGGTCATGATGTTGTCTTCGAAATTTCCTGGCAGAGCCCTGTAAGTATGGTAAGAGCTGCATCAGATTACTGTAATACTTCAGTGGGAATGCAATCAATGTCTGGTGCTATGTTCTTTGATAACACAGTATAGAATAAACCTTTAGGTCCGGGTCAATCAATATTCAGATAGGAAAACCCAACCTTAACACCACGACCTGCTAAAAAATATTTTTATTTGTCGGAGCTAGCCGTAGGAAGGTCGAAAGGGAAAACGACCTACACCAAGCGGGTAGCTACTTTTTTATTATTAATTAAGGTTCTTCACCAAAAATAGAAATTTTAGAACAGATATAAAAACTTATCTCAGTCCAGAAACACTGGTCACATAGATCTTATAGCACGACGTGCACGTTTCGGGCACCTTTGCCCTGTTTCAAGTGCAATAACCAAAGATTTTCTTTCTCATCAGCCGTCCACAAAAACACCGTCACTGCAGCACAGGTCTAATTTACAATGGCTCGTCAACCATCTTTTAAAGGAAGAACCAACCAATCCAGACCGGGAAAACCCCCCACATTACGGGGAATCCCTAATCCGATTGGTAAAACCAGATATTGACGACAGCTACTTTCACAACAGGCTCAGCCAATCAATTTCTCGATTCAAGCCTCCTGGCTCTACCGTGTCGAGAAGAAATATCCAGCATTGTTCTAAACGTTGAAGGTGTTCCTCCCTATGTCCCCTTCGAGGATCAGCTGGAACATGATCAATTATAGACCAGTTAAGTTGCTCAAAATTATGAGAATGTTCTAAACAATGAGAAACCATAGGTGCTGAGGCCACTTCACGGCGAATCTGAGATGCATGTTCCATTAAATGGCGTCTCATATGGCAAGTAGTGCGACCTATATATAGAAGGGAGCAGGAGCATTTAATAAAATACACAACATGGGTAGAGTCACAATTAGTGTCCCAGCGACGTCGATAGACCCGTTTCATTTTTGGATGGTTCCATTCAATGCCAGTTAAAGTAGAAACACAATATGCACCATTTTGACATGCTGTATGGCTGTAAATAGGTTCACAATAAGTAAGACGATCCTCCATCAGAGATGTCTTTACAAGACAGTCACCTAGATTCCGACCTCTGGAAAAGGCAATCTTTAGAGGTACTTTAAAACAGTCATGAAGCTGAAGAATTGGCCAATATGATTTTAAAATATGTAGAACTTCCTTACTCCGAGCTGTATAGGGTAATACCCCCGTAATTTTAGACACATCGGAAGATTTTGAGGCACTATATGCAGGATCCAACAGCCATTCTCTATGAGTATATCGTGCCCTTTTATACGCTTGAAAGACCACAGAGGCCGGGTAACCCCGAGATATCAGACGACTGCGAAGATCTTGAGCATGTTCCTTAAATGCCTCAAGTGATTGACATAGGCGCCGTAAGCGCAAGAACGCCTGCCACGAAGGTTCCTGATTCAGCTAGTAGAACTGGTCCTTACTCGGAATTATTTTTTGTCAGAAGGTTTTTTTTTGTCAGAAGGGATTTTTTACCAACAATTTTCTGGTATAGCAATGGGGGCTACGTTGGCTCCATCAATAGCTACACTATACCTGGCGGATATGGAAGATTCTCTGATAGAACAGTCGGAGACATATCAGCATGTATTATTTTGGAAGCGGTTCCTGGATGACATTTTCTTCATCTGGACATCGGATAGTGAATCCTTACGTGGTTTTATAATTTGGCTGAATGGGTTGAAATCGAATATTGCCTTTACTGCACATATAGCATCAGAAACCATTGAATTTCTGGATCTTCAAATTTCCATTGTGAATGGGAGACTATTTACATCTTTATATCGAAAATCTGTACAAAGAAACAGTCTTTTACATTACCGTAGTTTTCATTCGGGTCCTTTACGGCGAGGTCTCCCATATGGGCAATTCTTGCGCTTACGGCGCCTATGTCAATCACTTGAGGCATTTAAGGAACATGCTCAAGATCTTCGCAGTCGTCTGATATCTCGGGGTTACCCGGCCTCTGTGGTCTTTCAAGCGTATAAAAGGGCACGATATACTCATAGAGAATGGCTGTTGGATCCTGCATATAGTGCCTCAAAATCTTCCGATGTGTCTAAAATTACGGGGGTATTACCCTATACAGCTCGGAGTAAGGAAGTTCTACATATTTTAAAATCATATTGGCCAATTCTTCAGCTTCATGACTGTTTTAAAGTACCTCTACAGATTGCCTTTTCCAGAGGTCGGAATCTAGGTGACTGTCTTGTAAAGACATCTCTGATGGAGGATCGTTTTACTTATTGTGAACCTATTTACGGCCATACAGCATGTCAAAATTGTGCATATTGTGTTTCTACTTTAACTGGCATTGAATGGAACCATCCAAAAACGAAACGGGTCTATCGACGTCGCTGGGACACTAATTGTGACTCTACAGATGTTGTGTATTTTATTAAATGCTCCTGCTCCCTTCTATATGTAGGTCGCACTACTCGCCCTATGAGACGCCGTTTAATGGAACATGCATCTCGGATTCGCTGTGAAGTGGCCTCAGCACCTATGGTTTCTCATTGTTTAGAACATTCTCATAATTTTGAGCAACTTAACTGGTCTATAATTGATCATGTTCCAGCTGATCCTCGAAGGGGACATAGGGAGGAACACCTTCAACGTTTAGAACAACGCTGGATATTTCTTCTCGACACGGTAGAGCCGGGAGGCTTGAATCGAGAAATTGATTGGCTGAGCCTGTTGTGAAAGTAGCTGTCGTCAATATCTGGTTTTACCAATCGGATTAGGGATTCCCCGTCATGTGGGGGTTTTTCCCGGTCTGGATTGGTTGGTTCTTCCTTTAAAAGATGGTTGACGAGCCATTGTAAATTAGACCTGTGCTGCAGTGACGGTGTTTTTGTGGACGGCTGATGAGAAAGAAAATCTTTGGTTATTGCACTTGAAACAGGGCAAAGGTGCCCGAAATGTGCACGTCGTGCTATAAGATCTATGTGACCAGCGTTTCTGGACTGAGATAAGTTTTTATATCTGTTCTAAAATTTATATTTTTGGTGAAGAACCTTAATTAATAATAAAAAAGTAGCTACCCGCTTGGTGTAGGTCGTTTTCCCTTTCAACCTTCCTACGGCTAGCTCCGACAAATAAAAATATTTTTTAGCAGGTCGTGGTGTTAAGGTTGGGTTTTCCTATCTGAATGTTCTTTGATAAGGCTTTCAATGCTGCTTCAACTTCTTCTTTCATCACCAATGGTTCCAGATCATAAGGTACAGGTAGAAACAGCTGTTGGTCCACTTGATCTTTAGAATATAATGACTGTATATTCTTTCCACTTTTTCTTGATCTTCTCAACGTCATTCAACATGGATCCTTGAGCATCTTGTAACATTCCAATTCGAGGCTGGGATTTTTTTCTTTAACTCTCACAGCTTTAGGAAAGCCAATCTTGTTCTTCCTCTAATAGTTTCTGCTTCTATTTCCTTGCATGCATCATTGTAGTGCTTCTTGTCTTGTCTTGATGCATGTTGGAAATCTCTGAGTTATGAGATTGCCTCTCTTTCTCCTCTAGCTTTAGGTTCTCTATTTCTGGGCAATTTTTCAGAGTTTCTTCAGTCATCCATTTTGGCAGTTTTCATTTTTCACCTTTTGTAGAGACTTCTCACTTTCTTCCAACACAACCTTCTTGATGTCATCCCATAACTCTTCTGGAGCTCTGTCATTTGTATCTAAAGCAGCAAATCAATTTTGCATGCAGTCTTAGGTCATATTTTGCTACATTCATGAGTGGCTTGCTCTTTTTCAACTTTAGCTTGAGTTTGCATACTAGTAGTTGGTGATGTGTACCACAGTCAACTCCAGGTTTTGTCTTTTGTTGAAGTTATAGAACTTTTCCTTTGTTCACTTCCACAGATGTAGTCAATCCATTGGGTAAAGTCTATGTGCAGTCGTCCCTTGTGTTGCTGGAAGCAGGTGTTTGAGATGACTAGACCATTGGTCTTGTAGAATGCTATCAGTCTTTCTCTAGCTTTATTTCTTTTGCCAAGTCCATATTTTCCAACTATTTTGTCATCTTCTTTGTTGCCAACTTTTGTGCTCCAGTCATCCATGACTATCAGGATATCCTGATTGCATGTTCTGTCAATTTCACCTTGTACTTGTTCATAGAACTCATCAACTTCATCCTTTTTCTGCAACTGTTGTTGAGGCATATACTTGAATTATAGTTGTGCTGATGGGCATTGCATTTCATTACAGTTCTTGCAAGTTTCTTCTTAATTATAAATGCAACACCATTTTTTTCTTTGTCTTTCGTTTCCAGCATACTAGACCATGTGATCATCAGATGCAAAGTGCCAGATGCTAGTCCATTTCAGTTCGCTGACACCCAACAGTTCAAGTTGTACACATTCCATTTCATTCTTGACCTCTTCCAACTTCCCCTGATTCATGCTTTGTACTTTCCATGTCCCAATATCTAAGACATTTTTGCAGCTTTTGACTCATTTCATGCACAGCTACATCAGCATTCAGATGTCCCGAGGGCTTTGATCCAACCATATCATAAATACTGGTTTTACTCTGAAACGTCTTCGGCTCCTTCCCAGTAGCCAGTTAAGTGCCTTCCGACCTGGGAGTCTCATCTTCCAGAATTATAGTGCAATTTGTTTTGTTGTGACTATCCATTGGGTGTACATGGTAAGATATGGAAGTAGATTGTCAGGCCTTTCTTCTGTGCAGTTTAATTCTAGTGTTATTGCCGTTTTGTCACAGAAATTTGACCCTTTGCTGCCAACAGCTTCCCCTTCTGCTGCTGCCCAGATGGGTGGTTTATCTTGATCTGCACCTCAGCTGAGACCTGTCCATCTTGGGAGACCCTGCCAGTAGTTTAGCTACCAATAGCTTAGCCCTCAGCATCACTGATGCACACAAGACCTCACAACACAACAAACTGCAAACCAAGTGCTACTCTTACACAGACTTTAATTTTTATTAGATTAGATTACTGTAATGCCTTATACTCTGCTCTTTTAAAAAGAGTTCAAAATTTTGCTGCTAATTTGTTGGTGGGAAAAGGCCAGAAAAGATTGTTACAGCTTTTTTGGAGGCTTAACGTTGGCTGTCTATAGCTCAGCAAATTAAATAAAAGCTAGTACTACCAACTTATAAGGGTTTCTATCATTTACTTATCTTATTTATGGGAGTATATTGTTATATGGCTAGCCCATTCTCAAGATGCTAGGCTATTTATCCTTCCAGAGGCGAATTTGTTTCATTCAGTTAGGATCCGACCTAGGGCATTGTCTTGTTCTATTCAATTTACATTGGAATAGGTTACCTGTAACTTTATATTTTATTGATAATGTTTAGGGTTTTAGAAAGACTCTAAAAAAATATTTGTTTCCAAGGAGGGATGCAAAGCTTTGGCTTTCTATTAGGGCTTTGGAAGATACTCTGCTTTGTTGCTCATGCTGTCTTTGTGTTATTTCATTTTATGTCATTATTATGTGTTTTGTACTGTATCCTGTCTTGGCTTTTACGTAAAGGCAGGTAAAACCCATGGCTTAATTTGTAGATAAAAAATAAATGGAACTGTGGAGCGAGTGACAGGACGGAGGGGCCAGGGCAGGAGCAATAGGAGAAGAGAGGCTAGATTATGGAGAAGAGTGATTGTTCTCTGATCTGCTCTAGCCTCTTCCCCCCTAAGTGGTTTAACTGCATTCCAGGCCATTCCCCCAAAAATTAAGCCCTGACAATATCTAATAATTAAAATGAAATGCAGTGAAATCCTTGTTGCCATCTACTTTTTATGTTCCTAAATTTAGGAGAAATTTTGAGTATAAATTTAAGCACTCAACCCTAGTAAATTCTCAAAGAGGCCAATTTCAGAGCATAGCTCTTAAATTTAGCAGCATAAATCCTTTGAATATCAACTCTGATGTGTATTAGATATGATTCTTACTGTTGTCCATCGAGTCTTTAATATTGTTACCATTGTTTTATGATTGTCACAACTATGATGGGGTGCAAAGTTCCCAAGCCAAAGGCAAGGAGGAGAGGAGATATGCAGTATAATGTCAGATGAGATATGGCAATGCCATAGCAACACAGTGTGCCTTGTAGTGGTGATGCACTGCATAGGCAGTGGAATAGGATGGGCAAAGGAGGCCCATGGTCCTCCCAATAATTTTACCAATACAGCACAGCAACTAGAGCTTGGGGGCAGGGCGGCTAGGAATATCAGGCCACCAATGAGACAGGTGGTACGTACTTGGGATTTGAACTTAGTGCTAGAGGCCTTGACGCGGCCTCCCTTTGAGTCTACATCAAAGGGGAGTTTGAGAGAATTGTCTTGGAAGACCGCCTTCCTCATGGCGTTGTGTTCCACAAGAAGGATCTCGGATCTGCAGGTGCTCTCGTGTAGGGAGCCGTACATTCAGTTTTCGGCGGAAAAGGTGATGTTGAGGCCAGTGCCGTCTTTTCTCCCTAAGGTAGTTTCTGGTTTTCACTTGAATCAGTCAGTTTCGCTTCCGACTTTTTCAGGTTAGGAAGGGGGTAAGATGAATCGGTCACTTAGGAAGTTGGATCTGGGGCGAGTGCTACATAGGTACCTCAGGGAAACCAAGCGGTTTCGGATGTCAGATAGGTTGTTCATGCTTTTTAGTGGATCACGTAAAGGGAAGGTGGCTACCAAGGCTTCCATTGCCCGATGGGTGAAACAGGCTATAAGGGCGGCTTATGAAGCAAAGGGGAAGTCTCCTCTCGAGGGGCTCAGAACTCATTCAACTCGAGGCCAAGTGGCTTCTTGGGCTGAATTTGCGTTGGTTCCTCCGGTGTATATTTGTTGGGTGTCAATGTGGTCATCGCTTCATATGTTCACGAGGCACTATAGGTTAAATGTTCATGCAAGGGGGGACGCGAAAGTAGGGGCCTTGGCCATTGTGGCGGGGCTCGCAGGACCCTCCCGAGTTTAGGTAATGCTTTTGGTACTGCCCTAATATTCCTGGACTGGCCTAGAGAGACGAAGTGGAAGGAGAAATTAGATGAGTTGCTCGGCGGGGCTAGGGGCTCAACCGTTAGTTCTGATGTAGAGATTCATTATGTCGCTGTTGGCTGGAGGTGGTGAAGGTCTTTGTTGGCCTTAGGACAACTAGTGTCAGAGTTTTTTTCTAGGTGACGTGGATTGTGGTGTTCCCTCTAGGGTAATGGGGGCCCGTCTGTGGCATGTTGTGGGGGGGGGGGGGAGGAAGAAATATAAAAAGGTGAATGCTTAAAGACATAAATGCACTATGGAGGAAAGAAAAAGGAAGTTTTGTTTATGTTTCATAGTTTCTAGTTTTAAGGTTAGGGTGCTTTGACAATAGAAGACTGAGGGGTATGTTTACTAAACTGCGTTAGTGCAATTCGAGTTAGGAGTCGCGGTAGTGACAGAAACCCCAAATAAGGACATGGGCGGTACATCGTCACCACTAACGTGCGTTCAAAAAATTAACGAGCGTTACCGGGCGCCGTGGCGCGTTACTGCGCGTTAATCATAAGAAGACGTACAGACACAAAGCACTGAAACAGAGCTGTAGCACAATGGTTACGGTACTGACTGCTGTTACAGGCAGCATGGATTTGAGTCCCCAGTGTGCCTAACGCAGAAGGCTGTCCCAGGCATCACCCTGTACATTACAGAGGGAATGAGGAGGCATGTTTTTCGTTATGTTGAGTATTGGTGTCAGAAACACACCCTCGGAGTGTGCCTAGCCACGTACGTTGGTGCGTGCGAGGTTGCGTGCGTTGGTACGTGCGTAGCCCCGTGCGTGGCTGCGCACGTACAATCGTGCGTGGGTACGTGTGTTTTTACCAGTGTGGGCATCTTATATTACAGACTCTGTAGGGTGTCTTGCACCTATGCATTATGCTAGCAGATGTACGTGTGATGGCCTATGGTTTATCAGAGCCTGTGAGCAGGTGCTGGGGTTTCACAGGGTTGGATTGTGCCAGTCACACCCATGATGCACTGCACATGCAAATCAGCTGTCCACAGATACACACCATGGGGAATGCACCCCCACAGAACCTCGGCCTGGTAGGGGGAAGTGACCATGTGCACCCCCACAGCACCTCGGCCTGGTAGGGGGTACTGACCGTGTGTTGTACTGGCACAGAGTAGCTACACACCGTCACATTGTGCGGGTACTGTGCTCATCCTGAGGGTGCAGTGAGGCGCCCAGCACCAGGTCCACAGCACCGGCCATGGCGCAGGTCCAAAGCAGTGTTACTGTGTGAGATAGGTAGTTTCTGCAGGACCACCTTGGACATCTCTGTCTGTTTCAGTCAGGTGTAGCCCCCATACACCACCACCCCCCTCCCCCAGGGCTGAGGGTGGCAAACAGGGTCTCCCATCAAATGATCCACAGTCTACCTCCCTGCAAAGGTGGCAGTAGAGGGGAACATTAACCCTAGTCCTGCTGAGGAACAGACACCCCACAGGGCAGTCAATGCAGCTCTGTACACAGCCATAACACAATAGCAAACAGACATTAGGCCTGGATATGGTATGCTGCACCCCACCACTATCTGATATTCCCCTGGTGCAAGGCATCAGCCACTGCACCCTACAAGCCACTCCATCACAACACCTACTAGCTGCAAACAGTCTGCTAGTGCCCAGTGGAGATGCCTGCACCCAGAACTGGGATGTCAGCATACACAGCAAGCAGATACATCAGTGACTGGCCCCAAAAGGAAACCCATATCTATCACATGAGAGAAATACTAGATAGCACCATGGGAGTGCCTAGCCATGCTGTGGTCACTGCACAGTCAGGGTGAGAGTGATCTCTCATCAGGATATACTGAGGTCACCCTGTCTGTGTAGGTGGTGGCCGGGCACTACAATGTGCCTGTCACTGCCCTATGCCCTGTGCAGATGCACCCTGGCCAGGCCACCCTGTCCGGCTTATACCCATGGTACCTTGCTCCTCATTATGCACATTGGCAGCCCAATACTGGCAACATTGCTGGCAGTGTGGACTGTGGAAGGTGTTTGCAGCCACCACACACTGGATAGACAGACAGCCACCCTCACACCTATGCCAGCATTGTGCTACTATAGAGGTGGTCAGCAGCCATACCCACCACACCAGTCATGGGCATAGTACAGGCATGGATATGGTACACAAGGCTGTTGGGGGTCACTCCCCAGGGTGGTGAACATTGTCAGAGACCAGACCTGCAGCACACACCGCAGACATCAGAATGATTGTTATGGTGGAGCTCAATGAGCAAAATGTGCTTAACGTAGGAATTGATATCTGCCAGTTATCATAGGGAACGTTTGATAGCTCTGTACCATATACCCAGGTGTAGGGTGGCATTGCTAAGGTATGCAACTGCTAGTATTGGGAGATACAGGCAGGGCCCAATGTCTTGCCTCTCCAGGAGGCATTGGCCAATGGGGCCTGAGGGTGGGTGGGTGGCCCTGTTGGCTGCTGCTTTACGGCAGAGTTCCCCAACTCCAGTCCTGGTGTTCCAAACACTGTTCGGGTTTTCATGCTGTCCCTCATAAATATGCATGAGCTACATCTGCATACCATGGGGGTGGTGCATAGCTATGCAGTACAGACATCTTTATTAGAGGCAGCATGAAGCCGGAATGGTGTGGGGCCCTCCAGGACTGCATTTGCGGGACTCTGCTTTAGGTAATGTGCCTGTTTCTGGTGTCTGTGTTTGGTGTAGTAAAATATAGGCCATGCGTATGTTCTCTGCAATAAAGGAGTGTCTTTACTATCACTGTTTAGTGGTGGGTAAAACTATGGGGACTGGGTTGGCAGGAGCCCCAGCTGGGATTTGAACCTGTGACCCTCTGGTCTTACAGTCACTGGCTGTGTCTGTTGCACCACACTGTGGCCACAGAGACAGTGCAGTCCCTGGAGTTAGTTAAAGCGGCCTGACGAGTCAGAAACCCTGCTCTGCAACAGGTTTACTGTGGCCTCATTTACCCTGTATGAAGACAAAGGTGCACATAAACCTCAGATAAGACCTCAGAAAAGGGGCACACACCCATAACCAAGCTGGGCAACAATGATATCATTGGGCAACATTACACAACACTCCCAGGACAGCTCCATTACAATGAAATGATCTTTGAAAGGGTCTGCGGAGCGTAGACCCTTCCACACATCATTTCTTTTTTATTTGGTGCTTTCCAGGGAGTGTTGTTCCTTGTTGCCCATTGCTATCACTGTTGCCCAGCTGAATTATGCTTTTTAAAATGTTTCTTGTGGTCATTTTTAACGTTTTATGTGAAATTTTGTTCTGTGCACATGTATCACACTGCTCACGTTTTGTGGGTTTCCCCGGTTTTTCTGTACATTGCTGACGGAAATGGTTTCTCTTCCCTTTAAATGCCTTTAACGACAGGTTTTCATTCACGTTGGAATTGAGCTCAGAAATTCAGCGCGTTAGTATGAGGGGAGCCTCTCACCGCCCACTCTCCGCCCATTGACCCCTTCTCTCCGCCCTCTCTCCACCTTCTAAGCTGTTTTAACGCGCCGCGGAGGTTTACGATCGTTAACTGCGGTTAACGCGCGTAAAGTACGTTTAACGATCGTTAGCACGTCAGAACGCGCGTTCGGACGTGCTAACGATCGTTAAACGTACTTTACGCGTGTTAATCACGATTACCGCACTTTAGTAAACATCCCCCTGAGTCTCCGACACCAGGGGAAGCGGGATAGGCTGTCAGCAAGACTTTCAGAATTCAGTCCTCAGCTGCTGGATGAGATTGACTACCCTAACCCTACCCTAATGTTCCTGGACTGGCCCGGAGAGAACTCAAGGAAAGACAATTAGCTGGTTAAGGTCTAATTTCTCCTTCTATAATTAGCCTATATCCTTACATGCATGTATGTGCTTCTCCCAAACTGCCCCTGTCATGCCATGAAATTTAACACATGTACTTTTAAACTGGGCGTGATTTTACGAGTCCATTTATGGGTGTAAACTGCCATTTACAAATGTACATGATTAAATACCTCTTTCAGGCTTCTAACTTCAGACGTAAAAGTTGGTGCCTCCTTATAAAATTACCTCCTTAACGTTTGGAAGAAAAGTTTGAACTTAAAAGTTATAATAACTAGAGATGACTGAGTAGACCATGCACGCATTCGGGTACCCACTTGGTGAAACCGTGTAGAACTGAGTAAATGTTTCTACAGATGTCAATCAGCTCAAGGACAACTGTTAAATATTTACTTTTCTAGTACAAAAGCACAATCAAAAATGTTGGGGAGATTTAGCCAGTTCTGATGATGTTTTGACATCTGTAAAAATCATTATAAACCTAGATATGGATCAGGTTTTAGAGGTTTGGATTAGATCCAGAGCACAGCTGAAAGGGGTTTGGTTCTTTCAAGAGCTAGAAGGGCTGTTTGTGTTTCCTTATGACTGGTTTTGCCTATCTCTGTAATAAAAGCATGACATAGCTTTCCATGTCTAAGATCAAATGTAGCTGGGAGATACTGAACTGATTTATTTGCAAAATCTGCCAATAAATGATATCACTGGAATTTCAAACAAAAAATCATTTCAATGTATTCTAACTGGTTGTTTCCCCTTAGCCCTGCTGACTGCCTCCTAAAGATTCTCATAGAGGCTTTTCAGGAAAGAATCTCAGATTAACAGGTACTTTTTTCACAGAATCGGTTCTATATGGTATTTTAATGTGGAGGAGAAGCCAGCAGGCTGAGGACCAGAGAAGATTCCTTGTGACCTTGGTCAAATTATTTCACCCTTTGTTTCTTTGGGTACAAGCTTTTCTCTCATTTTGTGTCTATGGGAAATTGCTTAGAAAATAGAGTGCTTAAGCCCTCTGGGGACACACCTGCTTTACCTGAACATAACTGGCCTTGAGCTCTCAATGAAAAATTATGAGCTAAATCCAAATACATAAAAACGGGCCAGATATTCAAACTCAGGTGGAGGTAAGGTGGTGAAAGTGACGCATATCCGTTTACATCTTCAGTCAGCTACTGATGGACCAGTATTCATGCAGTGCGCATGGTGGTAACTGGATATCCACAGGGGCGTAACAAGGCATGATGGAGTGTGGCCACAACATACCCATTTAGCAAATGAGGTTGCACCAGAGTCTTGTACAGAGGCACTATCACCTTCTTTTTTTTTTCTTCTCCCTGTGTAGCCAAGCATCCTTCTGGCTTTCGCCATTGCCTTTTCTACCTGTTTAGTCATTTAAGATCATCAGAAAAAATCATGCCCAGGTCCCGCTCTTCTTACGTGGACAGAAGTACTTCGCCCCCTACACTGTACAGCTCCCTTAGATTTTTGCAGCCCAAATGCATGACCATGCATTTTTTTAGCATTAAATCTCAGCTGTCAAATTCTCAACCATTCTTCAAGCTTAGCTAGATCTCTCTTCATGTTATCATCTCTTTCTTGGGTGTCTACTCTATTGCAGATTTTGGTATCATCCACAAAGAGGTAAACCTTCCTTGACAGCCCTTCTGCAATATCACTAACAAAGATGTTAAAAACAATCTGACCAAGGACAAATCCCTGTGGCACTACACTGGTAACATCCTTCTCCTCAGAGTGATAACATTCCACTGCATTAGACTGGTACCATGCCTGTGTTGGGAGCATAGGGATGTGTGCTACTGGAGGCTGATGTGAGCCACTGTACCATTCATGTGTGCTCCACGGTGTGTTATCCTCTACTGAGCCCCTCCTGCTACCATTAATGAGTGTCTAGGCCCCAGACCAACTAGGTGCATTATCTCTGCTACCATCTGCCATCACCTGCCCAACCCCACATCATCTTTGTACTGTGACCTGAGATGGGCATTGGATGTGGCCTCCAGCAACCTTTCCAGCATATATGCTGCAGCCTCACAGTCTACATGTGGACACAGCATATCAGACATGCAGCAGATAAATATCGTGCCACAGCACTGCTGTGGTGGTTGGTGTGACACCACCCAAGTGCTCATCCTCTATGTGGCTCTGGGTGAGTCTCAGTCCATGCACATGCGCATCTGTGGTATATGTCTTACACATATGCTGTGTCTCACATAGAGCACCTATCCTCACATAGAGCATCCTAGTCCATTGCAGTACAGTCCTTCTCACACTGGGTGGGTAGCCTCACAATGTGTCACCTTGCTTTGTAGTGCTACAATTGACCCATGGGATGTGGGTTAAATTCCCAGAAAGGTACCCTGTTCAGTGTACTGGTTTTGCTGATGCTCTCTATTGCCATCTTTCTACAGACACCATCATTCTGCCACTGTTCTTGATAGCTGCTATTGCACTTTAACCATGCACTGTTGTACTGCTACAGCCCAGAGAGCCATATCAATAACTGGGTGGTATTAAAGCTTGCTATTGTGCCTTGACCCTCTGCACCACTCTGTGGCGTTCACATGGGTAGAAGCAAATCTACCACAGCTCCCCGATATCCCACCAGCCCCTGGGGGCACACTTTCCAGTAGTATTGTGTTGCAGCTGACCTAACTGTGTGAGGGGCATTTGGAGGGCCTGCACTCAGTATGGCATCACTCACTATGTAGACCATGTGCACAGAGATATCTGCGCTCTATACCTGAAAATGCATTTCCTGGGTGGGAGTCAACATATCTGCATTTACACTAAGGTGGCCATGATATATGTGGCTCATGGTGTACATGGCATTTGGTGGACCCATGAGGGACACAGACAACCTATCATGCTAGGCTAGCAACATATCAGATTTTATCAACAAGTTGAGGCTGTATATGTTATCATTTGCTGACTTTCCTGGGGGGATGTGTTCCATGCCATGTGGATGGCTTACCTGCGGCTGCTGCCACTTCCTCTCTGAGGAGCCGGATGAGGTCAGGCCTCTGCCACCACATTGTCCTCAGTTGACACTTCAGTGTCTCAAGTGTCCTATGTATGCCAAAAGTCTCTGTGGAAGAGAGGTATGGGATCAGATCTGCACCCTTTGATGCCCACGTTGACTCTCCACTGCTACTACAGTACTTATACAGCTGTTCCCAAGGTACCTGTTCACCCGTGTATCAGTGGCGTGTATGTCCATTCACAATGAGGAATTCACCATATGTGTCACTATTTTGACCCCTGTGTACCCTCTTCCAGGGTTCCCCAAAACTCCTGTATATAACTGGTATGATGGTACTGCTTTCTGATCAGACCATCTACAAGTTTCGAACACTGCATCCAGAACTGGAGACATGTGCAGCAATAGGTCCCTTGTTTATTTAACTGGTTTTGCTATACCATTTTTCTACCAGTCAAAACTGTTTACAGTTAGCATGGTGTATATATTGAAGATAATAGCTGTAGAAGGTGCATGTAGGTTACAACAAACTTCAACAGCTTAAAGATTTATAGTACTAGTATGGTTTAGGTTATGTCAGGCATGTAGATTATACCAAACTATAACAGCGTAGAGAGCTATAGCTAACATTATGGTTCAGGTTAAGTCCACCTTTAAAGAGAGGAACTTACAGCAGACAGAGACATATAGAAGGGGTTGTTTCTTAATGGACACCTACAGTGGTGGGGTTGGAGAGATGCACTGTGCTAGAGGAGGGTGTTTCTGTGATGGGCTGTACTGTTGATCTATGCCATAGTGCTCTTGGAAGAGGTACATCTTCAGGTTTTTTCTAAAGTCTGAGGTGATTGGATGTTCCATAATATGAGGGGTAATGCATTCCAGTGGGTGGGGGCGTAGAGTGCGAAAGCTCTTAGGTGAGCATATTGGCTGCTCCTATGGATCTGTGGTGGCAGGTTGAGTAGGTTCTGCGTACTTTGTCTCCGTGGTCTATCAGAACTAGTGAAGCTGATTAATGTCTGGAGGTGGCTTGGAGGTGATGTTGTTCTGGGGTTTATGAATAATGGTAAGGACTTTGTTTGATTTTTGAGGTGATAGGTAGCCAGTGGATGGATTTTAGTATGAGTGTGATGGGATGTGCCTGGAAGTTCCAAAGATTGTGCGTGTTATGGTGTTTTGAGCAAGTTGTAGTGGTAAGATAGTGTGTTTAGGTAGTCCCTGATATATAGAGTTGCAGTAGTCGAAGAAGGGGGTGATAGTAGCTTGGCACACTGTGCGGAAGTTTTCCGTGGAGAGGAGAGGACATTAGGTTTCGCAGAGTTCTGAGCTTGTAATAGATCACCTTAGTGTCGTTCTGGACGTGGACTTTGAAGTTCAGTTGCTGATCCAGAGTGATGCCAAGGTATCTGACTTGTGTTCTGATGGATGTGGGGGCCATAATAGTGGGATCTCTGGTAACTTGGTGAATTTCTGTCCTACTGAAGTTGACTGCCAGGTTGTGGAGCTGGAGCCAATTGACTATTTCTTTAAAGCAGGCTGTGAGACTTGAGTAGTCGGGAGCAGTTGTGGAGAATGAAATATATATCATTATGTTATCAGCATAGATTTGGTAGCTGATGTTGAAATTCTGGATGGTTGTACATAGGGGCCAAATGTAAATATTGAAAAGTAGTGAGAAGATTGCAGATCCTTGTGGTATTCCTTGTGGCAAAGTGTAAGGGGATGATATGCAGTATCCAATTTTTATCCATTGGCTACGCTGAGAGAGGTAAGAGTGAATCCATTCGAGAGGCTTGCCTTGTACTGCAATATCATGGAGCTGGTTTAGTAACATTTGGTGAGACACCATGTTGAACACCACAGAGATGTCCAGAAAAAGCAGTATGAAGCCGTTGGAGATTCTTTCTGTTCCTGTGGTAAGTGTTGATAATAAAGAGGTCAACAAGGTTCCAGTGCTGTGATAGGGGTGAAACCCATATTGATGTTGGTCTAGGGATACATGTTGATCAATGTGTTCTTGAAGCTGGATTTGGACTGCTTTTTCTATGATTTTATCTAGGAAGAGTACACTGGCTATGGGTCTGTAGGAGGCAGGTGAGCTTGGGTCTAAGTCGGGCTTTTTCAGGAGAGGTCTGATGGAGGCTTTTTTAAGGGGGGGAAGCTGGCTTGTGACAGATGTTTGTAGAATGGTTGATATGAGTGGTAGGAAGTGTGGTTCTTATGGCTTTTACCCACAATGCCAGACATGGGTGTAGTAGACAGGTGGTTGTGTTGGTGTGAGATTATTGCATCAAGTTCTTCGAGGGATATGTCTCTGAAGGCGGTCCAGGGTTGCATGCTTGTAGTTGCCTTGTCTGGTGTGGGTATGACGAGCACGGTGGGTTTGACAGAGTTGTGCTTTGCCTGAAGATAACCCCCAGGACATGGCAGACTAACGGTGTTGTCTTGTTGTGGCTGGATGGGATCCTTGGTGAGGGATTTTACCAGGTCAAAAAGCTCCCAGGGTTTGTTGAGGGGCATGGAGGAAGGTATTATTGTATGGTGCTGTTACAGTATGTTTTGAGTTTGTCCAGGTATTTGGTATGCAGTTCAGGGTCCTTTGATTTCCTCCATTGGAGTTCATGTGGCAAAGTGCATGCTTCTGCTCTCTTAGTTCTTTAGAGTACCAGGGTACAGGATGTCTGCATTTTGAGGGTAGAGCACGCGGAGGTGCAGCAGCAGCTGTGGAGATGATAGATTTCCATTTGTCAATTACTTTCAGGTCTTTTTTTGGATGGTATGCTCTTCAGGGCGGGCAGTGTTTTTTGAAAGAGTGTTCTTTGAAGGCAATTAATCTTGTTGTGGAGGGTCTCATCTCATGGAGGGTAGTTGAGCAGCAGATGGGGTAGCAAGAATGTTATGAGGTGATGGTCTGACCAGGGGACAGGAGCTGTAGTGGGAGGGTTGTATATTGGTGTGGTAAGCAGGAAGTTGGGGAAGAAGACCAGGTTAAGGATTCTACCTTTAGAGTAAGTTGAGGTAGTGATGAGTTGTATATAGTGCAGGTCGCTCATTGCCTGAAGGAATGCAGCACTTTGGCTGTTTGAGGCTGAGGGAAGATTCAGGTCCTCAAGGAGGATGAGGTGCCTTTGGTGGGATGTGTGGGAGCAAATGATATAGATCAGTGTATCCAATTATACGGCTTTGTAGAGCAGGGCCCTATATGCAAGGCAGATAGTAAGGTGTTTGTTTGAAATTGTGAAACTGCCTATGCCATGTGTACAGATAGTGTTGATGGTGTTGAGAGGATGCAGATACCACCCCCTCTATTGTTGTTTCATGGACAGCTATGGATGGTGTGTGTGGTTGTTTAGTTGGTTGATCAGTACATTATTAGTGAACCACGTTTCAGTGATGCACATGAGATCTATTTTGTCTTCGGCATTGTGGACAAAAAACACACTCTGTCCCATCCCTTTCAGGGCATATGTTGCTGCTCTGTATAGATCTCTGTAGTGTGTGGCACTACATGTGGGGCTTCATGGACACTACCTGGTTACTCTCATGATCATCTCCAAACCATTCGTATCCCTCCCCAGTCCTCTGGGCATCAGCACTTTGTGGCTTCCAGTTTGACCTACATATGCTTCCTCACACACCTGTCTTTCACTTCTGGACCCCATAGGGCCATCTTCATTCTGCATCTACTCTTACTGCTCCTTCCAAATGCCCTCTGTGCCTCTACTTTCACTACCACAGCTCTTCCTCATTTTTCACACCCCACACCCCACTCTGTCCCCTCCCTTCTCATCCATGCCTATTTATACCACCCCCTCACTCTGCTACCCAGCCCCTCCTCCCTTCTCTTCCATTCTCCCTAGCACCCTTGTCCTCCCTATCTCATTCTCACCCATTCTGTACCTCCCTCACTTTTGAAGCATGAGCTCCTGGTTTGTGTTTAGTAATGTTAGGTTACATTTGTGTGAGTGCTGCACAGAGCCATTTTGTCATGCTGTACAGCATGTTCTAGCTCTGGAACATGTGGTGATATGTGGGGAACATGGACTTAGGTGATGTCATACTGGGGAATGGACAGGTGCAGATGCAGGTGCTGAAACTCCCGGTCCTGTGCAAGCAGAGAGTGCATATCCTACAACTGTGCAGGCAACCAACATTTGGCACATAATTTCCTTGCCGTTTACTTCTGTATTCTCTGAATGTGCAAAACCAGTGACATTATGATCTTATTGAAGCTGGGCAGTTGCACCAGGCCACAGGAGAATAGGTACAATAACAAAGGAATACCCCCACAACATTCAAAAGCTGAAACACAAAAAGTGGGGTTATGGTAACATATTTTCCTCACATTTGATTCCCCTGCTCTTGCTTTTGCCCAACAGTGCTCCTGACATTTATTTACCTTATATACTGTGCTATTCTGCATCAGTGTGGTTTACATTGAACAAACTGAAATTACATTGAACAGGGCATTATAACTTGGAGATAACTATTTTACAGGGAACATGGGCTATGGAAGGTTAAGTGGCTTGCCCAAGACCACAAGGAGCACCTGTGGGACTAGAAACCCCAGCCCTTCCAGCCCAAGGTTGCTGTTCTCTTGTGGGATTTGAACCCCTGACCTTCTGGCCTGAAGTACCTTGCCCCAACCACTAGGCCACTCCTCCACTCCAAGACTTGAACCTGTAATCCATTTATTTGCAAGACATCCTCTACCAGGGGAGCTATTGCATCCTCTTGTGTGATGGCTGCAAATACATACTGTTTTAGGATGGGGTCTTCAGGCATCCTGGACTGTCAGAGTGGTGCATTTTGAACTGTGTAAACTGGCAGAGTCAGTAACCCAACGCATGCTGCTGATCACAGAGACTGCCATGGGGCATCTCCACTATTTGCATGTGCCCTCCCACAGCCAGAACTGTGTCGGATGCTCATTTCTAACCTACTGTTCTGTCCATCCCCCCTCTCTTCTCCTTGGAGCTTGACCTCCCATTGGCTACTCACCTTCACAGGCAGAGCCGGATACCCCTTCAAATGGCCGTGGACTGATGCAAGTTGGCCCTGTAGTAGCCCCTGGGGAACAGCACCCCCTCCAACCTCAGCACCATTCTGACCAGGGCTTTGACCTCTGCAGGGCTGAAGTTGACCACTCTCCTTTCCTATGCTGATGCTGTGTATTTGCCCAGCAGAGGGGGCTCCTGCATGTACAGTAAGCAATCATGCATGCAATATCATAACCGGATATGGGCTTTATGGTAGGGCAGCTAGTACATCCAGTTTTTCACTGCCAGCACAATTTCTGCAGTACATGATTATCATGACACTGCCTGGATATCACGGGATATTTCCCATGCCTGCCTTTTCATCACTGTGCTGTTATAGGCTTCCCTCTGCACCCTGTGTTTCCTATATATTCATAATGCATGACCCTCTGCCTTATGCGGATATTTTGAATATTGGTGCTTGACTCATGTCTGCATACACAGATTTGGCTGCTGGCAGATGAACTGCCATATCCATCTATTTTCCATCTTGCTCCCTTGTCCAATGGCTAACTTGCAATTCGTGTCCTTTTATGTGCAGGTTTCCTTAGCCGGTTATTGGTTCCTTATGCACCTCTTGGAATATCTAGTCCTACATAAATATATTTTGATATACAGCAGTGGTTCTCAACCCAAACCTCTGGGACTCCCAGGCCAGTTAAGTGTTGAGGATGTCCACAACGAATATGCACGCGATAGATCTGCAAAACAATGGAAGCACATTCATTGTGGATATCCTGAAAACCTGACTAGCCCGAGGATCTTAGAGGACTGGATTGAGAACCATTGATATACAGCATAGTCAATGTATAATTTGAAACATTTAACTTAGATGGTTTGAAATTTATTCTTTTAATGAATAACACTATGGGAGTATTTTACTACTGTCACACACCACTCACTCAGACCACATCACCCCTTTACTCATCCACTTACATTGGCTTTCCATAAAATTCCAGATACAATAACAGATTTTCACCCTTGTTCACCGTGTCTCTCACACCAGCACTCCCTGATATCTCTCTGACCTGATTCATCTTCACACATCCCGTCACTCACTCCTGCATCCTCATTCCAACCACTTGTTCTTCCCAAGTTCACCTAGAATCCACTCTCGCTTCAGCATTCTTTTTTCTTGGTCCTCTCCTCGAACTCTGTCCCATCAGGCCTCCAGCTGGAACTTTTCTTTCCCATTTTCAAGACCATGTTGAAAACCCATTTTTTCTCTGCTGCTGTTGATCTTTACCTTGCACCTGCCTAGCCTTGGCCCCTCCTGTTGTGCCATCCTATCCCCTCTCCCTCTTTGCCAGTCTTTTCTGGCAGCATGCATATCTTTTATTGTAAACTGCTCAGATGCCTTGGTGTCTGGCGGTATATCAAATTAGTCAATAAAGATAAAGAGCTAAATAATCCAACCACACGCTCTTATCATTTAAAAATAATAGAATAAGCTAGTTGCACACCTATCTGTGCCTTTTCATTGCGAAAATATGATAGCAAACCAAAATTAGATTTTATATTAGCTGTTAACATCCCAAGAGACCATCATATTTTCTTGTTGTTTAGATACATCTGCTGCTCTTGGTTTCCTTATAATTCACAGGAGCATTATGACACATAATTTATTTACTCTTATATACCATGCTATTCTCCATCACTGTGGTTTACATTGAATAAACTGAAATTACATTGAACAGGGCATTATAACTTGGAGATAACAATTTTACAGGGAGCATGGGCTATGGAGGGTTAAATGGCTTGCCCAAGACCACAAGGAGCACCTGTGGGATTAGAAACCCCAGTCTTTTTGGCCCAAGTTTGCTGTCCTCTAGTGGGATTTGAACTCCTGACCTTCTGGCCTGAAGTACCTTGCCCCAACCACTAGGCCACTCCTCCATGCTGGTGACTCAGGGGCATGTTTACTAAAACCCCAGTAGATTGCGGGCCGCGGTAGAGTGCGGATGCCATATAAGGAGTGGGCGTTCCGTCCTGAAAAAGAAAAGCCGGAATTTAAATATGCGCTAAGGTGCGCGGCGCCCTTGTGCGCCCCGCACCTTAGCGCATCAGATGGCTGCGCGGGAGGCATATGTGGTATGCTGATGGGCAAGCAGACGAGCAGACCCACAACACAATGGTAAAGGCACCTACCAATGATGCAGGGATCAGGGGTTTGATCCTCACAGAGCCCAATGAAGATGGCTTGCTGAGGCATTAATTTAGGAGACATTGAAATAATGGGCAGCATAAGGCCGCACACTAATGTCTTTGTGGCATATTAATACTGGGCGGCATAAGGCAGCGCGCTGATGTTTATGGAGGCATACTAATACTGGGCGGTATAAGTGGCGCGCTGATGTGCAAGAAAAAAAGCAGAGCCACAGCACACTGATTAAGACACTAACCAATGGCGTAGGGATCATGGGTTCAATCCCCCACAGTACTCAATGAAGACAGCTAGCTGAGGCATTAGCTTAGGAGCCAGTGTAATATTGGGTGGCAGAAGGGGGTGCACTGACGTCCATAATGTGGCGTGCTAATGATTTTGGAGACATTTTAATATTGGGCGGCATAAGGCTGCACGCTGATATACAATCACAGGAACAGAACCACAGCACAATGGTTAAAACACTGACCAATGGTGCAGGGATCAGGGGTTCAATCCCCCACAGTGCCCAATGAACAAGGCTGGCTGAGGCATAACATATTATGGGGAAGAGTGCTTTAGGAGGCATTTTATGTTTATTGTAATTATCATTAATAGCAAATGCACTCTCAAATCATGTTAACATAAGGCACCCTATAAGGCACATTTTAAAGTGCACTGTCCGCCACGGCACCCTAAAATGTACCCTATAGGGCACCCTATAAGTTGCGTCACAGGAAAATGTACAGTGCCCCTTATATGGACGGAAACCATAAGGTGCCCTATAGGGCGCCCTCATAGGCACCTTATGGGTACAGTACGCTGAGGGTGTATTTGCTGGCAGCAAAATATGTACAGTAAAAAACAGATAATGCTTTGGACAACCCCATCAAATAACCCCACTGTGGGGCTGAACCCATGCCATCTGGCATCACAGGCAGTAACACAACCATTGAGCTACAGCTCTACAGCTACTAGCAAGCCCCTGGCTGGCTGCAGAGAGCCTGCACGTCACCACACAGACAGTCTGCTGCAGTCACCAGGATAGGGTTAGCCCACCCATACCCATGATGCACTGCACATGCAAATCAGCTATCCACAGATTAACACAACATGGGCAATGCACCCCCACAGCACCTCGGCCTGGTAGAGGGAAGTGACCATGTGCACCCACACACCACCTCGGCCTGGTAAGGGGTACTGACCGTGTGTTTTACTGGCACAGAGTAGCTACACACCATCACATTGTGCGGGTACTGTGCTCACCCTGAGGGTGCGGTGAGGTGCCCAAGACCAGGTCCACAACACCTTCCATGGCTGAATGAGGCCATGCAGGAGGTCCAAAGCAGTGTTAATGTGAGAGATAGGTGGTTTCTGCACAAACACCTTGGATATCGCTGTCTGCCTCAGTCAGGTGCAGCCCCCATGAGCCCCACACCAACCCCCCCCCCCCCCCCGGCAGCAAACAGGGCCCCCCATCAATAGATCAACATTCTACCTCCCTGCAAAGGTGGCAGATTAGAGGGGACCATCAACCCAGATCCTGCTGAGGAACAGACACCCCATAGGGCAGTCAATGCAGCTCCATGCACATCCATTACACATTAGCAAACATACATTAGACCTGGATATGGTGAGCTGCACCCCACCACCATCTGATATTCTCCTGCAGCAAGTCATCAGCCACTGCACCCCACAAGCTGCTCCATCAAGACACATACCAGCTGCAAACAGTGTGCTAGCTAGTCTACAGTGCATGTTCCCAGTGGAGATGCATGCACCCAGAACTGGGATGTCAGCATACACAGCAAGCAGTTAAATCAATGACTAGGCCCCAAAAGGAAACCCATATGTATCACATAAGAAAAATACTATATAGCACTATGGAGGTGCCTAGCCATGCTGTGGTCACTGCACAGTCAGGGTGAGAGTGATCTCTCAGCAGGACATACTGGGGTCACCCTGTCTGTGTAGGTGGTGGCCGGGCACTAAAATGTCCCAGTCAGTGCCCTATGCCCTGTGCAGATGCACCCTGGCCATGCCACCCTGTCCGGCCTATACCATGGTACCTTGCTCCTCATTATGCACATTGGCAGCCCAATACTGGCAACATTGCTGGCAGTGTGGGCTGTGGAAGGTGTTTGCAGCCACCACACACTGGATAGACAGACAGCCACCCCCACACCTATGCCAGCATTGTGCTACTATAGAGGAGTCCAGCAGCCATACCCACCACACTAGTCCTGGGCACAGTACAGGCATGGATATGGTACACACTACTGTTGGGGGTCACTCCCCAGGGTGGTAAACACTGTCATAGAGCAGACCTGCAGCGCACACCGCAGACATCACAATGATTGTTATGGTGGAGATCAATGAGCAAAATGTGCTTAACGTAGGAATTGATATCTGCCAGTTATCATGGGCAATGTTTGATAGCTGTGTACCATATACCCAGGTGTAGGGTGGCATTGCTAAGGTATGCAACTGCTACTATTGGGAGATACAGGCAGGGCCCAATGTCCTGCCTCTCCAGGAGGCATTGGCCAATGGGGCCTGTGGGTGTGTGTGTGGCTGTGTCTGGCCCTGTTGGCTGCTGCTTTACGGCAGAGTGTCCCAACTCCAGTCCTGGTGTTCCGACCACTGTTCGGGTTTTAATGCTGTCCCTCATAAATATGCATGAGCTACATCAGCATACCATGGGGGTGGTGCATAGATATGCAGCACAGGCATCTTTATTAGAGGCAGCATGGATCCTGAATGGTGTGGGGCCCTCCAGGACTGCATTTGGGAGACTCTGCTCTAGGTAATGCGGCTGTTTATGGTGTCTGTGTTTGGTGTGGTAAAATATAGGCGTGTGAACCATGCATGTGTTCTCAGCAATAAAGGTTTCTCCTTACTATCACGGTTTAATTGTAGGAAACATATGTGGACTGGATGGGCAGTAGCCCCAGCTGGGCTTTGAACCTGTGACTTTCTATTTTTGCACACGCTGTCTGTGTGCACTGCACCACCATGTTGCCACAGATATGCTGTGTTCCCTGGGGAGTCCATGACTGTACATCCGACAGAGCCTGTCTGTTGCGGTGGACGGTGCCAGCCTGCACAGGCCTAGGCCACTGTCTGCTGTGGTTTGCAGCCACTGCCCCCTCCACCACCTGTACCCTTCCACCAACATGCAGACATGTCCCTATCTGGGAAAAAGCATATGACCTGATTGAGTTGTGGCACTCAAGGACTGAATTTGGGGGACTCGGCTGTAGGTAATGCTCATTGTTATGGTTTGTGTGCGGTGTACGGTAAAATATAGGTGTTGGAACCATGCTTATGTTCTCTGCCATAAAGGAGTGTCTGTACTATCACTGTTTAGTGGTGGGTAAAACTATGGGGACTGGGGTGGCGGGAGCCCCAGCTGGGATTTGAACCTGTGACTCTCTGGTTCTTCAGGCACTGGCTGTGTCTGCTGCACCACACTGTGGCTACCGAGACAGTGCAGTCTCTGGAGATAGGAAACCTGGCCGCACGAGTCAGACACCCTGCTCTGCACAATTTTACTGTGGGCTCGTTTACCTTTTATGGGGACAGGGGTGCAATTAAACCTCACAAATGACCTCCAAAAAATGTGGAAAAAATCAAAACCAAGCTGAGCAACAGTGATATCAATGGGCAACATGAAAAACACTCCCAGGAAAGCTCCATTAAAAAGCAGTGATTTTTGAACCAGTCTACGGAGCGTAGACCCTTCCAAAAATCATTTCTTTTTTTTTTTGGAGCTTTCCTGGGAGTGTTTTTTATGGTTTCCCATTAATATCAATGTTGTCCAGCTGGATTATAATTTATTTGGAATTTTTTGTGGTCATTTTCAATTTATATTTGCTATTTTGTTCTGTGCACATGTATCACACTGCTCACGTTTTGCAGGTTTCTCCGGTTTTGCTGTACATTGCTGACGGAAATGGTTTCTCTTCCCTTTAAATCGGCTCTAACGCGAGGGTTTCACTCGCGGTATTTTTTATGCCGAAATTCAGCCCCGCTCCTGTGCGGGGAGCCTCTCCCCTCCCACTCTCCACCCATTGACCCCGTCCCCCCGCCCTTCGGGAGCCTTCCTCCGCCCTCCGAAAGCGTTTCCCCGCCTCTATCGCACATCAGCGCCCCGCACACGTGCACCGGCCCGTTAATGTGATGCGCACGCATGCGCGGCGCTTAAGAGCACTTAAGTGCATCATTAGTGTACGCTCTTGTGCGCCACGCACGTGTGCGCGGTTTAGTAAACATACCCCTCAGTCTTTTATTTGGATCTTCCATTATTCAGATCTTTACATGTCAACCTACCAGATATAAACAAACTCAATGACCACAATTTGTTTTTTCTGAAGAAGCCTTTTATAGTGTGTTTTATTATTAACTTTTCCCTTTTATTGAAAAGGACATGACTTAGCATAGGTACAAAAGAGAGAAAAATATCATCTGACTGAATAATGAAAACTAAAGCATTTATAAGTAGAGCTGAAATTATTGAACAAACATACTTTTTCAGTCAAATTATGTTACTATTAGGCTGATTTACACAACTGCAAAATTCTTTCTCAAAAAGGGTCTTCACATGGAACAATGCACCAAACACGAAAGTATGCCCAAATGTTGGTGTATTTTCTTTACAAAAACTCCATTTGTGAAATGTGTGGATTTCCCTTTTGCAAATAGCAAAGTTTTGTGTGTAATCCACTATACAGAGCAGTCTAGTAACATTTTACATTATATGAGCTGCTATTATTATCATTATTTTATAAAACACATACCAGGTATACATCCTACCATACAGACACAATTGGGGGAAATTTTATGATTTCATTCAGAGGTAAATACAGCATACCTCATGTGAAAATTTTCCAGGATTTTTAAAGTGAAAGCATGTGCATATTTCCATTTTGAAAATTACACTAAGAAAACTGAGGTCAATATACAGTGGAACTTTATCTAGTTACAGCTAATAGGATAAAATATCTGGTTAACGAAGTTGGATATTCAGACACAGGAAGGATAATTTTGTAATAAACCACCCAATTGGTGCAGCCACTATATATATAAGTTAATTGCATTTTTTGTTTTAAAATTATTCCAAACTACATGTGCATTTATATTTTTGCATGCACAGTTTTATGCATATAAATGACTTTTTAAAATAGCCCCTTAAAAGCCTAAGTCAGCACTGCTGAATATAGCTATCTGGGTAATTTTATGCTTGTTATGCAGCCTGATTTAATCAGTTAAATTTAATAACTTAGCCCTGACATTCAACTCTGTCTGTTAACTTTAACCTGTGCCCCACCAGATCTCTGAGTCCTTGACTTTTTTATCCAGTTAAATTTAGGACAGATATTGTGTTGGCCAGCCAAATCAAAACTGGTCAATCGGCCACAAATTTTAAAACTTATCCATTTATGTGCTCTTACAGTGAGTAGATTTGTTTATTATAATTAATAATTTATTTCTTTAAAAAGTTTATTCCACATATCACAAAATGTTATAAGCAGATAGCAGAAACAATTTGAACATAAACACAACAAATACAAATCATGCATTGCACTGGATTACATAGTGGTACAATCAATAAAAAATAAAATTAGATTACACGAAAAGGCTTCACCTATTTACAATATCAAGATAAATCAAACACAGTATACCACCCAAAACAATTAGCATCCTTCTGCACCATAAGCTTGTATATAACAAGATTTCACTTTCTTATGAAATACTAACACCAGACAAGAGTATGCATCTTAATAGCCAATTGATGCCATCTAATAGGCCCTGATAATGAAACAAACCTGCATTGGACTTTAGCAGTATCGTGCCACTATATTGTAAACTGTCACATTAGCTGCAAAAAAGGAGTGCGCTGTTGGGTGCGTACATAGCACTTCCCCATTAGATTAGGCTCTGAAAGTACAGAGTGTGGGCTGGTAGCACCATGGATGCACATAACACCACCTCGAGGGGTAGTATCTGTACCCACTCCATCTGCAACTTTGATGGTGACCATGCACTGTTTGTACCCACAGTAACTGCATGTTGCAGACATGCCCACTTTCCGCCTCAGCTCGCATACTCTTGCAGGTAACGCAGCTCTGCAGACAGTGCAGTGATTTTCTGCTCTGCTTTTTCTCTGTGCTGTTAGTTCATGCTGTCAGGCAGCGTTATCAGCCATGTTAAGAGGTAGTGCAGCTTAGTAAACATGCACCTAATGTACCGTGATTCTGGAACTCTTAGTGACCTCCAACAATGCACAAGCTTGGGAATGTAATTGCCTAACAGATTGCCTAATAGAACTAAAATGGACTGGCATCGGGCATTTTGCATCTGATGATCACATGGTCTACTATGCTGGAAATGAAAGGCAAAGAAGAAATGGTGTTGCATTTATAATTAAGAAGAAACTTGCAAAATCTGTAATGAAATACATTGCAATCAGTGAACATTTCATTTCTATTCATCTATAAGGAATGCCCATCAACACAACTATTTCAAGTATATGCCCCACCAACAGCTGCAGAAGAGGACAAAATTGATGAGTTCTAGGAACAAGTTCAAACTGAAAGTGACAGAACATACAAACAGTATATCCTGATAGTCATAGGTGACTGGAATGCAAAAGTTGGCAAAAAAGAAGACAAAGTAGTTGGAAAAAAATGGACTTGGCAACAGAAATGAAGCTGGAGAAAGACTGATAGAATTCTGCAAGACCAATGATCTATTCATCTCAAACACCTTCTAGCAAAACAAATGGCGACTGTACACATGGTCTTCACCCAATAGAGTGTACAAAAATCAAATTGACTATATCTGTGGATGTCAACGATGGAAAAGCTCTATAACATCAACCAAGACAAAACCTGGAGCTGACTGTGGTACAGATCACCAACTACTAGTATGCAAACTCAAGCTAAAGTTGAAAAAAAGCAAGACACTCATAAATATAGCAAAATATGGCCTCAAGAATATACCACTGGAATTTAAAGACTGCCTGCAAAATTGATTTGCTGCTTTAAACACAATTGACAGAGCTCCAGAAGAGTTATGGGATGACATCAAGAAGGTTGTGTTGGAAGAAAGTGAAGTTTCTACAAAAGGTAAAAAAGCAAAACCAGCCAAAATAGATGACCGAAGAAACTCTGAAAATAGCCCAGAAATGCAGAGAAGCTAAAACCAAAGGAGAAAGAGAGGCAACTGAAGAACTCAGCAGAGATTTCCAACATGCAGCAAGACAAGACAAGGAGAAGTACTATAATGATGCTTGCAAGAAACTAGAAGTAGAAACAATTAAAGGAAGAACAAGATCAGCTTTCCTAAAGCTACGAGAGTTAAAGAAAAAATTCCAGCCTCAAATTGGAATGTTACAAGATGCTCAAGAATCCATGTTGAATGATGCTGAGAAATTCATGAAAAGGTAGAATGTATAGAGTCATTATATAATAAAGATCAAGTGGACCAACAGCCATTTCAACCTGTACCTTATGATCAGAAACCATTGGTGATGAAAGAAAAAATTGAAGCAACACTGAAAGCCTTATCAAAGAACAAAATGCCTGGCATTGATGGCATTCCCATTGAAGTATTACAGCAATCAGATGCAGCTGTTACTATACTTACAAGATTCTGCCACAAAATTTGAAAAACAACATCATGGCCAACTGACTGGAAAAGATCGGTGTTTATACCAATACTAAAGAAAGGTGATCTAACTGACTACAACCATACTTGGAACGAGAACTACCTGAAGTGCAAGCAGTGGTCAGGAAAGGTTGAGGAATGAGAGACATCGCGGATGTGAGAATGATCCTTGAAAAGACTAAAGAATACCAAAAGGTATTTGAAATGCTGGCTGTAATATTCAAATAAATCACATGTTTTCTTCATTTCTTGTTGTTTTATGGAATTCTTTTCCATACCCTTCTAAATGTTAATGTGTAAACTGCTTTGCCTTTAAATAGAAAGGTGGTATGTAAAGCTTTTAATAAACATAAACATATTTAACACCATTATCCAGATTGCGGGAAGGGCTGAATATATCTGTGGAGAGGAATTTTAGAAGGGACACTAAGTGCAATCTGGGATGTCTAAGCCTGAATGACTGGAAAAAAAAAAAGCAGGCACGTCCAGGTGCTGACACGATTACCCAAATGTGGATGTGCCCAATATGGCCGTCTGCAGGGGTACCTACATAGACATCCCCAGAACTACATCTCAGATACTAGACCTTTAGGATAGTGTAATGGTTAGATTAGTGGACTATAAGCTGGGCAGCCATTTTTCTAATCCCACTGCTTCTATCTTTGACATTGTACTACATCTCTCTGTCACAGGGAAAAGAATCCTAAGTGAAAAATTCAGGCAGTATGTGGATATGCATTTAAACTAGAAAAAGGAAGTGACGGATGGGGAAGGTCAAGTTTAGGACATCACTCCCTGCAAAAGCAGAATAACATCAGAAATAGCCACACTTTTAAAACACACATCAAAAGCAAGTGGGAAGAAGTGGGCAGAACAAAATCAATGCAAAATACAAGCAAACCAGTTAAATGCTGGAAAGCAATGAGCACAAATGCTCGAAGCTTAGCCAACAAAGTTCCAGAACTTGAAGCCCTAATGGTGGAAATGGACTTGGACATTGTGGCCATTACAGAAGCATGGTTTAATGAATCGCATGATTGGGATATAGTCATACCTGGCTATAAGCTATTCAGAAGAGACAGAGAACATGGAAAAGGAGGAGGAGTAGCTTGTATGTCAAAAGCTATATTAAAGCTACTGAAATACAGGGGGCATGGGGAAAAGAAGAAGCGCTCTGGATTGTGTTGGAAAGAGGAGATGGCACTGTCATCTATACTGCTGTAGTCTACAGACCTTCAACTCAAATCAAAGAGATAGATAACAAATTGATTATAGATATTGCCAAGATAGCCACAAAGGTAGAAGCGATCATATTGGGTGACTTTAATCTACCCGATGTAGATTGGATTACTCCTTCTGCAAATATGGAAAGAAGCAAAAAAATTGTGGATGCTTTCCAAGCTGTGTTAAATTGGAAAAATGGTGATGGAACCAAGCAGGGAAAGCTCAAGGCTGGATTTAGTGCTCACCAACGGTGATAGCGTGTCGAATGTCTAGGTGGGTGCCCCTGTGAGCAGCAGCGATCATCACATGGTGTGGTTTGAGATAAAAGCCAAGGTGCAGTCCAATCCTAGCAAGCTCAAAGTCCTAAACTTCAAAAACACTGACTTCAGTAAAATGGCCAAGTACCTAAATCTTTATCTTTATCTTTATTAAAATTTGATAAACCGCTTTCCGTCGAAACATAAAGCGGTGTACAATAAAAGGTTGGCCATGCAAAGACAAAGAAAGGAACGCCAAAGTGAAACAGAAAAGTAAAGTATAAAAGCACAGACAAATAGAAGACAAAAATTAAACAGAACCAGACAAAGGGCCAGTATTTTAAACATAAGTTAACTAAAATAACAATACATACAATGATAAAAGGCCTATGAAAGGGCCAGTATTCTAAAACACAAGCTACTAAATAAAATAATACAAACAATGATAAAAAGGCTCATAGAAGGATAGACAGAACAGACTATGGGTAGACAAATACGCAACAGGACCGATATACAACAAAACAAAAACAGATACAACAGCTAAAGGAACATCAGGGAGGACCATCAGGAGAGAGATGAAAAGCTTGCTGAAACAGATGGGTTTTGAGTAGTGTTTTAAATTGAGGGTATGAGGGTTCCAGACGGAGAGACGGGGGTAATGCATTCCATAACACTGGACCTAAAAAGAAAAAAAGCTGCATGAGGGGTCTGCTCGAGGTGTGCTTGTGACGGGGAGGGGAGGGACAAACGATTTGCATGAAGAGAACGGAGTTGACGGTAGGGAGTGTGAAGCGCGATCCGATCTGCAAGATATAGAGGGGTATTTGTATGAAGAGCGTGGTGAATCAAGATAAGGAACTTATAATGAAAGCGAAAACAGAGAGGTAACCAGTGTAAACGGAGAAGGATAGGTGTGATATGGTCAGAACGGCGTGAAAATGTGATGAGGCGGGCAGCAGGGTGGAAGGAGGAGTTGGCAGGGTGGAAGGGGATAAGGGAATTGGAATTGCAATGGGCTAAACTAAAGGTGGCAATAAAAGGGGCAACAGATAAATATGTAAGAAAAATAAATAAAAACAAGAGGAAAAGGAAACCTATTTGGTTTTCCAAAGAAGTGGCTGCTCAAATAAAGGCAAAAAACACAGCTTTCACAAAATTTAAAAGCTTGCAAACAGAGGAACACAGAAATGAATACAGGATCAAACTCAAAGAGACAAAAGGAGAAATAAGGAAAACAAAATCAAAGACAGAGGAAAAGATGGCTAAAAATGTGAAGTGTGGCGACAAAACTTTCTTCAGGTATATTTGGGAAAGGAAGAAGAACAGAGGTGGAATTGCAGGACTCAGAAGTGCTTGGAATGGACTTGTGGAAAGTGACATTGAAATAGCAAAATTGCTAAACAAATACTTCTGCTCTCTTTTTACTAAAGAAAACCCTGGAGAAGGACCACCTGTGACTCCCAAATATAAAAATGGGAATGAAGCAGATACCACACCATTCACAGAAGATGATGTGTTAGAAAAACTTGCAAAACTGAAAGTGGACAAGGCCATGGGGCTGGATGGGATACATCCCAGAATACTGAAAGAGCTCAGAGGTTCTTGCAGGGCCGTTAAAAGGATGTTTTCAACAGATCCTTGGAAACAGGAGAAGTTCCTCAGGACTGGAGAATGGCTGATGTGGTACCTCTACACAAAAGTGGTGACAGGGAAGAAGTGACAAACTACAGGCCCGTGAGACTTACCTCGGTGGCGGGAAAAGTAATGGAGGCACTCCTGAAAGAGCGAATAGTGGACTTTCTCAAAACCAGCAGGCTGCAAGATCCGAGGCAACATGGTTTTACTGAAGGACGATCTTGCCAAACAAATCTGATTGAGTTCTTTGACTGGGTGACCAGAGAACTAGATCAGGGGCATGCAATGGATGTCATCTACCTGGATTTCAGCAAAGCCTTTGATACTGTTCCTCATAGGAGGTTTATCAATAAACTCAGTAGTTTGGGGATGGGTCCCAAGGTGGTAAACCGGATCAGAAATTGGTTGACTGACAGACGACAGAAGGTGATGGTAAATGGAGCTCACTCGGATGAAAGGAAGGTGATTAGCGGGGTGCCCCAGGGTTCGGTACTGGGCCCGGCACTGTTCAATGTATTTGTGGGTGATATTGCTGAAAGACTGAATGGAAAAGTCTGTCTTTTTGCAGATGACACGAAAATTTGCAACAGAGTCGACTCCCTTGAGGGAGTGGTTAACATGAGGAAAGATCAACAAAAGCTGGAAGAATGGTCTAATGCTTGGCAATTAAGATTTAATGCAAAGAAGTGTAGTGTCATACACTTGGGTAGCAGAAATCCAAGGGAAATGTATGCGAAAGGGGGCGAGAGGTTGGTGTGCACAGATCAGGAGAAAGACCTTGGTGTGATTATTTCTGTAGATCTCTCAAGGTGGCAAAACAGTGCGACAAAGCGGTGGCAAAAACCAGGAGGATGTTGTGATGCATACAAAGATGAATTACCAACAGAAAGGAAGAGATACTAATGCCACTGCTGAGGCCTCACTTGGAATACTGTGTTCAGTTTTGGAGACCATATCTTGCAGAGGATTTAAAAAGACTGGAAACTGTTCAGAGGAAGGTGACCAAAATGATTTGGAGCCTGCATCAGAAGCCTTATGAGAAGAGACTTGAAGACCTAAATATGTACACTCTGGAGGAGAGGAGGGATAGGGGAGATATGATTCAGACCTTTAAATACTTAACCCTGGAATTACTGAGATTTTTTGCACACACTGAATACCGTTGGGGTCATAAATGACCCCACGACAAATTTTAATTGTTAACCATGAAAAATTTAAACTAAACAGACAAAATATTATTCCGGATTAATTACACAGGTACACTACCAAAAAACTGCCTCCAGTTTTCCAACTGATTCCTATAGATTTTGGGGTGCTGAATCCAGGAAAAATAGCCAAAATGTTCCATCACGTCACGTTTTCTTGCAAAATTAGATTTCTTACCCATATAAGGAATGTTCACATAATTTCTTTTTAGCCGACTGCAGTTTATTTTCTTGGCCCAAAATAGAGATTGTAATGGTTAACTAACTAGAAACACTCCCTCATGATATTTTAGAGTGTTTTGTATTCATTTTATACATTAACAGGACAATTGGGAGGCGGGGGGCTAAATCCAGTACTCGCGCTGGCGCATGTTCTTTCCTGTTCACCTCGCCTCGTTCGCTCGCTCAAACACGGTGGTTGCGACATGAACGTTCCTGTCAAATTTCAGTTTCTTGCAAGTTCATTATTACCTTTTGTTTGCTCAGTCGTAATCCAGCTTTATTCCGAAGTGGTTCACTACAGTTGTAGTTTGCAGTGCTGTGTATTTGTGATGGCTCACAGAGCCAGAGGTTGCGTCAACTCTCCGGACAGTTTTTGTTTTATTTGTGGGGAATATACCGTGAAAAAGCGGCAGAGGAACTTTTCTGCATTTATTAAAAAAGTATATTTCGCCTATTTCGGTTTGAAGTTAGGCGATCAAGACAAACCGTGGGCTCCTCACAAAGTGTGCAAGACATGTGAGGAAGATCTACGCTTATGGATGAAAGGTAAAAAACAAGCATTTCGTTTCGGAATACCTATGATGTGGCGTGAACAAAGAGACCACAGCAGTGACTGCTATTTTTGCTCTTGCATTGTGAAGGGATACAACTTAAAACATAAGAACGTAATAAGTTACCCCAACCTTCCCTCAGCAATTAGGCCTATGCCTCATAGCAAAGAAGTACCTGTGCCTGAACCACCAAAATCTTTGGATCATATTTGTGTGGACGGTTCTGATCATGATGAGACTCATCAGATGGCTTTTCCCGATGAGTCCAGTACTTCCGAGTTTGAAACTGAACCAGATACGAAACCTGAACTTTTCTTTCAAGCTGAATTGAATGATTTAGTCCGGGATTTAGGACTCCCAAAAGATGCTGCCCAACTGCTAGGTTCTCGGCTTAAACAGAAAAATCTATTGTCACCAGGAACAACTTTTTATTGGTACCGCAACCGCGAGACACAATTTTTGAAGTATTTCAGCAAAGAGGAAGATTTGTTATTTTGCAACGATATATACGGAGTGATGGAAAAGTTTAAACTCAAGTATGATCCTGCTGAATGGCGGCTGTTCATTGATTCGTCAAAAGACAGCATAAAAGGTGTTCTTCTTCATAATGGCAACACATTCGCGTCAGTTCCTATTGCTCACTCTGTTATTCTCCAAGAAAAATACGAGAATTTGGCCCTGATTCTTCAGAAGATTCGTTATGATGAGCATAAGTGGATGATTTGTGGAGACTTTAAAATTCTATCCATGCTATTAGGGCAGCAATCCGGTTTCACCAAATATCCCTGCTTCCTTTGCTTGTGGGATAGCCGGGCCCGCGACCTACACTGGGGGAAAAAAGACTGGCCAATTCGGGAGTATTTGAGACCCGGTGAGAAAAATGTTCTTCATGAGAGCTTGGTACCTCGTGATAAAATTCTATTAGCACCTCTCCACATTAAGTTGGGTCTCATTAAGCAATTCATCAAGTCCCTTCCAAAAGATGGTGAGTGCTTTCGGTACCTTTGCTCAAAGTTCCCCCGACTTTCTGAAGCAAAGCTAAAGGAAGGAGTGTTTGTTGGCCCTGATATAAGGAAACTCATTTCAGATGGAGCATTCGCTGAAACGATGTCTGAGAAGGAAAAAGAAGCCTGGGATTCCTTCAAGGATGTTGTTTTCAAATTCTTGGGGAACAGGCGGGATGAGAACTATAAGGATATTGTTGCCAGGATGCTCAATGCCTTCAAAGAACAAGGCTGTAACATGAGCCTGAAAGTCCATTTCTTGCACTCCCATGTGAACTACTTTCCCGAAAACTTGGGGGCGTACAGTGAAGAACAAGGTGAAAGGTTTCACCAGGACATCAAGGACGCAGAGAGAAGGTACCAAGGAAGATGGAACACCACTATGATGGCTGATTTCTGCTGGTTGCTGCTGCGGGAAACCCCAGATGAAAAATACGCTAAGCAGCGCACCAAGAGAAGCATTCGGGGGAAGAAGAAACGGGCCCACCAGGAGATTGATTGACCCAAGAATGACTTTAAAATCTAAACTGTGTTGACAAATATCGTGTTTTACTAAACTTTGAAATAAAAATTTGCTAGTTATTACCACAGTGTCGGATCTCATTTATTAGAATTTTATTTTCACACCATCGGGTGTTTGTCTTCATGTATTGCAATGGTGCGGTTTGCGTTTTCTATTCTTACATACATACCTGTACAACATTTTTTGCACATTTCTTTGCTTTGCTTTGTGTCTAACCTCGCTCTTATATGCTCAATGTTTGTGCACATGTATGTGGCTGTTTTAAGTGCAGACAATTTTGCTACCATCACAGTGTGTTTTGTTGACATTACTCTATTCTTATGTGCTGCCTTGTTACAATTTTCTTTATTCTTATTTGAATAACTACTAAACAATTAGTATAAAGAATTCATCCAAGAAACTTTTATCTCGATCACACTCAATCTGAAACGTTCACCTCAAACTGCTAACCCAATGTAGCAAAAAATCTGTACGTGATGGAGCAAATTGGTTACCAGATTTGGATTCAGCGCACCAAAAAACGTAAAAATCAATCGAAACATTAGAGGCAGTTTAAAAAAATTTTTTTTTTTAGTGTACATGTGTTATTTATTATATGAAGGTTAAATGTTTTGAAATGTAATGCTTTATCAAAAAATTACATGAAGAGTTGCCATGAAAGCAGTTTTTGCATGCACTTGATGAACACAGTAAAGTACTACAGTCATTTGCATGAGACACAGACAATTTCTGGATGTTCTTTGCAAACATTGCGCTTGCAGGAGGTGCAAACTATGTTGCTTTTCTTGTCTTTTTCTCTGGAACAGCATTGACACCTTGCTCTTTTCTTTGGGATCCTGACATTGCAAACAGCATCTGTGGCTTCTTCAATGCTGGAAGAAGTCTCGCTGCAATTACTCTCAAGCAACTGCTTTCCTAATTCCAAGAGGAATAGACGATGTCTGTGCTTTGACTTGGACTGCCATTCTGGATTTAGTGACATCCAAACAATGAAGGCGTTCAAAGCACTGATGTCCAACATGTTGTAGAAGATTGTCACTGGCCAGCGTCTTGTCATTCGTTTTGTGGTATACGTGCACAACATTTGATCTGCGGAATCTACTCCACCTTTACTAGAATTATAGTGCAAGATCATGCGTGGTTTTTTGTCTGGACGTGTGTTATCTACTTCTTCTTGATCATGCAAACTGCTCAGAAGAACAACTACTTTTCCTTTCTTCGGGCAATAGGAAACCAGAGTGGCATCATCGCGAAAGGCAAACAGTGAAGTGAATACCTCTCGGCCCTTTGCTGTTACAAATTCTGGAGGTAATTTTTTTCTGTTCTTTCGAATTGTCCGCAAAAGTGTCATTTGTTTTTCTAGCAATTTCTGTGACAGAGATAAACTGCAGAAGAAATTGCAATAGTAACATTTCTGCCAGATCGCGTCAATCCTTCAGTGAGTTGCAGCACAACCCTTTCACGCTGATTCTGTTCCCTGTTTTATCCGAGTTCCCTTCCTGTATATACTTGAAGACACAGAACATATGACGTTGCATTGTCACGCAACATCCATAGCTTTATGCCATATTTCCCAGGTTTGCTGGGAATATATTGTCTGAACGGAACACGGCCACGAAATGTAAGCAGTTGCTCATCCACGGTAACATTTTCACCAGGAACAAAGGCGTCACTTAGAGTTGCTTCTCAGGTATCAAAAACGTGTCTGATTGGAGCAAGCATATCCACGTCTCGTTGTTCACGTCTGTTGGTTGCATCATCAAATCTGAGAGCACAAGAAATTTGCTGAAAATGGTTATGGGCCATATTTTTGCCAAAAACAAAATGACCATCTTCAAGGTTCCACAACTGAACTATGGATTCATTTTGTGACTTGTACACGCCTGAGAGGATCAGAAGTCCAAGAAAACGTTGAAATTCTCCATCTGTCAAATCTTTCCAGGTGTCCTCATAAATGTGTCTTCCTTGTTTGCTCATCCACATCATGATTTCATTCAATAAGTTCTTCCTCATGAACAAGTGGAAAGCTGCGAGAGGGCCATTAACATTTCGTACAGCATACCTTGTAGGACCTTGTTGTATGGGCATGATATTAGCTCTGGAGTATCTTCCAGCAGCTTGCTTTATAGGTTTCCTGTTCCATGATGTGGCATCCTTAGATACATAGGCTTCAATGGCAACATTTGTGCTTATAGTTGATGACCTCTTAGCTCCTATATGACCACAACTAAGATTCCTCACAGATGATGCTGACACCGAGGACTCTTGCCTTCTTCCCTGTCTAGTACAGCCTTGACCTTTGCCTCGACCTGTAACATGACTCTTTGCTGCAGGCGATGTTACTGGCTCAACATCAGTCTCACATTCACTTGGCGAGCAACTGCTGTCACCATCTGAATCATGACTGTCATCAGATTTATCACCTGAACTTGGCTGATATGCTTCTTTGCTTGCTGAATATGCTGCATCATCAGACGACTCAGAGCCGTCACTGTCAGCATCTCGTTGCAATATTTCTCTTACTTGGGCAGCTGAATACTTTTATTTTGACATCATAAACAATAACCTAAAATAAATAAACAAAGATAAAGTTGAATAAAACGCAAAGCAGTTTTACTATAGGTGTACAATAATCGTGATGAATGAGCTGAAAGCCTTTAGATTTCATTGGAAATAATGAGAGAATGTATGATATCAATTACAGAATATGTGTAATTTTCATAAGAGTACAAAAAATAAATGATACATAATTAATGATAAATACCTTTGTCAGATCAAAAAATTCACAAAACTGCAAATTGTATCACGATCCAAACCAGACGTAAGCAACTGGGGTCAAAAATGACCCCACTGGTACTCTGTGCTGCAATTCATCACTAGCGTCACCTAGCGGATGAAAATTATTCCTCTCATGGGGCAATATAAAGAGAATATTAACATGTGAAAAGTCATAAAAAGATTGCATTCTTGAACAACTAGTTTCTGAGATACGCGTTGTGAAACTTGCAATTGGGTCACTTTTGACCCCATCGATACTCCCAGAGTTAGAGAGAAATAATGAACAAAGCAACCTCTTTCAAAGACGGGGAAGCTGTAAAACTAGAGGGCATAACATGAAGTTGCAAGGTGATAAATTGAAAGGCAATATCAGGAAATACTTTTTCACTGAAAGGTTGGTGGATGCTTGGAATGCCCTCCCGATGGAAGTGGTGGGGGCAAATACAGTGACAGAATTCAAAATGGCATGGGGCAGACATAGTGGATCCCTTTACAGCAACAGGATAAAATCAAAATAAACTTAACTATCTAATTTCTCAACAAATAGGGGTGTCCTACATAGAGCGGTGGGTTCACCTCTAAACAAAGACATGGGGAGAGGTGGCCTGCACAGAGTGGCAGGTGCACCTACTCTTGCCATCTTACTGGACAGACTAGATGGACCATACTGGTCTTTATCTGCCATCATTTACTATGTTACTATGTACTGGGGATGATGGAGTGCCTTCTCTACTCTCTCTGCATATTTTCCAGCCAAAAGGAGCATGTCTGAACTTAGATGTGATGTTGGACATTCATGACATTACTGAGTTCAGGCAGGAATGTCTAGGTTTCTGGGAACACCCTAGTTTAGACTTGGAGGTTCTCACACTTCTAAAATTGCCCTGGAGATGTGTCTATGCGTGTTTTCAGACATTCAAGGCACAAATAAGACTTCCAAAATGACCCCCACAGTCTGCTAACCATTGGAGCTATCTGGATAGCAATAATATACAGCTGCTTTGCTGTCCTAAAGCTATTCGGAGAGCAGATTGAATATTGGTACTATTTGAATAACTTGTCACTCTCCCCCGCACTACCCCAGCATTATCCAAATAGCGCCAAAGCAATCTTTAAGGACATTCAGTAGCACTATCTGGATAGTGCCACTGAATATCCACAGATAGTGCTGTCTGGTGTCAGAAAAACAGCTTCCGCTCTTCAAATATGTGACTTTGAATACTCTAAGATAGGCTGATCCACATTTTATTTATTTATGTGATCATATATACCACCTTTCCATCATTAAGGTGCTTTACAATAAACAAAAGACCAATAACTATTATATGTAACTTTAAACAGAAACTATAACTTTAAACAGAAATTATATGATATTTTACATGATTTGCATCTGATTTTGAACCATACCAAAACTTTTTCTGGGGCACATCTATTTATATTTAGCACACATCTTTACAGTAGTAGATCAAGACAAGTTACATTCAGTTACAGTAGGTATTTCCTTGTCCACAGAGAACTTGCAATCTAAGTTTGTACCTGATGCACTGGAAGTTTAAATGACTTGCCAGAGGCCTCAAAGAGTACCATAAGAACATAAGAAATGCCATACTGGGTCAGATATAGTTCCATCTAACCCAGTTTCCTCTTTCCAACACTGTCCAATCCAGGTCACAAGTACCTGGCAGGTTCTCAAAAAAAGTACACAGGCTCCACAATGTTTGTCTTGGGGTAAGCAATGGATTTCCCAGGTCCTCTTTAATAATGGTTTATGGACCTTCCTTCCAAGAACTTGCCCAAACGTTTTTTAAACCCAGTAATGGCTTTTACTACATACTGTGGTAACAAATTCCAGAGTTTGATTATGCATTCAGTTGGACCGAGGGAGAGCCCTAGATGTGGCGTATTTAGATTTCAGTAAAGCCTTTGACACCGTTTCTCATAGGCGACTTATAAACAAACTGAGCACCCTAGCGATGGACCCTAAATTTACTGCTTGGGTTAGAAATTGGTTGAGTGGGAGGTAACAAAGGATACAGGTAAATGGAGCTCACTCTGAGAAGAAGGAGATTACCAGAGATGTGCCCCAGAGATCTGTCCTTGGTTCGATTCTTTTTAACATCTTTGTTAGTGATATAGTGGAAGGGCTGCGGGGTAAGGTTTGCCCCTTTGTGGATGATACCAAAATCTGCAATAGAGTAGACACCCAGGAAGTTGTAGATAACAGGAGGAGGGATCTAGCTAAGCTTGAAGAATGGTCTAGAATTGGGCAGCTGAGATTTAATGTTAAAAAATGCAAGGTCAAGCATATGGGTTGCAGCAATCTGAGAGAGCAATATAGTACAGGGAATGAAGTACTTTTGTCCAGTAAAGAAGAGCGGGACCTAGGCATGTTTGTGTGTGATGATCTTAAAGTAGCTAAACAGGTAGAAAAGGTGACAGCAAAAACTAGAAGGATGCTTGGATGCATAGGGAGAGGAATGGCCAGCAGAAGAAAGGAGGTGATAGTGCCTCTGTATAAGTCTTTGGTGCGACCTTATTTGGAGTATTGGATGCAATTCTGGAGACCACACCTTCAAAAGGATATAAACAGGCCGGAGTCCGTACAGAGGGTGGCTACTAAAATGGTTAGTAGTCTTCATTATAAAGAATATGAGGACAGACTTAAGGATCTTAATATGTACACCTTAGAGGAAAGGCGGGATAGAGGTGATATGATTGAGACATTTAAATACCTCCATGGCATAAATGCACAGGGGGAGAGCCTCTTTTAATGGAATGCAAGCTCTGCTATGAGTGGACATGGGATGAGGGAGAAAGGGGATAGATTCAGGAGTGATATGCGGAAATATTTATTTACGAAAAGAGTGGTGGTTCCATGGAATAATTTCCCAGTGGATGTGGTATAGATGAGGATATTATCTGAATTCAATGCATTGGGACAAACACAGAGGATCTCTAAAGGAAAAAAGGGGACTGTTGTAGTGGTTGATATGGAAGGACAGACTAGATAGCCCATGTGGTCTTTTTTTGTCGTCATGTTTCTGTTTCTATGACTCTTGATTTAAACAAACAAGCAACAAGGAAAGTCACAATGGGCACGTCATTCAGTGAGAGGGGACCCAGATAAGTAAGTTGCTAACAGTGGTGCTTTACTTTATCCATATATTTAGTGGCGGTACACTTTTGAATAGTGCTATGGAACTGTATTGTTATATGGCGGCTATATTCCCCAACTTATGAATGGAAGTAATGTGCAGCAGCTTAAATATGCTGCCTTCTGTGTAACTTTTCAGTCAGTCTCTGGCTCATCCCTAACCCCACCTCCAAGTTAAGGGGGATATTCAAGAGCATTTAGGAAGTCTGCAGATCTGCAAACCTCGTAAATGCTGCACAGCAGGGCACATACAGGTACAGCCACTAATAGCCCTGATTCTAGCCAGCTAGTATTGGGGAATTCCAGGGAAAGAGCAGAGCTGGCAGCCAGCTAGTGGTGATATTCAGCTGCTAGCCGGTAATTCCAAAGTGGCTAAAGTTTAGCTGTCCTAACTTTAGCTGCTTTTGCAATCCAGACAGAGGCTGAATTTCACTGCTGACCATAATGCACAAGTGCAATCCGCCCAGTCCAGATATTCAATGCCGGTGTCCAGATATGACTGCAATACAAACACTCTCTAAATCCCATGTCAGAATCACCATCTAACCCACAAAACAAAACACAGGGAATTACTTATGTAAAGAGTTTTAGGACCATCAGAATGGGAGTGATGTGAATCCACGTTTTGAAAGGCTACACATGCTCTACTTTCTGCATCAGGGGTTATGCCTCCAATTCTGTGTCACAAATGTTACAATGTGCTCTTGTTCACTCTTGCTGTTGCTTCCATCTTCAACTGAGCTAGAGGGAAATGACATCAGCAGGAATTTATTTTCAGTCAGGAAAAATGCTCCTCAGTAACAAGTACTCGGTGACAAAGCCCACACTTTCATAATAGTGAAGCCCATTCAACTTCTAAATTCAAGCCACTAGGAGCCATTGTATCTAAGGAAAAGATCCAGTATTGTTCACACATTAAGTAAAGAGTCACGATCTCCCCCTTTCCAAGATGGGACTACATAGTCAATAATCCACCACTTTATATCTGTTACTGCATGATTTTTCTCAAGAAAGGGTTGGACTAAAGGGGCTGTTACAATTCTGGTATTAATACGAGAGCAGTGTTCATTCAATCGCAATTAAATTTTTATTTTAGTATGACAAATATAGAGCAATCCACAAGGACAAACAATTGTATAAATCACATATTCTGAATCACATGATGTGGAGAATTTTGAGTATAGTTTCCTATTCCTTTTAGGGCATATCCAATCAATGCCTTCAATAGTAGAATCACACCAAGCACAATGCCCACAAGCTTGATGGCCCTCAATAGGACCTTCATCCTTCATGGCGGCATACCAAGTCTCTAATGTTCTTCCCTCTTGTATATTTAATCATAGGCATCTCTACAAGGGGTTTATGCAGATTCAGTATATACCAATGTCGGGATTATTGAGGAGATTCTCCGAGATGCAGTAGTATATGGAAGCACACATGTTAGACGGGTCGCTTCCTCCCTCTGTCGATATTCCAAAAGCCAATCACGATGGGCACACTTTGCTTTACTATAGGCATTACAAAACAAAGTAGTTGACAAACAAGAGCCATATTTAAAAATCAGACTATTCAAAAATTTGATACTTCTCGCACTATACTGCAGTTTGAATTGAGCATTGATGTCCAGGAAATTCAGCCATAGCAAGAATGATTCAAATTCCCAATTAGATCCATCCCAAAGGAGAAAATCATCATCCAAGAACCTCTTCTTCATCCGTATATGGGAATAGCAGTCAGAATTATAAAAAAAACGTCCTATTCCATATGCGATACATAAAAGGTAGTTACTCACCTGTAGCAGGTATTCTCCATGGACAGCAGGAACAAGTCTTCAAATACGGGATGACATCCTCCAATGGATCCCACGTGGGAACACTTCCCAGCTTCTAATGAAATTTTTTGGGAGGTTCCATCATGCCTGTAAATCTCCTTCCCACTTGCCACTACAGCACCATCTTACAATTTGTCTGATAGTATAGCTGTAGCAGAATACAACTCCTCAGGGAGGTAGGCGAGTTGTGAGGACTTAATCCTGCTGTCCACAGAGAATACCTGCTACAAGTGAGTTAACTACCTTTTCTCCGTGGATAAGCAGGAATGAGTCCTCACGTATGGGCCTCCCTAGCTACAGGCTACTGAAAACCAAGGAGAATGCCGACAAGCTCAACAGAGGAAATAACCCATCTGCATAACGGCAACAGGCCTTAGCAGTCAAGAGACCAACTATGTACAATATGATAGATTCTCTCTCTTCCCTTTTTTTTTGGTAGCCTGGACAGAGCAGAATGCGCTTGGCGGGGGGGGGGGGGGGTGGAGTTGGATTCTAATCCTCAAATAGATTTTGGAGTATAGATTGAATGAAGTTGCTGTTACATCGGGAGTCCACATCTAGATAGTAGTGAGAAGTGAATGTGTGGACAGAGGACCACGTCGCAGCCATGCAGATCTCTTCCATGGGGACCGAGCGTAAGTTGGCCACTGATGCAGCCATAGCTCTGACATTGTGATCTGTGACATTTCTATGAAGGCTCAGGCCTACCTGGACATAAGTGAAAGAGCTGCAGTCTGCTAGTCAAATTGAAAGAGAGTGTTTGGAAATGGCAGCCCCTAGCTTGCTGGGGTCAAAAGAAACAAAAAGCTGGATGGACTTTCTATGGTCCAAATAGAAGGCTAAGGCCACTTGCAGTCCAGCTTCTCCTTTGTAGGCATGAGGTCCTCTACTCAGCCTCCTTGACTTGATTGCTCCTCTTCTCCTACTGCCTGTCCTTCTTGCACAGCACTAGCCCTTGGCTCATCTTTGTCTGTTTTCTTGCCCCTTCTTTCCCTTTATTTATTTATATCCTGCTTTTCACTGGATCAAAGCAGTCAACTGGGGGATATATTTAACATGAGAGGATATGAGACACATACACTGATACTTACAGGGAACATGGGCAATGAAGGGTTAAGTGGCTTGCCCAAGACCACAAGGAGTGCCTATAGGACTAGAAATCCCAGTCCCTCTGGCCTGAAATTGTTGTCCCCAGGTGGGACTTGAACCCCTGGCCAGACTTGAACCCCTGACCCTAAGTACCTTGTCCTAACCACTAGACCACTCCTCCCTATTTTCTTTCTGCTTTCATTTGTTTATCTTCAGCAATCATCTCCAATTGTAACCTAGGTCCTCCTCTCATTTCTTCCCCCTTTGTGTCCTCCTTCCCTGTTTTGGTTTGTCCCTTGTCCTTGCATTTCCTCTCATGGTATTTTTTAGATGACTATTGTTCACCATCTAGCTGCCTTGGCCTTAGGCAGTATATAAACTTTAATAAACTGTAACTGTAACAATTGACTGATTAAGATGAAAATCAGATACTACCTTTGGAAGGAACGTAGGATGAGTACAGAGGACCACTCTATTAAGATGGAATCTGGTGTAAGGTGGATGAATCACTAGAGCCTTAACACTAGAGGCCCCAAAAGGAATTTTACCTAGAAACCCCAAAGTGCATCAACTGACGCATTATCACGATGACTGCGTTTAGCATTAAATGCAGATGTGAATTAATGTGAAGTTACTTATTTGTTAAATACATGCAGTATGTGACGTCATTGCATGATGTCATTGTGGGTTTATTGTTTGTAATGTCGGAGTAAATCTGTAAACAGTGATTGAGACGCACCACCTAGTGGGAACATGAATTTATACCTAGAGGCCCCAAAGTACGTCAATTGACGCATTCAAGACAATTGAGTGCATCAATTGATGAACTTTGTGTTAAGTGATTGATGTACTAGTGTTAAGCTCGCTCACTCTGTGTGCTGAATTGACCACCACCAGAAACAACACCTTCCAGGTGAAGAACTTCAGAGGACAGGAATTGAGTGGCTCAAAGGGAGCTGTCATGAGTTTTGCAAGAACAACATTGAGGTCTAAAGACACTACAGGAGGTTTGTAGGGGAGATTTCAAGAGAAGCAACCCCAGCATAAAGTGAACAACTGAAGGCTGTACCAGGATGGACTTTCCTTCCACACCTTGATGATAAGCTCCAATTGCACTGAGGTGGACCTTTATAGAGTTGGACTTAAGTCCTGATTCGGAGAGGTGCAGAAGATATTCAAGCAGTTTTTGTGGTGGACAGACAAAAGGATCTAGGGCCTGACCCTCAAACCAGACAGCAAATCTCTTCCATTTGCAAGAGTAAAACTTTCTTGTTGAGGCTTTCCTGGAGGTCAAAAGGACATTGGTCACACCAGCCAGCAGGTTGAGCTCAGACAACATTAACCTCTCAACAGCCATGCTGTGAGGCCAAGGACTGGATGTTGCAGTGCAACATCATTCCATCTTCCTGCAAAATCATATCCGGCTTGAAAGATGTGAGTCACAACTTCCCTGTCCAGTGTCCACTTGTGTGGTTGGAGGACTCGACTCAATCAGTCTGCCAGAGTATTTTGTTCACCTGGCAGGTATGTGGCTCTCAAATTTATCCCATGTGTGATGGCAAACTTCCATAACATGACCGCTTCCCAACGCAAGAGATACAAGCCCATTCCTCTCTGATTGTTGATTTAGAACATGGTGACTTGATTGTTGGTCTCAATGAGAACAATTTGGTTGGCCAGTCAATCTCGGAAAGCCTTTAGAGCATTTGCCATGGCTCTTAATTCCAAGAAGTTGATCTGGTGGAGACTTTCTTGGATGAACCAATCGCCCTGGGTGTGAAACCCATTGAGTTCAGCTCCCCACCCCAGCTTGGATGTGTCTATCATCAAAACGTTTAGGGGTGGAGCACAGAGTGTAGATAGAGGGAGCTGGAGGTGTAAGGCCAATGAGTATCATTACCGTTTGCAGGAGGTGAAGTGGGGTATGTACACCGCAAGGATTTTGGTAGCCTGAAGCAAGCCGCAGGAAGTGTTTTGTGTTGCTCGCAAGCTGTTGGATCAGGGTCAGGTGGGGAAGGTGGAGGTGGGGGGGGGGGTTTGGATGTGGAGAAGGTAGCTGATTATTTTATAGGAAAGATTGAAGATCTGAGGACAACAGGTATGGGTGGAGTACTTATATAACAGCTCTTTTATATCGCCTCATCTTTCATTCAAGGCAGTTTACATTACAACAACAACTTTACAATGAACAGGGACAATTAGCTCAGAGAATTATACATATAACATAGATGGGATAGTTGTGTCGAGGTCAGAGTCCAAGTATGCTTCCTTCTCTTTAATTACTAGTGACGTTTTTTGTAGCTTGATCTGGATGCATCTTACTTGGATGCATTTAGACCCAGTCCCCGGGCAATTATTACGGAAGGTTTCAGATGAGGTTCTGTCTTGGATGGCAGATCTTGTGAATGCCTCTTTGAGTCAGGGCTGCTATCTGTAAGATCTAAAAGAGGCTATGGTGACTCCTGTTCCCAAAAAAGGAACAAGCTTGGTTGTGAGAACTTGCACTCCATTTCCTCCTTGGTGAGCTTTGCTAAGATTGTGGAGAAGGCTGTTTTATAGCAGTTGAGCAAGTATTTTGAACAGGTGGGAGGATTAGATTGGGGACAAGCAGGATTTCATAGGGGGTCAGGTACAGAGTTCCTTCTGGTGTCAGTCATGGATTTGTTGGAGAGGCAAGGGATGAGAGGAAGGTGTCATTGGTGATCATGTTGAATTTATCTGTGGCCTTTGATCTTGTTGGTGAGGTATGGGGCCTTGGGGATAGGTGAGACAGTCTTGCGATGGTTGGATTTTTTCTTGTTAGAGCATCAGTTCTGGGTGCGGTGGGAGAACCAATTATCAGAAATTTGGAAGTTAGTGTGTGGAGTCCCTCAAGGGTCATCTCTGTCCCCAGTTTTATTTAATATCTACATGAGCCCATTAGGGACCATTTTATGGAAATATGGATTTCAGGGTTTCCTCTATGTTGATGATATATAGTTGATGGTATTGTTTGATGGTGAGGAGTCTGTGGTGTTGCAGCAGGCAAATAGTTGTCTGAAGGAGGTTACAGTTTGGTTGAAGGCTAATTTCTTGGTTCTGCATGTAGGTAAATTGGAAATGTTGTTATGTGGGATGTTATCGGAGACTACTCTATGGGATGGGCTCTCGATTGGAGGGTTCCATCTAGGTTGGAAACAGGAGATTCAGGACCTGGGAATTATCCTGGATGTGGAGCTGTCCATGAAGATGCAGGTGTCGAGGGTGGTGCACCTTGAATATGGTAAATTAAGAACTGTGTGGCAGCTCTGCTCTTTCTTGAACAGAAAGGCTTTGCGCCTCCTGGTCCAGGCGCTTGTTTTGTCTGTCCTGGACTACTGCAATAATTTGTTTATAGGACTTCTGGCTTATTTAATATGGAAATTGCAAGTGGTTCAAAATTCTGTGGCTTGTCTACTTTTGGGGCTGGGCAAATGGGACTCAGCATCTGGTGCTCTTCGGCAATTGCACTGGCTGCCTATTCAACAGTGGTGCATATTTAAGTTGTCTGTGCTGACTTTTAAGGTGGCGCGGAGTTTAGGGTCAAGTTATCTACAGGGTGCAGTGATTTGGTACCAGCCTGGGAGATCTTTACGATCCAAACAGGCGCAGCTGTTGGTCATACCTAGGTTTGATCAGTTACAGCTGCACATATAGTGTGCCTGTGTGTTCATGGTGGCAGCTCCAACTTGATGGAAAACATTGCAAGAGGAAACTGATTTGGCTGTGTTTCAGAAAACATTAAAGACTTTCTTATTTCCCCCCTTATGTATCGGTAGGCAGGGGTTGGCAGTGGTTGGTGGCAGGCTAGCAGGCATTTTATTTTATTTGTCGGGGAATAGAGGGGGGAGGTATGCTTTGTATCCTATCTTTATATTTTTGTACTCTTTAAATTATTTGTAAGCAGCCTTGAATGCTGCTGCATATGGCATCTAAAAAAATGTTTTAAAATAAAAATTAAAAAACATAAACTAAATAATAATTTGGAAGAGGAGATCTCTGAGTAAATTGTGGTGGATTCTCCACCATTGCAGGGACTGAACGAGAGGACTAATGACATACAGATGATCCCTGAGTCGACCTGTGACTTGAATCCATTGAGTCCTCAGAGTCCATTGAGCCTGCCTCATATGGAAGAGTGTCAAGGGTGTGACTTGCACTGTATAGGCTATGTGGTTTAGTACAGTCAACATTCTGCAAGCTGATACCTTCTGACTTGATTGAGTCTCCCACATTAGTGCTGTCAGTCTGAGAAGTCTGTTTTATGGGAAAAAGGCTCTCGCCTGTGTCATGTCGAGCAGAGCTTCTATGAATTCCAACTGATGTGTGGGTTGAAGGTGGGACATGGAGTAATTTATAATGAACCATTGTAGTTCCATAACCTGAATGGTATATCGTGTTGATTCTTGAACCCTTTCCTGAGTGGTATACTTGATCAGCCAATCATCCAGATAGGGGAAGTGAAACACTCCTAGCATCCAGAGGTACATAGCTACTACCATGAGGCAATTTTTGAACACGTGAGCACTTAGGCTAGGCCAAAAGGCAACACTCGGTATTGGAAGTATTGCACCCCAGGACAAATCTGAGAGATCTCCTGTGAGCGGGATGTATCCTTATGTGGGTGTACACTTCCTTCAGATTCAGGGAGCATAGCCAATCTCCTTTTTGAATGTATGGAAGTAGGTACCTAGAGAAATCATTTTGAACTTTTCTCTTACCAAGTATGTGTTCAGATCTCATAGGTCGAGGATGGGATCCCTCTATTTTCTTGCGGTTCAGGAAGGATCTGGAATCAAACCCTTGGCCTCTTTGCTCTGGTGACATGAACTCAATCACGAGATCTGAGAAGAGGGTAATTATTTGTCTCTGAAGCAGTTCCTGATGCAGAGGGTTGAGGTAATGCACACTTGGGGGGGGGGGCAATTTGGTGGCAGATCCAATAAATGTAGTTTGCAACCACTTTGGATTATCTGTAGAACCCATGAGTCTGAGGTTATGAGCAGCCACCTTTGGGCAAAAAAAATGAGCCTTCCCCCGATAAGAGGATTTCCCACTGTGGTTACTGGTAGAGTGGCTATGCTTCGATGGAACCAGTCAAAACTGCCCCAGGCTTTAGCTGAGAAGCTGGCTGGGCTTTCTGAGGTTTCTCTCAATGCTATTGTGAGTGAGGAGCCATTTGGGCTGGGAGGTTTGGGGCCCAGGAAAATACCTACACCTATGAAAGTAATAGGTCTTTTCTGTCCCTCTTCTTGGTACCTCCTGTGATCGGAGGCTGGCTTGGACGTGCATCTTGAGAGATTACGAAGGGTAACATGCTGCTTTTTGATGAATCTAGCCTTCTCTTTGACCTGTTCTCTGAAGAGATTCTCTCTACTACACAGCATGTCAGCAAGCTTGTTTTGCACTGAGGACTGGAGCCAAGCAAGTCTCCGGGCACCAGTACCTATAGCAGAAGCTGTCAGTGTCATTTTGAAGATGTCATAGGTCTCCTGGACAGGTACTTTGAGCAGTCCTTGCCGTGAGCTACTAGGGAACAATATTGTTCTAATTTCTCTGGACAGAGAAACTGAGATAGCTCAGCAAGGTCGCACATGATGTTCTTCAAGAACATGCCCATGTAGAGCTGGTAATAGGCTATGTGGGCTATAAGCATGGAATTTGAAAATACCTTCTCCCTAAAGAGTCCAGTGCTCAAGCCTCTCTCCACAGGGGCAATGAGGAATGAATTTTGGTACAAATGGACCTTTAGGGACATATCAGATCACCAAGGAATGGTGAGGAAGCTGAGACTTCTCGAATCTGGGAATCCTCTGAACTTTGTACATGGAATCAAGCCTTCTACTTACTGGAGGCACAGTGATAGGACTTTCCCACATTCCCATCTGCAGGATGTGGTGCACGGGCACTGCCACCACCTCTTTAGGGGCCAAGGAGTACTGCAGGATCTCCAACTCTTCTGCCCTGGGTTCATCTTCAATCTCCAAAGAAAAATGGTATGGCCTTTGCCATGCCCCTCACAAAATCCTGGAAGGCCATTTCCTCAGGAGGGGACTTACACCACTCATGAGGTAGAGAAGGGTCCAATGGAAGTTCAGGAGACCTGTCCTCTGAAAAGTCTTCAGATTCTACATTGGTTACCCAGTCTTCTGTATCAAATTCAGAGAGGAAGTCAAAGTACTTCTGAGTCTCTACTTGAATCTCTCGCTGGATCCGAGGAGATGAAGAGCTCCTTCGGGAGCAATGATGAACTGATGCTGTTCTAGATTACAAGGGTGCATTGGACCCCAAAATGTTAGAGAAGGATATTGGCCAGGCAGGCACCAGTGTCGGACCCTTTGACACGATGTCAGTGCATCTCTCGCAGGAGTGTGTCTCGAGGATCAGCTGTATGTGGTCAATGTCGATGCAGCTGTTGTCGAGACCCCAGCATGCTGCACCACCAGGAGCACTGTGATGTGTTCCTTGAGAGCCTGAAGAAGGCACTTTTCCATGGTTGCCAATTCTGAAGGCTGTGGGCCTCAGCAACTTCAACTAAGTTGCTTCAACTTCAACAGAAGTTGCTGTGGGCCTCAGCAAATGCTCCACCTGCTTTTCTTTGTAATTTGCACCTAGTTAAATTTTCTAAAAGGTTCATTGTAAAAATAATAATAATCTTTATTATTATAGTTTCTGTTATATGTAAACCGCCACTGATCTCTGGAAGAGGCGGTATAGAAAAAATGTACCCAGTATCTTTACAGGGGTATCGACCACTTGCTCTTGGCAGGCTGTCGATGCCCCTCCAATGCTCTGGAGGATGTGCTCTCCTCCCTTCAGTGCAGCTTTGAGGGACGCTCTCACAGACCCTCATCATTCTCAATGCCATGCCTCAATGGGCTCCAATGCCAATGGACCAGAGCCTTCTCTTAGTGCACAGTTCGATCACACTTCGATGCCGACAAAGCCAAAGCCAAATCCTTCCTCATCTTCAGAGAAAGATTGATCGATGGCTGATGCTCCAGGGCACTACAGGTGCTTGGCTCCAAGTGGGCTCGAGAACTCCCTGATGTCAATGCACCACCAGCATCCAATGCAGCCTTTGAAGCCATTGAGATCAGTATCATCGATGATGATGAATCGGACTTTTGAGTGCCAAAAAGTGATTTGCGCTGCTTTGCTTGACCTTGGATTCCTCTTTTTGCCATCTGTAAACACAAATTACAAGAAGAGGGCTGACGATTGGGTCCCAGGCACTGGAGGCACCAACTATGGGACTCCATGGTGGATATGGTCCTAACACACTGGGAACACTTTTTGAATCTGCTGGCTGGTTTCTGGGACATGTCTCCTGGAAAGATAGCCACAGCAAAATCAAACGGCTTGATTTTTAATGAGGGGACTCAGCCTGTGCACCGGTGCCTAAGGAGGCTGTGGTGTCGGAGAAAAAGAGAGAAATTTAAATGGCCAAGAAGGATAAAAAGAAAAAAAAAAGGAAAAATTGGAAAAATGTGATGGCAGGTGATTGCTGAGAGAAAATGGAAGCACAGGATCCCCCACAGAGGAAAAGATGAATTACCAAGCGTAGAAGACTGGAATGTATCCATAGGGCTCTGTGTAAAAATGAAGACTTGTTTTAAGATGGCACCATAATGGCAGGGAGGAAATAGGTGCACAGGCACAGTGGAGCCCCCCAAAAGCTTTCAATAGGAACTGGGCAGCATACTTGGATGGGCTTCATTGGAGGACATCACCCTATACATCCATGGACGTCACTCTGCTTGTCCATGGAGACAGTGTGGCTATAAAGGGCACAGAAACGGCACCCATAGATATACCATGAACCTGTATGTAAAAATGTCCATCAAAATAGACTGCAGCATAGAATATTCAGGTTCAAGTTTCTGCAATGATGGTTAACCACTGTAACTGCATTAGCTGCCACTGCTGAATGTCCCCCCCCCCATAAGTTTCATGCATATAATCTGCAGCTATGGGTTATCCATATAAAATTATGCATAGAACAGACATGAAAATTGATCTAAAAAGACTTATCTGGCCTATATCAACACCGAGAGCATAAATCTTTTAAAATATTAGACTTATGCTTATGTATTATTTTATGTGATCCATTCATAAAGGGCTTACTAAAATTACCTTTCTGGAGTCCTAAGTCATTAAGGCTTGTTCAACATTCCATGTCTCTGGGGAAAGATCAGTAAGTCTGACTTTGTAGATAGAAAATAAAAGCCTGCATAAAATTATCTTTAGGATTTGTTTCCAATGAAGGAAAATGCATTGAACCACCTATACTAAGCCTATAGGTGACCGTAAAGGGTAAGGTTAGACAATGTAGCTTTATGGGAGCATCACAAGTCTCATGAGGATTACTTAAGTGGTCTGAAAGTCATCAAAATGCACTTTTAGCTTGAGTCCGGTTTATAGCATACCTCTTAAATGTGGTGCTAATTACATAGGCTTTCAACAATAATTTAAACTCTGGACAATGTCAGCATTTAGGTTCCTTAAACCTACTTCTGGCATGAATTAACCATGGTAATTTCAGCCCTGTCCTGGATGGACTGATGTAAAAGAGGAACATAAATAAATGATCAAATGCTACAAAAAATATATTTATGCAAACGCAATCTATGGAGGGAAAACTAATTACATTAATACTGTATATGTTGTCTAGTTTTCAAAGCCCTATCACTGATCTTAGGTTACAATTTCTCCTGATTCACAGCTCTTACCCATAATTATGGTACCAAGATTGCTGATGCTCAAAATCAGATTGAGCACTGCTATTTTAATATTTGCTCAGCCATCAATAAGACTTTAGGACTCCCCCTGATGTGGTCTGTAACATAGTGATCTGGCTTCCTTTGTTTAACTTTCAATGTAAACCGCTTTGAATTTAAGAAAAGCGGTATAGAAATTTTGTTAAATAAAATAAATAAATATTAAAAAAAATAACAATAAACAAAAGAGGTATTATAAAGTATTTAGTGACAAATGTCAAAGGACTACACCCTAGTCTCAAGGGTCTCGGATGAATATATACAGACTAGCATCACAGATTTCAAATCTACCTCAACTAGAATATTTTTGGTCGATAACTAGCCATCTCAGTGGCAGCGCAGCTCAGCATGGGGTGGAGGGTGGGGGGCTCAGCACATGGGGGTTGGGGGGCAGCAGATCAATTGTACCAAAGCATATGGCCTGTCTCCTCCAGAGGTCTGATACCCTAGGTAGCTGCCTATCTCCCTTGTGGACAGGATGACCCTGTCCTATGGAACTGTCAGTATGGGAGGGAACCACTGCCTCCAGCTAAGACATAGAAATGGACCTTCCTCCAGAGGACTCTACTGAGATGGAGTGGGAGTGAGAAGGAATACAACACTACAAAAGCAATTACCACGCAAAACACAGAAACCAATCCAAGGCGTGGTAAAAGTGGAAAGACAGAGTCTTTATTAAACCATAGACAACCCGACACAGGCCGTGTTTCATTGCCCTTCGTCAGGGGTATGTCAGGCACAAACTGAAAATACAAATACATAAACATATAATTTAAAAACGTAAGAGAACATCTAAAAACAGCACCATCTAGAAATAAATGATGTAGTGCAAACAATGCACAATTCATAAAAACTAAATTAAAACCTATCATGAATAAATAAAATAATACAAGAGGAACAAATATTAAAACAAGCATATAAACAAATAAAAACCTAAATACTTCTGTTGGAGACCTTTATAAAAAGATGGTCTAGTGTCATGCTGTTGTGAAACAACAATACAACTGTGTGTACGAAAAAGAACATAGGAATGGTTATTCAACAATGTATATAAAAAATAATATATATGATTAATATCATAAATATAATATACATAATATGAATAATAAAATAAACAAAATAAACAAAACCAATAAAAGGACAAGAGAGATGAAGAAACATAAAAAACTACTGATTAGAGCATAAATAACTCTTAAAATACAAATAAAACATATAAGAAATCAGGAGAGCAGGAGTGAGTCAGAGAGAGCTGAAAAAATGTAAAGTGAAGCTTTGTTTGAAAAGAATGTTATATGAATAACTTGCTACTATGGTAGTGCAGAAGGCACCATCCAAATTATACTATAACTACAAAAGTGTGTATTATAAAATATAACAGTATTACCACCTACAAAAACCACAGAGGGAATGGCCATTGTTTGTATACACATTAGCAGCTCTGATGGTGCAAACGGCAAGGTCTTAAATGTACTAAAACATTCAAAAATGTGTATAATTTATGAAATAAAAACATAGTGGCACCAAAAGAAGCAACATAATAAATATGACCAGAGGAAAATGGCCAATGTTACCTGAAACATCTATAAAAGGAATTAATGTCAGTAATTATCAACGGTGAACTGTGGCTTAGTACAAATGAAAAAAGGGGGATCATATCAAAAGATCCCACGGCTATGTAGCCGTCACTTACAGAATTCTAAAAACTGGCGAATTGGAACCACACCGCAAATGTGCTCTGAGGAAAGACACCAGGAGGCCAGATACAACATGCAAACAGCAGCAATGAAAAGAATGAGAAAAACAATCATAGTAGCGCCTGGAATGTTATTTTGTGAACAACGAAAGAAACGAACCTGGTTCTTCAAAAAATGTATATGTATATAATAGGACAAAATGAAACTAAAAGAACCATCATATGGAGAAAACCCTGTAAAAGGTTGTGAATGGAAACATAAACAATCATAAGCACAAAGGATGATTGCCAACAATTTGACACAATATTAATTACCTTTCTTACACTGGCAGTCGCTCGCAAAACTATGAAAAACAGTAGGCAGGACGCCCACTCATGCGCTGTATAAAAAGGGAAACCGAGGGGGCAGAGTCAATGCAGAAACCGCGGGAGACTGGAAATAAAAAAACGGCTAAGGGGGTGGTCATAAGCAAGAATATGCAATATTATGAAACTGTGAAACAATGAGAATAAAAATTCTAAATCAATGTAATTCTTATTAAAACCAAGGGTAAGATAAAAAACGTAAAGGATAAACAAAAAATAAAACATGTGCACTCAACTGGTTACTAGGGAGGATCTTAAGACTTTTCAGAGTAAAGCCAGCATTTATGATGTGGTTGGATCAAAACCCTCGGGATGTCTGACTGCTGATGTAGCAGCGCATGGAATGAGAGTCAGAAGCTGCAAAGATGTCTTACATTTTGGGACATGGAACATGCAAAGAATGAACCAAGAGAAGCTGGAGGTGGTCAAGAATGAAATGGAATGTGTACAATTCAATCTTTTGGGTGTCAGAGAATGGAAATGGATTGGCATCGGGCACTTTGCATCTGATGATCACATGGTCTATTATGCTGGAAATGAAAGACAAAGAAGAAATGGTGTTGCGCTTATAATTAAGAAGAAATTTGCAAGAACTGTAATGAAATACAATACAATCGGTGAACACTTAATTTCTATTCGTCTACAAGGAATGCCTATCAACACAACTATAGTTCAAGTATATGCCCCAACGACAGCTGCAGAAGAGGACGGGGTTGATGAGTTCTACAGGCAAGTACAAGCTGAAATTGACAGAACATGCAAACAGGATATCCTGATAGTCATGGTGACCAGAACACAAAAGTTGGCAACAAAGAAAAAGGGAAAATGGTTGGAAAATATGGACTTGGGAACAAAAATGAAGTTGGACAAAGACTGATAGAATTCTGCAAGATCAACGATCTATTCATCTCAAACACCTTCTTCCAGCAACACAAACATATGGACTTCATCAAATGGATTGTATAAAAATCAACTTGACTACATCTGTGGAAGTCAATGATGAAAAAGCTCTATAACATCAACAAAGACAAAACCTGAAGCTGATTGTGGTACAGATCACCACTACTAGTATGCAGACTCAAACTAAAGTTGAAAAAGAGCAAGCCACTCATGAATGTAGCAAAATATGACTTTGAGAATATACCATTGGAATTTAAAGACTGCCTGCAAAATCAATATGTTGCTTTAGATACAAATGACAGAGCTCCAGAACAGTTATAGGATGACATCAAGAAGATTGTTTTGGAAGAAAGCGAGAAGTCTCTTCAAAAGGTAAAAAAGCAAAAATGGCCAAAATGGATGACCGAAGAAACTCTGAAAATTGCCCAGAAACACAGAGAAGCTAATCACAGAACTCAACAGAGATTTCCAACATGCAACAAGACAAGACAAGAAGTAGTACTATAATGACGCGTGCAAGGAAATAGAAGCAGAAACTATTACAGGAAGAACAAGATCTGCTTTCCTAAATCTACGAGAGTCAAAGAAAAAATTCTAGCCTCAAATTGAAATATTACAGGATGCTCAAGAATCCATTTTGAATGATGCTGAGAAGATCAAGAAAAGATGGAAAGAATATACAGTCATGATACTATAAAGATCAAGTAGACCAGCAGCCATTTCAATCTGTACCTTGCGATCAGGATCCATTGGTGATGAAACAAGAAGTCGAAGCAGCACTGAAAACCTTATCAAATAGTAAAGCACCTGGCATTGATGACATTCCCACTGAAATATTACAGCAATCTTATGCAGCTGTTATCATACTTACAAGGCTCTGCCAGGAAATTTGGAAGACAACATCATGGCCAACTGACTATGTTCATACCAATACTAAAGAAAAGTTATCTTACTGACTGTGGAAATTATTGCACAATCACTCTGATCCCACATGCCATCAAGATTCTACTCAAGATTATTCAGCAGACACTATAATCCTACTAGGGACAAGAACTGCCTGAAGTACAAGCAGGGTTCAGAAAAGGGCGAGGAACGAGAGACATCATCACAGATGTGAGATGGATCCTTGAAAAAGACTAAAGAGTACAAAAAGGATATCTATATGTATTTTATTGACTACATCAAGGCTTTTGACTGTGTAAACCATGAGAAACTCTGGGCCACACACTAAGAAGCCTGGGTATACCAGAACAGCTGATAGTTCTCTTGCACAACCTTTACATTGATCAAGAAGCAACAGTTCAAATGGAACAAGGAGAAACAGAATTGTTTAATATCTGCAGAGGCGTACAACAAGGCTCCATATTTTCCCCTACCTTTTTAATTTATATCAAGAACAAATCATCAGAGAAGCAGGACTGTATGAACACAATAGAGGTGTGAAGATTGGTGGAAGACTCATCAACAACCTTCGCTATGCTGCTGATACCATTTTACTGGCTGAAAGTGAAGAAGATCTGAAACATTTGCTTCTCAAGATCAAGGAACATAGTCTTAAAATGGGCCTGACCTTAATGTAAAGAAAACAAAGATCCTGACAACTGGCAAAATCAATAAGTTCATCATTCATGGAGAAAAAATCGAAATAGTGGACAACTTTAATCTACTTGGATCAACTATCAATAAAGAAAGAACAGCAGTTAAGAAATCTGACAATGAAATGCTTTTGTCAGAATGGCTATGAAGGACCTAGACAATATTCTCAAGAGCAGAGATGTGTCTCTCTGTACAAAGATTTGACTTGTTCAAGTCATGGTATTTTCAATAATGTGATATGGATGCGAAAATTGGACAGTGAAAAAGACATGAAGAAAATTGTTGCATTTGAATTATGGTGCTGGTGACAAATACTGTGTATACCATGGACTTGCCTGAAGAACAGACCAGTCAGTACTAGATAAGATCAAACCTAAACTTTCTTTAGAAGCTCAGATGACTTCAACTTTCATACTTTGGACACATCATGCGAAGGGAGAGATCATTAGAGAAAGACATCATGCTTGGCAAGGTAGAAGGTCAACACAAGAGGAAGGCCAACAATAAGATGGATCGATACAATAACAGAAGCTACTGGTGCCCCTCTGTCAACAATGAGCTGCCTGACTGAAGACTGAACACAGTTTTGGATAACTCCAGAGAGTCACCATGAGTCGACACTGACTCAACAGCACGTAACAAATCACACAAAAAAAGAGGTAAGTACTCTAAAGTTGAACAACTGCATCTTATGGAAAATTGATATACTGTACAGATAAAATGTTTTAAAAGAGTTCATCAGCAGAATCTCCAACAAAGTAGGGTAATAATGGGATAAAAGATCCAAAAACATGTATTTGATTACATTGGTCCCAGCATCTCTTTATCCTTTCCTCTTTTTGGTCTTCCTCTGAGTTCTTTTCCAGTGTGGGGTTTGTTTGTTTTTTTTGCATTCCCATTTTTTATTTCTCCACCTTCTGTCTTCTCCCCTTCCTTCCCTTTGTCTGATATTATTTTTCACTTTATCTTTTCTTATTTCTGTTCTTCTGTGAATGTCTATCCACCTACAACTACATTTCACCCTCTTTCTCTCTATTTGTTACCTTCAGTCCTCAATGTCCATATTTTCACCATTCTTAGTAATTTTCCATCTTTTTACCACTCTTAGTAATTTTCTATGCCCATTAACATCATCTCCCAGCTCTTCCATTTTTCCTTCTCTCTCACACGCCTCCTCCAACGTCCTATTCTCCTTGGGTTTCACCTGTCTTTCCCAACCTCTACTCATCTCCTCTGGTTCCTGTTGTCCTTCTTTAGCATGTGGCCCCTACCTCTCCTTCTGACCAGCACATGGTTTCTGGTGTTTGTCTCCTTCCATGTTCACAGTCACTAGCCTCTGGTTTCTACCCCCCGTCCCTTCCACACACCTGCCTTCTCCCTTCTCCAGTCTTTCCCTAGCACCTGGTTTTTTTCTCTATACTTATTCCGTTAAGTCCCTTCTCTTCAGATCCCTCAGAACCATGGTGGCATCTGAACTATAGTGGCAATAGAGGCAGCAGGAGCTTTAGTTGCCATTGCCGCTGTTGCCACCACTTTGACAGTAATCTCTTGTGTTTCACTCATTTAAACCTCATGGAGGGAACATCTTCTCTATATCATTAATCTTGCAAGACTAAGGGGCTTGTTTACAAAGCCGCGGTAGCGGTTCGCGATCGTTATCGGAGCCGATAACGATCGCAAACTGCTACTGCGGCTTTGTAAACAAGCCCCTAAGTTTTGGAAAGTGAGTACTGCTGGTGGTTAGTGTCAAGGCAGTGGCAGCTGCGGTGGTAAATGAAGTTCCTTCTCTTACAGGTGCTGGAGAAAAGAGATGGAGTTTTCAGAAAACTGCACACTGCTTTTTTTTTTTTTTTTTTTTTAGCTCAGGGAGGAATGGTATCAGTAGCTGCTTTTTCCGACTTGCTCTGTGCTAGCCAACTAAGGGGCATGTTTACTAAAGTCCGCAAATCTGCGCGCCGCAAAATAGCGCATGGCAACGCGGCATTTAAACACGCAGAAACGCGTTTAAACGCCCCGCACATGTGCGTGTCACCCCCGCACAGGTACGCGGCACACTAACGGGCCCCGTACAAGTGCGGGCCCGCAAATGTCCGATAGAGGCGTGGAACGGCTAAAAGAGGGCGGAGGAAGGCTCCGGAGGGGCGGAGGGACGGGGTCAACGGGTGGAGAGTGGGAGGGGAGAGGCTCCCCGCACAGTATCGGGCCCGAATTTCCATGTAAAAATTAGCGCGAGTGAAACCCTCGCGGTAGAGGGCATTTAAAGGGAAGAGAAACCATTTCCGTCAGCAATGTACAGGAACACCGGGGAAACCTAAAAAACGTGAGCAGTGTGATATATGTGCACAGAACAAAATTGCAAATAGAACCTGAAAATGACCACAACAAAACTATTATAAATAGTAATCCAGCTGGGGAACAGTTATAGTGATGGGCAAATATACAAAACACACCCAGCAAAGCTCCAGAAAAAAGAGATGAATATTGGAAGGGTCTACGGAGCGGAGACTCTTCCGAAAAACATTTCCGTTTTTGGAGCTTTCCTCGGGGTGTTTGCTATGGTTGCCCATTAATACCACTGTCGCCCAGCGTGGTGATATTTTCTCCCCCATTTTCCCGTGGTCATTTCTGGTGTTTATGTGCACGTTTGTCACCAGACAGGGTGCATATACCCACAGTAAAAATGAGTAGAGCAGGGTTTGTGACTCCATCCTGCCAGGCTTACTGCCTCCAGGGGCTGCACTGTCTCTGTGGCCAAAGTGTGGTACAGCGGACAGAGTCATTACCTCTAGGACCAGAGGGCAGAGGTTCAAAACCCAGCTGGGGCACCTGCCAGCCCAATCCCTATATTTTACCCACCACTAAATAAAGATAGCACAGACACCCCTGTAGTGCAGGGAACATAAGCATGGGGAAAACACCCATATTTTACCCAACACCGCACACACACCACAACAATGGGCATTACCTACAGCCAAGTCCCCCAAATGCAGTCCCGTACTGCCACATTGCAATCAGATCAACTGCTTTTTCTGAGAGAAGTTCATGCCAGCATGTTGGCGGACAAGTACATGTGGTGCAGGGGGCAGTGGCTGCTAACCACAGAAGACAGAGGCCTAGCCATGTGCAGGCTGGCACAGTCCACTGCAACAGACAGGCCCTGCCGGATCCACAGTCATGGACAGTCCAGGGAATCCAACCAATCTGTGGCTACACAGTGGTGCCGTGCACACAGACAGTGCATGCAAGAACAGAAGGTCACAGGTTCAAAGCCCAGCTGGGGCTACTGCCAATCCTGCCCACATATTTTTCCCACAACTAAACAGTGATAGTAAGGACACACCTTTCATGGCGGGGACATATGCAATGGTAAGACATCTATCTTTTACCCCACTGAGCACAGACACCATGAACAGGGGCAGTACCTAGAGCAGAAGCACCCAACTGCAGTCCTGGTGGGCCACACACCAGTCAGGTTCCATGCTGACACTCATACAAATGCCTGTGCTGTATATCTATGCACCACCCCCATGGCATGTAGATGTAGCCCATGCATATTCATGAGGGATAGCAGGAAAACCCGAACAGTGTGATGCAAACCTGGACTGGAGTTGGGAATCTGTGCCGTAAAGCAGCAGCCATCAAGGGCAGACACACCCACACCCACAGGCCCCATTGGCCAATGTCTCCTGGAAAGGCAGAACATTGGACTGTGCATGCAGCACCCAAAACGAGCACTTGCATAACTTACCAATGTCACCCTACACCTGAGGTATACGGTACACAGCTCTGAGACGTTTGCTAGGAGCACAGGCAGGCAGATATCCATACGTTACGTACATACTGCTAGTTGACCCCATCCAAACAATCTGTTAGGTGTTTGCGGGGCATGCTCCAGGCCTGGCCTCTGACGGTGCTTACCACCCTGGGGAGTGACCACCAGCTGTAATGTGTACCATATCCATGCCTTGCCGTGCTCAGGACCGGTTTGGTGGGCAAGGCTACTTACCCCCTCAATCGTAGCACCATGATGGCAGAGGTGTGGAAGTGTGTGTCTGTCTATACAGTGGGTGTTGGCTGCAAGCCCCTTCAACAGCCCACACTGCCAGCACTGTTGCCCGTATTGGCCAGCCAATGTGCATAATGAGGTGCAAGGTACCATGGGTATAGCCAGGGCAGGGTGGCGTGGCCAGGATGCATCTGCACTGGGCATAGGGCCCTGGCAGGGACATTGGCTGGGATATTGTAGTGTCCGGCCACCATCTACACAGATAGGGTGGCCAAAGCATGTCCTTCTGGGGGATCACGCTCACCCTGACTGTGCAGTGACCACAGCATGGCTAGGCCCCCCCCATAGTGCTGTATAGTAGTTCTCTCATGTGATAGATATGGGTTTCTCTTTGGGGCCCAGTCACTGATCTATCTGCTTGCTGTGTATGCAGACAGCCCAGTTCTTGGTGCATGCATCTACATTGGGAACATGCACTATGGACTAACCAGCAGACTGTTTGTAGCTGGTAAATGTCTTGCTATAATGGCTTGCAGGGTGCAGTGGCTGTTGACTTGCTGCAGGGGAATATCTGGTGGTGGAGTGCAGCTTACCATACCCTGGGCTTATGTCTGTCTGCTATTGTGTTATGGCTGTGTATGGAGCTGCCTGCCTGTGGGGGGTGGTGTTCCTCAGCAGGACTGTGGTTGATGTTGCCCTCTACTGCCACCTTTGCAGGGAGGTAGAGTGTGGATCCCTTGATGGGGACCATGTTTGCCACGGGGGGGGGGGGGGTGCCGCCTCATGGCGGCAGACAGGGATATCCATGGTGTTTGTGCAGAAACTAGCTATCTTACACATTAACACTGCTTTGGAATGCCCGCTTGGCCTCCATCAGCCATGGCAGGTGTTGTTGACCTGGTCCTGGCCACCTCATTGCACACTCAGGGTGAGCACAGTACCCGCACGATGTAACGGTGTGTGGCTACTCTGTGCCAGTAAAACACCCGGTCAGTGCCCCCTACTAGGCCAAGGTGCTGTGTGGGTGCACCCGGTCACTTCCCCCAACAGGGCCGAGGTGCTGTGGGGGTGCATTCCCCATCTTGTGTCCATCTGCGGACAGCTAATTTGCATGTGCAGTGCATCATGGGTACGGGTGGCCTAACCCTATCCTGTTGACACCAGCAGACTGTCTGTGAGGTGACGTGTAGGCTATCTGCAGCCAGCCAGGGGCCTGCTTACAGCTATGGAGCTGTAGCGCAATGGTTACATCACTGCCTGTGCAGCCAGAGGTCATGGGTTCAAACCCACAGTGGGGCCCTTTGGTAGGGCTGTCCACAGCTTTATTTTTATTTACTGTACATATGTCTATGCCGGCAAGACCACCCTCAGCTTACTATACCCATTAGGTGCCTCTGAGGGTGCTTCATAGGGCGCCCTGTAGGCCACCTTATGGTTGCCATCCCTATAGGGTGCACTATACATTATCCTGTGTCGCAACATACATGCTGCCCTATAGGGGACATTCAAGGGTGCCTTGGCGAACAGTGCACTGTAACATGTGCCTTATGTGCCGCCGTATGTTAACATGCTGGGAGAGTGCGTTTGCTAGTAGTGATAACAAAATAAAATTATACAGCCTCCTACAGCACTCCACAACATAATACATACTGCCGCAGCAGGCATTTTTCACTGGGCATTGTGAGGAGTTGAACCCCTGATCCCTGCACCATTGGTCAGTGTTTTAACCATTGTGCTGTGGCTCTGTTCCTGTGCTTGTGCATCAGCGCGCCGCCTTGTGCCTATCAGCGCGCCGCCTTCTGCCGCCCAAGGGGACCAGTGCGCCGCCTTCTGCTGCCCAAAACTAACTGTGCGCCGCCTTATGCCGCCCAAAAAGCACTGTGCGCCGCCTTATGCCGCCCAAAAATAACTGTGCGCCGCCTTATGCCGTTCCAAATTAATTTGCCTCCTAAAACAATTTTAATCATTACAGTTACTGCCTCAGCTGACCTTTGACATTGCGCACACTGGGGGATTGAACCCATGGCCCCTGCACCATTGGTCAGTGTCTTCACCGTTGTACCATGGCTCTGTTGTTTTGTATACTCAGCAGCGCGCCACTTTGCCTTTCCACGCGCTAATGTCGATCCCCGCACATTAGCGCGACGCGCACACGTCCGGTTGCTTACTACCGTTTTTTTTCTATTTTCTGCCTGAACCGCCCACTCCTTATATGGCACAGGCACACTAGCGCGGCCCCGCACGTTAGGAATGTTTAGTAAACATGCCCCTAAGTGCTCTCACTGGCCCAATCCAAAATACATGTCTGCACTTCTCAGATTATATGTCTCTTACTTTATCATTTAATTTGAGCTCCTAATAGCTAAACAATATGAAGGAAGGAAGACATTGAAGTTTATTAACTATACATTGCTAAAAACAGAGAGAGAAACCTTATCAACCTTAAACTTTCAAATGGCTCTCTTTTAAAAGTGAAATATGACTTGAATTAATACATTTCATAAGAAGACCAACAGATAAGTTCTTCTGAGGGTGAGGAAAGACATTCAATAAGTTTTTGGATATATCCCCAGGAGGTACTACTTCTTTGAAAATAAGTAAGTTCATTGTGTGTATCTTGACATGGAATAGCAGAATGATATTCATGAAATCTGCTTGTAATGGGACAAATAAAGGTCTAGCTGTCAATGCAGTGGTTTCATTGGATTCCTTAACTGATGTTAACAGGCAGATAATGCTAAACAGCTGTGCTAATGCAGATTTCCTGTAATGTGAAGCAAGAGTTGGCAAATGCTAAACCGCTTCTCTCTTTTCATTTTTATACAGTGTCCTTATAAAAAAAATAAGGTAACACTGGCTGTGAAGCACATAGTTCTGTATCAGGAAGAGAACACATCATAAATGCTGCAAAGATAAAATTGAATCTAAGTCAGAGATATGTGCCGTCATCTTTATCAGATGAGGGTACATGGTATGTGGAGGTTATTAAACCAGGAAACTTTAAAATGTATAAATAAATGAATTATGTTTGAGTACTACATGGAATAGAAAATGGCCAAAAGTAAGGGAGGATGAAAAGTAAAGGAAGGAAAAGTGAAGAAACTGAAGTAAGTGGGGAAGAGGGTATGTCAAGACAGCAAAGAGAATAGTGTACAGAATAGAGAGGAATTTGAATGAGAAACTGAAGAAAAGATAGCTTCCACCCCCGCTTCTCTGTGGGTCCATGCAGTAATGCAAATTCCATCCAAACAGCCTTAATAGTGTGGAAGTGGAGGCTGAGGGGGTATTCTTTCAGTGGAAAGGGGATGCCAGACTGCAGCAGTAGAGGGTAGAGCATTGCAAACATGGCTGACTTTAAAAACAAACGACTGCCCTCATCTTCCCCCAATGAAAGCACTCTCCCCCTGCCTTCTGACAGCCAGAAAAGTGCATTAGCACCTCACTCCCCCTGTCAGACCATGTTGTAGCTGTTATTGTAAACCTTTGGGCTGGTAATGAGAGGAAATACAGCTGCTGGAAGACAGGGGAGATGGAAGACCGCAGCACAGCAGCTTTGAAAAAGTAAACCATATTTGCTATGCTCTGCCTCGTTTACGTTTTGGGGGGGTGTGGTAGGGACGGGGGGCTGGAGGTAGGAGAGGAGGAAGTTCTTTATTTAAAAATGTTTTATTTATGCTGAATTTCAAAATTTTTTCATAATCATACAATTGTACCAATAAAGAGCAAAAAGGAAAAGAAAACTCGATTAATACAGATCCAAAATATATAACAATAAGGAAATAAGGGGCATGATTACTAAAGGGTACTGCGGGATTACTGCTCAGTTTCAGTGCAACGCTGTAAAGTAGTGCAGGCCCCCATCTGCTACACCTGAAGCACACATGGGGGCAGCGATTGGGCAGGACAGAGTTGTTCTCATCGCAGGGCAGCTAGCATGGGCATTTTAGTCTGTGCTACCTGCACTCAGCGCAAGCAGCGTGGGTTAAACTAACGCCACTGGATTGCTATTTTACTAATCTAAAGAGGAAAAATGAATGGAGAGAAGGAGGCGACATACACTTGTAAGTTGGCAGTTTACATGTGTAACTCATCTGTGCAAGTTGGTATTTTGCAAACCTACACATATAAATGCCGCCGATTAACTATAGAGGCCACTATCTCTATTTAATTTAAATTTTAAGGGGGATAAAAACAATAGAATTGAGAAGGATAACTCCTTTAAAACCTCCTTCAAAGAACTGGCCAAAACAAACACTTTATAAAAATCAATACGTGCCGTGGGCCAGCTGTAAATCCCACATGGACAATTTTGGATATATACCTGCATTCCCTATATGAAATGGAAAATATGTGTATAGATTTTTGACACACCCAGGCCATGCCCAAACCATACCTTAACACAGAAGTACTCAAATCCAGTCCTGGAGGGCTGCAAACCAGTCAGGTTTTCGGGATATCCCTAATGAATATGCATGAGATAGATTCAAATACAATGGAGGCAGTGCATGCAGATATATCTCATCCATATTCATTAGGGGTATCCTGAAAACATGACTGGTCTGCGGCCCTCCAGGACTGGATTTGAGTACCTCTGCCTTAACACATTGCCTTGCAATTGCTACATATAATGAAAACCCATATGTAAATTTGGCACTCTATAAAATTGCCCATTTCCATGGTTAAATGCCAGATTTCCCACATGAAAATTTCAGATAAGGTGTCTAAGGGGCATGTTTACTAAAAACCGCTAATTAGCGCGCCGCAAAATAGCGCACTAAAAGCGGTACTTAAGAGCGCTTAAACGCCCCGCAAACGTGCGATGAAGCCCCGCACACTTGCGCGTCACAGTAACGGGTGCCGCACAAGTACGTGCCCGCAAATGTCCGATAGAGGCGTGGAAAGGCTAACGGAGGGCGGAGGAAGGCCCCGGAGGGGCGGAGAGAAGGGGTTAATGGGCAGGGAAGGGGAGGGGAGAGGCGCCCCGCACATTATCGGGGCTGAATTTCCCAAAAAAATAGCGCGAGTGAATCACTCGCGTTAGAATGCATTTAAAGGGAAGAGAAACCATTTCCGTCAGCAATGTACAGCAAAACCGGGGAAACCTGAAAAACGTGAGCAGTGTGCTACATGTGCACAGCACAAAAGTGCAATTATAAATAGAAAATGACCACCACAAAAATATGAAAAATAGTAATTCAGTTGGGGAACAGTTATAGTGATGGGCAAAACTAGATAACACACCCAGGAAAGCTCCAAAAAAAATAAATGATTTATGGAAAGGTGTACGGAGCGGAGACTCGTCCAAAAAACATTTCCCTTTTTCTGGAGCTGTCCTGGGAGTGTTATCTAGGGTTGCCCATTAATATCACTGTTGCCCAGCTTGGGTATATGTTTTCCCCCTTTGTTCCGTGGTCATTCCCGGGTTTTATTTGCACGTTTGTCACCACACAGGGTGAAGGAGCCCACAGTAAATATGCATACAGCATGGTTTGTGACTCCATCCTGCCAGGTTTACTACCTCCAGGGGCTGCACTGTCTCTGTGGCCATAGTGTGGTGCAGAGGACATAGCCATGACCTCTAGGACTAGAAGGCCAGAGGTTCAAATCCCAGCTGGGGCACTTGCCAGCCCAGTCCATATATTTTACCCACCACTAAACAAAGATAGAGCAGACACCCCTGTATTGCAGGGAACATAAGCATGGGGGAAACACCCATATGTTACCCAACACCGCACACACACCACAACAGTGGGCATACCTACAGCCAAGTCCCCCAAATGCAGTCTCGTACTGCCACATTGCAATCAGGTCATCTGCTTTTTCTGAGAGAAGCTCATGCCAGCATGTTGGCGCACAAGTACATGTGGTGCAGGGGGCAGTGGCAGCTAGCCACAGAGGACAGAGGCCAAGCCATGTGCAGGCTGGCACAGTCCACTGTAACACACAGGCCCTGCCGGATCCACAGGCATGGACGTTCCAGGGAATCCAGCCAATCTGTGGCTACAAGGTGGTGCAGTGCACACAGACAGTGCATACAAGAACAGAAGGTCACAGGTTCAAAGCCCAGCTGGGGCTACCACCAATCCTTCCCACATATTTTTCCCACAGCTACACAGTGATAGTAAGGACAAACCTTTCGTGGCGAGGACATATGCAATGGTACTACATCTATCTTTTTTTTTTTTTTTTTTTAAATTCTTTATTTAGCAGTTTTTTTTAAAGCTTACAAATCATACATATAAACAACATGAACAACTAACAACCCAACACAGCTATGTGTCACAGTAACCGTGCAGAGAGATGGCCCAACTACGTCTATCTTTTACCCCACTGAGCACAGACACCATGTACAGGGGAAGTACCTAGAGCAGAATCTCCCAAATGCAGTCCTGGTGGGCCACACACCAGTCAGGGTCCATGCTGCCACTCATACAAATGCCTGTGCTGTATATCTATGCACCACCCCCATGGCATGTAGATGTAGCTCATGCATATTCATGAGGAACAGCAGGTAAACCCGATCAGTGTGATGCAAACCTGGACTGGAGTTGGGAATCTCTGCCGTAAAGCAGCAGCCAACAGGGGCAGACACACCCACACCCACACCCACACCCACACCCACTGGCCCCATTGGCCAATGTCTCCTGGAGAGGCAGAACATTGGACCCTGCGTGCATCTCCCAATACTAGCACCTGCATACCCTAGCAATGGAACCCTACACCTGAGGTATACGGTACACAGCTCTGAGACGCTTGCTAGGAGTACTGGCAGATAGATATCCATACGTTACGCACATACTGCTAGTTGACCCCATCCGAACAATCTGTTTGGTGTTTGCGGTGCGTGCTCCAGCCCTTGCCTCTGACGGTGTTTACCACCCTGGGGAGTGACCCCCAGCAGTACTGCGTAGCATATCCATGCCTTGCTGTGCCCAGCACCAGTTTGGTGGGCAAGGCTAATTACCTCCTCACTAGTAGCACCATGATGGCATAGGTGTGGAATTGTGTGTCTGTCTATACAGTGGGTGTTGGCTGCATGCCCCTTCCACAGCCCACACTGCCAACACTGTTGCCAGTATTGGCCTGCCAATGTGCATAATGAGTAGCAAGGGACCATGGGTATATCTCAGACAGAGTGCTGACCAGGATGCAGCTGCACAGGGCATAGGGCACTGGCAGGGGCATGGTAGTGCCCAGCCACCACCTACACAGACAGGGTGACCTCTGTATGTGCTGCTGGGGGATCACTCTCACCCTGAGTGTGCAGTGACGGCAGCATGGCTAGGCACCCCCATAGTGCTATATTGTGATTCTCCCATGTGATATGTATGGGTGTCCTGTGGGGGCCTCTTCATGGACTTATCTGTCTGTGTGTGCTGCCACCCCAGTTGTGGGTGCATGCATGTCCATCAGGACCAGCCAGCAGACTGTTCACAGCTGATATGTGTTGTGATGGAGTGCCTTGCAGGGTGCAGTGGCTGATGGCTTGCTGCAGGTGAATAGCAGATAGTGGTGGGGTGCATCTTTGAATATCCAGGCCTAATGTCTGTCTGATATTGTGTTATGGATGTGTGTGTGGAGCTGCTTGGACTGCCCTGTAGGGTGTCTGTTCCCTGGGCCTAGCAGGACTAGGGTTGATAGTCCACTCTGCTGCCATCGGGGTGGGGATCTGTTGAGGGGAGGCCCTGTTTTGTCCACCAGGGGGTCCATGGGGTGGGGGTCCCCACTAACTGAGCCAGACAGAGATCTCCAAGATGTTTAGGCAGCACCTACCTATTCCACAGGTTATTGCTGTCATATCCCCATGTGTTAAATGTATCCCCCAATTGTGTTGTGACCACTTTGATTGAAGGATAAGGTGGTATACAAAACTGTCTAAATAAAATAAATAAATAAAAATTGCTGCTTTGAAGCTCTGTCATGGCCACATTCAGCCATGGCTGGTGTTGTGGACCTGGTCCTGGGCGCAACATCTCACACTCAGGGTGAGCACAGTAACCGCACAATGTGATGGTGTTTAGCTACTCTTTGCCGTTTGTCCACCCACTCAGGACACCCTACCAGGCCGAGGTGCTGTGTGGGTGCACACGGACACTTCCCCCTACCAGGCCGGGGAGCTTTAGGGGTGCATTTCTCATCCTGTGTTCAATCGTGGACAGCTGATTTGCATGTGCAGTGCATCATGGGTACGGGTGGTTCACAACAGCAGACTGTCAGTGAGGTGACGTACAGGCTATCTGCAGCCAGCCAGGGGCTGCTTACAGCTGTAGCCCAATGGTTACGTCACTGCCTGTGCAGCCAGATATCATGGGTTCAAACCCACAGTGGGGTTATGTGATAGGGTTGTCCACAGATTTATTTTATTTTACTGTACATATGTTGCTGCCAGCAATACCACCCTCAGCGTACTGTACCCATAAGGTGCCTCTGAGGGTGCTTTATGGGGCGCTCTATAGGGCACGTTACGGTTGCCAGCCATATAGGGTGCACTATACATTATCCTGTGTCGCAACATACATGCTGCCCTATAGGGGACATTCTAGGGTGCCTTGGCGGACGGTGCACTGTAACATGTGCCTTATGGGCCGCCTTATATTAATATGCTGTGAGAGTGCGTTTGCTAGTAGTTATCACAAAATAAAATTAAAAAGCCTCCTACAGCACTCCACAACATATAACATACTGCCTCAACTAGCCTTTTTCACTGGGCATTGTGAGGGATCAAACCCCTGGTCCCTACACCATTGGTCAGTGTCTTAACCATTGTGCTGTGGCTGTGTTCCTTTGCTTTGGCATCAGCGCGCCACCTTATGCCCATCAGCGCGCCGCCTTGTGCCGCCCAAAATGAACAGTGCGCCGCCTTGTGCCACCCAAAAAGAACAGTGCGCCGCCTTGTGCCGCCCAGATAGTACAGTGTGCTGCCTTATGCCGTACAAAACGAACAGTGCGCTGCCTTATGCCGTACAAAACGAACAGTGTGCCGCCTTATGCCGTACAAAAGTACTTTGCCTCCTGAACCACTTTTACACATTCAAGGTGTTGTCTCAGCTGGCCTTTTTGTTGCACACAATGGGGGATTGAACCTGTGGCCCCTGCACCATTGGTTAGTGTGTTCACCGTTGTGCTACAGCTCTGTTCTGATATGTGCTCAGCAGCGCCCCACTTAGCCTTCTCACGCGCTAATGTGGGCCCCGCAAATTAGCGCGACGCGCACACGTACGGTCGGGTTTTTTTCTTCTTTCTGCCTGAACCGCCCACTCCTTATATGGCACACGCACACTACCGCGGCCCCGCACGTTAGGAATGTTTAGTAAACATGCCCCTAAGATAACTGCCGAATGAAACAAGAGAAGGGGGGGAGGGGGGCTACACACTCCTAGTGATTGTACAGTATATTATAATCAGTTATTGAGCCTTTTCATGTTAAACTCTTTCAAGACCCTGATGATATATGTGACTACAATGTAGAATGCTGAGTGGCAAAAAGACAGACAAAACTCTAAAATCAGAATAAATTGCACTGCAAGATACATTCCTAAGATTTATTGCTTTTTGGCTTCAGTTACACATTGGAAAAGAAAAGTTGTTACACCATCATTTTAATTTAAAAAAAAAAGCTTAGTCAATGTGTTTCAGTTTTTGACAAATAGCAAGTGTCTGCCATATAAGGGGATAGTTACAAGATATATGGGATGATCAAAAAGATGTCGCACATAGTTCAAAATAAGATATTTGATGCAAGAAAGGAGGAGTCACCAGAGATACTCCATCAGTGTCCTCAAAGAGATGTAAATCTTCTCTCCTTAGAAAGAAATTGAAGGCTTGGCTATTTAGTGAAGCCTGAGGGACTGTTGGATTTTACAGATCTCTACCAAGCTTTTTTCTGCCTGAGTTTTCCTTATGGAATTTCAGTCTGATCATGTTTTACGATGAAAAATGACATCTTAATGTGACTGAGGTACATGGGAAGGAAATAGGTATATTGTTTATTGGATTGTCAATGTTGATTTGTAATCCACTTAAGATTTAAGAGATAGAATATTAATAAAATAAACATAACCATAATGTAGTGTTGAGATATTAAGTAACTTGATGCCCAGGACAAGTTTGAAATGAGGATCTTTTGCATGGATGTGCCGGGTGACTGTGGGTTCTCGCTTTATGTTTGCATTCTGATGGTGGGGATTTTAATAGGTGGCGTTTTACTCGGGGTAGTTTCTCCAAATGGGTTAGAAGTGAGGTTCATGACTGCCATACTATGGCAGTCACGAATCTCACTTCTAAGCCAGGATATGTGGAGTATGATCTTAGTCTCTCAAATTTACTGCTAATGCTTGGCATAATGCTTGCATCATGCCAAAGAGAGCCTCCTTCTGGAGATGTAATATGCATGGGTAGTTTGTCAAGATGTGCTTGGAAATTCTTCTTTATCAAGCCAGTAGAATGGGAAATATTTCCGTATCTTTTTGCCACATTTTCTTGGTCTCTGCATTTCTTGGTACTTCAGGATCTTCTGCCTCTCCATGCGATTCACAGAATAATCATTCAGTACCGACACTTCCATTAATAATGACATTTTGGTATTCTTCTCCTTTATCACTATGTCAGGTTTCCTGGCATCCAGTTTCTTATCCGTCAGAATGGTGTGGCTTCTAAGGTGGCTTGAGTGTGGTGTTACTTTGTTTGGATGGTTAGTTTTATCATAGGAGATTTCCCTCAAATTTGGAATCATGTTGAACATACCAATAACTTACACCTATAGAACTGAGACTATCCTGACCACTTTGTGAAGTGAAATCTATTATTTTCTAGATAGCGGTAGCACAGCCTGGCAGTATCTCTGTCAGCAACCCATGACTTACATTACTTCTATCATGGAGGTGGAGGAGTAGTCTAGTGGTTGGGGTAGCAGCCTGAGAGCCAGAAAGACCAGCATTCAAAGCCCATTGATTCTCATTGTGGCCTTGGACAAGTCATATAATCCTCCATTGCCTCAGGTACAAATTTAGATTGTGAGCCCTCTAGGGAAGAGAAAGACAAACTATACCGAAATATAAGTCACCTTGAACTCCTACTGGAAAGGTGTGAGCTAAAAACTACTAATAATACTGGGTCCTCAGTATCTTCACCTCTTGCTCTAGCTTATAGAGTTCTACAGGTCTCTTCTTTAATATATTTTTGAACTCACTTTCCACCATTGCCCAGGATTCTAAAATTAATGCATTTCTTTCAGGCATTAATGCTTGCTTACATAGGGGCTTGTTTACAAAGCCGCGGTAGCGGCTTCCACCCGATATCGGAGCCGCAGCCCCATTGAATTCAATGGGGCCGCGGCTCCAATAATGAGCAGAAGCCGCTACCGCGGCTTTGTAAACAAGCCCCATAGAGTAGCTTCTTTTCTTGAAACTATTTGGCTCAAATTAAACACAAGTAAAACCACTGTTGCATGGCTAACTCGTTTCTCTAATCATTCATCTCTTTCCTCATGTCTGGTAGGCTCCCCCAGAGCAGACCATGGCCAACCCAGTCCCCATATTTTACCCACTACTACAGACAGAACCTTTATTGCAGATGACGTAAACATGCCCAAAACACCTACATTTTACCCTACAGAGCACAGACTCCATAAACAGGAACATTACCTACAGCAGAGTCTCCCAAATGCAGTCCTGGAGGGCCAAACACCATTCAGGTTCCATGCTGCCTCTAATAAAGATGCCTGTGCTGCATATCTATGCACCACCCCCATGGTATGCAGATGTATCTCATGCATATTCATGAGGGACAGCATGAAAACCCGAACAGTGTTTGGCACACCAGGACTGGAGTTGGGAACCTCTGCCGTAAAGCAGCAGCCAACAGGGGCAGACACACCCACACCCACAGGCTCCATTAGCCAATGCCTCCTGGAGAGGCAGGACATTGGGCCCTGCGTGCATCTCCCAATACTAGCACTTGCATACCTTAGCAATGCCAACCTACACCTGGGAATACGGTACACAGCTATCAAAGGTTTGCTATGATTACTGGCAGATAGCAATTCCTACGTTAAGCACAGTTTGCTGATTGAGCTCCATCATAGCAACCTTTCTGATGTCTGTGGAGTGTGCTTCAGGTCTGGTCTCTGACAGTGTTTACCACCCTGGGGAGTGACCCCCACCAGTATTGCGTACCATATCCATGCCTGCACTGTGCCCAGGACTGGTGTGGTGGCCAGGGCTGCTAAACACCTCTATAGTAGCACAATGCTGGCACAGGTGTGGGAGTGTGTGTCTGTCTATCCAGTGTGTGGTGGCTGCAAACACCCTCCACAGCCCACACTGCCAGCACTGTTGCCAGTATTGGCCTGCCAATGTGCATAATGAGGAGCAAGGTACCATGGGTATAGCCTGGACAGGGTGGCCTGGCCAGGATGCATCTGCACAGGGCATAGGGCACTGGCTGGGATATTGTAGTGCCCGGCCACCACCTGCACAGACAGGGTGGCCACAGCATGTTCTGCTGGGAGATCACTCTCACCCTGACTGAGCAGTGACCATGGCATGGCTAGGCTCCCCCATAGTGCTATATATATATATAGTATTTCTCTCATGTGATGTTTATGGGTTCCCTTTTGGGGCCCAATCACTGACTTATCTGCTTGGTGTGTATGCTGACATCCCAGTTCTGGGTGCATGCATCTCCTCCAGAAACATGCCCTATGGATTAGCTATCAGACTGTCTGCAGCTAGTATGTGTCTTGCTGGAACACTTTGCAGGGTGCAGTGGCTGCAGGACAATATCAGATTGTGGTGGGGTGCAGCTGAGTATTTCTGGGCCTAATGTCTGTCTGCTATTGCTTTATAGATGTGTACAGAGCTACATTGACTGCCCTGTAGGGTGTCTGTTCCCCAGCAGGACTGCGGTTGGTGGTCCCCTCTACTGCTGCCATTGCAGGGATGTAAAACGTGGATTTGACGGTGGGAGACCCTGTTTCCCCCCCACAGCCCCAGAGGGTGGGTTGGGTGGTGGTACATAATCTGCCTATGGGTCCATAAGGGTCAAACCTGACTGAGAAATACAGATGTATCCAAAGTGCGTCTGCAGGAACTACCTATCTCACACACTAGCACTGCTGCGGACCTACAGCATGGCCTGTTACTGTCATGGAAGGTGCTGTGGACCTGGTGGTGGGCGCCCCATCGCACCCTCAGGGTGAGCACAGTACCTGCACAATGTGACAGTGTGTAGCTACTCTGTGCCAGTAACACACATTGTCAGTTCCCCCTACCAGGCCGAGGTGCTGTGGGGATGCATACCCCATCTTGTGTTCATCTGTAGATGGCTGATTTGCATGTGCAGTGCATCATGGGTACGGGTGGGCTAACCCTATCCTGGTGACCACAGCAGACTGTTTGTGTGGTGACGTGCAGTCCTTCTGCTGCCAACCATGGGCTTGCTAGCAGCTATAGAGCTGTAGCCCACTGGTTGCTTCACTGCCTGTGGAGTCAGAGGTCATGGGTTCAAACCCACAGTGGGGTTATTTGATAGGGCTGTCCAAAGCATTATCTATTTTTAATGTACATTAGTGCTGCCAGCAAAAACACCCTCAGCGTACTGTACCCATAAGGTGCCTCAGAGGGCGCCCTATAGGGCACCTTATGGTAACCATCCATATAAGGTGCACTATACGGTATCCTATGGAGCAACTTATAGGGTTCCCTATAGGGGACATTATAGGGTGCCGTGGCAGACAATGCACTTTGTAATGTGCCCTATGGAATGCCTTATAGCGTGCCTTATGCGGTACCTTAGGTTACGGCACGTGAGGGTGTGTTTGCTGGCAGCAATTAATAAAATACACATAAAGTGCGGCAGGAAACAATACTTACATGTCAAAGCTGATGCTTCAGCTAGACTTAAGTATTAGGCACACTGGGGATTGAACTCATGACCCCTGTATTATCAGTCAGTGCCTTAACCATTGTGCTATACTGCTGTTCCTCCTTGCTTGTCAGCGCACCTACTTAAGATTTCCATGCGTTTAAATGCACAGCGCTGCCATCAAAAACAGTGCTATGACCTTGCTGTGCCTCATAGGGCACCCTATATGGTGCCCTATAAGCCACCCTTTAAGCAACATTGTAGGGTGCAGTGGCGGACAGTGCACTTTAAAATGTGCCCTCTGAGGTACCTTATGGGTTGCCTTATGCAGCACCTTATGTTACAGCACTTTGAGAGTGCGTTTTCTAGCAGCAGTAATTAAAATAAAATTAAAAAGCCTCATAATGCAATATTACACATAAATGGCAGTGCCTCAGCCAGCCTTATTCATTGGGCACAGTGGGGGATTGAACCCATGACCCCTGCACTAACTGTCAGTGTTTTCACCATTGTACTGTAGCCCTGTTCCTTTGTTTGCACATCAGCGTGCCTGCTTATTCTTCCCACGCGCGTTTCTCGTGCGCTAATGTGTGCGGTGCCCAAGAGCGCGCAGCGCAGCGCGCGCTAATCCCGTTTTGCTACTTTTGACCAGACCGCCCACTCCTTTAATGGCATCCTGCAAACTAACGCGGCGCACACGTTAAAAAGGTTTAGTAAACATACCCCTAAGTCTCTACTTTGGTTCAGACAACTTTTCCAGCTCTCTATACTATCCATATACTACAACCACTCCTGAATGAAACAATTTTAGGGGAAAGACGGAGGCAAGATGGCGGCAGGAAGCAGTCCCGGGGCAGAGCGCTTCCGATTGTTGGTCCGGAGCCTGCAAAGACAGTTTGTTTGGAGCCATGGGGTGCCGCAAACAGAAGCAAGCTAGCCTACCCTCGGGCTTGGCGGGAGACACCATTGCTGGGCAAAGGATACTTACACAGTGTGACTTTACTGCCTCAGAGCCCGGAGTGGCATCTTCAGCGGGGCCGTTGGAGGACTGTTCAACGGCCCTGAGCGTGTCGGAGGTACGGCTTTATCCAGAGCAGCGACACCCCCCCCCCCCCCCGTTCTCTTCGGAAACCCGGAAGTGAGACGGCAGCTGACGGAGTGCTTCCCCGTTATTGAGCACACTGGGAGGCAGTGAAGAGGGATCCGTGGCCATGCAGTCTGTTGCTTCCCTTGCTCTTGTGGGCTCAAGTAACGCTGGTGTATTAGCGGGGCCACTTTTTCCTGTCCTTGAGAACTCCACTGGAGCAAGTGATGGAGCAGTGCAGATTCCGGTGACTGTAACTTTGGTGAAACCTTGTAGGATAACTTTAGAAGCGCTGTGGGATGCCTTAGCCATAACAAATTCCTCACTTCAAGCTGTTGTTGGGACTGTGAGTACTGATCTTTCTTCATTGTAATCTAGTTTCTCAGAGGTTTCTCGGCTGCAGGTGCAGCAAGTGGGGAAGATAGCTTGGTTGGAAGAGGATTTGTTGCAAATTTGTGGGATATGTGTAGCCCAAGTTAAAGACAAGACTGTGCTTGTGAGAAGGATAGCATATTTGAACAACCAAGTTCATAGGAATAACTTACGTTTGCTTAGTTTTCCTAGATCTCCTGTTCTGTCTGCCTCCGAGATGTTGCGCAAATATTTTCAGGAGGTACTTAAGTTGCCTTCTGATAATTTGCCCCCTCTTCTGTGTTCCCAGTATCTGTCCTTGGGTTCTGGATCTAGGGGGTTGTGCTCCAGTGATCCCTCTTGGTCTCTTGGGGACCTGACTTGGTTTCTGGAGAGTTCCGTTGGTGTAATTACCGGGCGAACTACTCTCCTTGTACCTCTAGCCTTGGAATCTGATAAATTTGTAATTCTTCGATCAAATTTTAGGAACTTCAATTTGCAGTTTTTGGGCTCGTATGTTCGCATTTTTCCTGATCTTTTTGGGGTTACCCAGCAGAGGAGGAAGGAATTCCTAGCCCTTCGGCCTAGGGTCCTCTCCCTGGGGAGTAGGTTTATTTTGACATTTCCTTCTCGTTGTATAATTTCCTATTTGGATAAAACTCTTCTGTTTTTTGAGCTGGGACAGCTCTTGGAGTTTCTAGTTCCAAGGGAGGGACCTGTGGTAAATGTGGTATCCCATATGGCTGATGCATATGTCTCCACCCTGTTTGGACTTTTTGAACTGAATTGTTAGAGTTTGGACTAGCCGTGAGATCTTTATGTTGATCATTTCCTGATGCCTCCTTCTTTTTTCCTTTTACTTTGTGGAATAACTTTTTGGATATGGTATGACTTGATATGATTTGTTTGATTTTTCTTGTTTCAGTTTTTTTTCTTTTCTTTCATATTGTATTAATATAGTTCTATGATGTATTCTTTCTTGGATATATATTAAAAAATTAATAAATATTAAAATAATAAAAAAAGAAACAGCTTTAAATATTTTGGTGCATGCTCTTATTGCACCTCATTTAGACAATTGTAATATGGTCTACACAAGAAGTTGGCATTGGGCGTTGGAGGGGGCAGAAGCAAACAGCCCCATGACACCGAAGTTCCAAGGTAAGCACGGCAGGCTGTTTGCAGCCATTGTCCCTACTCCAAGGCCAGGGAGGGGCATCATCAGGGGCATTGGGTGCCCCTGGAGGTCCAGCGTTCTAGGTGACCATCTAGTTCACCTAATAGTAGCGCTGGCCCTGACCCTCTCCATGTACCCTTTGTGACCCCTTTATTTCTCCCCATATACCCACTCCTTGACAACCTTCAACATATTCCCCCACTTTGACATACAAAACCACTAAAGACAGGATTTCCAGTGGCGACAGCTGCTTGAATGGACACAATTTGCTGAAGCTCTGTCAATTTTCTTCCTGATTTAGAGATTTAATGCTCCCACAGCACACAGTTAGAACCCACCACCATCCAGACAACTCTAGATTTGGTCAGGAAGAAATTGGAGGCAAATCATTTATGTTCAGCGGTAGTGGTCACAAGGGAGAAGTACCAATCGCTCTGAGCACTCCAGCGGATCTGACGGCTTGGTGTAAGAGAGGCCGGTGTGAGGCAATCAATGGGCAGGAGAGAAGTTAAAAAACTGGTTGCAGGAGTTTTGCCAGGAAGTGAAGGAGGACATTGGCTCCCTGATTTAAAGAATGTGCTAGCCTTAATCCAACAGGATCTAATGGAGCTGGGAGGTTGGGTGGTGGAAATAGAAGACCACATGGACTGCAAAGCAGTGGAGGTGGAGGAAATGGTGGTTGGATGGGAGAATCTACAGAAGGGGCATGAACAACTGCAAGAGAAACTAGAAGATTTAGAAGGCAGATTTCGCTGCTGCAGTTTACAGGTAAAAGGACTTAAAGAGTCTGAGGAGTTTAGTAGGCATAGAGTGGGAACCACCCCCGAGATAGTGTGGTGTGTTTGAGTTCCTACCCCATAAAAGAATGTCTGCTAGGTATTGCACGAAGGTTTGGCCACATTGCTTGGAAGGACTGTGAAGTGGAGATTTTTAATGACTTATCACAGGGAACATTGATGCAATGCTGGGCCTTACAGGAGGTGTCGTTTTACATGAGGAAGTCAGGGATTCATTATAGGTTGGCTGTTCCCCGTTGGTCTCCTCTTCACAGTCAATGGTGCCTCACGGAAAGCGAAGGAGGAAGAGGAGGTCTGGCAGGTGCTACATGACGTCAGATGTGAAGGCCTACCCAAAAACGGACTTAAATTACAGGGATTTAAAGATGGCTCCAATACGAAGGAGACAGCATTGCAATGGCAACGAGTGGTGGAAAAAGATAAACACCTTAAATAGCTGTCCAAAGGGCAGCAGCAGGACAGAACACCATCTGAACCTGGAGCGTGAATGATAAAGAAATATTCTGCAAAATTTCTAAGTTTTTGTACCATTTACTGGGCTGGACACTGAACTTTTAGGGCCTGCTCGGATGCGGTGGAGTCTTGGTGGGAGAGGATGAAAGGCAGAGGAGGTGCCTATGTGTGTTAAGGGGGATCAATGGGATCATTTATTCATTACAGGGGAAATGAGGGTGCATATGGGGTTGAATATATGTGGTTATTAAGCTGTTGGATGGATGGTGGGAGGAATAGATGGAACATGAGAGAGTGGAGGCTGTGGATGGAAGGGGGGAGGGGAGAGTGGGGCCTGTTTGGCCATGACTGGAAGGGAAACTCCACAAAGGAGAGAAATTTAGAGAGGGAGGGGGTGGAGTGGGAGCAGAGGGAGGCTTGGTAGGGGTGGGGAAAGGAAGGGATAGTAGGTATTTGTGATGGTATGGGCTGGGACCTTGAATGTTAAGGGGCTTAACTCATCCGCTAAAGAGGCAAATGTTATTTAGGAAGGTGGAAGAGGGAATTGGAATATAATATTGCTGCAGGAAACCCATTTGCATAGGAAGGATGAATGGCAGTTTTGCCACTGTATTTAGCCAGAGCAGTTCTTCTCAGCGGCACAAGGGGAGAGAAAGAGAGGTGGGTAGCCATTCTGTTTCGGCAGGGGGATCCTCTTCAAGTTCAAGATCATTTTTGGGATAGGGAGGGTAGGGTAGTGGGGATGAGGAGGATGATGGGGGGGGGGAGGGGATGCCACTATTGTGTATGTAAATGGTCAAAATAGGAGGCAGACTTCCTTCTGGAAGGGGGTCATCAGGCTCTTGGATGACCAGGTAGAAGGGAAATTGATTGTGGGATAAAACTTCAATATAGTTCTTCATCATAAGTGGGACAGACAAAGAGGGTGAGCGATGGTGGAGGATGTAGCTAAAGGGCACTTGGGCAGGTAATGAGGAGATTTCACTTAATGGATGTTTGGAGGGATGTACACCTGTCTCAGAGGGGGTATTCCTTTTATGCTGCCCCTCGTGATAGCTTTAGCAGGATCAATATGGTACTGGTGGATCGGATTTGGATGACTGAGCTCTGGGCTGTAGAGATAGGCCCCCTGACATCATCAGACCATGGTCCAGTGTGGGTGGATTTGGAACACCAGAACATAGGTGGAAGTAAATTTTAGAGATTAAATAAGAGCCTCCTGAGGAAGAGGGAAGTGGTGGAGGATATTTGTAAGGCTATACAGGAATACATCCAACTGAATTATATTGAGGAGGTGAGGAATGTTGTCTTATGTGCAGGGCTTAAAGTGGTGTTAAGAGAACAGTTTATTATGTGTGTGGCACCTCTTAAGAAAACCCATATGAGCAGAAAAGAACAATTGTCCCAAGAGATCAGGGACAAAACCCTAGAATACTAAAGAATGGGGGCAAAGCACGTTTGGAAGCAGATGGGGCAGCTGAGATCAGAGCTTCAGGCCCTACAAATGGATCAAATAGCTTGTAAGTTACAACCTACTAGACAGGTTTATTATGAATGGGGGAATAGAGCAGGGTAGATATTGGCTAGGAACTGAAGAGGCCATTGATTGCACCCTCTATAGACCAGATTCATAAGCTCGATAGGGAGGTGAGTAGAAAAGATTTATTAGGGAGCAATTTGTAAAGTTCTGTCAGGATCTGTACACATGTCAAAGAGGGATAGATGAGGAAGGGATACTTCAATATATGGGAAAGGTGAACCTCCCCCAACTAGAGGAGGGGGCAATAGAGGCCCTAGTAGAGGGTGGCGAGATACTGTCTAGGAAAGCTCCCTGTTTAGTTGGTCTGTCAGGGAATTTTTATAAAATGTATAAAGCGAGGTCAGTGGATTCCTAGCAAGGGTATTCAATGGGATGATGGTGGACAGATGCAAGCTATCTCGGGAGATGCTTACAGTGGGTATTACAGTGTTGCTTAAAGAGGGGAAAGACCCACTGCACTGCATTACAGGCTGATTTCCCTTATTAATGTAGATGTCAAGATAATGGCAAAAATTCTAGCCACTCAGCTGGCTCCTCGGATGGAGACTCTGGTACAACCCGGCCAGACAGGATTTATAGTGGGGAGGCAGGCTGCAGATAATATTAAAAGGGCAGTGGAAGTCTTGTGGGAAGTGTCCCAGGGGCAAGAGGAGGTCCTGTTCCTATCCATATATGTTGAGAAGGTGCTTGATATGGTGCATTGGCATTTTTTGTATGCGACTATGGATAAAAGGGGCTTTGGACCCAAATTTGAGAGGTGGGTGCAGGGGCTATATAAGGCACCACAGGCTAGGGTTAAGGTTAATAGGTGATATTTAGAGAGATTTACCTTGGGCAGAGGGACACAACAGGGCTGCCCTCTGTTTCCACTTCTCTTTGCCCTAGCAGTGGAGCCCCTGGCACAGGCCATTCACCAGAATAGATGGATAACGGGAGTGGAAAGAGGGGGATAACAACACACCATCTCATTATTTGCATATGATATCTTACTTTACCTAGCTGACCCATGGTGTTCACTGCTGGAATTGGTGGGAGACTTACAGCAATATGGAAACGTATAGGTTTTAAAATGAACATTGAAAAAACAGAAGCCCTTAGTGTAATGGTATCTCCAGGGGTAGAAGAGAGGTTGAAGGGACAAGTTTCTGTATGACAGTGAAAGGTCCCCTAAAATACTTGGAGGTGAGGATCCCTGACAAATTTGAGGCCTTATATTATGCAAATTACCCTAAATTGTTCTAATCTGTAGGGGCAGATCTAGAGGGGTGGATGAGGCTAAAGGTGAACTGGCTGGGTTGCATAGCAGCAGTAAAGACGAATGTCTTTCCTCATCTGTTGTACCTGTTTCAGGCGCTACCAGTACATGTTCTGGAGGCAGCACTGAGGGCGCTCCAGTGAAATGTTTTCCAGTATGTATGGGAACACAGGCCACCCCACATAGCCCGGGGCATGATATATAGATCGCAGATGGAAGGGGAACTGGGAGTACCAGATTTGAGGGCATGCTACAGGGTAGCACAAATGAGACAGTTGATGGACTGGCAGATGGGAGGGGCATCAAAGCAATATGTGGACCTTGAGTAGACATGGAGATCTTTACCTTGGGTTGCTCTGGGAATTCAGAGCGGTTGTGGGGTGGGGAGCCCGAGTATGCTGCAGGTGCTTAGAGTATGGGAAAAAGTTTGAAAGAGGGTGAGGGAGGGGGAAGAGGGGGGGGGGTTGACCCTTACACCATTGAGAGGAACCCCACCAGGATGGGATGGGAAGGGAATAGATATTCTTGGTGGGAGAAACAGGAATTGAAGGACTTATACCAATTCATTGAAATTGAAGAGTTGGCGACCTTTGAGGAATTAAAGTCCTATAGATTGAGGGAGGAGGGACCAAATATATTATGGGCAGATCTATTATTTTCTGTTTGGTAAGCTAGGGAAAGAGGGATTAAAGACAGAATTCACTAATCTGGAGGAGGTTTGGTATAGAAAGAGGTGATCTCGGGGTTTAATATCAGCTATGTATAGAGCAGTGTGGGACATGGTCTTCCACCGTCTTCCCTATATGATAGAACGGGAAGGGGACTTGGGGAGGACCATCATGCAGAAGGGCTAGAAACAGATAACAGATCAAATAAGATGAGCCCCACTGTCGATAGCAATCTGGGAAAACTGTTACAAGATATTAATGCACTGGTACTACACTCCCGAGAGACTACTCCTGATGTTCCTGGGGGTGTCCCCTGAGTGTTTGAGGATGTGGGGGAAGGGGGGGTCTTTCTGGCATTTTTGGTGGAGTTGCCCTCAAATCCAGAAATTATGGAGAGGGGTAGAGGGATGGATAGAGGGACTGCTGGGGCTAAGATTGGACCTAGACCCAGGGATCTTCCTGCTTTCATGGTGGGGACCACGGAAGAAAGAAGGGAAGAGTAAGGCAACAGTGGCATGTTTGTGTGCAGCAAGATGTGAGTTGGCAGCCCAATGGAAACAAAGGGAGACTCCCGAGCTTGAGCAATGCAAGGGCCAAGTTAGGCAAATGTTGGTGATGGAGCACCTGACTGCATACAGACGGATGCAAGAGGAGTGGCATGCTGAAGAATGGAATGTGCTCTACCAAGCCCTGCAGAGGGAGGAAGGGGGCGAAGAAAGGAGGAAGGAGGGAGGGGAGGCTGGAGGGAGGGGAGAATGAGGGAAGGATGTTTGATAGCTTGAGGCGGTGGGAGAGGAGAGGGAGGGGGAGGGGGAGGGGGAAGGAGCGTGTTGTTGTATCTTTCAAATGATTGCTGTAGAGCTTGTTTGGATTTGTAGTTTTGGTCTTATTTAATTAAAACTTTTTTTTTTCAAAAACTCCAAAGACTTTTCCACCCATACACTATAGAACCCTCTCGTGAACCCTTTTCCACCCATACACTATAGAACCCTCTCGTGGAAGCACACTTGATTGGTCAGGTTTCAGGATTACCACAATGAATATGCATGAGAAACTACAAAAGAAACTAAAAGAGTTGCAGAATAAGTAATCTCATCCTTAGAATCTTCCGGAAACAGCGTCAAATTAACAGAAGATATAGAAGCCAATTTACCCAACTTTCCTTCATCCTCATTGACCAATTGCATCTTTTGAGGTATATAATGCATATTAGAAAGCAAAATACCCTTAGTATTAGAAATACTCAAAATGTCCTTAAAATTTTCTTAACAGAATTTCAGCAAACAGATGAGAAATTGGACAATTCATTAATTGCAGATATTTACTCCTACTAGCATTTTCCTAAGCCTCTAAATTATACAACATAAGACTATCCTTCACTCCTGAAGCTCCAATAGATTAAAGAGAGAAACTCATTGTAGCAACAATTTAGAAACTTGTTTGTCACATATTGACACGTTTTGTTCTATTTGCTGAAACGTTTTAACCATAGATATTGGAAAGGGGTAGGCACATGGGCCCTGGTCCCACCAAAAATCACAGCCAGCATGCAGCAGACTGCTCATGGTAATCCCATGCTCTGTGGGCAGAAAAGGAAAAAACTTTGCCATGATCATGGCTTCTCCTCTTCTTTTGCCCATGGGGGTTGGGATCTCCGCTGTAAGCCTGCTGCCTACCACGATCATAGCAAAGACCCTTATTTTCTGCCCTGGGATACTCCCACAGACAGACAGAAAGGGTTTTTACCATGATCGTGGCCAGCAGGCTGCCCATGGGGATCCCATCCCCTGCAGGTGGAAGAGGAAAAGCAACGATCGCAGCAAAGACTCTTCCTGTTCTGCCCATGGGCAGAATGGGAAGGGTCTCTGCCTGCAGGATGGAGCTTGGGTGGAGTTAGGGCAGTGCTTGGGCCCCCCCCCCCCCCAATATAAAGGCCTTCTGCCACTCCTTTTTTCAACTAAGTCTTGTGTATAGGAACACAGTTGAGATATTGCTCAGTGAATAAAGACTCAATTCATGTAACAAATTTCCAAACGTTCATTAAAGAGTGATCCTCAGAGGAAGATTCAGAAGATGGGAATTCAGGCAAAATAACAGCCTGAGGAATCTTCATCAGATCAGATACTAAGAAATTAGATTTATTTGTAGAGTCCTTCTCAGCTTCTGTCACCTGAGCAATTCTTGGACCAGTAGGAAATGGTGGTGGGAACCTCGCAGGAGAACTCAACGAAGCTCCTTCCAAGGAGGAATCTTGAGCCACAGACCTCTGAGAAGATCCTGGTACTAGATATTTATCTATTAGGCTTCACTCTAGGTGTTGACACCATTTCATGTTTCACTTTACTTTTCCGTTTCCCCTTTGCCATTCAGGATACTCAGTTAGGTGTGACTTCAAAGAGCACACTTTCTTACTCCTCTTGCTCTGCCGGTGCTCTGAAGAGGCTTGCCCACAAGGGCCTCTTTGGGCAGGGACTTTCGGACATGCTGACAGCTGTGCACACACAGCCACGTGCTGCAAGACCATGGTGTTTTAAGCCATTCCATTGCATTTCTGATAACATAGCAGAGGTGCTCATTAATATTGTCTGGCAGAACCAGGGTCATTCTTGCAGTACTGGTACCCCCTGGCCTGAATCTCTGCATTTCTCAGCCATTCTCACATGAAACTGCAAGACCCACAATGCCTTAAGCTGTTCTGGTGTACTTCTGATGACATTACAGAGGTGCCCACTAATGCTGTCAGGCAGGACCTGGGGTCATTCTGTAAGTGTGAGTTCCCTCCCAGCCTGGATTTCTGCTCACTCAGCCACTCTCATGCTCATGTATTCTCCATGACTTATGCATGCAGATGAGCCTTTATGTGCATAGTTGAGTCGGGTGCTATTCTGTATGTATGCACATCAAGCCAACGGAACATGCTGTATGTTTGGTGTGGAGTGTTGGCTGCGCTTGCGTGGAGTGCAAATTTACATAAGTAAGATATAAAATATCATAACATATGCAAATTCTTTACAAATCTAGGTGTGGACATTACACTAACCCTGGACTTAATGTAAAATGGTTGTGCTTAGATTTGGCATAGATGTATTTTGCTTTATAAAATTGATAAAGAATATGAACATTGGAACACACCTAGGCACGCTTTATAAAATTACCCTCCATGTGTCCAAAAAGGCATAATGAATCTCATGCATATTGTAATGAGGTCATATTCAATGGAAAAATAGGTTCAGCCTAAAACCTGTGATAAGGAAGCTTATCATAGCTCAGGAAGGGGCTATAGAAAAGGTGAAGTGTCTCTGAACAAGCAACCTGTCAGTGCTGGTAGAAATGAGAAAACAGAATTTTGCCATAAAAGACTACCAGTCCCAGAATGCACCAGGTTTCCAACAGCCATGAGAGGAGCTGAAGTGAGAAAACGTGTGTTCAATCAAAAGGGCTATGAGGTAATCCCCAAGCACTCATTGCAAAGGGCAGGGCTTGATTCAGCACAGCTGTGCTGTGCTAGGATGGAACACTCATCTCAAAGGGCAAGGCCTGATTCAGCACAGCTGCGCTGTATTAGGGAGGAGCACTCATCTAAGCAGAATAAGAGTAGAGTTTATTCTACAGATGACCATCTTCATGATCACCTTGGATATCCAGAGAATTATCCTCAGTTTCATCTGAAGGATCATCAGAAGCAGAAGCCAAACCGGACGGACAGAGAGGGAAAGAGACCCTTTGGAAGAAGGAAGAGAAAAGCCTTTGAGAGGTCTAGAAGAGTCCAAAGCAGTACGTATACTGGGAGATATTCCAAGGGCCAGCATACACCATTGGATTGGGGAAAGCCAGAGGAATGGTGCTGCAGAGCTAGGAATCACCAGAGGCTACCTGTGAGGGAGATGGCTGCACGTGGAAGGGACCCTAAGACCTGTGCCAGAAGGGTATGTGAAGAGATATCCAGTATCCAGGGATCTGGATTGGAAGGCTGGACATAAGAACTGGACTACATACTGGCCAGGCTATATAGAGAGGAACTCTAGCAGCAATGGAAGCTCAGGTATGAACACTGATCTATGCCCTAGCTATAACCTTGAAAGACAGCAGGGAAACAAGTATTCTCCTGAAAATGCTCCATTGAGAGATTCATCTGTGCCAATCCATGATATTGAACCCATGCTTGTTGAACAAGGGGGAATAATAGCAGATGAGGATCCTGTTTATATGGACTGCTCTCTATCTAAACTCCGTTGGTAACTTTCTGTTATAAAGTACAGCAACCATCACAAAGAAATACAAATTTGTTCTTTAATCTACTCAGAAAAGCTCCTGAAGCAAGATTTGACCCACACAGTGGAAGGCAAGCCAGCTAAGGGGTTTCAGCTGGTGACTGCTAGCAATTAAGCCTTACCTAATTGCTTGTGAGCTAGGAGAGAATCATTTCTGAATTTATGTGGGAAGTAATCAGAAGTTAACCTGAAAAGAACAGTTTGTTTCTTGCTTTGTAGCTTTTCATTTGTTGTTTTCCTGATTTTGACTTTGTTTTTCCAAGTTAACACTGAAAGCAAGTTACCTAATTTATGTGCTACCAAGCATATCTGTGTTGGGAGAAATAACCCCATAAATAAATATCTTATTGGCTTTACCCAAGAGCACAACTAAATTATTGTCAGCAGCTGTGTCTGGTGTGAATGAACTACATTGTCCACAATACCTTGCAAATCATATAGAGATATGCACTTGTCAAGACTGTGAAGATTCTCACCCAGGCAGCCGTCTGACAAACCTTATACAAAGGAAAGTTTAAGTAGTCTTTCCCCGCTGTGCAAGACTTCTTGGCAAAATTTGCAAAATGTAGGATATTGTTAAATGTATTTGTTGAAGCTGATGAATGCATTTTTCCAGAAATTATTTCAGAGACCAGAGTGGGCTGAATGTAGCTTGAATCAATCAAAGTCTGTGCTTTTAATATTCTATGAAGAAACGCATTTCTTGGAGTGAAGGGGTAGCCTAAGGATTAGAGCAGCAGGCTGAGAATCATGGAAACCTGATGCAAATCCCAATGCCGCTCCTTATGATCTTGGGCAAAACACTTAACTCTCTACTGCCTCGGGTAAAAACATGGGGCCTAATATTAAAAAGACTGTATCCGGTTAGCAGGACCTGAGCCCAGTATTCAGTGGCACTATTAGGATAGTGTCACTGAATGTTTCCTCCAACTACAATGGCACTGTACCTTAGAGCTTCTTTTACTAAAGCCCGTTAGCTTGTTAATGGGCATTTTAAAGTGTGGCTCAGGCAATTGAGATCACTAATGCCTGATAGTGTCTGCTTTTGCACACTAAAATGCATGTTATTTGGCAGTCGTGGGATGGGGCAGGGAATGGGTGGAGAGTGGGCATGGAGAGTGTATTGCTGCTGGTGCCAGGGCAACTGCTGCGTGCTCAGCATCAATGTGGCTCCTAATGTGTGTTCACATAATACATCCTCTATTGGCATTGTTAACTGAATCTGTCCTAGTGGAGCACATGTTACAGTAGGTAAACCCTTCGCACGTTAACTGCTGGGGACATACTGAACCCACCCCTGCCACCTAACCTGCAGCTTTGCTATTAATGCATGTAAGAACAGTATGTTAATGGCAAATCCAAAGCAGGCTTTAGTAAAAGGGGCCTTTAATGTAACTCGCCTTGAGTTATTCCTGAAAAAGGCATGAAATAAAACTAAAATCCCTTCCCTGTTATGAAATAAATGGCAACCGGCTTCTCTGTGCATTACTTTTTGAGGTTGTTCATGACTAGATTATGTAGTAACTCACTTCAAGGTGCTCCTTGTGGTGAGGCCATTCTTTAGATTTGACCTGAATTCTACAGCTGTGAAAAAAATAAGCTCCTTGATAGAGGGAAGATAACCACAAAGACTTTATTCTCCTGTGTAGCCCTTCAGCTGAGCAAGACAGTTATCAGCTGTAACTGAGCTTTGAATTGCTTGTTTTCAGGGCTGTGGGGCGAGTGATGGTCTTGAGTTACAAAGCTTATTCCCACATCAATTAAAGTCTGTATGCCCTGCAGCTGCTTTCAGAAAGGTAAAACAAATTTAAGCTTCACCCCTCACCTTGGGTCACTATGTAAGGTTACTAAGCTAAACTGTTACTAAAAATGAATTGCATTAACTCTGTTCTCAACATTTGCAGGTAGAACTATAGCATGATGTTATTCCCTGATGTTAATAGTATATTAAGCCACGTATATATCTCAGGATGATGAACAAGTCTGGTATATTGAAACAAACTACAGTAATTTGTATTACTTGGTAGGTTTATATATACAGGATTTCTCTAGTTACACGCATGGAAATTATTTTCTTATATATTTTTACTCCAAAGTGAATTATCTGTACTTTTAGAAGCTGTGGCACTGAGGGTAGTAGGATACATGCGTTGCTTTTCAATAGGAAGTAAATTAAGAAATATGCATGAAAAATGTATTCTGAAACATTGGCTTGAATCAGAAACCAAGAAAAATCACAAATTAAAGAAAGCCAAAACATAAAATTTTAGTATAATTTGTTTATGTGTTTATTTATTTATTTACAGCATTTATAACCTGCCTAATCACACACTTCAAGGTGGCACACAAAACATAAATAATAAAAATACATTAACAAAGCATAAAAACAGATACAAAATCAATCATCAAACAAATGATGAAACACTTCAGATACCTACGGAAGGACAAAATATCACAGCAGTCCCCCATGGAATCAGGCACACTATTCCATAAGTTAGCAACAGCCAATGAAAAAACACGAGAACATAGAACGTGCAAACTAGTCCAGAATGCACGCCACAAGGTAAGACTATTACAAAGGGCATGATGAACCAGACGAGCAGAAGTATACTACAGCAGCAGCTCACCCAAACAGGATGCCAATAAACCCAATCGTATTTATAATACCATACAAAGAACCTTAAAGATAGTCCACTGCCGAATAGGCAGCCAATATAAAGAACGCAAATAGGGTGTCATATGGTCCAACCGAGATTTTCCCAAAACTACTCTTGCCTCATCATTCTGTGCTAACTGCAGTGCTGATAAGGTAGAAGATGGCAAACCCAACAATTCCACGTTAGCATAATCAAATGTCAGAGACAACACTGCTTGAAACACAGATCGGAAATCAGAAGGAGGAAGGAGTAGTCAAAGTAGACGCAGAAGCCATATTTGAAAAAAAAAAAAAACGACGCACAAGTTTAGTAACATGAGCCCTAATATCTAACCGTGCATCCCAAATCATACCTAAATAAACCACTTCAATATGAACAGCAACCAAATGGCCATTCAGCAACACTTCAGTAGGCTCCACAAAGGACTCATCACAAAAGGCAAACAATACCTCTGTTTTCTTATTATTGATATGCAGCCCATGCTGAGCTAGCCATGTCTCCACAACTCCCAAACATTGCAGCAAAGACAAAGAAGCATACCCAACAGAAACATCAAAAGACTGGCACATCAAAAAATCATTGGCATAAACATGATAACAAGCACCAAACCTCCGCAACAATGAACACACGGGAGCAACATAAATATTAAACAATAAAGTAGAAAGTGCTGACACTGTGGCACACCACTCCACAAAGGGATCCAGTCCGATGAATCTGAACCAACCCTTACCTGAAACAACCTACCTAATAAATATGAAGCAAACCAATACAACACCTGACCCACAATAGCCAAAGAATGCAAACATTGCAAAAGCAGGACATGATTAACACAATCAAAAGCCAAGGAGATATCAATAAAGATCATCATAACTCCCATATTCACATGATCCAAGCTGCACCATAAAGTATTAAACAAAGAAAGAAAGGAAGTCTCCACACCATACCCTTGATGGAAATCATGCTGTTGCATGTCCAATACATCATGCATATCCACAAAATCCAACAATTGAGTCAGCACCACACGCTCAAGTAACTTCGCCAAAAAAGGGAGATTTGAGATAGGCTGATATGAGCCTGGAAGCGAAGTATCAAGGTAATCTTTTTTAAGCAAAGGACGTACAGAGGCCATTTTAAAATTGTCAGGCACAATACTGGAACACAAAGAATGATTGATCAAAGCACAAAAGAAAGGAGCACACTCCTCCCGAACAGGACAAGGATCAAGGGGACATGTCGAAGAAGACAGACCCAAGATTGCATCTAGAACCTATTTCTCTGATACCACTTGAAACTCTGACCAGACTTCATTCACCAAAGCAGGAACATCATCCATACAGAGATAAGATAAACAATCAGACGTCAAATGAAACGCAGCCCTCCCACCTGCAAGATATCTTGAAAAAACCCTCACATACAGACTGGACACCACCTGGCCAAGGGATTTGTCAGAGAATGGACCACAGCAAACAACTCCTGTGGTTGGTTCAAAGAACAAGCAAGATGATGTGAATAATAGTCCTCTTTTTATCCAACACAAAACCACGATAGTCTGCTAAACACTGCAAGTATGTGGTCTTAAATACCACAGTAAGGTAATTATGCCAGCGACATTCAGCTCTTCGCAAACTGCATTTCTTTTCATGAACAGAGGCATCAAACCAAGAAGCAACATGCAGCTGAGACTGTCCAGAAGATGACCCATAGCGCCAACAAGCCGCTGCAGATGCTATTGAATTCCATTCAGACACCATGGAGTCAACATTAGGCCGCTCAAAACCATGAAAACAAGGAGACAGCTCCTGAAGAAAATGGAGCAAAATGGCAAGAAACTGCAGAACCATTAACTTCCATCTGGTACCTGCAATGAAAACTTAAGAAGAAAATGGTCCGATCATGGGACAGGCAAACATCGCAGGCTAGCACTCACATGTCACCACACAAAACCTGCAGGAACAAAAACAAAATCCAAAACTGCTCCATGAACATGCATTGCCTGCCGCATTACTTGATAGAACCCTAAAGACCCCATACTAGACATAAATGCAGACACCAACAGGTCCAGCACAGACACAGTAGGCACCACATACACCATAGGCAAATTAAAATCACCAACCGATAACAAATGCTCAAGATCAATGTCTAAAGCCACCAATTGCTTCACAAATGTGGAGAGACTAGAGAAACATGCAGAAAGAGGATGATACACCACCCCAAAAGTCCAACACCCATTATGAGCAATTAGCAATTCAATATCCAGCTGCAAAATGACAGTCAGTTGAGAAAACAACCCAATCCCGTTTAGCAAGAAATCACCACACCACCCACTTCCCAACTCTAGAAGACCAGTTGATAAGCCCAACTCAGCCCGAAACTGCATGTAACAGCCAAAACGTGGTGATGTCTGAAATAAGGAGAGGATGTCCAGGTTCCTGGGACTGCCCTGGCCCCGCCTCTGCCACGCTCCCTTTCAGATTTGAATGTTCCCGCAGCTGGCTTCTAAAATGGCTTTGGAAGTCCAAAGCATGAATAGAACTTCTAAACTGACCCCCATAGTGTGGTATTTTTACCCCATTACCATGTGGTGTCATTGCTATTGTACAATAATTTGTATTATTCAGTAAGGATAAGTTCCACACTGTATTTTACCAAAGAAAGATATCACACATTAGTGCAGGAGAACATGAAAGTATAAAACTAGGATTTCAGGGGGGCGGAGCCTGATGTCCAGCGGGATGGTCGCATAACGCTGAGGCTCCCGAGAGGCCTACTCAGAATCCTGAATTAACACCATACATACTTGGAACTTCTACTCTGATCTTGCAGGGGCACATTGGTGAGATGGCGGGGACCAAACCCACGCGCCTGGAATTTGGATCTCCAGCGGCTTCTCACGGCAAACGTTCCAAAACTGAACCCCCGTCCCCACAGAAGGGGCTGGCCTTGCGTGAGGGCCCCGAAATGCAGCAGGAAATCCTCGCAGAGATTAGAGGGGTCAAGGACCTCGTGCAGTCAAACGGTGAAGCACTCCGAGCGCTGCGGGAAGATCTTGGTGTACTGCAGGGCAAGCTCGAGGGGCTCTCTTCGCGTCAGGACAAAATGGAGAGCATATTGGACTCCCATGCGGCCCAGTTGTCCAAACTCGACAAAGTTGAACGTCAGGTACGGGCCTTGCAGAAAGAAGTGGAAGATGGCAATAATAGAGCGCGCCGCAACAACATACGACTCGTGGGCATACCGGAGGGAGCGGAATCGGGAGACATGAAAGAGTTTTTATGTAAAATCCTCCCTTCCCTGCTCCAAATCACCTTTACCAAAGATTTGGAGATCGATCGCGCTCATCGTGTACCCTCAAGCATAACGCTCAACAGGAAGACCCCGCGGCCTATCATTTTTCGACTTTTGAGATATCAACACGTGGAGCAAATTCTCAGTGCCTCTCGGGCAAAGGGCCATATGGAGTTTGAGAGCCACAAGATCTCCTTCTATCCTGACTTGGCTAAACCCACGGTCGACCGCCGAAAGCGCTTTCTGGAATTCCGACCGAGGCTTCAACAACTACAAGCACGCTATGGCCTGATGTACCCGGCCAAGCTCCGAGTCACGCTTCACAATCAGACAAGAACATTTGAGGACCCTGATCTACTAGCGGAGTTTTTGGATTCCAAAGAAGCCGACTTGATGCGCTGACTTCCAGAATATTCCTGCCAGCATTCCCATATCCGCTGTACCTTCCATACTGGATCTGCCGCAGCCCAGCACAGAGTCAGGCGTGGGCAGTTTGTTTGCCTTACTTTTGATGATATCTGTGACCCGACTCCATCTACCCACAGTAGCCTCGATGAGTATCAGAGACAGTGTTAATTATGGACTCTGGTGTTTCTTCTTTTTTCATGTCTTTCTATCGCCTCTCTAGGGCCTCCTCCCGCAGACATATGGTCGCCATATTCATTGGGGGTTTTGCTTCTTCTCTAAGATACGTTGGTACATGCTTTTCAATATGGGGTGTATTAGCCAGCATACTCGGTGATTATGTCATTGTTGCACAGATTCTGATTATGTTGTATGTTTTCAAGTGCCCTTACCTAAAATGTCTATTACCGATTGATGGCACCATGTAAGCTTTTCTCATTGAACGTAAAAGTAATCAATAAAACGGAAGAAAATCCTAAGCTACCTAAGTCAGGAAGCTGCTGATCTGATTTTTCTCCAAGAAACGCATTTAAATTCGAAGGAAACTCTTAAACTCAATATTAAACCTTACATGGTGGCCGCCTATTCCCCAGCCGTTTCTAAGAAATGTGGGGTTGCCATACTGGTTAGGAAATCTTTGCATGCTACTATTATTGCGACTAGCTCAGATACAGAAGGTAGATGGTCCAGAGTTCAATCATGCCGCCCTCTGCCCCTACTGAGGACGGACTATCAGAGATAGTTCACTCTATTAGTAGTACACATGGGGTAGCCTCTAACTTTTATAAAACATTATGTCAGGGTACAGACACTGCCACTTTTAGAGCTCAACAAGCCTGGGAGCGCGAACTGCAAACCACTTTAACCCCTGTGCAATGGAGCGTTTTCTGGAGCAAAGTAGTGCGGGTTTCCCGGTCCGCCTCTGTTACCCAAACTCTCTTCTTCTTTGCACACAGATGCTTTTATACCCCAGAAAAAATAGCCAAATGGAACACAACTGCTAGGGACCAGTGTTGGTCTTGCCATGCTGCTGTGGGAACCCTCGCTCATGTTATTTATGAATGCCCTCAACTACAGGTTTATTGGAGGCGGGTTTGGGGTTGTATTCAATTTATCTTACACCTTCACGAACCTCTCTCTTGGAAGATCGTGGGACTCCGCTCTGTGGCGGAGGTCCCCTCTCTTCCTAAGAAGGGTCGCTTTCTCCTTGATTTCATGCTGGGTATAGCCATATGCTTAATCACGAGGAATTGGAAGGATAGCTCTCGACTTACTGTCAATGAGTGGTGGAACCTCATCTGCTTATATAGTAAATATGAGCAGATACCTTGGAGAGCTATTCCCCATGCCCAAACTCACTCTCGCTTGTCTAAATGGCAGATGCTCAATGATTATATACAATCTGCTCATTGTTCCGACATGCCTGTTTAATGTGCACTCATCATGTTTCAGTTCACCGTTAGGTTTTGTAACACAATAATGTAAGTACACGCCCGCTTCGGGAATGATTAGTTTTCTAGAGAAGAAGCAGGGGGGGGGGGGGGTGGCAGGGGTTTACTTTGATGTATGTATCACACTTTATGTATCTGTCTCTTAGCTGTATGTCTTCCTTTTCCTTTGTTGTTATAAAACGAAAATAAAGAATTTAAAAAAAAAACAAAAAAAAAAACTAGGATTTCAAAGCCACTTATTTTCAATGCAGAGAAGAGGTGTAAAGAGATTCTGGATCTGGGCATAGAGGATAGGTTGAGATCAAGAGCAATAGGGAGAGAAAAGATTGAGTCAGCATGCTATTGGGATGTATATTCATTAGCATGCATTCAGTTTGCTAACATACCTTAAAAAAATTAGGGGCTGATATTCAAAGTGACCTGCTAACAGCATGAATCGTGGTGACCAGGATATCCTTGAATAACGCTGAATGTCCCTGGGTACCATTGCTAAATGTCCCGATACCAGCAGGCTGGCATCAGGACATTCTGGGGGCGGAGCAGAACTCACACAACAGCAGCTCTACTCTGTCCTATCATATAAATGGCGTTCTTTTTCTATTTCCTCAAATGATATAGTATTGTAAACCGCTCTAATGCCTCTGGCCTGAGCGGTATATAAAATTCTAAATAAACAAACAAACAAACAAACAAGGACTCTACCCAGAAAAGACTAGCACTGTAAATATTGTAATCTGTTCTAAAACATCAATCACTTACAGTACTAAGAAAACTTAATTCCATGCTATAGTATTAGGATGTCTGATCTCAGTCACACACGCTGAGCACAGATTATCTTTACCAAGTACAGTATAAATTACCACAAGCTAAAAATTAGAAATATGCAGATAAAAATGTAACCAAGACCCAAGTAGTCATACTTTGCATACAGTGCAACACCAGAGAAATGGAATCAGCAATGTATTTCTCCCTATACTGTGCAAAATATAAAGATAGCTGATGCAAATTCCAAAGACTGATATATTCCAATTACTAAACTGAAAATTATTTTTCTACTTTTGATGTCAAAGTCATTTTATTTTTATAATCACCTCACTTTCAAGCCTCTGGTTTCTGCTTTCTGCTTTCTCTGTTCCCAGAGTCTTCTGTCGATTTGCCTTTTTTTTTTCTTTCGTCCACTCTACTTTCAGCCTTCTTTCATTTATTTTTCTGCTATCCACTCATTTCATCCCTTCTCACCATTCAGTCCTCAATCTCCCTTTTTGCAGTATCTACCTTCAGCTTTCAATCTCTCCAGCTATCCTATTCCCCCATCTACTACTGCTGCTACTACTACTACTACTACTACTACTACTACTATTTAGCACTTATATAGCACCACACACACAGCGCTGTACAGACATACATACAAGAGACAGTCACTGCTTTTCAGAGTCATGCTCATCCGAGCTTACAATCTAGTCGAGATAGTACAGAGCATTGGTCAATTCAGTACATAGAAACATAGAAACATGATGACAGAAAAAGACCACAAGGCCCATCTAGTCTGTCCTTCCATAACAACAACTACAACAGTCCACTTTCTAGCTTTAGAGATCCTCTGTGTTGGTCCCATGCTTTTTTGAATTCAGTTACTGTCCTCATCTCTACCACCTCCACTGGGAGACTATTCCATGGATCCACTACTCTTTCCGTAAAGAAATATTTCCGCATATCACTCCTGAATCTATCTCCCTTCACCCTCATCCCATGTCCCCTCGTAGCAGAACTTGCTTTCAATTGAAAGAGGCTCTCTCCCTGAACATTTATGCCAAGGAGGTATTTAAACATCTCAATCATATCACCTCTATCCTGCCTTTCCTCTAAGGTGTACATATTAAGATCCTTAAGTCTGTCCTCATATGCTTTATAATGAAGCCCATTAATCATTTTAGTAGTAACCCTCTGCACCGACTCCATCCTGTTCACATCCTTTTGAAGGTGCGGTCTCCAGAATTGCACACCATACTCCAAATGAGGTCGCACCAAAGACTTATACAGAGGTATTATCACCTCCTTTTTTCTGCTAGCCATTCCTCTCCGTATGCACCCAAGCATCCTTCTAGCTTTTGCCGTCGCCTTTTCTACCTGTTTAGCTACTTTAAGATCATCAGACACAACCACGCCTAGGTCCCGCTCTTCTTTAGTAGACAAAAGTACTTTACCTCCTATACTGTATTGCTCCCTTGGATTGCTGCAGCCCAAATGCATGACCTTACATTTTTTAACATTAAATCCCAGCTGACAAATTCTAGACCATTCTTCAAGCTTCGCTAGATCCCTCCTCATGTTATCTACACCTTCCTGGGTGTCTACTCTATTACAGATTTTGGTATCATCCGCAAAGAGGCAAACCTTACCCGACAGCCCTTCCGCTATATCACTAACAAAGATGTTAAAAAGAATCGGACCAAGGACAGATCCCTGGGGCACACCACTGGTAACATTCTTCTCCTCAGAGTGAGCTCCATTTACTTGTACTCTTTGTCGCCTCCCACCCAACCAATTTCTAACCCAAGCAGTAACTTTAGGGTCCATCCCTAGGGTGCTCAGTTTGTTTATAAGTCGCCTGTGAGGAACAGTGTCAAAGGCTTTACTGAAATCTAAATACACCACATCTAGAGCTCTCCCTCGGTCCAACTCCCTGGTCACCCAGTCAAAGAAATCGATCAGATTTGTCTGACAAGACCTGCCTCTGGTGAATCCATGCTGCCTCGGATCCTATAATCCGCCGGACTCCAGAAACCTCACTATTTTCTCTTTCAGCAGCGTTTCCAATAATTTACTCACCACTGAAGTTAAACTAACCGGCCTGTAGTTTTCAACCACATCCTTACTTCCGCTTTTGTGTAAAGGCACCACATGAGCCTCTCTCCAGTCCTTTGGCACCACTCCCGACTCCAACGAGGCATTGAAAAGGTCAGTCAGTGGAGTTGCTAGAACGTCCCCAAGTTCCCTCAGTATTCTAGGGTGTATCCCATCCAGTCCCATCTCTTTGTCTACTTTAAGTTGAGCTAGTTTCTCACGAACACAGTCTTCTGAAAATTGTTCAAGATGTCCCTCACTTCTGTTCTTATTTGTGGGTGTTTTCTGAGGTCCTGCTCCTGGTTCTTCATCTGTGAACACAGAACAAAAATATTTGTTAAGCAATTCCGCTTTATCCTTATCAGCTTCTACATATTCCCCCCCTGCACCCTTGAGTCTGACAATACCACTTTTGCCCTTCCTCTTCTCACTAATATATCTGAAAAATGTCTTATCCCCCCATTTTATTGCATTGGCTATTTCCTCCTCCTTTTGAATCTTTGCCTTCTTGACTACTTTGCTAGCTTCTCTAAGTTTTTCCAAATACAGATGCCTGTCTTCCTCTCTCTGTGATCTCTTGTATTTCATGAAGGCCTCCCTCTTTTTCTTCACTTTTTCAGCTACTTCCTTCGAAAACCATAGCGGTCTCCTGTTCCTTTTGCCTTTATTTACCATTTTAACAAAAAGGTTGGTTGCCTTTAAAATACCCCCTTTCAGTTTTGCCCACTGTTTTTCTACATCCCCCAGCTGTTCCCATCCCACTAACAACTCCCTGAGGTATTGGCCCATCTTGGCAAAGTTAGTCTTCCTAAAGTCTAAGATCTTCACCTTGGAATGGATTCTAACAGCCCTAGTCCTAATACTGAACCACACCATCTGGTGGTCACTGGATGCAAAATGATCTCCCACTACAACATCAGAAACACTCTCACCATTGGTAAGCTCCAAGTCCAGTATGGCCCCTTCACGTGTGGGGTCTGTTACCAATTGCCTGAATAGTTCTCCCCTGTAGAGAATCCAGGATCTCCTTACTTCTAGATGATACTGCAGCAGGAATGTGCCAATCAACATCTGGCATATTGAAATCTCCTAGCAGTAGCACTTCCCCTTTCCTAGCAATGCTGCGTATGTCTTCAATTAACTCTCTGTCCACCTCTTCCTCTTGTGAGGGAGGTCTGTATATCACACCAATGCAAATAGATTTCTCTTTCCCTCTTTCTAGTTTAACCCACAATGCCTCCTCTCTCCCTTTTAAGCTCTGTAATTCCAAAGCTTTAATAGTAGTTTTTACATATAGTGCCACTCCTTCTCCCCTTCTTCCTACCCTGTCCTTTCTGAATAAAGTATAGCCAGGTATAGTTACATCCCAGTCATGGTTTTCTGTGAACCATGTTTCTGTAACTTCCACTAAATCCAAGTCAGCCACTCCCACCAAAGCTTCAACTTCAGGGATCTTATTTCCCATGCTACGGGCATTAATACACACTGCTTTCCATGTGTTACCCCTGTTACCCATTTCCATAAAGGTATTTAATGTATCACCTACCTGGGGGCTTTCACTTACCTGGGGGCTTTCTTCACCCATCCCCAACGAATCTAGTTTAAAGCCCTCTTCAGTAGATTAGCCAGTCTACTACCAAAGATGCGTTGACCTTTCTTGGACAGATGGATGCCATCTCTGCTCTGCAACCCTTGGAACAGCATCCCATGGTCTAGGAAACCAAAACGCTCTCGAAGACACCATCCACGCAGCCATGCATTCATCTCCAGGATGCGAGCCTCTCTTCCTTGGCCTTTACCCTCAACAGGGATGATTGAAGAGAACACCACCTGTGCACCTACCTGCTTCACCCTCTGTCCCAGAGCCATGAAGTCACTTTTGATACGTTCCGAGGTATACCTGGCAGTATCATTTGTTCCAACATGGATTAGCAACATTGGGTAATAGTCAGTGGGCTTGATGAGTCTCGGCAAACTCTCCGTAACATCTTGGATCTTGGCACCAGGCAGACAGCACACCTCTCTGGACATCAAGTCTGGTCGGCAGATGGACGCCTCAGTACCCCTCAGAAGAGAGTCTCCAACAACCACTACCCTTCGTTTCCTTCTGGTCACTGATTCCGCAACTATGGGGTACTTGAACTCTGGTTCTTCCCTTTCCAGGGATGCTTTCACCTCCTCCACTTCCAGGGCTGCATAATGGTTCTTCAATTCAAGGGCTGGAGAAGTTGGATTGGTGATTTTGCAGGCTCTGGTGACTGTTGTCCAACCATCGACATTCTGTTGGCACCCATCTTCTCCTGTGCTGGAGAGCCTGGTTGCTGCAAGAACCATCTCATCAATGTACTTCTCACTGTGTTGAATGCTCCTCAGCCTCGCCACCTCCTCTCTGAGTTCCTCCACTTGTTTCCTCAGAGCTTCAGCATGCAGGCACCCTGCACATGGAACCGGTTCTTCAACTGGCATTAGGACCTCTGTCTGGACTGAGGCAGAAGCTGTAACGGGGGCAACAGCTTTAGCAATACGATTTTTCCCAGCCATTGTTCTGTTTGTGGAGCTTAGGTATCTGTTAAAGCAAAAGAGAGAGATCTACCAAGTACTAGCTGGTTTCGCAGCTGTCCTTTCAGAGAACAATTGTAATTTGGAAATTTGTAATTTGTAATTTGGAAATTTATTGTATACTGTAATGAAACACGCTTGATTTGTTTTGAAAACCTATCACATAACCTTGTTAATCACACTGTAATGCTTTGAAATTTCTGTCATTGATCTGACATGTTCTGTTCTCTTAATCAAACCGCTTCTGATCGCTGGAAGCAGCGGTATACAAATATGTGCTAAATAAATAAAATAAATAAACAAGCAGTTAAATCTCTTTAATTATATTCAATATGTGCTGGTCCAATTCACTGTGATTTGCTAAAGGGGGAGGTGCCCTATAAAGCAAGACTGCTCACTAGGGGTGGGTGGGAGCCAGGGTGGGTAGGGAGGGAACTAACACCTGATTAGGTGTTAGCAGTTTCTGAATCTGAGGAGGTTACAGAGTTCAGCAACCTACTGTGCTCCAGTAAAGTTCCCCTAAAACAGCAAAAATGTAAGTAACCTTGCTTTTAAAAAGTATACACAAAACCCTTTTAAGAGCTCCCAGTCAGAGAGCTAGCAATGTAATAAAAAAAAAAACCAAACAAAGAAACCCTCAAATCCTTACTTACTGTTTGATGTGTGGAGCCCTGGTTAGGAAAGCCTCAAAAGGGCAGGGCACAGGAGCCTTTTATGCAGGCTTCAACTGCACTCAGGAAACAGGCCCACTAACTCCTGATTAGGTGTTAGCAGTTTCTGAATCTGAGGAGATTACAGAGTTCAGCAACTTACTGTGCTCCAGTAAAGTTCCCCTAAAACAGCAAAAATGTAAGTAACCTTGCTTTTAAAAAGTATACACATGCAGTACAAAGCACAATATCGTCTTTACAATTCAGTCATGAAAATTGACGGGAGTCAGGTTACGATAAAGGATAGAAGTCAGGATCTGAAGGCGACAGTGAAAAGGTGGGTCTTCAACCTGGATTTAAAGAGGGCGAGGGAGGGTTCTTGGCATATAGACACAGGTAGGCTGTTCCAGGCATAAGGTGCAGCAAGGTGAAAGGAGCGAAGTTGGGAGTTAGCGGTGCGAGTGAAAGGCCAAGATAGAAGTAATTTGTTAGCGGAGCGAAGTTCCCGAGAGGGGATGCAGGGGGAGATAAGAGATGTTCTAACCAAAACTTAAAACTAAGATGCTGACAGCAGTCCAGCAGCGAGATGGGGGCTTTCCAGGCTTTTGCATTGAGTGTCACATGTAGGATTTTCTCTCAGTTGGTGGGAGGTCTTACATGTGCATGGGGTGCAAGGAGCTCTTTGCTCTCAGGAAATGAGTCCATTCTCTAGAGGCTAGAATGACAGACTTGGAAAACATAAGAAAGACAGAGAGGTACATAGACGAGACCTACAGGGATATAGTCCTGAAGTCCCACCTCCAGTCTGGCAGCATCCCTGTTGCCATGGAGGAGAGAGGTCATGTGACAGGAGAGCATCACCCTGGTGTGGCAGAAAGTGATCCTGTAACTAGGACCTGTCCTCCAAGTGATGTAAAACCCTCTCGCACCGAGGAAGTTTCTCCAGGGCCATGTGCCCATAAGGGAAGAGTTAGGACAGCCGTTATAGTTGGTGATTCGATCATTAGGCATGTAGATAGCTGGGTGGCTGGTGGACGGGAGGATCGCCTGGCAACATGCCTTCCTGGAGCAAAGGTAGCGGACCTCACGCGCCACCTAGATAAGGTCTTAGATAGTGCTGGGGAGGAGTCTGCTGTCTTGGTGCATGTCAGTAACAATGACATAGGAAAATGTGGTAGGGAGGTTCTGGAGGCTAAATTTAGGCTTTTAGGTAGGAAGTTGAAATCCAGAACTTCCAGGGTAGCGTTCTCCAAAATGCTTCCCGTTCCACGTGCAGGACCCAAAAGGCAGGCAGAGCTCCGGAGTCTCAATGCGTGGATGAGACAATGGTGCAGAGATGAGGGTTTTGGATTTGTTAGGAACTGGGGAACATTCTTGGGAAAGGAGGGGCTCTTCCGAAGGGATGGGCTTCACCTTAACCAGGATGGAACCAGGCTGCTGGCATTAACCTTTAAAAAGGATTTAGAGCAGCTTGTAAACTAGATAATAGGGGAAAGCCGACAGTCACCCAAGAGCGGATGGTTCGGAAGAATGTATCCTTGAAGGATACTACCAAAAGCAGAGAGGTTCCAAAAAAGAGTAAAGTAGCCCAAATACCCTCGAGTATGGAGCAGACAGAGCTTAAAGATCCCAAATTACCCATGTCTACCAATAGCCAAATTAATATGAATAAAATACAATCTCTAAAATGCTTGTATGCAAATGCTAGAAGTCTAAAAAATAAGATGGGAGAGTTAGAATATATAGCACTAAATGAGAAGTGAGATATGATTGGAATATCAGAGACATGGTGGAAGGAGAACATCCAGTGGGACACTGTGATACCTGGGTACAAACTATATTGTAATGATAGAGCTGATCAAATTGGTGGAGGGGTTGCGCTCTATGTTAGAGAGGGCATTGAGTCAGAAAGGATTAAAGTTTTTCAGGAAACAAAATTTGCTGTAGAATCTCTATGGATTGAAATTCCATGTAAAAAGGGGAAGGCAATGGCAGGGGGGGGTGTACTATCGACCGCCTGGCCAGAATGAACAAACGGATGATGAAATGCTCAAAGAAATCAAGGAAGCTAACAAAAGTTACAGTGCAGTAATAATAATGGGTGATTTTAATTACCCCGGTATCGACTGGGTCAGTGTCATAGCAGGACATGCTAGGGAGATAAAGTTCCTAGATGACATAAATGACTGCTTCTTGGAGCAGCTGGTTCATGAACCGACCAGAGGGGAAGCCATATTAGACCAAGTCCTTAGTGGAACACCAGATCTAGTGGAAAACATAAGGGTGTTGGGGCTACTTGGCAATAGTGATCATAGCATGATCACCTTTGATATAATTAGTGGAGGAGGGATAATAAGGAAATCCACAGTACTATCTTTTAACTTTCGAAAGGGAGACTATGATAAAATGAGGAAAATAGTTAAGAAAAAACTAAAAGGAGCAGTTGCAAAGGTTAAAAACTTACATGAAGCTTGGGTGTTGTTGAAAAATACTATCTTGGAAGCCCAGACCAGCTCTATTCCACGCTTTAAGAAAAGTGGAAGGAAGTCCAAAAAACTGCCAGCATGGTTTAAAGGTGAGGTCAGAGAGGCTGTTGCCAAAAAAAACATCTTTCAGGAAATGGAAAAAAGAGCCAAACGACGAAAACTGCAAACAGCACAAGCACTGGCAAGTCAAATGCAAGGCATTGATAAAGCAGGCAAAGGGAGAATTTGAGAAGAAGCTTGCTGCGGAAGCAAAAATGCGAAATAAAGATTTTTTTCAAGTACATTCGTAGCAAAAAACCTGTGAGTGAGTCAGTTGGTCCATTAGATGATAGAGGAGTTAAACGGGCACTAAGAGGCGACAAGGCGATAGCGGAGAGACTGAATGAATTCTTTGCTTCGGTCTTTACTGAGGAAGATGTAGGGATGTTACCCATGAATGAAGTGGTATTTAAAGGTGTGGAAGAATTATAAAAAATATCGATACATCGGGAAGATGTATTACAACTATTAGTTAAACTGAAGAGTAGCAAATCATCTAGAACTGAAATATGAGATTGCAGACCTGCTATTAGTAATCTGTGAACTATCATTGAAATCATCTCTAATACCTGAAGATTGGAGGATCACCAATGTAACACCATTTTTTAAAAAGGGTTCCAGGGGTGATCCGGGAAACTACAGACCGGTGAGCCTGACGTCAATACCGGGAAAAATGGTAGAAACCATCATAAAGAATAAAATTACTTAGCATGTAGATAGTCATGGCCTAATGGGAGACAGCCAACATGGTTTTAGACAAGGAAGATCTTGTCTTACTAATCTGTTATGTTTTTTTGAAAGTGTGAATAAACAGGTGGACAAAGGTGAGTCGGTTGATATAGTGTATCTGGACTTTCAGAAAGCCTTTGACAAGGTCCATCATCAGAGACTTTTGGCAAAACTAAAGAGTTATGGGATAGGAGGCAGTGCACTACTGTGGATCAAGAACTGGTTAAAAGATAGAAAGCAGAGGGTTGGGCTAAATGGCCAATTTTCCCAATGGAGAAAGGTGAATACTGGTGTACCCACAGGGATCTGTGCTGGGTCCGCTGCTTTTTGACATATTCATAAATGATCTGGAAAGTGGAATAACGAGTGAGGTTATCAAATTTGCAGATGACACAAAACTATTTAAAGTTGTTAAAAAGCAAGAGGATTGTGGAAAATTGCAAGAGGATCTTGATAAATTGGAAGACTGGGCATCAAAATGGCAGATGAAATTTAATGTAGACAAGTGCACCTAGGGAAGTACAACCCAAACTATGGTTCCATGATGCAAGGTTCCACATTAGGAACCACCACCCAGAAAAAAGATTTAGGCGTCATTGTGGATAACATGTTAAAACCCTCGGCCCAGTGTGCATCGGCAGCCAAGAGAGCAAATAGAATGCTAGGTATCTTAAGGAAAGGAATGGAAAATAAAACAAAAGATATTATAATGCCTCTATATCGTTCCATGGTGAGACCGCACCTTGAATATTGTGTGCAATTCTGGTCGCCGTATCTTAAAAAGGATATAGTTTTATTAGAAAAGGTTCAGAGAAGAGCCACCAAAATGGTAAAGGGGATGGAAGGATACACCTATGAAGAAAGGCTAAAAAGGTTAGGGCTCTTTAACCTGGAAAAGAAATGGCTGAGGGGAGATATGATAGAAGTCTATAAATTAATGAACGCAGTGGAACGGGTAAACATAGATCGATTGTTTACGTTATCAGAATATAGAAAGACTAGGGGACATGCAATGAAGCTACAGGGTAAACTATTTAAGACTAATAAAAAAATATATTTCTTCACTCAACGTGTAATCAAACTCTGGAATTTGTTACCGGAGGATGTAGTAAAGGCTTTTAGTGTAGCTGGGTTTAAGAAAGGTTTGTTAACAAAATCTATATTGCGTCACTTTTCAGAGCTTTATACAGCTTCTCAGTTATGTCATGAAATCGGCTCCACTTCTATCCTTAGAGATTATAACCGTTAACTAACTAGTTAAATCTCAATGAAACAAGCTCTTCTAATAGCAACTGGGTCTCAGACTATAACCAGGCTAATATCTGAACCGGCTTATGCATATCGGTTCATCGCCTTAATTTGCATCAATGACCCAATATGTTGCTGTTGTCAACGAGCTCAAAATTAAACTTTATACATAAATCATCAGAAGATAGAAAAATAAAAAGGCAATGCTTATCAAAAAATGTGTAGAAAGGGAACGTGGTCTACACATTTTTTGGCACTGTAAATCATTAGTGTTTCTAGGTGGCTGAAGAAGAGATAGGGGTAGTGGTGGCAGTAGCAGAGAAGAGAATGGAGCAGGTTCTGTTTGGCCACACCACTCTCCATCCCGAATTCTGTTACCATAGGCAGATGCCTAGTGTACATAATGGAAGGGTTGGCCATGCCTGTATGTCTTTATACAATACACTAGGGGGCATGTTTACTAAACATTCCTAACGTGCGGGGCCGCGGTAGTGTGCCTGTGCCATATAAGGAGTGGGCGGGTCAGGCAGAAAAAAGAAAAGAAACGGGAGTAAGCGATCGCACATTTGCGCGGCGCGCTAATGTGCGCCGTGCAAAATAGTGTGTGGGAAGGCTAAGTGGCGCCCTGATATGCACACACACAAAGGAACAGAGTCATAGTACAATGGTTAAGACACTGACAGCTGGTGCAGCTGCCATGGGTTCAATTCCCCATTGTGTGCAACAAAAAGGGCTGGCTGAGGCATTAATTTTAATGGGTAAAGGTGCTTTAGGAGGCATATTAATTTTGGGCGGCATAAGGCAGTGCGCTGATGCCCAAGCACAGGACCAGAGCCACAGCACAATGATTAAGACACTGACCAATGGTGCAGGGATCAGGGGTTCAATCCCTCACAGTGCCCAATGAAGAAGGCTCACTGAGGCAGTGCATATTATGGGGATGAGTGCTGTAGGGGGCAATTTATTTTTATTTCAGTTATCACTACTAGCAAACGCACTCACAAAGCGTGTTAACATAAGGCGGCCCATAAGGCACATGTTAAAGTTCACTGTCCGCCAAGGCACCCTAGAATGTCCCCTATAGGGCACCATATATGTTGCATCACAGGATAAGGTATAGTGCACCTTATATGGACAGCAACCATAAGGTGCCCTATAGGGCGCCCTATAAAGCACCCTCAGAGGCACCTTATGGGTACAGTACACTGAGGGTGTGTTTGATGGCAGCAACATATGTACATTAAATCTAAAAAAAGCTTTGGACAACCCTATCAAATAACCCCACTGTGGGCTTGAACCCATTACCTCTGGCTCCACAGGCAGTGAAGTAACCATTGGGCTACAGCTATATAGCTGCCAGCAAGCCCCTGGCTGGCTGCAGAGAGCCTGCATGTCACCACACAGACAGTCTGCTGTGGTAACCAGGATAGGGTTAGGCCACCCATACCCATGATGCACTGCACATGCAAATCAGCTGTCCACAGATGAACACAAGATGGGGAATGCACCCCAACAGCTCCCCGGCCTGGTAGGGGGACGTGTCCGTGTGCACCCACACAGCACCTTGGCCAGGTAGGAGGTACTGACCGGGTGATTAACTGGCACAGAGTAGCTACACACAGTCACATTGTGCGGGAACTGTGCTCACCCTGAGTGTGCGATGAGGCGCCCTGGACCAGGTCCACAGCACCCCTCCATGGCTGAGAGAGGCCATGGCAGAGCTCCAAAACAGTAGTAATCTGTGAGATAGGTAGTTTTTGCAGGAACACCTTGGATATCTCTGTCTGTCTGTCTCAGTCAGGGGAACCCCCACAGAACCCCTAGGTGGGCCATGTACCACCAACCACCACCACCCCCCCCGAGGGTGGCAAACAGGGTCTCCCATAAACAGAAATCTTTCTCTCCTCCCCCCCCCCCCCCCCCGCAATGTTGGCAGTACAGTGGACCATCAACCCCAGTCCTGTATGGTGAACAGACACCCTACAGGGCAGTCCAAGCAGCCCCACACACACCCAGACCACAATATCAGACAGACAGTAGGCCTGGATATGCTAAGATGCACCCCACCACCATCTGATATTCCCCTGCATCAAGCCATCAGCCACTGCACAGCACTCCAGCAGGGCACATACCAGCTGTGAACAGTCTGCTGGTTAGTCCCGCTGGAAATGCATGCACCCACAACTGGGATGGCAACACACACAAGCAGATACATCAGTGACTAGGCCCCAACAGGTGACCCATATATATCACATGAGGGAAATGCTATGAAGCACTATGGGGGTGCCTAGCCATGCTGCCGTCACTGCACAGTCAGGGTGGAGTGAAAGCCCAGCAGCACATACAGAGGTCACCCTGTCTGTGGAGGTGGTGGACGGCCACTACAATGTCCCTGCCAGTGCCCTATGCCCTGTGCAGATGCATCCTGGCCAGCCCACCCTGTCTGAGCTATACCCATGGTACCTTGCTGCTCATTATGCACATCATCAGGCCAAAACTGGCAACAGTGCTGGCAGTGTGGGCTGTGGACAGTGTTTGCAGCCAACACACACTGTATAGACAGACACACACTCCCACACGTATGCCAGCATTGTGCTACTATAGAGGGGTTCAGAATCCTTGCCCACCACACCAGTCCTGGGCACAGTACAGGCATGGGTATGGTATGCAGTACGGTTGGGGGTCACTCCCCAGGGTGGTAAACACTGTCAGGGGCCAGACCTGACGCACACACCGCAGACATCAGATAGATTGTTATGATGGAGCTCAAAGAGCAGACTGTGCGTAACGTAGGGATATCTATCTGCCAGTACTCATAGCAAACGTTTGAGAGCTGTGTACCATATACCCAGGTGTAGGGTGACATTGCTAAGGTATGCAAGTGCTGGTATTGGGTGCTGCACACAGGGCCCAATGTCCTGCCTCTCCAGGAGGCATTGGCCAATGGGGCCTGTGGGTGTGGGTGTGTCTGCCCCTGTTGGCTGCTGCTGTACGGCAGAGGTTCCCATATCCAGTCCAGGTTTGCAATACACTGGTTGGGGTTTCCTGCTGTCCCTCATGAATATGCATGAGCTACATCTACATGCCATGGGGGTGGTGCATAGATATACAGCACAGTTATTTGTATGTGTGGCAGCATGGAACCTGAATGGTGTGTGGTCCTCCAGGACTGCATTTGTGGGACTCTGCTCTAGGTAATGCCCCTGGTCATGGTGTCTGTGCTTGGTGGTGTAAAAGATGGCGTATGACCAATGCGTATGTCCCCAGCAATAAAGGATAGCCCTTACTAACATGGTTTAGTTGTGGGGAAAATATGTGGACAGGATTGGTAGTAGCCCCAGCTGGGCTTTGAACCTGTGATCTTTTGTTCCTGCACACACTGTCTGTGTGCACTGCACCACTGTGTTGCCACAGATGTGCTGAATTCCCTGGGAAGTCCATGACTGTACATCCGACAGGGCCTATGTTGCAGTGGACGTGCCAGCCTGCACATGGCTCGGCCACTGTCTTCTGTGGCTAGCAGCCACTGCCCCCTCCACCACCTGTACCCTACCGCCAACATGCTGGCATGTCCGTATCTTGGAAAAGCATATGACCTGATTGCGTTGTGGCACTCCAGGACTGCATTTGGGGGACTCGGCTGTCGGTAATGCCCATTGTTATGGTGTGTGTGCGGTGTTGGGTACAAAATGGGTGTGTGAACCATGCTTATGTTCTCTGCAATAAAGGAGTGTCTGTACTATCACTGTTTAGTGGTGGGTAAAATATGGGGACTGGGTTGGCAGGAGCCCCAGCTTGGATTTGAGCCTGTGACCCTCTGGTCCTAGAGGTACTGCCTCTGTCCGCTGCACCACATTGTGGCCACAGTGATAGTGCAGTCCCTGGGGGTGGGAAACCTGACCAACAGAGTCAAAAACCCTGCTCTGCACATTTGTACTGTGCGCTCCGTCACCATGTCTGGTGACATAACTGCAAATACACCCCTCAACCGACCACGAACAACTGGGGATAAATATAACCAAGCTGGGCAACAGTGATATTAATGGGCAACCATAGCAAACACTCCCAGGAAGGCTCAGAAACAAGGAAATGGTTTTTGGAAGGGTCTCCCCTCCGTAGCCCCTTCCAACCTTCATTTCATTTTCTTTGAGCTTTCCTGGGTGTGTTTCTTATGTTTGCCCATTATTATCGGGGTTCCCCAGCTGCCTTCCTATTTTTAATGTGTTTGTTTGGGTCTTTTTCTATCTGTATTTGCACTTTTGTTCTGTGCACATGTATCACACTGCTCACGTTTTGCAGGTTTCCCCGGTTTCCCTGTACATTGCTGACGCGAAATGGTTTCTCTTCCCTTTAAATGCCCTCTACCGTGAGTGTTTCACTCGCGCTATTTTTAACCTGTGAATTCGGCCCCGATCATGTGCGGGGAGCCTCTCCCCTCCCCTTCCCCGCCCATTGACCCCGTCTCTCCGCCCCTCGGGAGCCTTCCTCCGCCCTCAGAATGCCTTTCCACGCCTCTATCGGACATTTGCGGGCCGGGTACTTGTGCGGGGTGCGTTGGTGCGGCGCGCAATTGTGCGGGGCCCACGCGCACTTTTGCGGGGCGTTTAAGAGCGTTTCTGAGTGTTTGAGTGCCGCGTTTCCGTGCGCTATTGTGCGGCACGCAATTGTGCGGCTTTTAGTAAACATACCCCTAGGTCTAAAATACATTCCCATTTGGCCTCTCAGGAGATTTTTTATAAAATTAATCTTCAAATGTCCAATCATTTATTATTACTATCCTTTTTGTCTTGTTTTTGTTTGGTGGAGTGCTTTAGTGTCTGAGATTTTCTGTTGGTTTCTGTAAGTTTGGGTGGCTGGTCTTTATTGTCTTTGGGGTTCTAAAGTGGGAGGAGAGAGTGAGAGAATGTATGTGTTTATGCATGCATAAGAGATGCACGAGTGAAGGCCATGCTGGTAACTTTGTGACAGTGCTTCCCTTTATTATGTAGCAGGCTAGGGTTTGATTCCAAAGACAGGACTCTACTCTCCATAATAGCTGGCAGCACTTGGGGATAGGTGGATCTCTAGTCTTATTCACTGGTAGCACTTAGCGGCCAAATGAAAGAGGTTAACACCCTTTGTAGCCAGCAGTGTTATGGGCAGAAGGGCTATGATATCCTCCCTAAGCTTTATCTTCAAGAATTGCATACCTTAATTCTGGAAGAATAGGGGAGAATCGAGGGGGGGGGGTGGATCAGAAGAGGCTTTTAGGGTAGCATCACTTGGATGGGGTAGAAGAAGATATGGGGATTTATGCTAGCAAATGGGTAGAGGGTTTTTTTCTACAACTGGGGGATTTATGCTTGTGATCTTGAGAGGAATTGACTTGGCATCTTGTGGGGAGGGGGGGGGGGCTTGTGCTACCACTTACAGAAAGAGAGATGGACATCCTCCTTTCTAACTAGTCCTTTTACTTTGGGTCAGTTAGCATTGGGAGATATCATGGCAAGAGGCTTGGTAAAAACTTTGCATGCAAAATTGTTGTTATTTACTATGAGTTTAATAAGGTCTAATTTGCATATGATGTTCCCTCATTTAAATGCAATGGCATGATGATTTTAATGCAAGCACTGAAGCATCTTGGGGGACCAATTCAATGTATAATTTAGAGATTCATGTTAGAGCAGTCTATTTTTGATGCACAAATGTTCTTTAATAAACACATTAAATCTTTTTGTATACTGTAGGTATCAATGAAGCCAAGAAAACTGGCTTGTAGCTCTGCTGATCTAACCAGTCTCAATGGACATCACATTGAGAATTCTTACAAACTTTGAAAGTAGCAGCTGTGGCCAGTGGATCAAACATTTATCCTGAGATGACAAGGATACCTGTTACAACTTGATTCAAAAAATACTGACTACTCCTCCAAGGTACTCAAGGCTGTTAACTCAACCAATAGTGTATTTTTCACAAGACTTCATCATACTTCATTTTTTTGAACTGGGTCTCAGACTTTTACCGGTACAAATTACGTTATTAACTCCCTGTGGTACCTCTCTTGCATCAACGGTCGTTGATGCAAGAGAGGTACCACGGGGAGTTAATCCCGTAATTTGTACCGGTATAAGTCTGAGACCCAGTTCAAAAAAATAAAAAAAAATGAAGTATGATGAAGTGTTGTGAAAAATACACTATTGGTTGAGTTAACAGCCTTGAGTACCTTGGAGGAGTAGTCAGTATTTTTTGTAATAGTTGAATCCTCTGTGAATTAGACCTATAACTTTTGTGTTGGACAACTTGATTCAAGTCAACAGACTTGGGAGGTTTTGGCATTTATTTGCTAACCAATTTAAACTGCTAATGCTTTACATATAGATGGTTATTTTGAAACAAATTTCCATGGATAAAACAAGACTATCTGCAGAAATAAGCTTTTATAAAATTCCCCACTTATGGTAATACAGCCTTTATACATTTAGAGAAGAATTTTTGAAGATCTGTCCAAGTGCAATCTGGGACTTCCACACAAGTCCATGTGTGGAAATGATTTCACATACCTGGACGTGGCCGATATGGATATCTGTGGGGGCATCTACCTAGAATGGTATTACAGGACCCAGACATCTAGGATAGCCTAATGGTCAAAGTAATGGAGCAACCAGGTTCAAATCCCACTGCCGCTGTTGTTGTTGACATTTTGCTGAATACTGAAGATGAGCAACTGGATTCTTCTCTAGAGCATCTGGATGTTTTTCAGCTAAAACAAAAACTTTACAGATGCTTGTTAATCACTGTTTGTGCCTCAGAACAGGTCTAAGATTAAACAGAAAGGTGGTTTAGACAGTTTAAAATAAACATAAACAAGACGTTGGATGTTCATGATGTTTCTGTGATCAGGCTGGGTTGTCTCGAATCCTGGGAATGATCTAGCCATGCCCCTGTTCAGATTTGGTCAACCTCAGCTGGGGATGTCCCCAGAGCTGGCTTCTAAAATGGCTTGGGTGATGTTTCTATGTCCATTTTCGGCCATCCAAAGCACAAATAAGGCTTCTAAAATGACCATATTATTCCATACAGAATTCACAGTAAAATAAGCAATTCTTAGATGAACATATTCTCAAACAAGTAGGCCTTAGCCTGCTTCTGAAAATGCTGATATTGGGCTTCACATTGAAGTGCCACCTGCAGCATATTCCAGAATCTTGTGGCACTAGATCGGAAAGTTATCTAATTTGTACAAATTCTAGTACCACCAGTAGGACCTGTTGTGATGACCATTCCTGAGGGTATGATTGGGAGAGGCTTGAATACTAAATTCCTCCTGAAAATGTGTGCATGCTAAAGAGCAGATGTAAAGGTGAGCACAGTTTCCATGGGGTTATTTACCGAGTATTAGTAAATGTATACTTTTGTTTTGAAAATATGTCAAAGCTTGCACACAGAAAAGTATGTGGGTACCTTTTGGAGATAATGTTACAAATGATTTTTTTGTGCATTGAAAGCCTCTTATAGCATTACCTCATGTGTAAAAATATATGCAGTGCAATTAGTCATGTGAATATATGTGACTTTTGAGGAGGCATGTTCAGGGGAGGAGAGTAGGTGGAGTCACAAATCATGAGTGTGTTTTTATAAATATGCATGTACCCAGATACTTTACATGTTAACATTTACACTTGCTCCCGAGCAGGCATAAATGTCTGTGGCTTCAGTCTAGCCAGTAATTCTGCCATATATGTGCTAGCAGTTTCTAAAGACACATTGGGGCCGATATTTAAATGCTTAGCCAGCCGGAGGTATTGACTGTAATATTCAGTGGCACTCTGGATACTGTGACAAAATATCTCCACAGAGGGCCTCAGCACTATCTGGTTAGTGCAGGGGTGACCTGTGGGTGGAACGAGGGCAGTGTCAGTGCTTTCTGGATGTCATACTTTGGCCAGGTTTCATGATATGTCCACGGAGTCCCTTGTCTGGTAGCCTATCCTCCAGTGGTATGTAGTCTCCAAGGTCTGGAACTTAGCCTCCAAAAAGAAGGTCCAATGACACACAAAAGAGTCCGTCAAACCTTGGCTATATTAGGAAAAAGTCAGCCATAAAAGTTCCATCTCGGTAGTCCCTATCCCCGAGTGGGCCACAGACCAAGTTCTATATATTTCAAAAGTCTGCAAATGCCTTTAGAGTCTTTTCACCTGGCGGTTCCACAGTCTGCCTCCCACTAATGGATTAATAAACAATTCCTTTCAAAACAGTTCACTTTAGGGCTCACTATGTGGTCCTCCTGACACCTCCCTCATGGCTTTCCACAGGTCAGAGGGTTTCCTGACTGGCCTCTGAGCCGGCACCACCACCATCCAGTATTAGGTTAGGTTTCTCTTTCTTGTTTAACCTCCAATATCTAGTCACCACAGTCCTACACAGGTCAAAGGGCTTTCTTCAAGTTTTCTTCAATACCCTTTTTCTCTGCAGCTTTTCCAGTCATCAAGCAAAGGTCTGTCTAAGTCCTTAAGGCAAACTAAGCTTTCCATGGTCCAACAAAGTTTAGGCAAGTAAAGGTTCCAGTAGCACCTAAGGCCAGCAGAGGTTCCAACAGCTACTCATCAGTGGAGTCTGTCCAGGAGACTGAGCTTCTGGGTTTGGTCCCTTGGTTTGTCTTTATACTCTGATTACCCCACTTCTTTCAACCCAACCTTTCTGTGTTATCTGGGAGACCAACCCTCTCTCACCCCTATTGCTGGTAATAAGTAATTCCTTTTCTGGATTCTGGGATTGCTTTATCAAATCTCCATTCCTCCCATAGGCTTGAGTAATGGGATATACAACCCATTACATTGGATAAGTGCTGATTTTATCTGGTTAGCAAGATTTTTAGACAACACTTTGCCAGACAGCTTAAGTTGTATGCAAAGCTATCCTAAATTGCAATCCAGATAAGTGCTAGTTGAAAATCTCACTAACCAGATAAGTGGACAGCGCCATTCAGCCTGGATACTCAGCTCCTATCTGGACACTGCTGCTAAATATCCTGCTGATAGTTAAGTGCCATGGCTGACCATGTGGCTTTCAAATATTGTCCCTTTTGAAAATCAGGCCCATTCTTTAGGCTAAAAAGAAAAGCCTACTTGGGTTTCACACCTAGACAACCTGTCATAAAATTACCCTCCACGTACATGTGCATTATTGTAAAAATAATCCCTAAAAGCATAAATATAGCACAAACCAACTAAACTGTAAACTCAGAAGGAGATATAGGGCCCGAATTTCAGTTGGGCGGTGCTATGCGCTGCGTCGGTGCATAGACTGCCCACCTCCTGCCTAACCTGGATTTTGCATACTGGGGTCTTACAGAAAATCTGGGTGTCGTCGCACAGACAAGAGGCCACAGGAGCTACCCATGTAGCATCAATTTTCTATGCTACATGGTTAGCCCCAGTGCCTTAAAGATAGTCAAGGTATTCCCCTCGCCTGTCTTTAAAGCGCAGAGCAGTAACCATGTAGCATTGAAAATTGGTGTTACATGGGTAGCACCATGGCCCACCTCCTCTCTGCCCCAGAACACGCCCCACACTCCCCGATGCCATGTGGATAGCATCTGGGTGCATTAGGGACATATCTGGGATTTTCAAAGGGCACTACCCATGTAGGTGCCCTTCGAAAATCCCGGATAAGGCCTTTACACAGGCAACTAGGGAAGTTGCTTGTGTAAAGGTCTTAAAATTAGGCCCATAATAAATAGCTGGTATGGCTATATAAAAGAAGGTTTTCACTAAGAAAGAAGATTGGATTCAACAAACGTCAGATCTTTTGATAACTCTAAGGGGTATATTTACTAATCAGCGATAATGGCTTCCGTGCGATATTGGAGCCGCCAATGGGGCTGCGGCTCTGATATCGCACGGAAGCCACTACCGCTGATTAGTAAACATACCCCTAAGTAGATATGGAAGTTTGTATACCTTATATGAGAAATATTTACAACAGAAACAAAAAAAATTATATTAGAACAAGAAGCAGAGCTAGATTAAGACAAAGCACAGGCAGAATATAATCAAAAATGAAAAAACTTCAGAGGCTAGTATTGCTACTTTTAAAAGTCAATAGCTATATTTTTCAAAGCGCTGTGTGTGTGTGTGTGTGTGTGTGTTTTTGTGACTGAGGTCAGCATTATAAGGAGGGAAGGTAGATCAGTAAATCAAGCTTAGAAAACAAACAGCTGACAAAGTCAAAGCAAGCAACTGCTCGTTGTTGAGTTATCTGTTGACCTCTTGGCCCATTCCCTTCCCTTCAGCCAAGACCATCTTTAAAAGGAGGTCCTCTATTTCATCAGACACCTAAGCAATCATTAGTTATTTCTTTTCATAACTTAAGGCCTCTGTCTCTCCTGTTCTGCCCTTGAGACACTCAGGGGGTAATTTTATAAGTGGGGGCATACGTAAGTCACCAAATGCGCACCCAGCTGGGGGTTATTTTTGTCATTAATGTGCAGATGTGGCCACATAGGCACGTGAATGACCTCTTATAAAATACTGACCACCATCACATTGCTTGATGGCATATTCTGGCTGGCATGCACATGGGTAGAGCAAACAAGTACATGTAGATTACAAAATGCTATAAATTATGCAGACATCTAGGCGTGAATATTTACGCCAGCTACAGGGACAGCATAAATGGCCATGCCTTAAGGCACCAATTTGTTTGTATAAATAGGCTTAACATATTGCAGTTGCCTCAGAAACCCTTATAAAATGACCCTTTGAAAGACTCAGATATTCTGAAATAAATAATACTCCATTTTTTGTTTAATATAGCATTGTTCAATCAGTTTCTAGAGCCATGTCTTTAGCCCTCTGATTTTCAATGCTGAAAGTGGATGTAATCGTTCTATCTCTAGCTTTTTTTTTAAGACCTGGATTATTTAAAGGCCAATTTTGTTGCACAAGGCATCTTGATAGGGTTTGCGATGTCCAGGTCAAGACGTGCACAGTTTCCCAGGCATTTTAAAAAAAGGCTTGCTGCATGTGGAGCCCTTCTGTTCCATTAGTATCTGAAGAAAGTCGCTAGTATCCTGAATAAATGACTTCATCAGTGATGTGCTTCAATCTTCAGATATTTTTCTTATGTCAAAAGAAAGCACATTCTTGATGAAGAAGAATTCTTGTGATTTATTATCTTCCTTAAATTCACCAAGATTTAATGGTGTCCTGTTATTTCCACATGAGGCTCTATTCTAAAGCCTCTTTCTAAGTTTTGGATGTTACATTTAACTTTTGCTGGTCCGCAACAAATATTTATGTAGGTGAGTTCTATTTACTAATTTGTAAAATAAAGTTTAAGCGTATATTTATGTAAGCATGCTTATAATTTAAGAAGGGCTACAACTGAAATTACTGAGTGCTATGTTGACTGGTTATGTCAAAATATAGGGGGGGGGGGGGAAAGAAGCCCGAGGAGGGAGGACCCCTGTCCTGCCCAGCCCAGCTCAGCCTGCCATAGATGTCCCAGATTAGCTCTCCAAAAACCTGGTAACCCTAAACATAGGAGAAAACTTTCAGTTATGCTGATGAGTTGCTTAAATGCTCTCAAAATGCTCTCCCAGAACCCTGTATTAAAATATATGCAGCATGTCCATTAAAGTGACCGAATGATTCAGTGCAGGGAAGAAATGCACCGGCACACCTCCAATTCAGTCCAGCCAAGGCCAGTAGTAAAGAAATAGATGTTTCCTTTTACAAAAGAAAAAGTGAAAAGTACAGAAACCAACACAATGTCTGCAGTAGAAACAAGCTAAAGTTTCATGTATCCCTGTAACTGGGTCACAGCCAGAGAAACAGCATATTCTATTGACCTGAAAGAGCTTGCTTATCTGCAGACTCTGTTTGTACTATGATTTTTAGTCATGGAAGGTTTGTTTTTCCCAAAGCAGTGCACATAACAAGCCTTAATACAATATTAAATAATGAAATTCAAATGTACTGAGTTCATCAGTAGAAAATTGCTTTTTTCTAAACACTCTTCTGGGGATCATGTTCCAAAATGCAAGTGCCTATGTATGGCCTGAATTTCCTGTTTGGTTTCATGAGTTTGTTCATGCAGAGATTTGAGGTGATATAAAGTTACAGCCTGAAGCCATGCTTGATTCCCTATCTTATTAATTATCTGTCATGGCTTTAGGACAGATCAGCTGTTAAATATATGAATTTCTGCTCTAGTAACTTCTCTGGTATAGTTAAATGAAGTAAAGGCTTGCAAGTTTTTTGGGGGTCTGAAAAAGGCATGCAATTGTTTTGCTTAATACTAATCCGTTTGTCACAATTCAGATTTGTTGGTTTTATAGGCTGATTTTTATGTCCAAAACAAATGAATAGGTCAATATTTAAAATACATTATAAGTGGGAATTTAGAAGGGATGTCCAGAGCAGAATATCCAAAAGTCCAGGAGAGTGGGAGCAGTGAAAGGTGGCACATGTACTGTAAGTGCCTTCTGAAATCTGTACTGCTCCATCCAGAACCAGAACATCTCAGTAACAGGGTCTGAAGATGGGTCCTTCACGGATAGCAGGCCGGGTATGAGCACAGGTTTAGACCAATTTACATCTGTGGTTCCCAATTGCATAGCCTCAGAACCGGAGTACTTGGACAGGCTTGATGGGGTACTTCAGAAGGGGGATGACTATGCTATGAGATTTACACTTCCTGGCCTGCCATTTAAGGTACTCAGGTGTGTAGTGCAAGCTAGTAACATGTTTGGAGTATGTATTTACACGCAGGTTATACTTGTGGTGATGAAAGCACATTATGCACTTTCCCCTGGAAGAGTTGCATCCGCGAAATGAGCGCTTTTTCACCTTATTAGTGTTCAGGATCAGCTTATAGGCATGGACATCTCGCCAGACGAGGCCAGACATGCTTGTGCTCTTCTGAAATGTGCATCTCCCTTGCTCCGCCCAGGCCACACCTCCGCTACACCCCTCATCTAAAATCGCTCCATGCTTTGCACATCTAAATACCCATTTTCAGTTAACCAACTCAGAAATAGGGCTTCTTAAAATCCCCCTATGTTTAACAGGGAAAGTAGGTGCCATTGGGGCAGTGCTTGCGCTTACAGAACATGACCAATGTAAGTACATGCCTAAATGCCCATTTATGCTCATAGATTACTATAATATCATAACTTACAAGCATTAATTGTACATATCTTTAGTTGTCCCCTTATAAAATTAGTTCTAGGGCATCTATCCAAATTTAGGGAGGACCATGGGCAGCAATGGTGGTAGTCAGCTAAGCGGTTTACTTCATTTACTCAGGGCCCGAAGAGCCCTTGGCAAACCTCATTCCTGGAACCTTCTTTCTCCATCCCTGCCCCTATTGCTGTTGCCACCGCTATCTAGGACCTGCAGTGGTAGCCATGCCTTTAAAATGACACTGCAGCACTTACCATGACCTCTGGGTCTGTGGTGCTATTCCTGCTTCCAGCCTCTCCAATTCCAATCCACTTCCTTTTGCATGGGGCAACAGCAATTGGTCCAGCTGCTCCCACCCCCATGCAAACAGGAAATCTGCTCCATAGGGGACAGAAGCACAAACAGCGCCACAGCATCTGAGGTTTCAGTAAGTGCTATAGTGCTTTTTAAAGGCATTGCCTCCACTGCAGGTCCCGAAGAGGAACCACCTAGTTCGCCTAATGGTAGCACCAACAATGGGTTTACTTTAGGACTACTGAAAGGCAGTCGTAAAGTAAACTGCATCATTGTGCATGTAACTTCTGACAGCCACTGCTGCCTGTGTAGTGAATAGATGTCATTTTTTTCAATGCAACATCTGCCATTTAAAAAATATGATGAGTACTAGGTTTCAATTTGACCCATGAATGTCTAACTTTGTTGTTATTAAGTGCCGTCGAGTCGGAGTCGACTCATGGCAACCCTCTGGATAGCTATCCTAAATTGTGTTCGGTCTTCAGTCAGGCGGCTCATTGTTGACAGACTGGTACCCGTAGCTCCTGTTATTGTATCAATCCATCTCATTGCTGGCCTTCCTCTTTTGCGTTGACCTTCTATCTTGCCAAGCATGATGTCTTTCTCTAATGATCTCTCTCTTCGCATGATGTGTCCAAAGTATGAAAATCGAAGTCTTGTCATCTGAGCTTCTAAAGAAAGCTTAGGTTTGATCTTCTCTAATACCGACTGGTTTGTTCTTCGGGCAGTCCATGGTATACATAGCATTTGCCGCCAGCACCATAATTCAAAGACATCAATTTTCTTCCTGTCTATTTTTCACTGTCCAGCTTTCACAACCATATGATGTTATTAAAAATACCATGGCTTGAACAAGTTGAATCTTTGTATGGAGAGAGACATCTCTGCTCTTGAGAATCTTACCTAGGTCTTATCTAGGTTGTCGTTGTCACAGAAATGTGATCCTCCGCGCCATCAACACTATCCCATTCTGCTGCTGCCCAGATGGGTGGTTTGTCTTGGTCTGGCACCTCAGCTTTGATAAGTCCATCTTGGGAGACCCTGCCAGTAGTTAAACTACTGATAGTTTAGCTCTCAGCATCACTGATGCACACAAGCCCTCACAGCACGGCAAGCTGCAAACCAAGTGAGGGGGGATATTTAATAAAGTGCATGAAGAAGTTAACATATGATTTAATGTTCCCCTAAAAACATGTGCAATAAATTGCATGATGATTACTTAACATATAGGGTGCGAACTGGGAGGAGAATGGGTGTGAATAGCAGAGACAGCACATGACTGAATACTAATTGTAAAGGTTACCGATAGCAAAGATAGACTTAATGTCATCTCAAAAGATGACATTAAATACAGTAATGCCACCATCAGCAGTTAGCATTACAAACCCCACACTCCTGATAATATCACCCACCCCCAAATGATGGCCCAGTCCCTCAGCATATCAACCCCCCCCCCACCAATAGCTCCATCCCCTGAGCATATTACTCATCCCCCTTAACTGGGATTGCCAGATATCCCCAATTTTGGGGAATTGCCCCAATTTCAGAGCTCTGACCTAGACTCCTTCATCTTGGGCACCCTCTTGTCCCCAATTCTAGTAGTGTCGTGGCAAGTCAGCAGCAGGAGCATCACCACCTTTGCCACGGCATTTCACGAGTTCTGAGCCTGTAGCAGTGCCAGCAGTGAATAGTAAGCATTAAAAAACAAAAGCACGGGGTCTTTACGACTCCTGCATACTTAGGAGGCTTTGCCTGTCCTACTTCCTTCTGCTGTATGCTTTATACGTCAGAGGGAGTAGGATGGTCAGAGCCTTCCAAGCACACAGAAGCCGCAAATACCCTCTACTTCTCTTTTTTTTTAATGCTTACAGTTCACCACTGCTGCTGCCACAGACATTGAGAGAAACCAAAAATCAAAACCCTTAGAGCTCCAACGGAACACCACCTGCCCCATAAAATCAAAGCAATAAATAGGTGGTCCCCAATATCAAATCTCCAAGGAAAAGTGATTTTTGTCGGACATTGATCACCAGATAAGGACAAGCCATAACTGGGAGATCCCTTCCATTTTAATCATTTGCAGTAAAATAATTTAAAGGAGTCCACTTAACTGACAAATGGAGATCAAGCAGAGGGGTAATACGACAAAATTGCCCAAATAGAAGAGCTCTTTTCAAGGATGGCGGATGAAAACTGCCATAACTAAGGAGAGTATTGCGTTCTACTGGTTTCCAAAATAAGGAAGTGGAGAAAGAGTTATTTGCGTGGCTGACTAATACAGCCAAAAATTCAATTGAATGCATGTCATACTTTACAGTGAACTTGATGTTACAGTACAACTGATTCAGCCAATCCACAAAATTGTGCAGACGGGTAATTCCACTCGTCCACAACAAAAAAAATGTCATCAAGAAAACACTTCCATAATAAAATCTCCTGAAACCACTGAGAAGAATAAATGAAGCGATCCTCAAAGGAAGCCATAAGCAGAGTAGCAACAGACGGGGCAACAGTTGCCCCCATGGCAATACCGAAGACTTGCAAATAAAAAGTGCTCTCATAATAAAAATAATTCTTACCCAAAACTATCTCCAGTAATGATAATATAAAATGCTTGGGTATTCGAGGGTCTTGTTAACACAGCCACATAGGCATTAATTTATCATTGGGTCTCAGACTTCAAAGAGCTATGGTAATTATATTTTTCTACCAACTCGCTCCAAATTGCATCAATGACCCCTTATTTTTCAATTCTTTGTCAATTATTATACTGTTTTTGAGATTTTTGTTTATATTAAAACGTTATAAGATAGTCAGGCTTATCTTTCTTGAAGCAGGAAAATCCCAACGTCAGCCATAGCGCTACTACGTTTCACAAAAACGTTTCTTCAGGGGTAAGACACTGACTTTTTCTTTGATCAGAACTAGGAAACAAGAATAACATTCTCTAGTTAGTATTTTATGTTTCTTATCAGAATACACTGAAGATCATATGCATATACTTCATATCGAAGCGAATATGTCTCGAGGTCCATCTGACTCACCACATAGAATTACCCGCAATGAATGATCAAGCTTCGTATAAGAGCGCCGCGCATGCGTTTCAAACTTATCACAGGGAGCCATTTTTATTTGTTAATAAAGCGGCCAGCCCTGCGGTATCAAGCAATCAGGAGCAAAGATTCCAATCAATCTGGGAGTTTAAACCCCCCGGTTGAACCGTTTGAAGCTTAAAGATCCAACGTTGCTCTTTATATATTAGAGTCTTGTCCAGTGATTTTCCACCACTTGCTTTTGAAACTCGTTCTAGGCAGAAACATCGGAGATCGGTAAACATATGGTTATGCACCAAGCAATGCTCTACAATTGGTGCCGTCACGGTTTTGCAGCGAAGCCTACTGCGATGTTCAGCCAGACATGCTTTAAAAGCTCTTAAAGTCTTTCCAACATATATAAGTGGACAGGGGCATTGAATGATGTATACTACTTGAGTAGTAGAACAATTCATAGAATGCTGTAGAGTGTAAGTTTGTCCCCGCCAATTAAAAGTAGTTATTTCACTATTCACTTCACAGAAAGGGCATTCACCACAACGTGTGTGTCCCTTAAAGGTATCCGTCACACTGGATTGCATAGAAGGTACAATAGCAGGGCAAAGAAGATCTTTAAAATTGCATTGGCGAGTCCAGACACACCGTACTTTTTTATCTTTTAAAGAAGGAATACTTTGCAACACATTAGTGTGTCGTTTAATTATAGCCATAATATCACTGCTATAAGGTGAATAAGGAGTCACAAAATTTATGTTGGTATCACTTTTAATGGTTTTTTAGGAACCAATAACATCTCACGATGATTATATAGAGCTCTTTTATAGGCTGATTCTATGACTCGTGAAGGATAGCCCCTGTCAGATAGTTTCATTTTTAATACTTGAGCTTGAATTTTAAATTCACGGACATCCGTACAATTCCTCCGATATCAGCCTATAAAAGAGCTCTATATAATCATCGTGAGATGTTATTGGTTCCTAAAAAAAACATTAAAAGCGATACCAACATGAGGGGCGGAGCCTGATGTCCAGCGGGATGGTCGCATAACGCTGAGGCTCCCGAGAGGCCTACTCAGAATCCTGAATTAACACCGTACATACTTGGAACTTCTACTCTGATCTTGCCGGGGCACATTGGTGAGATGGCGGGGACCAAACCCACGCGCTTGGAATTTGGATCTCCAGCGGCTTCTCATGGCAAACGTTCCAAAACTGAACCTCCGTCCCCGCAGAAGGGGCTGGCCTTGCGCGAGGGCCCCGAAATGCAGCAGGAAATCCTCGCAGAGATTAGAGGGGTCAAAAACCTCGTGCAGTCAAACGGTGAAGCACTCCGAGCGCTGCGGGAAGATTTTGGTGTGCTGCAAAGCAAGCTAGAAGGGCTTTCTTCGCGTCAGGACAAAATGGAGAGCATATTGGACTCCCATGCGGCCCGGTTGTCCAAACTCGACAAAGTTGAACGCCAGGTGCGGGCCTTGCAGAAAGAAGTGGAAGATGGCAATAATAGAGCGCGCCGCAACAACATACGACTCGTGGGCATACCGGAGGGAGCGGAATCGGGAGACATGAAAGAGTTTTTATGCAAAATCCTCCCTTCCCTGCTCCAAATCACCTTTACCAACGATTTGGAGATCGATCGCGCTCATCGTGTACCCACAAGTATAACGCTCAACAGGAAGACCCCGCGGCCTATCATTTTTCGACTTTTGAGATATCAACACGTTGAGCAAATTCTAAATGCCTCTCGGGCAAAGGGCCATATGGAGTTTGAGAGCCACAAGATCTCCTTCTATCCCGACTTGGCTAAACCCACGGTCGACCGCCGAAAGCGCTTTCTGGAATTCCGGCCGAGGCTTCAACAACTACAAGCACGCTATGGCCTGATGTACCCGGCCAAGCTCCGAGTCACGCTTCACAATCAGACAAGAACATTTGAGGACCCTGATCTACTAGCGGAGTTTTTGGATTCCAAAGAAGCCGACTTGATGCGCTGACTTCCAGAATATTCCTGCAAGTATTCTCATATCCGCTGTACCTGCCATATTGGATCTGCCGCAGCCCAGCAAAGAGCCTGGCGAGGGCGGTTTGTTGCCTTACTTTTGATGATATCTGTGACCCGACTCCATCTACCCACAGTAGCCTCGATGGGTATCAGAGACAGTGTTAACTATGGACTCTGGTGTTTCTTTTCCTTTTTTTTTCATGTCTTTCTATTTCCTCTCTAGGGCCTCCTCCCGCAGACATATGGTCGCCATATTCTTTGGGGGTTTTGCTTCTTCTCTAAGATACTTTGGTACATACTTTTCAATATGGGGTGTATTAGCCAGAATACTCGGTGATTATGTCATTGTTGCACAGATTCTGATTATGTTGTATGTTTTCAAGCGCCCTCACTTAAAATGTCTATTACTGATTGATGGCACCATGTAAGATTTTCTCATTGAACGTAAAAGGCATCAATAATCCGATAAAACGGAAGAAAATCCTAAGCTACCTAAGTCAGGAAGCTGCGGATCTGATTTTTCTCCAAGAAACGCATTTAAATTCAAAGGAAACTCTTAAACTCAATATTAAACCTTACATGGTGGCCGCCTATTCCCCAGCCGTTTCTAAGAAATGTGGGGTTGCCATACTGGTTAGGAAATCTTTGCATGCTACTATTATTGCGACTAGTTCAGATACGGAAGGTAGATGGTCCAGAGTTCACCTCAAGATAGGTAGCCTTGAAGTTACATGTATATGCCTTTACGCTCCTAATGTGGATGACCCTGCCTTTTTTGCTACCATTGCTCAGGTTGCGCAGGCCTCTGCTGATACTTCATTGATAATTGGGGGGGATTTCAATCTAGTCCTTGATCCCCTGATTGACAAACAGCCGCCTAGGACAAGTGGTCCCCCCAAGAGTCACACCACGCTTACCTCCCTGATCAAAGATCTTGCTTTAGTTGATCTATGGAGGTTACTAAACCCCAATGAGCTTGACTTCACCTTCTTCTCTTCCCCTCATAAATCCCAGTCTCGCATAGACTTCTTTCTAATATCAAAACTGTTAGTTCCTCAGGTGGACACTGCAAAGATTCACTCCCAACATATTTCAGATCATGCTGCCATTTCCTTTCAATTACACACTACTGCACCCCAAGGGAATTCGGGGGCCTGGTTCTTTGATAGAGCCCTGTTAACTCAGCCAGAGTTCCAGTTAGAAATTCGAGCAGCCATACAGGATTACTTCCATTTTAATCTACCCCAGGATACTGCGAATTGGGCTTGGTGGGAGGGCTTCAAAGCGGCCATTCGAGCAATGATCACTAGCTATCAAATCCGCCTGCGAAAACAACGCAAACAGCAGCTACTCATACTAGACCAACAAATAAAAGCAGGCGAATGAGTTCTAACTTCACGTACTGATCCATGTGTATTAATTCGATTACAGCGTCTCCGTTTTCAATATAACTCAATCCTCTCAACTGAAGCTTCTAAGAGTATTGAGCTTCAGCGAGGGACATATTATCGTGAAAATAACCGAGCCGGTCGACTCTTAGCCAACGCCTTGAAAGGTCAAAAAGAAGCCAAACGCGTAGCGGCCCTTCGAGCTCCACAGGGAGGGGGCATAGTGACCACAGACTCCGACATCGTAGAGCTCTTTCGGGATTTCTATACCAGCCTATATCAATCTGAATGTGAGTTCTCGTCAGAGACATTCGAGCGATTGCTTTCTGGCATTCAGCGGCCGACCCTCTCTGAAGATGATAGGGATGCGATGGATGCACCCTTCTCTACTTCAGAGATCCAATCTGCCCTAAAACGAACAGCCTCGGGCCGTGCCGCAGGGCCCGATGGTCTCCCGACCGAATTCTACAGAACGTTCAGTGCAGATTTAGTTCCCTATTTAAAACTCTATTTTACTGCCCTTGCGGTAGATACATCCTCTTTGGGATCCTTTTCTGCAGCTAATGTGGTAGTATTTGAGAAAGAAGGCAGAGACCCGCTACTAACCGCCAACTACCGTCCAATCTCCCTACTTAATGCCGATTATAAGATCTTCGCAACGATCTTGGCCACCCGGCTATCTGACAGGATGGCCACCCTAATTCACCCCGACCAATGCGGTTTTATACCCGGCAGATCAACTGCTGACAATGCTCGGACCTTGTGCCATGTGCTATCCAGTGCTGCCAATCTAGATCATCCATGGGTGGGTCTTTCCCTGGATGCCGAAAAAGCCTTTGACCGCCTAGAATGGCCCTTCTTATTTGCAGTTCTCCGATGGTATGGCTTTGGGGAGGGCTTCCTCCGATATCTCCAAGTCATGTATACTCAACACGTCGCCAGTATTTGTGTAAATGCCATCAAGTCTCAGCCATTTAATCTCCAAAGAGGCACGTGTCAAGGTTGCCCCCTATCACCAATGCTCTTTGATCTAGCTCTTGAACCCCTAGCCCTCCTTATTAGACAGTCCGCACGTATTTGAGGTGTCCCCTTCAGTCATAGGGAGATTAAACTCTCTGCATATGCAGATGACCTTATGCTTTTCGTATCCCTCGATTCGGTTCCAGCTGTCTTGGATCTGATTGACGGATACTCACAATTATCGGGCTATAAAATTAACTGGACCAAATCTGTAGCATTCCCACTGAACCGCTGGGTACATGAGGCTGACATGCAGGCCTTTCCCTTCCTTTGGCAATCCCGCATGGTGAAGTATCTCGGGGTCCATTACTGTTCTCCTTTAGAAGACACTATCAGTTTTAATGCCAAAGAGGTAGTCTCCAAAGTCCGTGAGCTCACGAATCGTTGGTCTCCCTTATCTCTTACATGGTGGGGCCGCTTAGAAACTGTGAAAATGATGATAGTCCCCAAAGTGAACTACATTTTAGAAATGCTGCCATGTTTACTCCCACTACATACTTATAAAGATATTGAGGGCCTTCTCGTCCGTTATCTCTGGCAGGGCAAGCCACCAAGGATAGCTAAACAAAAACTACAGTCTGCAAAGGAAAGAGGGGGTACCAGATTTCCTGATTTTCTTAGATATCATCAAGCCTTCCTACTTAAGCAAGGTGCCCGATGGCTAGATGCCTCAACAGACAGCAGACCAGTTTGGCTTGACATAGAAGAGGAGCTTAGTAGCCCAATTCCGTTGACCCATCTCCCCGGTATGTCCTATCAAGTAGACACCCGCCATCCACCAATGATTGTCGATACTCTTGCGGCCTTTAACACTCTCATTCTATCACTGGGCCCGAACGTATGTCCTCAGGACGGACTCCCGCTATGGAATAACCCCAGAATTCAAGTCCTAAATAGAACGATAGCATGGAAACCCTGGTATTCAAGGGGGATCTGGACACCCCAACAGCTTTTCTCTGCAGCTCGTTGGAAAACCTTCTCTGATTTACAAAAGGAATTTGCGTTACCAGCGAAACACTACTTTCAATTGATGCAGCTTCAACACTGCCTCAAAAGTGCTCGAATCATGCCGCCCTCTGCCCCTACTGAGGACGGGCTATTAGAGATAGTTCACTCTATTAGTAGTACACATGGGGTAGCCTCTAACTTTTATAAAATATTATGTCAGGGTACAGACACGGCCACTTTTAGAGCCCAACAAGCCTGGGAGCGCGAACTGCAAACCACTTTAACCCCTGTGCAATGGAGCGTTTTCTGGAGCAAAGTAGTGCGGGTTTCCCGGTCTGCCTCTGTTACCCAAACTCTCTTCTTTTTTGCACACAGATGCTTTTATACCCCAGAAAAAATAGCCAAATGGAACACGAATGCTAGGGACCAGTGTTGGTCTTGCCATACTGCTGTGGGAACCTTCGCTCATGTTATTTATGAATGTCCTCAACTACAGGTTTATTGGGGGCGGGTCTGGGGTTGTATTCAATTTATCTTACACCTTCACGAACCTCTCTCTTGGAAGATCGTGGGACTCCGCTCTGTGGCGGAGGTCCCCTCTCTTCCTAAGAAGGGTCGCTTTCTCCTTGATTTCATGCTGGGTATAGCCATATGCTTAATCACGAGGAATTGGAAGGATAGCTCTCGACTTACTGTCAATGAATGGTGGAACCTCGTCTGCTTATATAGTAAATATGAGCAGATACCTCGGAGAGCTATTCCCCATGCCCAACCTCACTCTCGCTTGTCTAAATGGCAGATGCTTAATGATTATGTACAATCTGCTTATTGCTCCAACATGCCTGTATAATGTGCACTCATCATGTTTCAGATCACCGTTAGGTTTTGTAACACAATAATGTAAGTACACGCCCGCTTCGGGAATGATCAGTTTTCTAGAGAAGAAGCAGGGGGGAGGGGGGTGGCAGGGGTTTACTTTGGTGTATGTATTACACTTTATGTATCTGTCTTTTAGCTGTATGTCTTCCTTTTCCTTTGTTGTTATAAAACGAAAATAAAGAATTTAAAAAAAAAGCGATACCAACATAAATTTTGTGACTCCTTATTCACCTTATAGCAGTGATATTATGGCTATAATTAAACGACACACTAATGTGTTGCAAAGTATTCCTTCTTTAAGAGATAAAAAAGTACGGTGTGTCTGGACTCGCCAATGCAATTTTAAAGATCTTCTTTGCCCTGCTATTGTACCTTCTATGCAATCCAGTGTGCGGATACCTTTAAGGGACACATACGTTGTGGTGAATGCCCTTTCTGTGAAGTGAATAGTGAAATAACTACTTTTAATTGGCGGGGACAAACTTACACTCTACAGCATTCTATGAATTGTTCTACTACTCAAGTAGTATACATCATTCAATGCCCCTGTCCACTTATATATGTTGGAAAGACTTTAAGAGCTTTTAAAGCATGTCTGGCTGAACATCGCAGTAGGCTTCGCTGCAAAACCGTGACGGCACCAATTGTAGAGCATTGCTTGGTGCATAACCATATGTTTACCGATCTCCGATGTTTCTGCCTAGAACGAGTTTCAAAAGCAAGTGGTGGAAAATCACTGGACAAGACTCTAATATATAAAGAGCAACGTTGGATCTTTAAGCTTCAAACGGTTCAACCGGGGGGTTTAAACTCCCAGATTGATTGGAATCTTTGCTCCTGATTGCTTGATACCGCAGGGCTGGCCGCTTTATTAACAAATAAAAATGGCTCCCTGTGATAAGTTTGAAACGCATGCGCGGCGCTCTTATACGAAGCTTGATCATTCATTGCGGGTAATTCTATGTGGTGAGTCAGATGGACCTCGAGACATATTCGCTCCGATATGAAGTATATGCATATGATCTTCAGTGTATTCTGATAAGAAACATAAAATACTAACTAGAGAATGTTATTCTTGTTTCCTAGTTCTGATCAAAGAAAAAGTCAGTGTCTTACCCCTGAAGAAACGTTTTTGTGAAACGTAGTAGCGCTATGGCTGACGTTGGGATTTTCCTGCTTCAAGAAAGATAAGCCTGACTATCTTATAACGTTTTAATATAAACAAAAATCTCAAAAACAGTATAATAATTGACAAAGAATTGAAAAATAAGGGGTCATTGATGCAATTTGGAGCGAGTTGGTAGAAAAATATAATTACCATAGCTCTTTGAAGTCTGAGACCCAATGATAAATTAATGCCTATGTGGCTGTGTTAACAAGTCTCTTTTAAAAGTTGGAAACTATTTAAAAATAATTCTCACATCACTGGAGTAATCTTTATATTTATTGACTTAACGGCACTATTACTCTATAAGACAGGACCATTTTTTGTTTGGGTATTCGAGGGGGCAAAATAATCCAAATTTCAGAAACAACCTTTAATGCCTCCGCTTGTGGAATATTTGTATACGAGGCCACTACATCCAAAATGACCAACAAAACAGACGTTTGGGGTAACTTAATCGACTGTAACTCACACAAAAAATGTGATGTGTCATGAATAAAAGAAGGTACCATACTAGCCATAGGCTACAAAAACACATCACAAAATTTAGACAGAGGCTCAAGCACCGAGCCCCAGCATGACACAATGGGGCGGCCAGGAGGTTGGTCCAATGATTTATGAATCTTCAGTACAGTATAGAATAGTGGGATCTTTGGGCAATCATCCACCGAAAACTTAAATTCATGTTGTGTAATCCAATCTGCTTCCAAAGCTTGAGTACAAAGTGTAGTGATCTCAACTATCAAAGACAAAGTAGGGTCAGAATCCAATACTCAATAATAGCGATTATCCTGCAATTGATGCATAACCTGAGAATGATAGACCCCATGGGACTGCACCACAATTACGCCCACTTTATCAACCCCCTAATAACAATATCTTTGTCCCCTGCTAATTGACATAATGCCTGCTTCTGAGATAGCATGAACTTACAATGTGGGCGAAAAACCGATCATTCCATTCTGGCCAAATCTGTCAAAAACAGAAGCTGAAAAGTAGATACTATTAGATCCACTGGACCAGGGGGAGACCATTTTGAAGGTTTCCTTACCACTGAATCATCTAAAAAGTTCTCCCCAGATGAAAAATATAAACGTGTGACACTTCATATGTTTTTCAGAAAGCTACATTTATGTTTATATTTTTCATCTGGGGATAACTTTTTAGATGACGGGGGAAGAGGAAGAAAACTGTAGGTAGATGCAGTAAAAAAAAGGAGAGACTGAGGACTGATTGAGGAGGAGGGGTGAAATTGGAATGGACTGAGAAGCAGAAAAATAAAAGGAAGAAGATGAAAGATCCATGTCAGAGATGGATGTAGAGGAGGAAGCGAAGACCGGAGGTAAGAAAAGAAATGACAAATGGACAGGACACTCTGGGAAAGCATTAACAGAAGACAGATAGGCAAAAGCAGAAACCAGAGACGTGGAAGCAAGATGATGAGGTAAAAATGGCCTGACAAATCAAAAAATAATTTTATTTTCAATTTAATGATTGGAATATGTCAGTTTTAGGAATTTACATCTGCAATTGTCATATTTTCATAGTACAGTGGGGAAATGCATCATTGTTTCTATTTCTTTGGTGATTTGCCTTCTTGGAAGTGATATTGTTGCTGTTGTGGGATAGATGAGGAGGATGACTCCTCTTCCCACCGCCAGCACTGGATGAGTGTCCCAAAGTTACTTCCAAATCTGGTAACTTTACATACCCCCTGAACCTCTCTCGACTCCTGACCCCTATCACTTACTGGGGTGTCCTTGATAGTATAGTTGGTGCAACAGGGTGGTCCTGTTCCACTTCTGCCACTTTGAACCTAAGTGGCAAAGTGGCAGCTAGGACCCCTAGCTCTGTTCTTGTGGTGCTACTTCTAGGAGACCCCTAGCAATGATTATATTCATTGTGGATATCCTGAAAATTCAGCTATCTATTTGGTCCCCTAGACAAGTTTCAGAAAGCCTTATGTAGGAATAACCATCACAAACCTTTAACGCTAATAGCTCATTTAGAATGCAACATTTAAGAACAAAGGAAAATCTTATTTCTTTGTTTCAGTATGCAGACTAAATAGAAACATTTTTATTTGCAGATTGATGTAACATCTATGATACAAATTTGTTAAAAAGAAATCAACAAAGCAGTTTGGTAGAGTTGATATTTTTTTCAGACTGGTGAATGGTTTAAGGTACAAGCTTTCGGGACAACCAAAACCTTTGCTCAGGCAACTAAGTACAAAGGCCAGGAGAAGCACCATGAACTTACTATTTATTTATTTCACATTTTTTCTATACTAATTTTCTATAAGTTAAAGTGGTTTACAAAGAACGGAGAACCACATGGTTTATAAGGAATGGTTCAGAACTAAAAGGAAGCATGAGATAGCGTAACATAAAGTGTAGTTTAACACAGGATTGTATTAACATAGCAGTTGACAAGGCCTGTTTACTGGGAATGTTTAGAGAAAGCTAGAGAACTTATACCATGCATGCATAGCGTGGATTGACATGTGGGATGACATAAGATACAAATTAACAGTTACAGCTAGTTTTTAAGTAGCACGTTTAAATGTAGGGGCACATCTGGGCCATCCAAATGGCTTCAGACAAGACTGGCCCGTTTGGACCTGAATCTGGACCGCAGGAACAAAATGTTCCTGTGGTAGCCAGAATCTGGCCCGAGGATGGCCCGGCGTGCCCCTGCCTGCCTACGGGGACATCTTCCCCACAGGCTACCTTGGCTGCTGCGAATTGCCCCCTCCGTCTTCCCCGCCGCCCAATCCACAGCTTGCCAGCCGGGGCCTGGATCGGGCGGCGGGGACCCCCCCACCCGGTCCCGATCGCAGCAAAAGCGCTGCTCATTCCACCTTTGGGATGGAATAAGGAGCATGTCCCCATGGGCCTGGCAGCATGTACAAGACGGTGACCTGAATCAGTCCTGTATGTGCTGCAAGGCTGGCCCACTCCCGCTACACTCCAATCCTGCCCCCCTCCTCCCCCAGCTCTCCCCATTCTGATGCACAGGACATACAGGGAGAGCCAGTGGGAGAATCGGGTCCCAACGGCTTGCGAGGCTGTGCGTCCCGCCGGGACATGAAGCCCCACAACCCACGTTTCTAAATGACTTCCATAGTAACATAGTATTTGATGACAGATAAAGACCAGTATGGTCCATTTAGTCTGCCCAGCAAGGTGGCAAGAGTAGGTGCACCTGCCACTTCATGCAGTTCACCCTTCCCCATGCGGGGTGTACCCACCGCTTTGTGCATGTAACCACTATTAGTTGAGATATAAGAAATTGTTAAGTTTTTTTTTATTTTATCCTGTTGCTATAAAGGGATCCACTGTGTCTGTCCCATGCCATTTTGAATTCTGTCACTGTATTTTCCCCCATCACTTCCATCGGGAGGGCATTCCAAATGTCCAGCACCCTTTCAGTGAAAAAGTATTTCCTGACGTTGCCTTTCAGTTTACCCCTTTGCAGCTTATGTTATGCCCTCTAGTTTTATAGCTTCCTCAGCTTTTAAAAGGGTTTGTTTATTCATGAATACCCTTTAAGTATTTAAAGTCTGTATCATATCTCCTCTGTCCCTTCTTTCCTTGAGTGTATATATATTTAGGTTTTCAAGTCTCTTCTTTGGCACAGGCTCCAAATTATTTTGGTCGCCTTCCTCTGAACCGTTTCAAGTCTTCTTATATCCTTTGTGAGATATGATCTCTAAAACTGAAAACAAAACTCCAAATGAGGCCTCATCAGTGACTGGTGCAGTGGCATTAATACCTCCTCCTTTCTGCTGGTGATTCTATATGCAACCCAGCATCCTTCTAGCTTTGACACCACCTTGTCACACTGTTTCGCCACCTTGAGATCCTCAGAAACAATCACCCCAAGGTTCTTCTTTTAGTCCAGGCACACCAACCTTTTGCCTCCTATCGCATACAGTTCCCTTGGATTTCTGCATCCCAAGTGCATGGCTCTGCATTTCTTTACATTGAATCTTAACTGCCAAGCATTAGACCATTCTTCCAGCTTTTGTAGATCTTTCCTCATGTTATCCACTCCCTTAGGGGAGTCCACTCTGCTGAAAAATTTTGTGTCATCTGCAAAAATATAGACTTTTCCATTCAGGCCTTCAGCAATATCTAGAATTCATTGCCAGAAGATGTGGTAAAAGCAGTTAGTATAACCGAGATTGAAAAGATTTGGACAAGTTGCAGGAGGAAGAGTCTATGAACTGTTATAAAGGTAGACTTGGAGACAGCCAGTGCTTATCTCTGGGAGTAACATATGAACATAAGATATGCCATACTGGGTCAGACCAAGGTCCATCAAGCCCAGTATCCTGTTTCCAACAGTGGCCAATCTAGGTCATAAGTACATAGCAGTCTCCCCAAAAGACACAAGTTCCTCAGTGCTTGTATTGGGTCAAGCAGTGATATCCTGGGTCCCTTTTAATAATGGTTTATGGACCTTTCCTCCAGGAACTTGTCCAAACCTTTTTTAAACCCAGCTTCATTAACAGCTTTTACTACATCCTCCTGTAACAAATTTTGATTACACGTTGAGTGAAAAAATATTTTCTCTTATTAGTCTAAAATAGGTTACCCTGAAGCTTCATTGCATGTCTCCTAGTCTTTTTTTTTTTAATCTTTTATTTAAGGCTTTTTCTTTCCTGAATACAAAACAGCAGCAAAAAGAAACAATTCAAGTATTCAAGATACAATTCAAACAAAGAATATAGAGGAAAAATAAGTCACAGCACATCATGGAGAAACAATCAATACTATATAGGAAAATACCAAATTATTATAGCAATTAGGAGTTTAACAACTCCACTTTAGGGAGCACATGTAAAACAATTGACCCACCCCCTTATTTCTCTGCCAATTCCCTAGCAAACAAAAACTTCTGTAACTGCTCAACATCGGTATAAGCAAAATTTTGTCCCTGGTAAACAACCAGGCAATGACGGGGAAATTTTAGAAAGAAAGAGGCACCCAAAGCAACAACTCTGGCTCTTAATCCAAAGAACTGCTTACGCCTAAGCTGTGTTACACGACCAACATCTGGGAAAACTTGGAGCCTATAACCACAAAATAAAGCTTCCCTGTGCTTGAAGTAAGCTCTAAGCACAGTCTCCTAGTCTTTTTATATACTGATGATGTAAGCGATCGATCTACATTTACCCGTTCCACTCCATGCATTAATTTATAGACCTTTATCATATCTCCCCTCAGCCGTCTCTTTTCCAGGTTGAAGAACCCTAACCTTTTTAGTCTCTCTTCATAGGAGTATCCTTCCATTCCCTTTACCATTTTGGTGGCTCTTTTCTGTACCTTTTCTAATAACGCTATATCCTTTTTAAGATACGGCGACCAGAATTGCATACAATATTCAAGATGCGGTCACACCATGGAACGATACAGAGGCATTATAATATCCTTTATTTTATTTTCTATTCCTTTCCGTATGATACCTAGCATTCTATTTGCTCTCTTTGCCGCCACTGCACACTGGGCGGAGGGATTTAACATGTTATCCACAATGATGCCTAAATCTTTTTCCTGGGTAGTGGTTCCCAATGTGGAATCTTGCATCGTGTAACCATGTAACCATTGCTTGGGTTGTTCTTTCCTAGATGCATAACTTTGCACTTGTCCACATTAAATTTCATCTGCCATTTGGATGTCCAATCTTCCAATTTATCAAGATCTTCTTGCAATTTTCCACAATCCTCTTGGGTTTTAACAACTTAAAATAGTTTTGTGTCATCTGCAAACTTGATAACCTCACTTGTTATTCCCTTTTCCAGGTCATTTATGAATATGTCAAAAAGCAGCGGACCCAGCACAGATCCCTGGGGTACTCCACTATTCATATTTTTCTAGTGGGAAAACTGGCCATTTAGCCCTACCCTCTACTTTATATCTTTTAACCAGTTCCTGATCCACAATAGTACACTGCCTCCTATCCCATGACTTTTTAGTTTTACCAAAAGTCTCTGATGAGGGACCTTGTCGAAGGCTTTCTGAAAGTCCAGATACACCATATCAACTGACTCATCTTTGTCTACCTGTTTATTCACACCTTCAAAAAAACATAACAGATTAGTAAGACAAGATCTTTCTTGTCTAAAGCCATGTTGGCTATCTCCCATTAAGCCATGACTATCTACAGGATGAGTAATTTTGTTCTTCATGGTGGTTTCTACCATTTTTCCCGGTACTGATGTCGGGCTGACCAGTCTGTAGTTTCCCAGATCACCCCTGGAACCCTTTTTAAAAATTGGCATTACATTGGCGATCCTCCAGTCTTCAGATATTACAGATGATTTTAATGATAGTTCACAGATTATTAATAGCAGGTCTGCAATCTCATATTTCAGTTCTTTCAACACCCTTGGATGATTTGGTGATTTGCTACTCTTCAGTTTATCAAATAGTTGTAATACATCTTCCCGGTGTATTGATATTTCTTTCAATTCTTCCGCAGTATCACCTTTAAATAACCACTTCAGTCATGGGCAACATCCCTACATCTTCCTCAGTAAAGACCAAAGCAAAGAATTCATTCCATCTCTCCGCTATAGCCTTGTTCCCTCTTACTGCTCCTTTTACCTCTCCATCATCTAATGGTCCAAGTGAATCTCTCACAGGTTTTTTGCTACGAATGTACTTGAAAAAGTCTTTATTATGCGTTTTTGCTTCCACAGCAAGTTTATTCTCAAATTCGCTCTTTGCCTGCCTTGAACTTGCTAGTGCTTGTGCTGTTTCCAGTTTTCGTCATTTGGCTCTTTTTTCCATTTCCTGAAAGATGCTTTTTTGGCAACAATAGCCTCTTTGACCTCACCTTTAAACCATGCTGGCTGTTTTTTGGACTTCCTTCCACTTTTCTTAAAGTATGGAATACAGCTGGTCTGGGGTTCCAAGATAGTATTTTTAAACAACACCCAAGCTTGTTGTATGTCTTTGACCTTTGCAACTGCTCCTTTTAGTTTTTTCATAACTGTTTTCCTCATTTTATCATAGTCTAACTTTTGAGAGTTAAAAGGTAGTACTGTGGATTTCCTTACCATCCCTCTTCCATTAATTAAATCAAATGCGAACATGCTATGATCACTATTGCCAAGTGGCCCCAGCACCCTTATCTCTTGCACTATATCTGGTGTTCCACTAAGGACTAAGTCAAAAATGGCTTCCCCTCTGGTTGGTTCATGAACCAGCTGCTCCAAGAAGCAGTCATTTATTTAATCTAGAAACTTTATCTCCCTAGCATGTCCTGCCGTGACACTGACCCAGTCAATACTGGGGTAATTGAAATCACCCAGTATTATTACTGTTCTGTAACTTTTGTTAGCTTCCCTGATTTCTTATCCATTTGTTCATTCTGGCCAGGCGGTCGATAGTACAACCCCCCCCCTGCCATCGTCTTCCCCTTTTTACATGGAATTTCAATCCATAGAAATTCTACAGTGAATTTTGTTTCCTGTAAAATTTTAATCCTTTGTGACTCAATGCCCTCTCTGACATAGAGCACAACCCCTCCACCAATTTGATCAGCTCTATCATTATGATATAGTTTGTACCCAGGTATCACAGTGTCCCACTGGTTGTCCTCTTTCCACCATGTCTATGAGATACCAATCATATCTAACTTCTCATTTAGTGCTATATTTTCTAACTCTCCCATCTTATTTTTTAGACTTCTAGCATTGCTTCCATTCTCTAAAATACAGTCCCTAAAATGCTTGTATGCAAATCTACTTTTGTGAATCCTACCAGGTACTTGTGATCTGGATTGGCCACTACTGGAAACCGGATGCTGGGCTTGATGGAACTTTGGTCTGACCTGTTCTTATGATTTTGCATTTTCAGTATGTGTTAGTCCATGAAATGTATCATCTCTGTCCAAAATCTTTGTTGGGTTTCTTTTAATCCATTTTATTTTTGACAAACATTCTTCCCTTGCTAAATTGCTATGATTCTGATAATACCTCTGGAGACAACTTCTGTACAAATTGTCAAGATATTTGTTTACTCTCTTTGCCTATACTAGTCAGAATCAAGTTGGAACTGTACTATAGACATACATCAGAAAAATAGCACCAGCTTTATTTCACCAGTCCATTTGGATAAAATTAGATTAAGGGTCCTTGCACTAAAGTGGGTTTAGGCATGCAGTAACAATGCACTGTGGCCCATGGTAACTGTTAGTGGGGGAAATGTTTGTGGGCAAGATAGAGGCAGACAATGAGCATGATAAGTGCAATGTAGTTAGTGCAGAGGGTAGATCCCCATGCTTACACTCTTACAATTAGCTTAAGTGCAATTACATGTGCCTCAATAGGTACTAGCACCCTGTGTTAGGGCACGGGACAACATATTAACTGCTTTAAAAACATGCAGTCCATGCCCCTAACCGTTAATGTCGTGGCTTTCCATTTAACATGCGGGAATTTTAGCACTATTCACATGTTGTGCAAAACCACAGCACACTTTAGTGAAAAGACTCCTAAATGTTAATTAAACCAAGTACTCTAATTAGGCACATTTATGGAATTGAGAGGCTATATCCATGTCAACATGGAAAGCAATTATGCTACTTTTTTTGCTAATGTTATTTCTTATAGAAAAATGAAACTTGAGACTAGGGGTTCCTGCCAAACACATTTAGCATGCCCTGCAGCACAGCACTTTACATTTCTCTTCAAACTGCATTAGTCTCAAGCTAGAGGCAAAAAGAAAAACACGATTCCTCACTTTTTTCCTGTTTAATGCTACTACTTCAATCTAGTGTAGGAAGTGCCTTTTTAACAAGAAAGACAATTTAAGGAGGTTATTTAAAACTAATAATTAAAAAAAGAGGTTTTCCACTTTCTAAACTCTTTGGGCCCGATTTTTGAAGACCTTTACACAGGTAACTTCCCTAGTTACCTGTGTAAAGGCCTTATCCGGGATTTTTGAAAGGCACCTACATGGATAGTGCCCTTCAAAAATCCCGGATATGTTCCTAACCTGCCCAGATGTTGTCCGCATAGCATCGGGGTATGTTGGGGATATTCTGGGGTGGAGCGGAGGCAGGCCATGGCACTACCCATGTAGCACCGATTTATGATGCTACATGGTTAGCGCCTTAAAGATTCGTCATGGGAAAACCTCATCTATCTTTAAGGCGCTGGGGCTAACCATGTAGCCCTGAAAATCGGTGCTACATGGGTAGCTCCTGCTGCTACCTGGCTGTGCGGTGATACCGGATTTTCGATGCCAGGGCCGCATATGACCCCCCCGGTATGAAAAATCTGGGTTAGACAGGAGGTGGGCGGGCTATGCGCCAACGCAGCGCTTAGCACCACCCAACTGAAATTCGGACCCTTGGTATTTTCTAGTCATCAAAAAAAGATAGGACCCAATGTTCAGCAGTGGCAACTAGCACAAATACAGCGCCTAGCCATTGCTGTTGAGAGTTAACCTGGATATTCAATGCCGAGACCATATCGAGCCAACGGCATTGAATATCTGGATTTGCCGCGGAAGCCAGAAGCTAACCATTTGGTGGCTATATTCAGACACAAGCGGGAAGCTTTTGCTGCGTCTAACTTTTGCCACTGAGGGAAATTCATCTCCCGCCTTGACTATAGCAACCTGCTCCTCGCTGGTCTCCCTCTGAATCATCTCTCTCCTGTTCAATCTGTTCAAAACTCAGCTGCATGGCTCACCTTCACCTAGTGTCGCTATCCTCATGTGACCCTTCTTCTCAAGTCACTTCACTGGGTCCCTATCAGTTTCCGCATCCAGTTCATATTTCTCCTACTGACCTACAAGTGAATTCATTCTGTATCTCCTTGCTACCTTTCCTCTTTCTCACTCTACACCCCTCCTCAGGAACTCCGCTCCTCTGGGAGATTCCTTTTATCTGTGCCTTTCTCTGCCACTGCCAATTCCAGACTTTGGTCATTCCATCTTGCTGCTTAATATGCCTGGAACAAAATACCTGACTCTGTGTGTTGGGCTCCTTCTTTAGCCCTATTCCGATCCAGGCTAAAAACCAACCTTTTGAAGCCACTTTTGGATCCTGATGCTCCTCACTCTCTTGTCCACTATTAATGTGTATATTACCATACTCTAGTGCCCGGTTTTTCTTTGTGTTTTATCTTGATTAGATTGTAAGTTCTGATGAGTAGGGACTGTGTCTTACTTCTATATGTAACACTGACAAATGACTATTATTAGTAGTAATAGTAGAGGGATAACTGGGCAGCGGCTGAATATTGCCGCTGACTGGTTATCCCTGGGTGTCTGAATAACCTGCTTAATTACATGGTTTACAAGTCTGTAATATTCAAAAAAACCACCAACCTTCCTTAACACCAACCTTCCTTAATACATAGTGCTAAAATAAATCACCAATTCACAAAGGCAAACAGGCCTCAGAGAAATCTTACCCTTCACTTGGCGAACCGAGCCACCATAGGGTTAGATGGAAAATTCCACATCACGGGCCATAAAGCCTTTTACTATTTATTTTAACAATTTAATTACACCAATTATTATCAATAATCAAATCAGACCTAATTAAAAAAGACTACTTGGATCACCTAAAAGTACTTTTTTGGGATTTCAAAATAATCTCAATATCTTAATCATACAGCTGAAATAGTGTGTACGGAATACCCAGTGCGGGTACTATCAGGCCTCACAAGAGGCTCCGTGACCTGCGAAAAGTACAAGAAATCTTTCAAAGTGAGTTATGACAACATCGAAATGTAAATAGCATACTCAACTTAGGGTTCTGTTGAAATCTCCCACGCACGCTTGTCATCAAAACCGCACACACTTTCAGTTCCTAGATATCAGCCTCAATCTGGAGAAGCAGAGTCAATGCCGAGAAAGCTTTTTTTAAAGTCCAACAAAAGCTTTTGTTTCGCCTAACAGGCTTCTTCAGGGACAATAGACTCAAGCATGATAACTACAACTCCACAGCTCAAAGATAAACTCTTACGGGCGAAATGCCTCCAACCTGAAGCGGCTATTCCTAACGACACAAATAAAAAGACCAACCTTTATACTCCAATGTGCTATCAAAGAATGATGTCATTTCCTGCTAGACCTAACCAATCCTGAACAAGAGGAATGTACGCCCCAAACTCCAAAAGGACCAATCAAAAAAATAGTGTCCAGTCTATCTTATCATTGAGTCCATGTGGAGCAAGTGTATGCAGATTAAAAATCCACCGTTGTTCTTGCTGCAGCAGCAGTTTCCCTCGATCTCCTCCCCAAATGTTAACGGGGATACAGTCTACCACTGTGCACTTAAAGTCTGCAAATGTATGAGCACATAAAAGACAGTGCTGAATGAAAGGTGTTTCTAGCTTCGCCTTCAAAACACTATACTTATGTTCAGTCAACCGTGTATGGAGAGGTCGAGTTGTTTTACCGATATACAGTTTAAAACATGTACACCAAAGAGCGTAGACTACAAAAGAGGAATTGCAGTTAGTGTTCATTTGCAGTGAATAAGGCTTAGAGGAAAACTTTGAAGGTAGAATAGGATCCATCATTTCACAAAAAATACAGCGGTTGCAGCACGTATGCGTATTAGAGAGCGAGTGACGGAGTCGGGGAACTGCAGGGCAGAGATAATCTCTCAAGTTCTTATCACGTCTGTAGGCCACACGTATCTGATGAGTAGAAAGTGTAGAATGAGTAGAGAACATACGCCACCGCCGATAAATACAAGAAGTCAATCGGCTTGACAGATTTGAAAAAGGTAGGACACAAGTGATACAAGTAGATTCATTTGTAACTGGTTGTGGCACTAGAGTAGTTTCAGTTGTAGCTGATTGTTGCATGGGAATAAGTACCTCTGGTACACTCTTCGGCAGTGGAGACAAAAGCCATTCGCGATGGTTAAATCTTGCCCTCTTATAAGCTTTCCTTAGGAGAGAGTTCGGATAACCTCTTTGTTTAAACTTTCGCATCAATATAGTAGCTTGAGATTCAAACTCCCTATGGGAGGAACAGATACGTCGACAACGTAATAATTGGGAATATGGTAAACTGTTTTGGATGATAACTGGAATAATGAAGCACAGTATTTCTATCGGTGGGTTTGGCATAAAGTGTAGTCTGGAAACAGCCATCGCCTTTCATAATTCTCACGTCTAAAAAATAAATAATAGACGATTGAATATTAATTTCAAACTTGATAGAGATATTGCAACCATTTAAATAATTGAAAAATTCGAGCAAAAGATCTTTAGAACCGCTCCATAGTAAAAAAATGTCATCGATATATCTGTACCAACCCAGTATCTGTTCCTCCCATAGGGAGTTTGAATCTCAAGCTACTATATTGATGCGAGGGAGTCATACATTCCAAGGCCTCCTGCCCTTTGATACTGAGCAATTTACGCCCGTCGGCGGTAAGTGCCCCCCACCCCCAAAACGCTGCCCCTCTCTTCGTACATGATTGCTTGATTATATATGGCCGCTGTCAGGCTTGGTTTCCTGTTTTTTTTTTTCTTTTTACTGGTTAGCCGAGAATTAGATCCAACTCCAACCCCTCTCCCTGTAACCATCCGAAGCACAGCAACAGCTGAAAACCACGAGGCAGGCCACTGCCCTCACACCCTTGTCAGCCTATTTATTGTATTATAATTATCCCGTTATCCTCCCCGCCTTATCCCTCTAGCAAAACAGTCAGCCCCCCCCCCTCGGAGCGCCAAGCAATACTTGAACTTCCAGCCCTCCGGCCCACCATTGTCCGATCACGAGGACGTTCCGCCCCATAATCATGCCGGCACGCCCCCTTGACCAGCCCCGGAGGCCAAACAAAGGCAGGAACTCCTGCGACTACTGCCCTCACCGAGACATAAAACCTACACCGATGCCTAACCTGACCCCGCGAGCCCCACAGCCCCCCCCCCCCGCCACCTCTAAGCAGCCCCACAATGAAGGAATGACTCCTCAACCGCCCCCCGTCTGCAGGTCAACCCGACACGTCCACTCGAGTGTTTGAGACTCACACTCTCCCGCCGACCTATCCCTCAGCTCGGTGTACGCCCATACCTACAGCTCCCTCAGCCCCTCTTGCTGGCCCGGCTTGCTGCCCCAGGGCCGGAAGAGTGAGCTGCGAACTAACTTGTGCCGCGCACCCCTGGCTGCCGCACATGACAAGAGCCCCGCCGCCTCCCGTGGGAAGACCCCCCCGTGCTGGGCATAACCGCCCTTACCGGCAAAGTACCCTCCGGGCATGACTCGAGCCCCGCAAGCTCCTGTACTACCACCCCCCCCCCCCTTAGCCTCTTCCGACCCCAGACCTGCGTGAGTTCGCTACGAACCCACCCCTGTGAAAAGCGCCGCCAAATAACACATAATAGGGATGCCTCCTACCTCAGCTATGCCCCCCCAATAGTCTGGCGGTACCGCGCCCCCAAATCGCCAAAGCACCACCGGAAGCATGGTACGGCCGCCCCAAAATTCCCCCTAGTCGGAACGTGACCGAGCTTCTGCAATCCTGATATTACCGTCTGGGATACGCCTGGCCATATTCCCCGCCTTCACATGCCAGCGTGCCAGTGCAACCTCCCCCCTGTAAGGCTGCCCCCGCATACCACGTGGCGACTACTCACCGCTAACACTGACCGCTGCTGCCCTATCGCCCCACCCAACCAACCATCCGGTACACACTCAGCCACCCACACTCTCAAGCCCCTACATGGAGAACAACTCCCGGACAACTAACAGCCAGCTGGGCTGGAGTCCCAGCCAAGCCCACCTCCAGCCGCCTCTGCACCTGCTCCCCGAACCTAGTTCTCCTACCCATAGACGGGCTGACTCTGCCAACCCCGTCACCAAAGTCACATTCGCGTCTTTCTACCAACCCCCCTCCTGATCCATAATTTTATCCCCAACGTCTAAAATTCGCTAATGCGGTAGGCATTGTAAGTACCCAAGTCGATGCCGCAGACAGCCGAAGAGCATTCATGACCCTCGATGTTACACACGACTAAGCTGCCTCCCACAATCCCAAGCCATCTCACCAGCTAGCAAGAGGGAGCCTTCTCCCCACCCCTGAAATCGACTCCTCCCCAACAAAGGCACGCATATCCCCGGGCCTCCTGTCCCAGCGTAGCAAACCGCACCCCCCGTTCGTGCACCTATTCCAGGACCCCTAGCAAGGGGCCCAACCCCTCCCAGAGTGCGCCGTTCCATGCCAAAGCATCCACTCCTGAACCCCAATACCCTGTCCACCTCCCGCCGCCGCGCTACCAGCCGGAAAGTAGGACGGATTGGACAGTATGAACTAGAACTGCGCGGCCAGCAGGCATGCCGATCCCCAAGAACTTCCGTCAGCTCAGCCCGCGCAACCACCCAGGCGTCGCTTTTCCAGACCCCAACCCCTGAGTCCATCACGCCCGTGCCTCAATGCCCTGTGACCCAAGCATTGTACCGCTTCACCGCTCGCTCGACAAGAGTACTGCACCAAACCCTGCCCATGGCTAACCCCCCATGGAAGACCCCCCCAGCACTAATGCCACCTGTGCCGCTACTCCCCCTCCATACTAATGCCATGCCTTGGCCACTACTAGCTCCCCGCGTACCCAACAAACCAACCCTGGAACCCCCTGCACCCTACCAATCTCTCCGCTTCGGCCCTGCCACGGCCCAGACCTCAGGCCTTCCACCGCCTTAGTGTACGGGGCAGGCCCCCCCTTTCCACGGAGTGTGGTCCGGCATTGAAGCCCAAAGAGCCCCTTCCACCCCCAGGTTGCTGCTGCGTGCACCCCTACCGACTAGGAACTCATGTCTAGATTTGGCAGCCTAGGGACCAACCCGACCTCCGCTAACTGCCGCCCCGCGTCCGCCAAGCATTTGCGTCCCCTGCCGCTCCGTCCGACAATGACGGCCCCCGTCTCCCCCCCCGCTGTGTCCCCCGTTCCGCCATTAGCCCCCCTCTCCCCACCATGGAAGACATAGCCTGTCCGACCCCCCGTCAGCCACCGGGGAATCCCGGGCCCCTCCGCCACTAATAAGCTCCCCACCCCTCTCCTTGTTGTTAGTTATTTACTTACTTATGGAGTTATTCGCCTTGGTTGGGTCGTTTTGTTGCCACCCTCCCATCCGACTGCCGGCCTCGGCTACGCCCCACCGTCTGCCCTTCGGAAGGCGGAAAAGAGTCCCCGAAAGGAGGGGGATGACTCTGGGCCAGGGCACTGCCTACAAATGCCTCAGATTCCACGCGCCAAACCCCCTGCACCTTCCCGCTATCCGCTCGGCCACTCTACGTACACCCGATCGACCTGCGGCCCCCCCCTACTGCCCCCAACTTTGCACCCCTGCTACACCACTACGAACCGGCGAATGGCCCCAATCCATGATCCACCACCGCTGCCCCTCCATACAAGTGTTGTTAGCAGATTCGGACAACTCCCGCCACGTTGCGCTGCCGGTGTCATCGCTCTCAGATCCACTGGACCTCCTCCGCAATACTTGGCCGTCTGCTGGTTTCGATCGCCACCTGCGAAGACAAAAGAAGAAAACCAGGAGGGGGAAACACACAAGACCCCCACCAGCAGCCCCACCACCCCCCCAAATGCTGCCCCCACCTGGGCCCCGGCCCTCCCAGCCCAAACACCAGGACCAATCCCCTGACCCAAGCTAAGCAATATTGATGTGGCACTTATGTATGTATGTTTTTTTTTTTTTAGTTATTTATTTTATTTTATTTTATTGTTTTTGAAACCTCCCCTATCCCCACACCACCACCACCATCATTGGGTACCGTAGCTAGCCGCGGAGTCCCTGCCGGCCAGCAAGAGCCTCCCTGAACTGCCCGTCAACCCACGGGACCCTTGGAACGTGTCCGCACAAGATGGGGACCGCTCCACTTTCCATCTCTGCCCCCTGACTGGCACCCTCTGCTACCGCCCCCCCCCCAACCCATGGCCCGCCACAACCCGCAGGCGACCCCCCCCACCCCAACGGCGGGAGTCCACCACGCCTGCCCTAGAGCACAGGCCCTGCTTCCATCGGGGTTCTTTTTTTTTTTTTTTTTTTTAGTGATACAAATTCAAGTAAACCTTAGAACCCCTGTAAATTTTCATCCCCTGCCTCCTCAGACCACCAACCCCGAGAGTTATTAAGAACTGTTATTATTATTATAATTGCATTTATTATTATTATAATTTTAAGCCACGGATGGCTAACTGATGGGCCAGAAGGCACCAAGAAAGACTAGTGGGAAATGATGCTTGGCTGCTGGTTCCCCAGACCGTGCACCCAGCATTAGGCTCCTCCACATCACCCTTAACATGCAGTGGAGCACCCCACCTCCTGCTAACTGCCGCCCCCATGCCGGCAGAGGCCTCCCCACTTCAAGCCCGCCGCAGCCACGAGGGCGCCAATTGCCACGCGGCGCTCGCCAAGGCAGAAAGGGGCCTCAACTCCAGGCGGCCGCTCCTCTCCGTCCAAGGCCTGCTCCCTCAACCCGCGCCCGGCAGCGAGAGCCTCACCTCCACCGCTGCTCTGCCACCCGAGCGGGACTCGACAAGCACGGACCCCTACCCGCCCTGGAAATCCCCGCAGTGCGAATCAGCACGGCACGGCACGGCAGGGCAGGGCAGGCCCGGCCCACAACAGACCACCGGCTCACCGGCTCACCTCCCCATCCAACCACAATTCCGACTGCCCACGCGACTGCCAACAACCCCCCCCACCCCCGGCAGCCTCCCCAGACCCGATAAACTCCGGACAAACGTACCGCAAACAGCCGCCGTTCTCCCAGGAGGAGCAGGAGTGCCGGCAACCGCTGCCTGCTCCTGGCTCCTCCCACATCAGTCCGCCTCCTCCTCCCAGGCTCCACCGCGCGCCCACACGCCGATGGAGCCCGCCCTCACCGCCGGCACCCGCCCTCAATGCCGGTGCCTGTCCTCCCCACCAACCAGTCCTCATGCCTCCGTCCCAAACACCCCATGCCCCAGACAGGGTCCCCACACCGGCCGATCTCCCAGTTACGGGCGGCCGCCGGGACCCTGCCCCGCGGCCTTACATTTATCACTCTTATTAATCCATTGACAGAACTGGCAAGTCAAATGCAAGGCATTGATAAGGCAGGCAAAGGGAGAATTTGAGAAGAAGCTTGCTGCAGAAGAAAAAATGTGAAATAAAGACTTTTCCACCCAGGAAAAAGATTTAGACATCATTGTGGATAACATGTTAAAACCCTCGGCCCAGTGTGCGACCAAGAGAGCAAATAGAATGCTAGGTATCATAAGGAAAAGAATGGAAAATAAAACAAAAGATATTATAATGCCTCTATATCGTTCCATGGTGAGACCACACCTTGAATGTTGTGTGCAATTCTGGTTTCCGTATCTTAAAAAGGATATAGCATTATTAGAAAAGGTTCAGAGAAGAGCCACCAAAATGGTAAAGGGGATGGAAGGATACTCCTATGAAGAAAGGCTAAAAAGGTTAGGGCTCTTTAACCTGTAAAAGAGACGGCTGAGGGGAGATATGATAGAAGTCTATAAATTAATGAATGGAGTGGAACAGGTAAACGTAGATCTATTGTTTACTTTATCAGAATATAGAAAGACTAGGGCACATGCAATTAAGCTACAGGGTAAACTATTTAAGACAAATAAAAGAAAATATTTTTTCACTCAATGTGTAATCAAACTCGAGTTTGTTACCGGAGGATGTAGTAAAAGCTGTTAGTGTAGCTGGGTTTAAAAAAGGTTTGGACAAGTTCCTGGAGGAAAGGTCCATAAACCATTATTAAGAAGGGACTGAGGATATCAATGCTTGACCCAGTACAAGCATTGTGGAACCTGTATCTTTTGGGGAAACTGCTAGGTACATATAACCTAGATTGGCCACTGTTGGAAACAGGATACTGGGCTTGATGGACCTTGGTCTGACCCAGTATGGCATATCTTATGTTCTTATGTTCTGCTCAAAGAGTTCTTCTGGACCCCTCCAAAGCATAAAGACATCATTGATATAATGACACCACAATTTCACATTTACAGCATATGGGGACTCGGTTATCCACTGCTCTTCAAATTTGCTCATATATAAGTTTGCAATTGAAGGGGCACAAGTGGCCCCCATCACTACCCCATAAATCTGTTTATAAATTACTTTCTCAAATACAAAGTAATTCTGAAAGATAGTTAAACGTGCTAACCGCAATAGAAATTTTATCTGTTCCTCCGAAAGATCTCCCCTTTTTCTTAAGAACCATTCCACTATTTTGTATGCCGCTTGTTGAGGAATGTTTGTATATAAGGATATGACATCCAATGTCACAAGAATTATGTCACTATAACTAGCCCACTGCTAATTATTAGCAGGAATCCTAAGAAAATGCGTGGTATCCTTCACATATGAAGTGATGTCAACCAACAACGGACGTAAATATGAATCAACGAATGTGGATAATGGTTCTAGTACTGTCCCCCTAGTGGAGACTAGAGGTCTTCCTGCAGGTCGGTCCATATTTTTATGGATTTTAGGAACTGTATAAAATTTTGCTACTTTTGGAGACCGAAGTATTCAAATAAGTCCATTCTTTTTGGGAAATCAACTTGTTCTGTAGGGCTTCTGCAGTTCTCTCTTTAATTTCAAGTTGGATTATTTTCACTAGATCTTCCGGCAGCATATGGTATACTGTTTGATCGATTAATTGTCATGTTGCTTCTTCTAAATAGTACTCACGACTCAATACCACTATCGCCCCCCCTTATCGGCTCTTTGAATTACTATGTCCGTCCTGTGTTGCAACTCCTTCAAAGCTATACTTTCTTCTCTCATCAAAGTATTAAAGCTTCGCCGTGAAGTATCCGCCAAAATATTCACTTCTTTTAACATTAGATCTTTAAAAATTATCAGAGCTGGGTGGATTTGTCCTGGTGGAGACCAGGTAGATTTTATGGGCAGCTGTAATCTCCGTGGGGGTTGATCATTAGTTATGTTTTCTGGTGAATTTGATGAAGCAAAATAAACTTTTAAATTGAGATTTCTCAATAAACTTTCAAAGTCTATTCGAAATTGCAACAGATCAAAACAAATAACAGGTACATACGATAACCCCTTATTTAATATTTTCAATTGCTCTTGGGGAAAATCTACTCCCGATATGTTGATCACTAAATTCGGAAAAACTTACTGATGAACAGTTTTTATTTTCGATGGCGAACCGCTCAATCTTGGTACCGTCCTCTGCTTGATTCCTTTTTCTTCTTTTTCTTTTCCTCCTCTTCGTCTAAAAAATCACTTTCTCTGGATGTTCTACTGGAGTTAGTGTCATTCGTATCATCTGAGGTTTCCTCAAAATAAACTCATTTTTAATCTTCTTATTTTTCCGATTAACATCCATCCAGGGGTAGACGTACCCCACAGTGTAATCTTCAAAATGCCTCTTCAGTTTTTTAGACTTTATCAATTTCACTTCTTGACAAAGCAAATCCACTTGTTTTTTCAAGTCTTCCATCTGCTTGTGAAAATGTTCTTCTGTTTCACTATTTTTTAAAAATGTCAACTTCAGCTCAACCTCTTTATTGAGTTTCAATAAATTGGTTTTGGTGGTGTCAATGATTAGCACAATCAGATTGAGGGAACATTTATTCACTATTCGATTCCATTTCTCCAAAAAATCCTTAAGAGAGCAAACATCGTGCAATTCCGTGTTTGTAGTGTACGCAATTCAATGTCCTTGTGATTTAGGGGTATGTTTACTAAACCGTGCACACTTGCGCGGCGCACAGTAGCGTATGGTAATGATGCACTTAAGTGCCCTGCACACGTGCGCGTCACACTAACGAGCCTCCGCACACGTGCCCCTCACATTGACGGGGCCGCGCAAGTGAGCGGCGCGCTGATGTGCGATAGAGGCGTGGAAAGGCATTTCAAGGGTGGAGGATGGCTCCCGAGGGGCGGGGGGACGGGATCAATGGGTGGAGAGTGGGAGGGGAGAGGCTCCACGCACAGGAGCGGGGCTGAATTTCGGTCCAAAAACTACCGCGAGTAAAACCCTCGCGTTAGAGCCGATTTAAAGGGAAGAGAAACCATTTCCGTCAGCAATGTACAGCAAAACCGGGGAAACCTGCAAAATGTGACCAGTGTGATAGATGTGCACAGAACAAAATAGCAAATATAAATTGAAAATGACCACAACAAATTCCAGAAAAATTATAATGCAGCTGGCCAATAGTGATATCAATGGGCAACATTAAAAAACACTCCCAGGGGAGGCGGGGCCAGCGAGGAAGCAGGATGGCGGCTTAGGAGAAGAGCTCCGGTACCCCCTTGGCTAAAATCCTGTAAAATTGCGGTCTACCCTTGAGATTATTGGAGCCTGCATTCAGTCTGAGTGTAGGAAGAAGGGAGAGATATGGCAAGTGGAAAACCAGTTAAATTAGACTTTGCCGCAGCGCTCAACACGGGAACGAAGAGAGCGAAGGCAGACCCTCTTTCACCGCACAAGTCGGCCCCGGCGCGCGAAGCAGAGGATGCCTTACGAGAGGTTCTGGGAGAAATACGTTCAGTTAAAGAGCTGGTGATGGCAAATGGAGAAGCGATAGCGCGCGTGCATACCGAGGTGAGCGAGATGAGGGGGCAATTCCAAGAGCTTACGGTTCGCATGGATCAGGCAGAAACCATGCTTGCTTCGCACACTACGCAGCTTAAACAGCTCGGTAAGGCCTACAAGAAGCTGGGCCGGCTGGAGCTGCAAATAGAGGATCTCAGCAATCGTAACAGGAGGAATAACGTCCGACTGGTGGGTCTCCCGGAGGGGGCGGAGGGCTCTGACTTATTTACCTTTCTGGGGAAAATGATTCCGGCAGTCCTGAAAATAAAGCTCTCTGGCCCCTTGGAGTTTGAACGAGCGCACAGAGTTCCCGCGCAGAGGAGCCTGCAGGCGAAGGGTGCTAGACCATTGATTTTTTGTATGCTGCGTCATCAGCAAGCCATGCAGATATTACAAGCAGCTAAGTCCCAGCCAGCTCTTACTTACGAAGGGAAAAATATCGCTTTTTACCCGGATCTATGTAAAGCTTCTGTTGACAAGAGAAGGCAGTTCTTGGCTATGCGACCTCGACTCCTACACCTCCAGGCCAGGTATGGGCTCTTTTACCCTGCACGTCTGAAAATCACGTTGGACAATCGCACTATGGCCTTTGAAGATCCAGATGAAGCCATGAAATTCATTGAGGAGCAGGAGGCCCTGCAAATGCATTGATTTGCTTAGGACGCTGTATTTGGGTATTTGTTTTCGGAGAGTGTGGGCTTGTACTAGCCTTAGGGCTATAACCGTCAGCGCTGCCCTCTCTTTGAGGATGGCTGGATTTGGGGAATCTGATTGATTGTTAAGCGTATTAATCTGTGATGCTTGTTCTTTCTCTTTCTCCCTCCTTTCCTCCTCCCCCCCCCCTTTTGGTCTTGGGTGATGGTAATTTAATGGGAAAAGCTCCAGTGTTTGTTTTTATGGTTGCCTTTTTCTATTGCCATTTGATCTTTTTTTTTTTCTTTTGGGGGTTGGAGGTATACCCTAGCGGGCCAGAGTCTGTGTCACACTCTAAGATGCTGGATGTCGGGCTTACGGGTAAATGGGGGAGTGGGGTAGAGTCCCGAATGTATATTAGGGGTGCCGTGCGGCCTTTCTGCGGCCGTCGCTGGTCCACCCAAGTACTTTTTGCCTCTGTATCTCAGGGGTATGTTGTCACCTTGCAGGCCTCACCAAACACACCGGAAGGTGATCATGCTTTCAGTTAAGCGGTTCTGGGGAGCACCAATGTGGGCATTTAGGAGTCTTGGCATGGTTGCCTGCTGTGCAGATGTCTTCGCTTAGGATATTATCCCTGAATGTGAAGGGCATCAAACATCCCATAAAGAGGAAAAAGATATTGGCCTATAGTCTGAAACAGAGAGCTGATATAGTCATGCTCCAGGAGACGCACTTGCCTTCTAGTGAGGCGGTGAAGCTAGCTGGGGGTAAGTACTCCTTGGTCGCTCATGCGCCAGCGGCAGGCGGGAAAAACGGGGTGATCACTTTAATTAGGCGGGCCTGTCAGGCGCAAGTCATATCTACCAGAGCAGACACCGAAGGGAGGTGGGCAAGTGCACAGATTATCACTGGTAAACGGCAGCTGGTGCTAGTGAATCTGTACGCTCCTAACTCTGATTGTCCCAAATTTTTCCAGTCGCTTGCGGAGATGCTGGCTGACTTCGCTCCGCTCCCTATTGTACTGGGTGGCGATTTCAACTTGGTGCTCGACCCCCTTATTGATTGTCAGCCCCCTAGGATCTCTAGGAGGGGCCGAGCATCTGTGGTGCTGGATTCTCTCATTGACAACATCGCTTTGGTGGATATCTGGAGATTGCGACATCCTTCAGAACGAGATTATACCTTCTTCTCTCATCCGCACAACTCACATTCCAGGATCGATTTCTTTTTGGTCTCCCGATCTTTTGCCAGAGAAGTTGATAGGGTTGAAATCCTGAGTACGCATATTTCTGACCATGCAGCGATTATGCTGGAACTGGGAGATCGCATGGTGCCAGCTAGGGAAGAGGGCTGTTTTTTTTTTCCTAGAGTTCTCCTTGCTGAGGATTCCTTCAAGCTCTATGTCCAACAAGCAATAGACGAGTATTTCGATTGCAACCGACCGGAAGATACATCTATCTGGGCTTGGTGGGAGGCTTTCAAGGCCTTGTTGAGAGCAAAGATAACCAGCTATGTCATAGCCAACAACAGGAAGGCCAGAGCCGAGCTTAAAGTCCTGGATGGCCAGATTAGAGCCGGAGAGAGGCTCTTGCAAGGACAGTTTAGCTCTCTGGTCCTTAATCGCCTCCAAAAGCTAAGATATCAATACAATGCTCTTTTAAGCAGGGAGGTGGAACGTAGCTCTTTCGACTCGCAGGCCCGCTATTATACGGAGATGAACAAGGCTGGACAGATGCTGGCCTCTAAATTGAGTCCGCGTGCTGCCAAAAAGCATATTGTGTCTATAGCTGACGGTCAGGGGGGCTCTCACGAAGAGAACGCTGAGATCGTGACGGCTTTCCGAAGCTTCTATCAGGAATTGTACTCCTCAGAAGGTCCCAGCGAGGTAGCTCTGATACAGGACTTTCTGGCTCCGATTCGTCACCCGGTCTTGGAAGCGGAACAGGTGGTGGACCTTAAGAAGCCGCTGAGTATGACTGAGATTCAAGAGATATTACAAGGGATGAAGTGTGGGAAAGCAGCGGGCCCTGACGGGATGCCGATAGAGTTCTTTCAGGTGTTCGCAAAGAGCATGACTCCCCATCTCCTGGCATATTTTTACTATCTACAGGAGCAAGATAATAATCCAGGGGGGTTTGCGGATGCCACCATTGTGGTACTTGAAAAACCTGGTAAAGACCCGCAGCAGGTAGGGAACTATAGACCTATCTCGCTGCTGAATGCGGATTACAAGTTATATTCGGCTATTTTGGCTAATCGCCTTAATAAAGTTCTGCACCTGCTCATACATCCTGATCAATGTGGCTTCATTGCCGGAAGATCCACGTCGGACAATGCACGTTTATTTTGTAATATCCTGGGATTGGCGGACAGTATGGATGCCCCCCTGCTCGGGCTATCGGTGGACGCTGAGAAGGCCTTTGATAGGCTGGAATGGCCCTTTCTGTTCACTGTGCTAGCGTGGTTCGGGCTTCCGGAGGAATTTGTGAATATGATTCGGGTGCTTTACTCTCGTCCGACTGCAAGGATTCTCGCTAATCGTCAACTTTCCAGTCCCTTTTCTTTATGTCGGGGCACACGTCAAGGATGTCCGATGTCGCCTCTCCTGTTTAATTTGGCTCTGGAGCCACTTGCTCTACTTGTCCGTCAGATGGAGGAGATTAAGGGGATTGCGGTTGCGGATCTTCATATCAAGTTATCAGCCTACGCGGATGATCTTCTGTTTTTCTTACAACCAGCTTCTATAGCTCCTCTAATGCGGGCGATAGCTAGCTACGCTCGGCTCTCAGGCTATAAAGTTAATTGGTCGAAATCGTTGGCCTTCCCCCTGAACAATTTGGCAACTAATAACATGGTGCAGGAATTCTCCTTCCATTGGGAAGCTAAGGCCATCAAATATCTAGGAGTCCTTTTCGCTGCCCCGCTGGATGAAACCCTTCGCATAAATATTGCTAAGATAAAGGAGATTGCTAGATCCTTTACGCTAAAATGGTCCCCACTGCATCTCACCTGGTGGGGGCGTCTGGAATCCATCAAGATGGTTCTTATGCCCAAGATCAACTATATATTGGGGATGATTCCTATTATGTTTCCGGCATCAGTCTACAAGGAAGTTGAGAAAATCTTGACTGTTTTTCTTTGGGATGGTAAGCCACCCAGAATTGCCTTATGGAAGTTGAAGGCTAGTAAGAGCGAGGGGGGAGTGCACTTTCCCGATTTCCAATGGTACCATTCAGCGGCGATACTTAAGCAAGGGGGACTGTGGGGTGTCATGGCTAATAGTCTGCTGAAGCCAACATGGATGGCCCTAGAAGAGTGGCTATGCTATCCCTGCCCACTGGGGTTGCTGATGGGCATGAGGCACTCGGAGTCGCCCAAAGTTGGCCGCGTCATTACATCTACGCAGGCTGCCTTTCAGAGTTTGTATCCCCTTATTTCTCGAGAGAATCCGCCTTCCCGACAAGCTCCCATCTGGCATAATCCGTTATTTAAAATAAATAAAGCGTCGGTTGCATGGGAGACTTGGCAAAATTGTGGCATTTGGACTGTGGGCCAGCTTCTTGAGGGCACAAAGTGGAAAAGCTATCATGTGCTCCAGTCGGAGTTTGGGCTCCCAGTCTCCGGATACTTTCAATGGATGCAACTTCGGCATTGCATATCTCAAGTGTGGAGGAAACCAATGGAGATTACAGAGTCTTGGGGACTGGAGAAAATTATGTCAGAGGTCTGTGCGCAGAAAGGCACTATCTCCAGACTGTATGCATATTTTCAGTCAAGTAACATACCTCCACTTGCGGACTTACACAAAATCTGGGAAGCAGAGTTGGACCTTAAGATGTCTCCTAAGGAGTGGAGTTTATTCTGGGGACCTATAGTACGTGTTTCGAAGTCTGCGAAGTTAACGCAGTCTATGTTCTTCTTCGCGCATAGAGCATATATCACCCCAATTAAATTGGCCAAATGGAGCGCTGCTGGCACATCTCAGTGTTGGTCCTGTCGCCTTGCCCCGGGCTCTTTGAAGCACATGTTTCTGGAATGCCCTCTCATTCAGGGATTTTGGTCATCAGCATGGACTCAAATTCAGAAGGTGTTAAATATCTCTACCCCTCTGTCATGGAGGATTCTCGTACTGAGATCGTTGGCAGATATCCCTAGGTTACACAGGGAAGATTTCTTTGTGTTTAATTTCATGATTACTGTTGCCATCAAACTGATTTTGACACATTGGAAAGATCCTCAGAAGTTATCTGGGCCTTTGTGGTGGAACACAGTATGCTTATATAGTAAATATGAAAGGGCTCAAGACAAGTATGACAGAAGCAGGGGTGGGGAGGTGACTCGCTACAAATGGTGCTCCTTGGACCGCTATACACGATAAGGGGAATTGCAGATAGGTAGAGGCTTGCAAGGTGCTGGGTGGGATTTGTGGTGGTGGGGGGATGTATTGTAGGGTTTTGTTTTGGTGGTTATCTGCTGGTTACGTGACAACTGTATCTTAATAGTTGTATATGTTCGTGTGTGTGTTGTTGTAACTGTTTAAAATGTTAAAAAAATAAAAAAAAAAAAAAAAAAAAAACACTCCCAGGAAAGCTCCAAAAAAAAAAGAAATGATTTTTGGAAGGGTCTACGCTCCGTAGACTCTTTCAAAAATCACTGCATTTTATTGGAGCTTTCCTGGGAGTGTTTTTTATGTTGCCCATTGATATCACTGTTGCCCAGCTTGGTTTTGGTTTTTTTCCCCTTTTTTGGAGGTCATTTTTTAGGTTTATTTGCACCTTTGTCCCCATACAAGGTAAACGAGCCCAAAGTAAAACTGTGCAGAGCAGGGTGGCTGACTCGTGCGGCCAGGTTTCCTATCTCCAGAGACTGCACTGTCCCTGTGGCCACAGTGTGGTGCAGCAAACACAGCCAGTGCCTGTAGGACCAGAGAGTCACAGGTCATATGCTTTTTCCCAGATAGGGACATGTCTGCATGTTGGCGGAAGGGTACAGGTGGTGGAGGGGGCAGTGGCTGCAAACCACAGCAGACAGTGGCCTAGGCCTGCGCAGGCTGGCAAAGTCCACCACAACAGACAGGCTCTGTCGGTTGTACAGTCATGGACTCCCCAGGGAACACAGCATATCTGTAGCAACACGGTGGTGCAGTGCACACAGACAGTGTGTGCAGAAACAGAAGGTTGCAGGTTCAAAGCCCAGCTGGGGCTACTGACAATCCAGTCCACATATTTTTCCTACAACTAAACCGTGATAGTAAGGACAAACCTTTATTGCTGAGAACATACGCATGGTTCATACGCCTATATTTTACCACACCAGACACAGACACCATAAACAGCCGCATTACCTAGAGCAGAGTCTCCCAAATGCAGTCCTGGAGGGCCCCACACCATTCAGGATCCATGCTGCCTCTAAAAATGATGCCTGTGCTGCATATCTATGCACCACCCCCATGGTATGCTGATGTAACTCATGCATATTTATGAGGGACAGCATGAAAACCCGAACACTATTTGGAACACCAGGACTGGAGTTGGGACACTCTGCCATAAAGCAGCAGCCAACAGGACCAGACACCCCCACACCCCCCCCCCACAGGCCCCATTGGCCAATGCCTCCTGGAGAGGCAGGACATTGGGCCCTGCCTATATCCCCCAATACTAGCAGTTGCATACCTTAGCACTGCCACCCTACACCTGGGTATATGGTACACAGCTATCAAACGTTGCCCATGATAACTGGCAGATATCAATTCCTACGTTAAGCACATATTGCTCATTGATCTCCACCATAACAATCATAAGAACATAAGATATGCCATACTGGGTCAGACCAAGGTCCATCAAGCCCAGTATTCTGTTTCCAACAGTGGCCAATCTAGGTCATACGTACCTAGCAGTTTCCCCAAGGGACACAGGTTCCACAATGCTTGTATTGGTTCAAGCATTGATATCCTGGGTCCCTTCTTAATAATGGTTTATGGACCTTTCCTCCAGGAACTTGTCCAAACCTTTTTTAAACCCAGCTACACTAACAGCCTTTACTACATCCTCCGGTAACAAATTCCAGAGTTTGATTACACGTTGAGTGAAAAAATATTTTCTTTTATTAGTCTTAAATAGTTTACCCTGTAGCTTCATTGCATGTCCCCTAGTCTTTCTATATTCTGATAAGGTAAACAATCGATCTACGTTTACCCGTTCCACTCCGTTCATTAATTTATAGACTTCTATCATATCTCCCCTCAGCCGTCTCTTTTCCAGGTTAAAGAGCCCCAACCTTTTTAGCCTTTCTTCATAGGAGTAGCCTTCCATCCCCTTTACCATTTTGGTGGCTCTTCTCTGAACCTTTTCTAAAATTGCTATATCCTTTTTAAGATATGGCGACCAGAATTGCACACAATATTCAAGGTGCGGTCTCACCATGGAACGATATAGAGGCATTATAATATCTTTTGTTTTATTTTCCATTCCTTTCCTTATCATACCTAGCATTCTATTTGCTCTCTTGGCCGCCGCTGCACACTGGGCCGAGGGTTTTAACATGGTATCCACAAGGACGCCTAAATCTTTTTCTTGGGTGGTGGTTCCTAATGTGGAACCTTGCATCGTGTAACCATAGTTTGGGTTGTTCTTCCCTAGGTGCATAACCTTGCACTTCTCCACATTAAATTTCATCTGCCATTTTGATGCCCAGTCTTCCAATTTATCAAGATCCTCTTGCAATTTTCCACAATCCTCCTGGGTTTTAACAACTTTAAATAGTTTTGTGTCATCAGCAAATTTGATAACCTCACTCGTTATTCCACTTTCCAGGTCATTTATGAATATGTCAAAAAGCAGCGGACCCAGCACAGATCCCTGGGGTACACCACTATTCACCTTTCTCCATTGGGAAAATTGGCCATTTAGCCCTACCCTCTGCTTTCTATCTTTTAACCAGTTCCTGATCCACAGTAGTACACTGCCTCCTATCCCATGACTCTTTAGTTTTGCCAAAAGTCTCTCATGAGGGACCTTGTCAAAGGCTTTCTGAAAGTCCAGATACACAATATCAACCGACTCACCTTTGTCCACCTGTTTATTCACTCCTTCAAAAAAACATAACAGATTAGTAAGACAAGATCTTCCTTGTCTAAAGCCATGTTGGCTGTCTCCCATTAGGTCATGACTATCTATATGCTGAGTAATTTTATTCTTTATGATGGTTTCTACCATTTTTCCCGGTACTGATGTCAGGCTCACCGGTCTGTAGTTTCCCGGATCACCCCTCGAACCCTTTTTAAAAATTGGTGTTACATTGGCGATCCTCCAATCCTCAGGTATTAGAGATGATTTTAATGATAGTTCACAGATTACTGATAGCAGGTCTGCAATCTCAAATTTCAGTTCTTTCAACACCCTTGGATGTATACCATCCGGCCCAGGTGATTTGCTACTCTTCAGTTTATCTAATAGTTGTAGGACATCTTCCCGATGTATCGATATTTCCTTCAATTCTTCCACACCTTTAAATACCACTTCAGTCGTGGGTAACATCCCTACATCTTCCTCAGTAAAGACCGAAGCAAAGAATTCATTCAGTCTCTCCGCTATCGCCTTGTCGCCTCTTAGTGCTCCTTTAACCCCTTTATCATCTAATGGACCAACTGACTCTCTCACGGGTTTTTTGCTACGAATGTACTTGAAAAGGTCTTTATTTCGCGTTTTTGCTTCCGCAGCAAGCTTCTCAAATTCTCTCTTTGCCTGCCTTATCAATGCCTTGCATTTGACTTGCCAGTGCTGTTTCCAGGTTTCATCATTTGGCTCTTTTTTCCATTTCTTGAAAGATGCTTTTTTGGCAACAACAGCCTCTCTGACCTCAGCTTTAAACCATGCTGGCAATTTTTTGGACTTCCTTCCACTTTTCTTAAAGCGTGGAATACAGCTGGTCTGGGCTTCCAAGATAGTATTTTTCAACAACACCCAAGCTTGATGTACGTCTTTAACCTTTGCAACTGCTCCTTTTAGTTTTTTCTTAACTGTTTTCCTCATTCTATCATAGTCTCCCTTTCGAAAGTTAAAGGGTAGTACTGTGGATTTCCTTACTATCCCTCCTCCACTAATTAAATCAAAGGCGATCATGCTATGATCACTATTGCCAAGTGGCCCCAACACCCTTATCTCTTGCACTACATCTGGTGTTCCACTAAGGACTAGGTCTAATATTGCTTCCCCTATGGTCGGCTCATGAACCAGCTGCTCCAAGAAGCAGTCATTTATTTCATCTAGGAACTTTATCTCCCTAGCATGTCCTGTTGTGACACTGACCCAGTCGATGCCGGGGTAATTGAAATCACCCATTATTATTACTGCACTGTAACTTTTGCTAGCTTCCTTGATTTCTTTGAGCATTTCATCATCCATTTGTTCATTCTGGCCAGGCGGACGATAGTACACCCCCACTGCCATCGCCTTCCCCTTTTTACATGGAATTTCAATCCATAGAGATTCTACAGCAAATTTTGTTTCTTGCAAAACTTTAATCCTTTCTGACTCAATGCCCTCTCTAACATAGAGCGCAACCCCTCCACCAATTTGATCAGCTCTATCATTTCGATATAGTTTGTACCCAGGTATCACAGTGTCCCACTGGTTGTCCTCCTTCCACCATGTCTCTGATATTCCAATCATATCTAATCATATCCAATCATATCATTGTGATGTCTGAGGTGTGCGCTGCAGGTCTGGTCTCTGACAGTGTTTACCACCCTGGGGAGTGACCCCCAACAGTAGTGCGTACCATATCCATGCCTGTACTGTGCCCAGGACTGGTGTGGTGGGTATGGCTGCTGGATCCCTCTATAGTAGCACAATGCTGGCATAGGTGTGGTGGTGACTGACTGCCTATCCAGTGTGTGGTGGCTGCAAACACCTTCCACAGCCCACACTGCCACCAATGTTGCCAGTATTGGGTTGCCAATGTGCATAATGAGGAGCAAGGTACCATGGGTATAGGCCGGACAGGGTGGCCTGGCCAGGGTGCATCTGCACAGGGCATAGGGCACTGACTGGGACATTTTAGTGCCCGGCCACCACCTACACAGACAGGGTGACCTCAGTATGTCCTGCTGAGAGATCACTCTCACCCTGACTGTGCAGTGACCACAGCATGGCTAGGCACCCCCATAGTGCTATATAGCATTTCTCTCATGTGATAGATATGGGTTTCCTTTTGGGGCACAGTCACTGATTTATCTGCTTGCTGTGTATGCTGACATCCCAGTTCTGGGTGCACACATCTCCACTGGGAGCATGCACTGTGGACTAACTAGCACACTGTTTATAGCTGGTATGTGTTGTGCTGGAGCAGGGTGCAGTGGCTGATGACTTGCTGCAGGAGAATATCAGATAGTGGTGGGGTGCAGCTCACCATATCCAGGCCTAATATCTGTCTGCTATTGTGTTATGGAGGTGTATAGAGCTGCATTGACTGACCTGTGGGGTGTCTGCTCCTCAGCAGGACTGGGGTTGATGGACCCCTTTACTGCCACCTTTGCAGGGAGGTAGAATGTGGATCTATTGATAGGAGACCCTGTTTGCCACCCTCAGCCGTGGAGGTGGTGGAGGAGGAGGGGGGGGGGTGGTGGTACATGGCCCACCTGGGGGTCCATAGGGGCTACACCTGACTGAGTCAGACAGAGATATCCAAGGTGTTTGTGCAGGAACTACCTATCTCACACATTAATACTGCTTTGGACCTCCGGCATGGCCTCTTTCAGTCATGGAAGGTGTTGTGGACCTGGTCCTGGGCGCCTCATTGACCCTCAGGGTGAGCACAGTACCCGCACGATGTGACGGTGTGTAGCTACTCTGTGCCAGTAAAACACATGGTCAGTACCCCTTACCAGGCCGAGGTGGTGTGTGGGTGCACATGGTCACTTCCCTCTACCAGGCCGAGGTGCTGTGGGGGTGCATTGCCCATGTTGTGTTAATCTGTGGATAGCTGATTTGCATGTGCAGTGCATCATGGGTATGGGTGGGCTAACCCTATCCTGGTGACCACAGCAGACTGTCTGTGTTGTGACGTGCATGCTCTCTGCAGCCAGCCAGGGGCTTGCTAGCAGATATAGAGCTGTAGCCCAATGGTTATTTCACTGCCTCTGAAGCCAGAGGTCATGGGTTCAAACCCACAGTGGGTTTATTTGATAAGGTTGTCCAATGCATTTTCTTTAATGTACATATTTTGATGCCAGCAAAAACACCCTCAGCGTACTGTACCCATAAGGTGCCTCTGAGGGTGCTTTATAGGGTGCCCTATAGGGCACCTTATGGTTCCCATCCATATAAGGTGCACTATACAATATCCTGTGATGCAACCTATAGGGTGCCCTATAGGGGACATTTTAGGGTGCTGTGGCGGACAGTGCAATTTCTAATGTGCCCTATGGAGTGCCTTATAGGGTGCCTTATACGGCACCTTCAATTACGGCACATGAGGGCGTGTTTGCTGGCAGCAATTAATAACATAAAATTAAAGTGCTGCAGGACAAAATATGTACTATGCAAAGCTGATGCCACAGCCAGCCTTACATATTAGGCACACTGGGGAGCAAACTCATGACCCCTGTATCAGCAGTCAGTGCCTTAACCATTGTGCTCCACTGCTGCTCCTCCTTGCCTGTCAGCGCACCTACTTATGTTTTTCATTCCTTAAACTGCACAGTGCTGCCATAAAAAACAGTACACTGACCTTGCGGTACCTCATACGGCACCCTCTAAAACGCACTATAAGCAACATTCTAGGGTGCCTTGGCTGACAGTGCACTTTAAAATGTGCCTTATAGGGCACCTTATGTTAACACGCTTTGGGAGTGCGTTTGCTAGTAGTGATAATTAAAATATGTATAACATGCCTCCTAAAGCAATCTTCCCCTTAATATGTTATACCTCAGCCAGCCTTGTTCATTGGGTTCTTTATCCCCTGATCCCTGCATCATTGGTCAGTGTCTTAACCATTGTGCTGTGGCTCTGTTCCTGTGATTGTATTTCAGCATGCTGCCTTATGCCGCCCAGTATTAAAAAGCCTCCTAAAATATTAGTGCAATGCTTTATGCCCATCAGCGTGCCGCCTTATACCGCCCATCATTTAAATGCCTCAGCCTGCTATCTCTATTGGACACTGTGGGGGATTGAACCTCTGATCCCTATACCACTGGTCAGTGTCTTAACTATTGTGCTGTGGCTCTGCTCTTTTTTCTGCACATCAGCGTGCCACTTATACCGCGCAGTATTATAATGCCTCCATAAACATCAGTATTTCTGCACCTCAAAAATTAACACCTCAGCCAGCTGTCTTCATTGGGCACTGTTGGGGATTGAATCCCTGATCCCTGCAGTGTTGGTCAGTGTCTTAACCATTGTGCTGTGGCTCTGCTCTTTTTCTTGCACTTCAGCGCGCCACTTATGCCTCCCACGCAGCTATCTCATGCGCTAAGGTGCGGGGCGCACATGGGCGCCGCGTACCTTAGCGCATATGTAAATTCCGGCTTTTCTTTTTCAGGACAGAACGCCCACTCCTTATATGGCACCCGCACACTACCGGGGCCCGCACTCTACCGGGGTTTTAGTAAACATGCCCCTTAGTTTACTTGGGAAAAACAATTTGACCTTTTAAGATAAGAATGGGAGAACACAAAAACCGATTGAAATGTAAGATAGAAGAGGGACCATTAGTGCAACATTGCCTGGATAAAGGGCACAATTTTGAGGATCTCTGGTGCTTTTGTTTGGACAGGATACGATCAGGATTGGCAGGTAAATCAGAAGAACAATCAATGCTTATAAGGGAGCAGAGATGGATTTTTGATTTAAACTCGGTGACACCAAGAGGTTTAAATATGTTTATAGATTGGAAATCTTGCATATGAAGAAACTAAATGATTACGTTTATGGTTAGTATTGATAGGGTAAATTTTCGGCAGTAGCTTGCCTAACTCAAAACATCAGTTTAATACCTCATTGAAATTAGAAGAATAGTCTGATATATACGAGTATATCCCGTAGAAATAAGGCAAATTTGGAAGTAAGGTTTACACAAATAAGGGGGAGAATCAGTACAAGCTAGATAATTGAATAACAGCTGTAGTGGATCGGGCTTATGATGTGAGGGATTTTAAAACTGGGATTGAGTAAGTACTCCGCATGCGCGACGTTTTTTCAAAATGAGTGGTTTGCGAGAGCCTAGTAGGACGTGTGCAGTATCGATTGTAACATTGGTAGGTGATCTGGATATAGTTTTATTAGAGATGTATATGAGTGACGACTTTTAAAGGTATTCTAGAGGTTATGTATTTTCCTGTCTTTGTAGAGTTTTATGCTTTGAAAAGCCCCTGAGGAAACTTGAAAAGTGAAACGTGGATGAGATACCGAAAGACGGCGTTGGGAAATAAGTTAAACAACTTGGGAAATAAGTTAAGCAACTTTTCTATAATAAGATCGAAGTATTGTGAGAAAGAACTTTTCAAGCATGATATAATATTAAGAATAACACAGTTCCTGGGGAAGGTCATTGATGCGAACAGGCACTACTGTTTGACCTTTTCAAAGTCAAGATCAGTGCCATAAAGTCTGAGACCTTCTTTGCTGTTTAAAGGAATCTGTGATCTGAGACGTGTGTGAGTGCATTTATAAGTAATACATGTAGTACATCTTTACTCTCCGGTTACATTTTGAGTGAATACGCATCATATTATTGCTGAGCAACACGTCTGCCATTTTTGTGCCTCTGGCCTTTACTGTGCACTCATTCTGCTGTCTGAACTCCTATGCCCCTCATATTTCTCCATACACCCCTTCCCATAAACACTACTCTTCAGTGAGATTGCTTTTAACTCTGCCCTTTACTTCTACTGCCATATCTGGACATTGCTGCCCTCACCTTGCTGCTCCATATTCCTGGAACAAAAAACTTGAGTCAGTAAGTCATGCTTTGTCCCTGGCCCCTCTCAAATCCATAATTGAACTCTTCAATACTGGGATAATGAACATTATGTAATTTGTGACTTAGAGATCTCAGACATTTAAAGACGCCAACTTTCAGACTTTTGATATGTTTAACAACTGTGCATCATTTTTGCATCAATGATCTCAATACGTATGTCACTAATTTGATTTTCTTTCTTAGCCCTGTATTTTTTTTCTTATACTAATATTTTTAGACGTAAAACAGTGCTTTATGAAACTGTGCTTAGCTTTCAAATGGTTTCCCCAACGCCATGTCTTAGCGCCTTCTCTGCATTTCACTGCATCAAGTTTCTTCAGGGGGTTCTTCCCACTTAAAACACTCCGTTATGTAGAAGCTGCAAACGGAGAACGAACATGATTGAAAAGATTATTTTTCTATTTTTTCTATTTCTTTAAAAAATTAATCACCATTATTCCTTTTGCTATATATATTCTCAATAATTAACATTACACATAAAAACCTTTTCTGCCGCAAATGAATTTGTTTGATTACCTCTGTTGTAAAATCTCTATCATCATTTTAGGAACCAGTCAAAGATTCTGAAACAAAATTTGCGAAATAGAGGATATCTGGAAAATGTGATACAAAGAGCATATAAGAGGGCACTTTTTAATAACAGGGCCTTACTTCTGCAGCCTAGAAGAAAAGAAATAAGGGATGATATTAACATAAATCTAATTACAAAGTATTCCCCATTTAGTTTTCAAATAAAACATATTATAAAAAAGCACATGAATGTTTTAAATATACTCCCTGGCCTGGAAGATGAAAAGGAGTGTCAGATGCTCTAGCATCACTGGATCCTTGACTAATACCTCCAGGCTCCATTGTTTGTTTATTTATTTATTTATTTAACTGGTTTTATATACCATTTTTCTGCAAGGCAAAATGGTTTACATTGAACAAGAAAGGAACGGTTACATGGAACAGAACTATGTACAGAAAACTTTGGTATAGATAATACATTGTAACAGTGAACAAAAGAGCAAAAGTACAAAAGTAACTTTTTACAGGTGTCCTGGTGCCTATATGGTGAGGCGTTGAGTTTGTCTACTTGGGGCTGGGTAAGGGGAGTGGGGGGGGGGGGTGTGGAGGGTAATGGAGAGGAGTACAGGGGAGTTAGGGGGGTGAGTGGTAGACGTGTTGAGAAGGATCAGGGTAAAATCTTATGGGTGATTTGTGGCAGTGGATGTGTTGAAATGTTCCCCAAAAAGAAAAGTGTTTCTTGAAGAGGGTGTGGGGTTGGAGGGCCCATATGGTGGGGGTAGCTTGTTCCATTTGTTAGGGGCGTAGAATTGGAAGGCTCTTGTGCAGGTGCGTTGAGTTTTTTTGGAGCTTTGCGCAGGAAGAAGGAGGAGGTTTGCTGTGTTTTGGCACCTGAGTCTGTTATTGTTGGGGCGCTCGATTAGTAGTTATAGCTGTTCCGCCGTAATGTTGGAGATGTCTCTGTGGGTGAGGACGATGGTCTTAAACTTGATGCAGGATGCAACTGGCAGCCAGTTTAGGGATTTCAATATGGGTGTGATGTGGGAGTGCCTGGTTGCTCCAGCAATGAGATGTGCAGCTGTGTTTTGAGCCAACTGTAGGGGGGCAATGGTGGTCTTAGGTAGTCTTGTAGGATGGAGTTGCAATAGCTGATGAGTGGGATGATGGAGGCTTGACAGACTGTGTGGAAGCTATCGTAGGGTAGAAGAGGACAGAGGTTACACAGGGTTCTGATTTTGTAGTAGATGTTTTTGGTAATGTTTTGGATATGAGGCTGGAAGTTTAAGAGGTGATCCAGGGTTACACCAAAGTACTTTATCTGAGATTTAACTTGGATTTCAGTGTCGCCCAGTTTGATGCTCTGTTGGGGGTTGAAGCTGGGATCTCTAGAGATGTGAAGGAGCTCTGTTTTGCTGAAGTTGATTGTGAGATTGTGCAGCTGTAGCCATGCGGTGACCTCTCTGAAGTAGGCAGCAATGTTGGAGTAGTCAGGGGATGTGGTGTTGAAGGGGGTGAAGATCATTATGTCATCTGCATAGAGTTGGTATCCGGCATTGAGGCTTTTGAGGATGTGACAGAGGGGCCTGACGTAGATGTTAAAGATGAGGGAGGTTTACTTACTTAGTCCAAGGAAGGCTATTTCATTTCTGCCTCACCGAAGTTGTCCAAATATATCTGGATTAATTCTGGGTCTTCAAAAGACTATGTTTGATTGTGGATGGTAATCCTGAGTCGGGCTGGGGGAAACAGGCCATATCTCGCTTGCAATCGTTTCAGGTGTGGTCTAAAGCCAGTAACTGTCCTTGACGCTCCACTGTTGCTTTATGGAAATCCGTGTAGAAAAAAATGTTATGTCCTTCATATTATATCGGGGTTTTGTTTTTGACCATCTGGAAAATTTGTTGTACATGTTGATATCTTAGCAAGTGCAAGATCAGAGGTCTTGGGGTTTTCTTTTGCGTTGCTGTTTGTGTTGGGATATGATGCACTCTTTCGATCTTCAGAGGCCTGTCCAGATTAAATTGGAGCAATTTTGGCAGCAAATCCTCGAGGAATCATATTGTGTCTGACCCTTCAACTCCCTCAGGCAGTCCTACAATCCTTTTGTTGTTCCTTCGGGAGCAGTTATTGAGGTCCTCCATTAGACGTTCTAGTTGTTGTGCACATTTCCCGGTTCTCGCTGACTGCAGTGGCTGTTCAGAGTGGGCCGTTAATCAGGCCTTGACATTGTCCACCTGAACGGTAAGAGTTTCTAGTTCATAATTTAACTCTGTGACTTTCGCATGTACCGCTGCTACCGCTTCTCCATTTGCAACGACCATATCTCTGACTGACATTATTTCTTTCAGCGATTTTTGCATATCTCCCTTGCCTTCCCATGTCGGTGCCATTTTATGTGGAGATGGGTGATCTGATTTAAGTCTCTTTGAGCCTGGAGCTTGCTCTGCTGAATATTCTAATCGGGCAAGTTTAATCGCTGTCATGTTATTTACCAGGAATTACCATTTGTTGTGTCTCCAGAAGGCTGTCTGGTGGGTCGGAGGTTCAGATTCTTCCAAGATTATGAGAAGTCGATTTCTCACAGAGCCATCTTGGCTCACCACTGGCTCCGCCTCCCCACTATTGCTCTTCTTAATATTTCTACAAGGGTGCTTAGAAATGTTTCTTTACCTACAGCTTTCTCTCACTTCTGCTCCCTGTACCTTAAGACTGTAACTTGTATTTTTCCATATTGCCGTTACACCACTTCAAAACTACTTGTCACAACCATTCTTCTATATGGGACACAATGCAGTGCACAGCTGAATAATTTCGAAACCCTAGCCTTATACCTCATTTCAGCAGGAATAACGTGGACATTTCTGGGTTATACCTCATACGTACATGGGCCTTTTGTGAATACACTTTCTACGTCTCTGCGACTGACCATGCCCCTATTCCACCGTCTCCTGCCCACAGCGGTATTTCAGAATACAGTCAGGGATGTTTTCAGCACATACATGTCCCTGCCGCATGTAGACATCCCTTATTCATGTTCTAGAATGACCCCCTTAGTGCATGACTGTTGCACTTACCGCATGTTAATTTTCATTCAAAATGCAAGGTAAGTGCAAAAATGTACAACATTAGTAAAGGGCCCCTAAGTTTTCTTTGGTTACCCATTCTATTCTCTCAGTACTTCCTCTAGATTTTTACATCCTATTGCCATCTTTCTTTTGCTTATATTTTTCTTTATCTTACTTAAACTCTTCCATTCTTGTCTCTCTCTCCCCTCCTGTTCTCTCACATGCATTCCATGTTCCTTACCTCTCTACATGCAGTCTTCCTCCCAACCTCACTATGATTTCATCATCTATCACCTCTTTCCTTCTTCTCTTCCTCCACTTCTCCCTCCTTTCTAATATCTCCTTTAGACCATCCTCTTCTTCCTTTCTTCTTTCTGCTCATCTGCCCCTTCCCACTCATTTCTTTCCCTACTCTTTTCTCAGCTCTTCCTTTCTTCTCATTTCTCTACTTTCCCTCTTCCTCTCCTCCTCTCTCCTTTCCCTATCTTTCTTCCCTCCACCTTATCTCCCTCATTTATCTCCCTTCCCTATCTCTTTCCTTCTCCCTCTTCACATCCTCCCCTTTTATCTCTTTTCTTCCTCCTTCTCTCATCTTTCACCTTCCCTTCCCTAGCATTCTCTCTTTTTTCCTTCCCTCTGTTCTCTCTTTCATCCTCTCTCCCTCCCTTTCCTTAATCCTTCTGGCATACTATCTCTTCCCTCCAACTTTCCCAGCACTCACTTTCGCTAGTTCTCTCTCTCACCTTCCCATCTCTCCTGGCGCTCTCTCTCTCTCACTCCACTTCTCTCTCTAGGCACTGCCTCCCTCCCTTACCCTTCTCATTTCTCCTGACACACTCTTTTTTTCTCCCTCTCTATTCGCCCCCCCCCCCCCTTCCCACCTCTAGAGCATTTTCACTCTCTCTTTCTCTGTCATTTCTACATCTTCTAGATGCTGTCTCTCTGCTCCCCCTCTACCATGCATACTTTCTCTGTTTTCCTCCTCCTCCCAGCACATTTTATCCCCCCCCCATATTTATTTATTTATTTACATTCTCTTATATACCGCGCTATTCTGCATCAGTGCGGTTTACATTGAACAAACTGAAATTACGTTGAACAGGGTATTATAACTTGGAGATAACTATTTTACAGGGAACATGGGCTATGGAGGGTTAAGTGGCTTGCCCAAGACCACAAGGAGCACCTGTGGGACTAGAAACCCCAGCCCTTCCGGCCCAAGGTTGCTGTCCTCTAGTGGGATTTGAACCACCGACCTTAAGTACCTTGCCCCAACCACTAGGCTACTCCTCCACTCCATAAATAATGCATACTCTTCTCCCTTTTTCCTGAGGGATTCTTTTTTAAATTTTAATCACTATTACATTTCCATAAAGACATACAACCAACACTTTGCTTGACAAACATTCTTATAAAACTCCGGTACATCCTTATTCAATTTGCACCCTTCATTCCCACTCCTTGCTAGTACAATCCACCATAAGGAAGGAGTAAATGTGTTTTCTCACCCTGCTTAATTCCATATCATTTATACTTTTTCTATTAAACCCTCCAACCGGCTGCAACCATACCCAATCCTCTCCCACAATTCTTCCACTTTTTGCTTCCTTCCCTTCCACAAGGCCAACAGCTTACTTAGATTATACATATAAATATTGAGCCTTATTTTCAAAAGGGACAATAATGCTATTGCAGCCAGCCATGGCATTTAAATATTGGTGGGCTATTTAGTAGTGGTGTCCAGATAGGATCTGTCTCTGAATAAGTGGGCTGAGTGATGCTATGCAGGTAAAACAATGCATAAAAACGCAGTTAATATAATAAAAATGCTCATAAACCAGACAGTAGAAAACAGGATCAATAACATACAATAAGGAAACCATAGTTGATAAAAACAATCCATATCGTCTAAATGCACATTAGAGACTGTGGCTATATGGAAGGAGTAACATTATAAGGGATGAAGAGGACAAAAGAAACAGAATATATAAAAATTAAACATGCCAATAGGCAAAGAAAATTGTACCTGTATCTTGGAACCACCAAGAAAGGCTTAAAGTGGGAAAGGCCCCTGATTGAGAAATGTCCCCAATTGTTCAAGTCTTAATCTCTCCCATTTTCTAAAGACTACCAAGGTTTCCCCCACTGGAAAGGCAGAATTACATCTTAAAGATAGCAAGCAAAACCTCTCTAAAGGCATTCAATGCTCTTCAGCCATCCCCAAAATCCAATGCCAAAGCCCATCTTTCTTGGGGGAATTATGAGGACAGACAAAGCCTCTTCAGGAAAGGGAACCCTGCTGGGAAATGTGGTAACTTAAAGTTTGGGATAAAAGAGATTGTAGACTTATTTTGCAAATTCTACATTTTAATGCCATTAAAAAGCATACATTTGTTATTAGCTTGGCTTAAAGGTCTAAAATGCATTTGTCCTAGATTTAGGCCCATGAAGGCACATTTTAGAAAGGCTGTTTATGTGGCAGAAAAGATGTGGAAGTGAATGAATCTGCAAATCTATGTCAATTTTTTAAAAAAGGGGTGTGCATGTAGGAGACCAATGTTAAATAGACATATCTCTGCCCCTCAAAATAGACATGTTTTGTAATTCATAGAAGAAAGTATGGGAACACACACGGATGGACATCTAAATGCAGTGGAAGGTGCCATTTCATAAATATACACAAGGGCAAAATCAACAAAGGAAACACGGCAATTTGCATTTCACAAAGAACACATGAAAATGTTTGCACTTACAAATGCAGCTGTACCATTTTCCAATTCTAGATGTTCCTTTTACGGTATGCCAGATGTAGGGTATGCAGTTCCAAAGGTTTTGGCAGTCTTTCAGTTCAGAGTTCATTGAATGGGACCAGTATAAACTGCAAGGTCTTCTCCCTTCTTAAAATAACTGAGTCTAGTGATGAATTTATGTTCTGTCTCTTAGAGCTGGTGGCATCAGTAGGTGCAAGTCTCTGTTACTGCTCTACAGGTGCCCCTGCATTCCACAGCTCATGTCTATCCAGCAAGTCCCATAGGCAGAAGAGTTGCACAAGGTCACTGATCATGACTGAGAAGGGAAAGGTCTGCCTTTGGGATTTGCTTTTCCTGCAGGCAGTCTCTTCTTTTCTTGGCTCCAATCATGGCTTTGCACAACTCTTTTGCTCATGGGAGAAGAAAGTCCTGTAGCAGAAGGGTTGCACAAGGCCACTGATCGTGGCTGAGAAGATAAGAGTCTGCCCACAGGAGAAGCAAGTCTCATGGGCAGAAGAGTTGCACAAGGTCATTGATCATGGTGGCCAAGGAAGAGCCTTCCCACGGGAAGAAGGCTGACAGACAAATTGTGCCTGCTTGAGGACCTGAGGTAGCACTGCAAGGGCAGTAGAGTTGGGGTCCCAGAGAGAGATGCAAAGAAGATAAGATCATTTTAAAGGGGCAGTGCTTTAAGGAATAGAAGATATGGGGAGTGGCACGAATGAAGGGCAGGAAGTGAGAGTGCAAAGGGGGAGTAAGAAGGGACAGAGTCTGGGAAGTGGAACAGAGAATTGGGGGCAGCAAGAAAGGTGGGCCATAAAATCATAAGATCATAAGATATGCCATACTGGATCAGATCGAGGTCCATCAAGCCCAGTATCCTGTTTCCAATAGTGGTCAATCTAGGTCATAAGTACCTAGCAGTTTCCCCACAGGTTCCACAATGCTTCTATTGGGTCAAGCAGTGATATCCTGGGTCCCTTTTAATAATGGTTTATGGAACTTTCCTCCAGGAACTTGTCCAAACCTTTTTTAAACCCAGCTACACTAACAGCCTTTACTACATCCTCCGGTAACAAATTCCAGAGTTTGATTACACATTGAGTGAAAAAATATTTTCTCTTATTTGTCTTAGATAGTTTACCCTGTAGCTTCATTGCATGTCCCCCAGTCTTTCTATATTCTGATGATGTAAACAATCGATCTAGGTTTACCCGTTCCATGCCATTCATTAATTTATAGACTTCTATGATATCTCCCTCAGCTGTCTCTTTTCCAGGTTGAAGAGCCCTAACCTTTTTATCCTCTCTTCATAAGGGTATCCTTCCATTCCCTTTACCATTTTGGTGGCTCTTCTCTGTACCTTTTCTAATAACGCTATATGCTTTTAAAATAAGGCGACCAGAATTGCACATAATATTCAAGGTGTGATCACATCATGTAAGGATACAGAAGCCTTATAATATCCTTTGTTTTATTTTCCATTCCTTTTCTTATCATACCTAGCATTTTATTTGCTCTCTTGGCTGCTGCTGAACACTGGGTGGAGGGTTTTAACATGTTATTCACGATGATGCCTAAATCTTTTTCCAGAGTGGTGGTTCCTAATGTGGGACCTTGCATCGTATAACCACAGTTTGGTTTGTTCTTTCCTAGGTGCATAACTTTACACTTGTCCACATTAAATCTCATCTGCCATTTGGATGCCCAGTCTTCCCATTTATCAAGATCCTCTTGCAATTTTCCACAATCCTCATGGGTTTTAACAACTTTAAATAGTTTTGTGTCATCTGCAAATTTGATAACCTCATTCATTATTCCCTTTTCCAGGTCATTTATGAATATGTCAAAAAGCAGCAGACACAGCGCAGATCCCTGGGGTACTCCACTATTCACCTTTCTCCATTGGGAAAATTGGCCATTTAGACCTACCCTCTGTTTTCTGTCTTTTAGCCATTTCCTGATCCACAATAGTACACTGCCTCCTATCCCATGACTCTTTAGTTTTGCCAAAAGTCTCTGAAGGTGAAGGGAAGATACCTGATAATGGGAGACAAAGAGATACTGGGCTCAGAAGGAGCATAGGGAGATGGGGAGGAAGTGGAGATGGTGAGAAGATGTTGGATGGAGAGTGGTATCACAGGAAAACAGAGGGCAGATGCTACATAAGGGGGATCACAGAGTCACAGGAAAATAGGACCTGAAAGGCACTGGGAGGTGGAGGGGGATGCTAGAGATGGAGGGACACAGGGAGAGAGAGAGGAGATGCAGGTGTAGAATAAGGAAGCAGAGGGGACATGCTAGATGGGGGAGGGTCTAGCGGGATGAAGGGGAGATTCTGTACATGGGAATGGAGCACAGGGAGAATGACCATAGGGAGAATCAAAGAGTGGAGATTTTTGATATGGAAGGGTAATGCCGGACACGGAGGGTTATAGGGAAACTAGGCAAGATGCTAGGGGGAGTAGAACAGAGGGAGACAGAGGAGAAATGCTGGGTAGGGGCGTAATAAGGAGAGAGAGGGGATAAGATAGACACAGAGCTAAAAGGATGAGAAAGAGGTGGTGAGATGCTGGACATGGGAGTAATAGGGAGGAGATTGTATGAAGACGGGAGAGATGCTGGACACAGGGAGAAAGACTAGGGAAGAAGAGGTGGGGAATGGGAGAACTGGGGTGTGGCTTGAAAAGAAGTAGGGGGGACTGAGGACTGCATAGTAAGAAGGAGTAGTGAAATCTGTCTGGGCAGAGATATTGAAAAATAAATAGAAGAAAGCTGAAAAGAAAAAATCAATATCCAGAATGGAAAAGTGTGAAGAAAACAAAAGGGGAGAGAAGAAATGGCAGATGGATTAGAAACCTAAGAAAGAGAGCTACAGTATTTTATGGCCACTGATGTTTGGGTTTCCTGGTCCAGATAATTAAAGTGAATTGCCCGGGCATAGTAATGCAATGTGTGCCATTTAGTCAGTTTTCTTGGCAAGGTGTGACTGTAAGTAGATTGCCAGGCCTTTCTTCCAAGGCAGGGGAGGATAAAGTGACTTGTTCAAGGCTACAAGGAGTGCCAGTGGGAATCAAATGCTGGTCTCTTGGTTGCTGGTTTGCTGCTCTAAACACTAGGCTCTTCCTCCACTCCAAATATATACAGAATATATTTTTTTATTTTGCAGTGGTCTAATGACATGCTTTTATACTGTTGGCTTAGTTCATCACTGTGCTACAGCTTGTAACCTACTGTCTTCTTATTGAAACCTGTTTAGCACATTTTGTTTAAATCAGCAGTATGTTAATGTCATCCCTGTCTTTCTATAGTAACAGAGTACATTGTGACTATTCTTTGCATCAACATTATACCAATTTTGCTTATTGTTTCTAGATCTACATTGATACATGGTTATCATGTTGCTGATTCCTGTATTCTGTGCAAAATCTTTCTCCTACATATTTTTTCAATGAGTAAAATAGTTCTGAGCTGTTCATACAGCTGAGTATTTTTCTTTTGCTCCATATCTAAAATTTCACATGCTCTTGGACTGTTACAGCCTGTTCATACGATGCTAATTATTTACTGCCCAGTAGTTATTTTTATTCTGGCTATGCATGTGCCCTTCACTGCAATTTTCTTACAACATTGGATTTGAAGGCAAAATGCTAGCATCATGTGAAAAGAGTTCAGAAAGGAGTTTTGGTCTGTAGGCAGCATTAATAGTAATGACGGAAGGGGCGCCAATCTATAGTGTGCAGGTGGTCATCAGAAATCCTAGCACCAGCCCTAGTTGTATCCCATGAAGCAGGATTCATGGAATCAGAAATGTAGCATTGGTATTATTTATGCTTACTTTCTGGTATCAGATGAAGTGTTGTTTTTAAAGAGTTTGCCATCAAAGATGGCAGGATATTGTTTACATCGACTTTCTGATATTAGATGAAATACTATCTGTATGGATATTTGTATATGTGTATTGAAGAGGCTATTGGAATGGGAAAATGTGGTTGACTTCTTTTTAAATTTTCAATAAAGGAAGCTAATGGATTGTCTCCCATGCTGATATTTTCAGTCCTACAAAAATTATGGTATTGAGTATAGCTCATTAAAAGAAGAAAATAAATTAGGGGCATATTGAAAGCATTTTAGTTGGTAAATAGATCTTCTAACCGGCTTACACGAGGTCAGCTCAATATTCAGTGGCACTAACTAGCTAGTGCCCCTGAACATACCCACGTATTGCAGAAAAAATGCTTGGTTAAATTTAGGGGGGTCTGTGGGTAGCTTGGGGGTGATGCCGGTGGCTATCTGGTTAGCGATTATATTGAGTCGCTAACCAGAGAGTTTAAGTGGTTCAAGTTAGACCAGGTGATTGACTGTCCTAACTGTAACCAGTTAAAGTAGAATATAACTGCTAATTGGATAGCAGCACTAGTGTCTGGTGAGCCTGGATATTCAGCGGTAGAAGCTGGATAAATTCCACCACAGAATATCTGGGTTTTGTTAAAGCAGTGGCAGCAAGACAATTTAATGAACCTAGCTGCCACCTGCATGTGGACATCCTTTAAAAAGAGAAGCATACAGAACAGCCTTTATTTCACCTAACTTTATCCAGTTTAGGTTAACCGGTTAACAATTGAATAACACTCCTAACCCCCTAACCTAATTCCCTGCCCCCGCTCCACCTCTGGAATGCTCCAACATTAGCCGGCTAGCATAGTATGTCTGCCAGTTGGTTAAATCACTTTGAATATGCCCCACATAGTTCTTTAGCCTTTCCTAATTAAAGCCAAATAATTTGAAGCCTTAAAATGCATGCTGATACTGTTGCACCACTGGACCCATCCCAACATGGCTTCAGGGAAGCTCACGGCATGGACACCATCCTCACAACCCTCTTCAACAACCTAATCACAGGAATTGACAATATCAACCATGGATTCGTCCTCATCTTCTTAGACATAGCAGCCGCTTTCGATTCAGTGAATCACGAAACACTTTTATTTTGCCTCAGAGATAAAGGACTACAAGGCTCAGCACTAGCCTGGTGTGAATCCTATTTGTGTAACAGATGGCAACAAGTCAGAGCAGATTCCAAGACCTCTGAACCATTCTCACTGAAGCAAGATGTACCTCAGGGATCTTCCCTCTCTGCATTAATGTTTAACATCTACATGCAGCCCATCTGCGCTTTAATCCATTCCTTCAACGTCCAATGCCTTGCATATGCAGACGACATCCTCATGTACACACAGTTTAAAATCGATCAACCTGACTTTTCTCCAATTACAAGATGTTTTGAAGCGGTAGCAGATTGGCTCCTCTCTCAAAATCTACGTATTAACCACAGCAAAACAGATGTATTATTCATCTCGCGAAACCAGAAGTTCACGCCACCTTCCTCACTTCTAGTCAATAGCATTGAACTTAAGTCCAAATCTACAATTCGCTACCTGGGCATCACCCTCGACCAGCGTCTTGACATGTCAGCACATGTCATAAACACAACTAAAGTAATATATCATAAGATCCGATCACTACGCCATCTCTGCCCACTTCTTGACTTCCTTGACTACCGTTCAATCTTCCAAGCCTTAGTCATCCCACACCTCGACTTTGCTAACATTATCCTACTCGGACTCCCACAGTCGACTCTTAACCTGCTACAACTTGCCATGAACTCAGCTGCAAGGGTACTGACAGGGCTCTCAAGATCAGACCACATAACGCCAGTTCTAAAGAACCTACACTGGCTTCCGCTGCGGGCCAGAATCCATTTCAAGGCTCTGGTCATGACATTCAAGGCCCTTAAGAACCATCCCCCCATGCCCATCAGTGATCTTCTCCACAGCACACCAGACAACAGAACCAGGAGATCCACATCGATGAATACACTTGAAGTCCCGAAATTGTTGATAAAATGTAGGAAGGCAACAGCAAGTAGAGCCTTCTCCATTTTTGCACCTATGGCATGGAATGCCCTCCCTGCTGAAATCCGGGCCATCTCAAACCTGACGCTATTCCTAAAAGCCCTCACATACCACCTATTCTTACAACATTACCCTGACACCAATCCCGATACTCACACTGCCATCACCTTACCTCCCTACCTAGCCCGTCCCTTAGATCATCCTCCTGTAGATAACGGTTAACCAATTTTTTCCCCTTTCTGCTTCTTTGACCCATGAGCCCAGGCCTCTAGGTAAAGTTTTTTTAGATTTTCTTTGTAAGAGTATACATAATTTGTATATAATTTGTATATAGTTTTCCCTTGGATTTCCCTCCATGTTTACTTTCCCTGTTCAATGTAAAAACTCGATGTAACTTGTTACATTCTTGTATGTTCTGTTCAAATGTAAACCACACTGATTATAATAGCACGGTATATAAGAAATAAAAATAAATAAATAAAAATAAATAAATAAATACAAATAAAATGTTAAACTAGGGAGTCTACCATAAAGTTAGAAGAAGCTAAGTACTGCTATCAAGCCAACAATGTTAATCTCAATTCAGTTGGATTGGTCAATGCATTCTGTTAAGCTCTTTCTGTGGGGGAAACACATAAAGCAATATGGTTTTGATTCAAGTTAATAACTAAAGCAGTCAGCAGCTCAGAAATGTCAGGGTCACATATGAATCCACGCTGCTAGTTGGATAAAGAAATGATTCCATGAAATGCAGGAGTTCAAAAAGAGCTGCCTTGTAAATTATACTGAAGTACAAGGTCCTAGTGCATTAATACTGTTTTGGAAATTGCACAATTTGAACGCCTCAGCTAACCCTGAGTGCTACTTTTTTTCACCATATACTGCAAACATACTGTGTTTGAGAGCACAATAACCCTCTTACATCCTTTGGGGTCATTGCCTCTTCCATTCTTGCAGCATAAAAAGTGAATTTTGATCATAATTTTATTATTCTCTCAGAAAAGATAAATAATTACTATGATTAAAAAAATGCAGAAGAGGGTCTTCTAGAATCATTCAATTTTTGTGATGAGACGAGAGTCTGTTAGCAGCTCGCGTATGTAATGCTGTGATAATGTGCATTTTACTAGCCACAGTTTCCTCTAGAACCTGCTCAGACCATTTCAGCGGTTTTACCACAAAACCTGCAAGGCATGCCTGAAAAACAGCCTGTTGAGATTGAGTCCTTGGAATCAGAGAGAGAGATCAATATGCGACAGAATTATCTCCTGATTCAGAGTAGTGCTTATTTTTCAATCGATCCCTTTGCCAATATAAATATTGTTTTTGCTCTGCTTCTGTGTTGGTAATGTCTGACCCTTGTCAATAATTCAGTATCCTGTTTTGTTCCAAGCTATGGAAAATTAGAGGGTAAATAACCCACAGTTCAGAAAAACGAGCCCACCTTACTAGAAAGAACTAGTTTTATGAGATCATTCTTTCAGTAACCCATCACTTGGGATAAGTTACAGAGTTAAGGAGAAGCAGATACAGTTCAGCAGTGTTTCTTTGAATAATGTGCACATTTTTTTTAATATTCCTTTTCCTCATATTTTCCTCCAGTCTCTGTGGCTCCTCACTGAGCAGACTGCATGGTACCTAGAGAAGCAACTCTGCCAAAAGGCATGCCTTTTTTACCACTTATTGACCAGTAGGGGTCACTACAGTGACAATAGCCATTTTTCCTCCCTGAGTCTATGCACACTAACTAACCCTAAAAGATAGAGGATCCAAATCTGAATCTCTGTACTGTACTGCACAGAGCCCCAATCTGAGCCACAGCATACAGCTTATTTCCAACAGTTATGTCTCATTTCACTCTTTGTGCGTTAGGCTATAGCTAAAGCCAGCACATCTGCAGTCCTCACAATATACTTCAGCAATTAAGATACATTTTTTACCACACAGATGTTCCCAAATCTGATAGTCCCACTGTAATCTCTGCTGTTTTGACAACTATAAGAAAAAAAATCCTTCAAAGTTCTAAAAAAAATTGAAAGTATTGGGTGTACGAAAGATGGACTGAAATAATACAAAAAGCAATTATGCACATACTTTGGTGCTATTTTACTCCTTTGGATTCTTGGGCTGGTGTAAGTGCCTGCACCTGAAATGCTCGCATTTTATAAAGAGAAGGAGGAATCTACTTTTCTTTATAAAATAGGCTTAAGATGGGCACCTTAAATCATGATTTAACTAGGTGCCCCCCTTAAAAATAACCTTCATTTTGCCTAAAGACAGAGAGATGGACCTTAATCCCTCAATCCCTTTTATATTATTCCTTCCAACATTCTTTATGTTGGGAAGCATAAAAACAACTTTCAGCAGATGAACTACCTACACATTAAGCGAAACAGAACCTCCCCCTCCTCCTTCGCCTTTAAAGAGACAGCAGCTCTCAGCCATCAGTCCCCCTTTAATTGCAACTGAATTTATTTTGAAAGAAGTGATTGTCAAATGTTGAGATAGTAAAGCTTAAACCCGTTTTTGGGATATGTTGGAAAAGTTGAATAATATTCCAAATGATTAATGAATTTTAGGGTAGAAGTTAAAAATGGTGAGATTATTGTATTGCAAAAACAGAGGTACGTCCATTTCCAAGTCTGGACGTATATGGAACTGTTTTGGTTTGTTTTCTTTCACGTTTCAGCACTTTTAGAGTGAATATTTTAAACCACAACTAAAAGCAGGTGCTAGAAACATCCCATTAGTAACCTTTGACTTACCTTTCAGAAATTTTTATAAATCCCCGTGGACGATTTCAACACTTTTTTTATCCTTCCAAGTTTGCATATGGCAAACATTTTTCTTCTCTGCCCTCATGGAACTGTTCCAAAGAGCGACACAAAGGAGGAGAGAGTCGATGTTAATGAACAAAGATTGTGGGAAAATGTGTACTGGGCTGCCCTGCTTGACCTGAATGATAATGCTACATTTAGCACATTCTTTTCACTATGCAGCAACTCTTCACACGGCAGCAAACAACACATTAGAAAGACTGTGTCATACAAAAAACCCCAAAATGGTCCTTGAAGAAATATAAAAGAAGTCACATATTATGTACTGCATGCACTTAGAAGACCACAAACTGCTTCTAAAAGTATATTTTTTGGATAACATATTCTGTGAAATTCAACTTTGCAGCCATGATAAGTTTTTGGACCTGAACACACATTACTCAGAATGATTCTACCACTATCCCTTTCTCTTAAGACCCAGTAGCAGTAGTTCTGTGCAATGCAGGGTTGCAGTTTGTCAGAAATCTTTAAGAATGAGCCGTCAGGCTGCCATTTACACCAGGGAATCTGTGAGATCAATTTGCTGGTTCAATAAATGGTGCTGAAGCTTGAAGGTAAGCACCGCAGGGCTGTTTGCGGCTATTGCCACCACTGTTAGTCCCAGAGAGGGGCGGCGGTGGTGGTGATGGGCGCTGCAAGGGGGACACAAGGGATAAGTTTTGTCTGGGTGCCTCCTCTCCTTGTGCCGCCTCTGCTTCTAGGCGCTTAACAGATTACAACGTCTTTTCTTCCCCCTCACTGGGATCCTTTTCCTCTAATAATTTCTGTGTACTTTGCAGGCAGTTTTTCCACTGTACTACTTCCTGTAGGCAACATCCTCTCCTGTACAGCAAACTCCTCTGTTAGGTTTGGGTATCAAGCCAGGTCTCCAGTTTCTCTCTAAACTCTGGCAAAGGAGTGGGTCAAAACCTCTGATTGGTTCTCCAGTCTTCATAAACAGACAGCTTGAGAACCAAGGTCTGATTCCACACAGGACACAAACGGGATCACCAAGAACCGCACTATGCATCCTGTGCACTGGGGTTCTAGAGAGGGCCAGCCATCCTAATAGGGGGGTGTTATAGAAAGCTAACATGCATCTACTACTGGGTAGTGCTACAAAGCATACGCAGCGCTGTACAGAGACATGCAAGAGACCAGTCCCTGCTCATAGGAGCTTACAGTCAGTCAAGATAAACCACACAACCACTGGGGAATCAGGTGTATCTAGGGGAATGAGGGGAACAGGAGACTATAAGGGGATCAGGATCCAAAAGCAGTATCAAAGAGGTGAGATTTCAGCCTTGATTTGAACAGGGCCAGAGATGGAGCCTGATGTACTGACTCGGGTAGTTCCTTCCAGGCAGAAAGGTGGAAAGATGAGTCTGGAGTTGGCTTTGGAAGAGAGGGGCACAGATAGAAGCTAAAGCTAGAAAAATAATGGTCCTTCACACAAAGCACGTGGGATTGGTAAAGGTCCCAAAGGGATCCCTTACATAAGTAAAAAAAACAATAGAAGAAAGTAGAAGAATTAATCATTTGACGCTAGAACTGTCAACGTAAGACTTGCTTAACTTCATGATAACGGGAGTCATTAATTAACATTGTGTGCTAAAGCTATCAAGTGCATAGTATTTACCATTTTGCTATAATCCCATTTTATGCAAGGAGTCCTGCAGTACATAACACATAAGAATGGCGTTAGGTTATGCTATTAGTAAATGACCCTGAAAGTGAATTTGGTTGCCTTATATTGTCCCTTTCACATTAGGTTGTTCCACGTGGTGGTATGTCTTTTACTGGTTAAGGTGCAAAGGAAGTAGTACAGCAATTCAAGCTGAGACTAATGATTAGAACTGTATCATTTGCAGTGTTTCACTGTGCTATGCTTGATTTAGACACATACGTATGAATATAATGGAAAAAATTATTCTTTGTGATAAAATCAAAGCAAATCACATACAGAAGGAACCCAATGGCGTGAAAAACATTCACACATATATGCATTACCTGAAAACAGTTTTCCAACTACACAAAACAAGGTACAATATATTATTCAGTAACATCAAAAGAGCCACCATTTCCCACTATTGACAGGAGCTGGGCATCAAGCCACATTCTGGCAAACGATCTAGCGTGCTCTTCAATGGAACATCTGTTATGCTGGACGGCATTCCTGAGAATAGTTTTTCTGATCAACGATATACCATGACAGTGACACAAAAAGTATTTTTGTCCTGTGTCATTCATTCACTTGTTCTCTGCTGGAGTCAATGGCTATCTCTCTCTGAGGACAGCTGTGACATTTATCAACATATAAAGAGGCATATCTTTATAGAAAAGAGATGAAAATGTCTAGTGTGCTTACCAACCTCCCTGCCTCCTTCTCAGTGAAAAAAAACATTACAATACAGCTGTGTATTACTGCTGTTCAGAGAAATATTGATTGTGTGAAGCACAAGAGAGAAAAGTCCAAGGATATGGTCTGCTGAGAAAGTACTTGGTTGCACATGTTTAATCTAATCTAAAATATGCTTTTATACAACCACATTCCCAATATAATCGGATCAGTGTGGTTTAACACAAAATATAACATAAAAAATTGTGAATTAGGAACAGCAAAAAAAAAAATAATAATACAAATCAAGAAGGGTATAACTATGTTTTCAAGTTTTTTCTAAAATATATTAACGTTGGAATCTTTTTTAACTTTGCTGGTAACTTACACCTCAAATCAGCTGTTTTGTATGATAAAGTGTAAGTAAATCTCTTCTTATTGTAAATCCCCTTATTAGATGGAGAAAAAAAAAGAATTTGTGCCTCCTGCAGTTGCTTAGACTTAATCATTAACAGAGGAAGAATAAGATCTGAAAAACGAACTGGAACTAAATCATGAAAAAATGTATACTACAACGTGTAAAATTTGAAAAGAACCCATTCAGATATTTTAAGCCAATGTAATTTGTTAAGTAATGGAGTAATTGCCTGATATTTTGAACTGCCAAACATCAATCTAGCTGCCATATTTTGACATAATTGTAGCCTTTTTATCTGATGTTTACCAATATTAAATTACTATAGTCTAAAAAGGCCAACACAGTACTTTGTATCAAAATACAAAAATATTTTGGAGCAAAAAAAAGGATGAAGCCGTCTAAGTTGTCTCATCTTAAAAAACGATTTTGAAAAAATCAAATTGACGTGCTTCAAAAGACAAATCTTCATCTAACAGTACTACTGTAAAATAATTTGACTGCACAGAAGATAACTGCAGATTCTTTAGCAATATCATATAGACCCAAAAGTAGCAACAGATATAGCTAGAGACTGATTTCTATTTGCAACACATTCTTAGATCAGTGCACAAAGGGAATGCAAAAGAAAAGAAATCTACATGTGGTTATGAGTGTGGTGGGGGTGGCTACCTCTGAGTGTCCTAATTGTATTCTCCTTTTACAGATGGGGAGCCACGATACCGGTGCTGTTGACTGATTGGTCACTCTTTCGTTCATTGGGCTGGCCAACTTGCAGCAGTGTGACCATTTCTACAGAGAAATACAAGATGAGGAGAACATGTGTTTTATGTGACGGTTATCAGAAACAGAAGCAGGGGGAGGGGGGCTGAAAAACAGCTTTACAAAGTATGAAAGCCACATCATAGATTAAAAAAATGTTTGGTGGGGACTCTCAAAATAGTCATGCCTGTGGTAAAGCTAAAGGACGTAGAACTATTAGAAGAGGCTAAAAACCTACACACAAAACTGGAATGGTCCAAAAAAAAAGTCTTGTTGAATGGCATGGCAGTTTTTGAGAATAGAGGATAGAGGAAATTTTCGGTGCTGCTATCTGGATAACTATCTGCATAACTGACTACCTGCTCCTCTGATCCCATTCCCACATGTCTTCTAAGCTCTGTCTTTTCCGCCATCTTCCCTTCCATTGGTCATATTCTTAACCTTTTGCTTTCCACTGCCTGGCCTTCCTGTGGCCTTCAAGCTTACTGTGGTTACACCTCTCCTCAAAAAGCCGTCACTAGCTGCTACCTGGCCTTCCAGTTATCAGCCTGTCTCTCTCCTCCCCTATGTTTCAAAACTACTTGAAGTTGTGGTTCACCACCGCTGTCTTGACTTTCTTTCCTCTCAAGCCCGTTTAGACCCACAGCAATCTTGCTTTCGTTCTCAATATTCTACAGAAATGGCTCTTGTCGAAGTCTCCAGCGACTTGTTCCTCACCAAATCCAAAGGTCTCTACTCATTTCTCATCCTTCTTGACAGTTCTGCTGCCTTTGATACTGTTCATACCAGCGTCTCCTCGATACCCTGTCCTTGCTTGGATTTAGGGGCTCTTTTCTGTCCTGGTTTTCTTCTTATCTCATTGCACTTTTAGTGTATGTTCTGGTGGATCCTCCTCTACTGCCATCCCACTTTCAGTTAGTGCACCTCAGAGCTCTGTTTTGGGACTTCTCCTTTTCTCTCTCTACACTCAGTCCCTTGGTGAACTTATCCCCTCCCATGGTTTTCAGTAGCATCTTTATGCTGACGACTCTCAGATCTACCTTTCTGTGCCTGAAATCTCTCCAATAATACAGGCCGGATCTCTGCCTGCTTATACAACATTGCTGCTGGATATCTCACTGTCATCTGAAACTGAACATGGCCAAAACTGAGTTCTTTATCTTTTCCCCTAAACCCATCTCCCCCCTCCCCCTTCCTCCCTTCTCTATTTCTGTGGATAACACTACACTCCTCCCTTTTTCTTCAACTTGCAACCTTGGGGTCATCTTTGACTCTGCTCTCTCTTTCTCTGCACACATCCAGGGCCAACCTGTCCATTGTGTTGGAATATTTCATGCACATGGCTACGCATCTTGGAGCGCCCCAAGCCTGACTGACTGCAGAGGGAGCCAGGGAGGCCCGAAGCCCCGGCTGACCTCTGAACAGCCAGGGGAGTAAAGAGTGGTGTTTGCCTTCTATCCTGCGGCTGTGATAAAAAGGAAACCGCTGGTGAACTGAGTGCCAGGAGGTTAAACGGATGCCTGATTTCGCATGACTTGTTAGTGCAATTGTGTAGGGCACTGCCAGCTATAGCATTTTCAGGATTTGATGTGCCCCTTTTCGGGTGTTTTTTTGGTCTGGCCTTTTTTGGGGCCTTCCAGATCAGTGAGCTGGTGGCTGCTTTTGCTAGAGCATATTCTGGTAATGGCATGTTGTTGGACCATGTTCACATAGGGGGTTATTCTGAGCCACAAATAGTGGGGATGGATGGTCCGATGGGACATCCATCCCAGCTATTTGTGGCTTCTCCTGATGCCGAATACCTTCCCCGCTGGTTGTGCGGGGAATGGGCAGGCTGTGGGCGTTCGCCAGTCCTGGACATACAGGACCGATTCTAATGTCAGCCCTGTATGTCCAGGACCGGTGAAATGTCCGGGGAAGTTATTCCACTTCCAAGGTGGAAGAACTTCCCTGGACATTTCATTTTGGAAGGCCTGGGATGCGGATGGGGCAGGGGGGGGGGCCAGAGGTTTTTCCCCATGGCCCGACCCTGGCCTTGGGAGACCAGATCAGGGGTCGGGCTGTGGGAAATAAGCTCTTGTTCTTGGCGGCCTGCATTGTGGCTTTTAAATGGAGCTGCAGTGCCATGGCAACAGGATGCCATGGTGCCATGGCTCCATTTAAATGCCCTGACTGAGTTAGCCGGGTGGAGTCCTGGTCCTTCTAATAGAAAGTAAAAGTTTCTTTGTCATATAGGCAACATGTCAATGTGTGATTGGAAATTTATCTTAATCAGGCTTGTGGCTCTTAATATGAAGAAATTATTTCTGTATCTTTCTGCCACATTTCTTGGTCTCTGACTTCGTTTCTTGGTACTTCAGGATCTTCTCCCTGTCCACACAATTCACAGAATAATCTTTTAGAACCAACACCTCTATTATCAATGCCATTCTGGAGTTTTTCTCCTTTACCACTATGTCTGGTTTCTTCGCATCCAGCTTCTTATCCATGAGAAAGGGAATGTTGAAAGTTATTCTCGATAATTCTATTAGGGTCACAGAAATCTTATACTGTTTACAAAGTTTCCAATGGATGAGGTTTGTTACCTTGTTGTGCCTTTCTGTATAGAAATTTTCTGCCATCAGAACTTTGCAACCAGCTATGAGATCAGTGACTGTTTCCAGCTTGTTCTTATAGAATCTGCATAAGTCTATTTTACGCAGGGCCAGGGCTACCATTAGGCAAACTAGGAGGTCCTCTCGGGACCTACAGTAGCAGCAATCACCACAAACAGCCCCATGGTGCTTACTTCGGTGCTGTGGGGCTGTTTGCTTCCACCCTCTTCAACACCCGTTACCAAATTCCTGTCGGCACCGGAAGCTGGCATCAAGAATGGGAGATGGGAGGAAGCAAATAGCCCCATGGCGCTGAAGATTAAGGTAAGCACCACAGGGCCATTTGCTGTCATTGCCACTGCTTTAGATTCCAGAGAGGGGTGGCAGTGGCAGCAATGAGTGTGGGAGAGGTGATGCAAGGGATGAGGGTCACCCAGGGTGCCTCATCTCCCTGCACCAGTCCTTGTTTTACTAGTCTCCTTTATGTTCACTGTGAACCATCTGGTCTGTTACCTACTATCTTCAGGTTGGGCCCTTCCACAAGGCAGACCAGGCATCTATCTACGGTGGCTGAAGTCAGATGGCAGCACTGAATCTATCCTCTCTCCCCTTCCCTTCCTCTTCTTCTCACTGCTGCCCCGCCTCAGCTGTTATCTGGAGCCATGGCTGCAAGTACCTTTATCACAGTGATGGGCCTCCTTCTACGCTCATGCTTGTGCTGCAGGCCAGTCCTGTTCTGACCCCTCCAGCAGGAAATTTTAATTGGAGGGGCAGGATGAGATCAGCCTAGCATGCATTAGAGTGGAAGAAAACCCACCAACATGGCTTCAGATGACTACTGAGGAACCATCTTTACACTGATGACTCCTAGATCTACCTTCAAACTGAGCACCCTAGGGATGGACCCTAAAGTTACTGCTTGGGTAAGAAACTGGTTGAGTGGGAGGCGACAAAGGGTACAGGTAAATGGAGCTCACTCTGAGGGATCTGTCCTTGGTCCAATTCTTTTTAACATCTTTGTTAGTGATATAGCGGAAGGGCTGTCAGGTAAGGTTTGCCTCTTTGCGGGTGATACCAAAATCTGTAATAGCGTAGACACCCATGAAGGTATAGATAACATGAGGAGGATCTAGCTAAGCTTGAAGAATGGTCTAGAATTTGGCAGCTGAGATTTAATGTTAAAAAAATGAAGGTCATGCATTTGGGCTGCAGCAATCCAAGGGAGCAATATAGTATAGGAGGTGAAATACTAAAGAAGAGCAGGACCTAGGTGTGATTGTGTCTGATGATCTTAAAGTAGCTAAACAGGTAGAAAAGGTGATGGCAAAAGCTAGAAGGATGCATGGGTGCATAGGGAGAGGAATGGCCAGCAGAAGAAAGGAGATGGTAGTGCCTCTGTATAAGTCTTCGGTGCGAAGTATTGTGTGCAGTTCTGGAGACCGCACCTTCAAAAGGTTGGAGTCTGTACAGAAGATGGCTACTAAAATGTTTTTTATTTATTTATTTATTTAGCTGTATTTATATCCCGCTTTTCACCGGGTCAAAGCGACGTTACGTAGAGGGGTGGGGAAATTAAGTATAGGGCGGGGCCATCACCGAGGGGGCAACATTGATGATTTTGACATAGGACAGACTTTGGACATGGGACAGACTTTGTACATAGACAGGATAGATAGCTTTGATTCAGAGGTTCATGGTGGGCGAGATCAGTGGTTAGTGCGCTTTTTGGTGGGAGTCGTGATGAAGTATTCCTGGAAAAGGATGGTTTTTAGCTGTTTTCTGAAGGATAGTAGGTCGGCATTGTTTCTGAGGCAGCTTGGTAGGGAATTCCATAAGGATGGAGCATAAAGTTCAAAGGCTCGGTTGCAGGTCCATTGTGAGCATTTAGTTCTTTTGTGGGGGACTGTAAGGGAATTGCTGGAGGCTTGTCTGGTAGTTCTGCTGTGGGCTGGGCGAGACAGTAGGGTGCGAAGCTGGGTGTTCTGTGTTTGATGGATGGCTTTGTGGGTGAGTAGGATGGCTTTGTATTTAGTCCTTGCTTCCAGGGGAAGTATGTGAAGGTCTTTGAGAATTGGTTAGTGGTATTCATTATAAAGCATATGAGGACAGACTTAAGGAACTTAATACGTACACCTTAGAGGAAAGGCGGGATAGAGGTGATATGATTGAGACATTTAAATACCTCCATGGCATAAATGCACAGGAGGAGAGCCTCTTTTGATTGAAAGCAAGTTCTGGTATGAGGGGACATGGGATGAGGGTGAAAAGGGATAGATTCAGGAATGATAAGCTGAAATATTTCTTTACGGAAAGACTGGTGGATCTGTGGAATAGTCTCCCAGTGGAGGTGGTAGAGATGAGAACAGTATCTGAATTCAAAGAAGCATGGGACAAACACAGAGGATCTCTAAAGGTAAAAAGGGGAATGTTGTAGTGGTTGATATGGAAGGACAAGCTAGATAGCCATGTGGTCTTTTTCCATAGTCATGTTTCTATGCACAGGGCAACAAAAAAGGTAGCACTAGCCCTAGTTATGGGGACTATTCCTACTTGATTAATGTTAGTTTCCTAGTATTTTGCTTGATAAGCCCCTATATTGGAGAACTGGTTGACATAACATTATTAGATATTTCCTTTGATTTGTTATCTTTTCCTTATTGTGTGCATACTTTTTTGTTGTTTTGTCATAACTGTGCAAGGGAAATCTTGAAGTAAATGTGAAAATTCAATAAATATAAAAATGTTTTAAAAAGTGAAACGAGTAGGGTTGCCAACTGGCTCCAGATGCACCCGACAGGCGTGATCCAGTCCTGGGTTTACCCCACTGCATGCAGGGACATGTAGTCTTGTTTTTCTTATGGAGTGAAATGGAGAAAACAGAACTACATGTCCCTGCATGCAATGAGGTAAACCCAGGACTGGATTGAGCCTGTTGGGCGCATCTGGAGCCAGTTGGCAACCCTAGAAACAAGCCACAACTCAGGTCCAGAGCAGGCCAGAGTGGCTCAGGGGAGGAACAGCACTACAGTTGTTTCTGAATTTAAAGGGTCGGTGGTCCCAAAATATGGTGACATTGAGCCTAGGATAGCCAGAACCAGGAAGAGACTCCCTGATAGTTGTGTGTGTGGAGAGAGGGGGAGGGGGGAATAGCAGAGTGATAGTCTCTGAACTGTCATCCCAAAATTTAAAGGGCCAATGCCCTATTTTAGTAAAAATAACAGCAGCACAGTAAATGTTATACAAATATGAATCAGTGGCCAGAAGGGGGCAGGCTAGGGTCAATGGTGGCAGCCAGATTGAGTACAGATTGGCTGGAACCCAAGAAAAGTGTTCAAAAAGCAAAAACCTGCTGTGGAACTGTGATAGTGCTGTGGCAAGTCTGGGCTTAGCAGGAGGACACAATTTTTGAAAAGTTGTACATATATTTTATTTAAAACACATGGTTTTTCCATTAAAATATATGGGTAATGCCATAGGAACTGCTGAAAATAGCAAATGTTCCATCAAGGACAGTTGCAGAGTCCCAGGTCTTAGGGAAGCCGATACTCAACACCTGATTGGTGAAACCTAGAAGTTACCATAGAGACGCTGCTTCTACATGATCCGAAGCTAGGCATTCCCAGAGACATAGTTTGGGTAGAATGGAGTCAGACTGGGGTTGCAATATACATGTTTATTTTATAAAATACATGAGTACATCGATACAGTACATGCCCATATTTACTCCTTTTTAGGGGCAGGTGTAATTTGTGTGTTGGCATTTGTGAATTATTGGGGCTAGATCGGGAATCTAGGTGCCTATGTTGCCTTCATGAAATAGGTTTAAATAGGCATGTTTTTAGACTTCTCACCTAGACATCTTATTACAAAAGCAAGCCCAGAATATTATTGCTATTTCTGCATTCAGAATTCAGTCCATAAGAATGCAGCTGAATTGTGACCCTCCATGAGATCACTTCTAATCCCACCCCGTTTTGAAAAGATAAATGTTGACTGATAGCAACCTGTAAAGCCAAAATTGGCTATGTAAAGACTTTTGAATATTTTTTATAGTTCTTTCTTGTTTACTGTGAATGGGATTATATTTCAAATCCAAGTTCTTTCTAATGTACAAAATCATGAAATATTTGCTTTCCTTCAATCTAGCACAATGTTTCAGTAGCAATAAAGGCCCAGTAAACAAGATAGAGATGATGTGGGAGATGTTTAGCGGCAGCAGCCAGTACACTTACTGTAAAGCAGTTGGCCGTCTCCGCTTTAACTTCAACCCAGATATTCAATGCCGGGACCATTCAGCTGCCCTAACTTTAGCCAGTTAGGTTTAACTGAACAGTGGCTGATTATTACCACTGCCTGGTTAACCCATGGCGATAAGCTTCTGAGAGATCTGTGCTCTTTCAGTTTAATGCTGAATGAGTTACAGATAATGATGATGTCTGAACAAAGAAATAAATGAATACAAAAGGATCACCTACTGCTTGTTTGTTGATCTTTATTTCTATGTATTTAAGTGTCCCAGAACAGCAAGAATAATACTGTAAGGTGTTGGTAAATATAATTCTCTAAAACGTATTGGTTAGCAGAAAGATCTATCACAATACTGTTCTAGAACATAGAGACAATCCACCCGATATTCAAATGGACTGATATTTAAATGCCACAGCGGTCAGCCATTGAGCTTAACTATAATCCTGATATTCATCAGCAGTATCCAAATAATGACTGCTGATGACTTTCCAGACTGTGCTGCCACTATCTGGATAGCAATTTAGGCCTGCTTTGCAGGTGGTCTAAACAGGGGCAGCTCAAGGCAATCTGCTGCCTGAGGTGAAGAATGAGATGGCGCCTCCCCCCACCTTACAGGGGGGCGGGGCTTTTTCAGAAATCCAATCTGAAACTGAACCAAACCAAAAAGCCGATTAGATTATATGGAGGAAATGCAAGATGTTTGCACACAGGGCCATAACGAGCTGCAAACGCGCCCTGTATGACTTGTAGCTCGGACACACTCTCCCCCCTCTCCCCCATACCTACATCCAGCACTGCCTGTTCTTTCCCTGCTGCTTCTGCCCTCTGTTTTTTTCAAGGTGGCACCGGCAGCAGGGAAAAAGCAGGCAGCGCTTGGGGAGGAGGAGGGGGGCATGCGTCCGATCTGAAAGGTGCCGTCACTTTAAGCAGATCTGTCCCTCCCTGCTCTGACATCACATCAAAGGAGGGAGGGACCAGACCTGCTTAAAGTGCTTCAAAAAGGCTTGGGGGCGCATTTCGGCTGCCTGCTATTGTCCTGCCAGCGGTGGCAGAGCAACCTCTCCAAGGCCAATCAGGCCGAAGAGGAACACCAACGGCAAGTTTAAATTCTACAGCGCTACCAGGTGCGCCCACAGCCGGCTCACTCCAGCCCGATCGGTATCAGTGATGGGAGCAGGATGGTAAGCTCCTCCTTGCTCCCCATCTCCAAGGCCAATCAGGCCAAAGAGGAACACCAGCGGCAAGTTTAAATTCTACAGCGCTACCAGGCGCACCCACAGCCAGCTCACTCCAGCCCAATCGGCATCAGCAAGGGGAGCAGGACGGTAAGCTCCTCCCTGCTCCCCATCTCCAAGGCCAATCAGGCCGAAGAGGAACACCAGCGGCAAGTTTAGATTCTACAGCGCTATGAGGCGTACCCGCGTCTGGTGGGCCCCCGTCTGAGGGCCTCACCAGAGGGCCCTTTGGGGTGGCCCTTAGACACAGCCGACATACAGCAGAAAGAAACGCCAGAAGACCAATCAACATACACACCAACATACAGATTTCCAAAGGAAACTGCACAACTTTAACAAAGCACTCAGAGAACCCAATCCCAGCAAGCCCTCACCAACAAACCCACAAGCGACACGTCACACTTTAGATTGCCTGAAAGGATTCCTTTCTTACTGTTCCTATGCAATCTGGCTCATTCCATCATACCTGTTGGATCTTTCTCACAACAACAAGCACTAATCTCCACCATACATGGTTATGGCCGTAATAGACAAGATGATGGATTTTCTACACCAATGACTCTCCATACCTCAAGACAACAACGTCTCATATATATCATAGGCCAGAACTCAAGAAAATCAGCCACACGAAAAGCTCCAGAAGAAAAACAACTGAATTACATACTCATAAATGCAAGTACAATTAAGAACAAATGGCCAATTATTCAAGACTACATAGAAAACCACAACTTAGACATTCTCTATATTACCAAATCCTGGCTTACTGACACTGATACAGTCCTTCTAAATCAACTCAAACTCCCCAACTATGACATTTTTAACTGTCCAAGAGTTAACAGAAGAGATGGTGGCACACTCATCTTGGCTAAATCTGCATTACAGGCCCATTGCCTTTCCTCACATAACTCCAATAGCATCAACACCATCACTATTGAAAATAAGCACCTAGCTACAGTACTCATATATCGTGCTCCATCCACCTGCACAGATGACCTTACCATTGCCCTTGATCTAGCCTGCAACCACTCTCCAAATTCTAGACCTCTGTGGATTTTAGGAGACTTTAATCTCCCAGAATTCAAAGAAAAATGCTACTGCTTTTATTGATGCAATGTATGCATTAAACTATAACCAACTAATACAGGCTTCAACCCACACAAAAGGAAACATATTGGACTTTATTTTTACTCCTTCAGACACCTCAAGATCCAGCAAATTCCCCAACCACTAATTACACCAGTACCCTGGTCAGACCATAAGGCCATACTATTCCACATTCCATCTACCTCCCTAATTCAAATGCAAACTCCATGACAACACCTTTACCAACACAACGTTTTAAACCATTCAACAAAGAAAAATTCATTGAAGAAGTGATCCCAAATCTTAACCCTGCTAACCACAAATTAGTAGACCTTATACATGCATGGAATTCCACCCTAAGTCAGGTGGCACTTATAACCCAGACGGCACAATCAAAAAAACGGGCTCATACCGCCACCTGGTTCACTGCTGATCTACATAAGTCCTTATTACATCTAAGGAAACTTGAGAGAAAATGGCGCCATACCAGGCTTCTGAAGGATCAAGAAATATATATTAAGACCTTACAAGAGCACTGGACTAACATCATCCAGAGAAGAAGAGAGTACCACACCAAAATCCTTATGCGCTCCCTCAATAGGCCCTGGGACTTCTTCAGAATAGTACAGTCACTCACCAAAGACCCATCAGGTCAACAAAATGTTAAATTACCTCAACCCCAAGACTTGCCTTACACTTCCAAAATAAAAACAAACTGATCTTCCATAATACAGACGACTCCCACATGACCACTCCTAATAAGGATTGTACCAAAATACCTGCCTTAAATGCCTTCTACCCCTATTCCACCGAGCAAATAGAGAACATAATAAGAAGCCTCAACTCTACTACCTCTCCTACAGATCCATGCCCTGCTCATTAGATCAAATCAACCTGCTCTGAACTAAGCCCATATATGTCAAGGATTGTTAACCTCTCCTTCTCTAAAGATCTATTTCCAGAGCCATTGAAAATAGCCACCATTAGACCCATTCTAAAAAAATCTAAGCTTGACCCACAAGATCCAAACTCCTATTGTCCTATATCTAGCCTCCCCTTCTTGTCGAAGATATTAGAGAAGATCGTTCCAGGACCATATTGACTGCTACGCACCATTGGATCACCAACAACATGGCTTCTGGAGTCAACATGGTGTTGAAACCATGCTCACCTCACTCATGGACAACCTTATAAAGGGCACAAATAATAAACAAGGCTTCATGTTAATCTTCCTGAGTATTGCATCAGCATTCAACACAGTCTAGAGGGAGGAGTGGTCTAGTGGTTAGGACAAGGTACTTCAGGCTGGAGGGCTGGGGGTTAAAGTCCCACCTGGGAACAGCAATCTCAGGCTGGAGGGACTGGGATTTCTAGTCCTATAGGCACTCCTTGTGGGCTTGGGCAAGCCACTTAACCCTCCATTGCCCATGTTCCCTGTAAGTATTAACGTATGTGTGTCATATCCCCTCGTGTTAAATGTATCCCCCAATTGACCACTTTGACCCGGTGAAAAGCGGAATATAAATACAGCTAAATAGATAAATAAATAAGTCTCTCACAAAATCCTGCTTGACCAACTACAACTAAAGGGCATTCAGGGCCTAGCATTAGACTGGTGTCGATCATATCTAACAAACCGTCAATGAGTTAGCATTGACTCCCAATCATCATCAGAATACCAACAAACTCAAGGTGTATCACAGGGCTCTTCCTTGTCCGCCTTGCTATTTAATTTATATATCCAACCAATATGTGAGATCATACAGACCTTTGGTATTCTATACCACATTTATGCTGACTATGTGTTACTCTATACACCGTTCTCCACAATCAACCCTAACTACCCTAAAATTATTGGCTGCTTTAATGCTGTATCTGACTGGCTAAATTCTCACAACTTGAAAGTCAACTCTAATAAAACAGAAATTTTAGTAATCTCATAGGATCCAACATTTACACCACCAGAGTCCATTCAAGTTAAGGAAGTCAAACTGAAGACTAAAAGTGAGATACGATGCCTAGGAATCACATTGGATCAACAATTGAATATGGAAACACATATAAACAACATTACCAAGGTTGTTTACTGCAAAATTCGCTCTCTTCATCAACTACGACCTCTACTTGAGCCTACTGACTTCCGCAACCTCTTCCAAGCTATCATCATTCCTCATTTTGACTATGCTAACAACATTCCGCATGGTCTACCTGCCTACACCCTCAATCCATTACAAATGACCATGAATACAGCTGCACGAACAATCTATGGAGTCTCCAAACATGAGCATGTTACACTGCTCCTAATGCAGCTACATTGGCTTCTGATCTCCAGCCGCCTTAAGTTCAAGGCCGTCCTTGTTACATTTAAAATCCTTCACCATCTTTCTGCTACCTCCCTCAGCAATCTAGTAAACTGGTCACCCAACAGCAGAGTCAGAAGAATAAACCTGGCAAATACTCTAGCTATTCCCACAATGGCTAGTAAATGCTCCCAATTTCCCAGTCACAGAGCCTTCTCACTATTTGCCCGCCCCCCCCCCCCCCAACCCCGGAACTCCCTAGCTGCTCCAATCAGACTAATCACCGACCTATCTGCCTTCAGAAAAGCTATAAAGATACACCTCTTCCAGCTATATTTCAAACATATAACATAGCTCACTATGATGATCTCACCCAAACTTACACAATACCAATAGATTGTAAATAGTTGTAAATAGTTGTTAATCTGTAATCCATGATGTTTAATATCTTGTTTTATGTATCAAGTTCAAATATTCCATGTCTACATGTTTTATGTACCAAGTTCAAATGTTTCATGTACCAAGTTGTTAACAATGTAAACCGCACTGATTTAAAATAGTACGGTATATAAAAATAAACAAATAAATAAATAAACAGCATACAGCCAAAGTGCACCCCCCAAGCCTTTGTACCCTGTGTGGCTGCACTGCTTGCACAGGGCTAGGTATAGTTCTGTTTGCATACCAAGGAACTAAAAGACAGCATGAACCAACAGCACAGTTTATAAAACTAAATTATAACTCATTTTTATTTTGTTGCTATAAACTGCATTATGGTTCTTGCTTTTTCTTTTTCAACATATATTTTGCATCCACAGTAGGTGCAGAGCAGAACCAGGACATTCACCCACAGAATTCAATATTTAAAAAAAAAATCTGATTCTGATCATCTCACTAACAACAACAACTACTACTACTATTCTCCAGTACCAGGCATATTGTGAACTAATACAAAACCCTATAACAAAGAGCAAACCTACCATACCATACCATACCATGCCCCCATTACAGCTTCTGCCTCGGTCCAGACAGAGGTCCTAATGCCAGTTGAAGGACCGGTTCCATGTGCAGGGTGCCTGCATGCTGAAGCTCTGAGGAAACAAGTGGAGGAACTCAGAGAGGAGGTGGCGAGGCTGAGGAGCATTCAAGACAGTGAGAAGTACATTGATGAGATGCTTCTTGCAGCAACCAAGCTCTGCAGCAGAGGAGAAGATGGGTGCCAACAGAATGTCGATGGTTGGACACAAGTCACCAGGGCCTGCAAAATCACCAATCCAACTTCTCCAGCCCTTGAATTGAAGAACCATTATGCAGCCCTGGAAATGGAGGAGGTGAAAGCATCCCTGGAAAGGGAAGAACCAGAGCTCAAGTACCCCAAAGTTGCAGAATCAGTGACCACAAGGAAACGAAGGTTAGTGGTGGTTGGAGACTCTCTTCTGAGGGGTACTGAGGCATCCATCTGCCGACCAGACTTGATGTCCAGAGAGGTATGCTGTCTGCCTGGTGCCAAAATCCAAGATGTTATGGAGAGTTTGCCAAGACTCATCAAGCCCACTGACTATTACCCAATGTTGCTAATCCATGTTGGAACAAATGATACTGCCAGGTATACCTCGGAATGTATCAAAAGTGACTTCATGGCTCTGGGACAGAGGGTGAAGCAGTTAGGTGCACAGGTGGTGTTCTCTTCAATCCTCCCTGTTGAGGATAAAGGCCAAGGCAGAGAGGCTCGCATCCTGGAGATGAATGCATGGCTGCGTGGATGGTGTCATCGAGAGCGTTTTGGTTTCCTAGACCATGGGATGCTGTTCCAAGGGTTGCAGAGCAGAGATGGCATCCATCTGTCCAAGAAAGGTCAATGCGTCTTCAGTAGTAGACTGGCTAATCTACTGAAGAGGGCTTTAAACTAGATTCATTGGGGATGGGTGAAGAAAGCCCCCAGGTAAGTGAAAGCCCCCAGGTAGGTGATACATTAAATAACTTTATGGAAATGGGTAACAGGGATAACATATGGAAAGCAGTGTGTATAATTGCCCGTAGCATGGGAAATATGATCCCTGATGTTGAAGCTTTGGTGGGAGTGGCTGACTTGGATTTAGTGGCAGTTACAGAAACATGGTTCACAGAAAACCATGATTGGGATGTAACTATACCTGGCTATATTTTATTCAGAACGGACAGGGTAGGAAGTAGGGGAGGAGGAGTAGCACTATATGTAAAAACTACTATTAAAGCTTTGGAATTACAGAGCTTAAAAGGGAGAGGGGAGGCATTGTGGGTTAAACTAGAAAGAGGGAAATAGAAATCTATTTACATTGGTGTGATATACAGACCTCCCTCACAAGAGGAAGAGGCGGACAGAGAGTTAATTGAAGATATGTGCAGCATTGCTAGGAAAGGGGAAGTGCTACTGATAGGAGATTTCAATATGCCAGATATTGATTGGCACATTCCTGCTGCAGTATCATCTAGAAGTAAGGAGATCCTGGATTCTCTACAGGGAGAACTATTCAGGCAATTGGTAACAGACCCCACACGTGAAGGGGCCATACTGGACTTGGTGCTTACCAATGGTGAAAGTGTTTCTGATGTTGTGGTGGGAGATCATTTTGCATCCAGTGATCACCAGATGGTGTGGTTCAGTATTAGGACTAGGGCTGTTAGAATCCATTCAAAGGCGAGGATCTTAGACTTTAGGAAGACTAACTTTGCGAAGATGGGCCAATACCTCAGGGAGTCGTTAGTTGGATGGGAACATCTGAGGGATGTAGAAAAACAGTGGAAAAAACTGAAAGGGGATATTTTAAGGGCAACCAATCGTTTTGTTAAAATGGTAAATAAAGGTAAAAGGAAAAGGAGACCACTATGGTTTTTGAAAGAAGTAGCTGAAAAAATGAAGAAAAAGAGGGAGGCCTTCATGAAATACAAGAGATCACAGAGAGAGGAAGACAGGCATTTGTATTTGGAAAAACTTAGAGAAGCTAGCAAAGTAGTCAAGAAGGCAAAGATTCAAAAGGAGGAGGAAATAGCCAATGCAATAAAATGGGGGGATAAGACATTTTTTCAGATATATTAGTGAGAAGAGGAAGGGCAAGAGTGGTACTGTCAGACTCAAGGGTGCAGGGGAGGAGTATCTAGAAGCTGATAAGGATAAAGTGGAATTACTTAACAAATATTTTTGTTCTGTGTTCACAGATGAAGAACCAGGAGCAGGACCTCAGAAAACACCCACAAAAAGGAACAGAAGCAAAGGACATCCTGAACAATTTTCAAAAGACTGTATTCGTGAGAAACTATCTCAACTTAAAGTAGACAAAGCGATGGGACCGGATGGGATACACCCGAGAATACTGAGAGAACTTGGGGACGTTCTAGCAGCTCCACTGACTGACCTTTTCAATGCCTCGTTGGAGTTGGGAGTGGTGCCAAAGGACTGGAGAGAGGCTCATGTGGTGCCTTTACACAAAAGCGGAAGTAAGGATGTGGTTGAAAACTACAGGCCGGTTAGTTTAACTTCGGTGGTGAGTAAATTATTGGAAAAGCTGCTGAAAGAGAAAATAGTGAGGTTTCTGGAGTCCAGCGGATTACAGGATCTGAGGCAGCATGGATTCACCAGAGGAAGATCTTGTCAGACAAATATGATTGATTTCTTTGACTGGGTGACCAGGAGTTGGACCGAGGGAGAGCCCTAGATGTGGTGTATTTAGATTTCAGTAAAGCCTTTGACACTGTTCCTCACAGGCGACTTATAAACAAACTGAGCACCCTAGGGGTGGACCCTAAAGTTACTACTTGGTTTAGAAATTGGTTGGGTGGGAGGCGACAAAGAGTACAAGTAAATGGAGCTCACTCTGAGGAGAAGGATGTTATTAGTGGTGTGCCCAAGGGGTTTGTCCTTGGTCCGATTCTTTTTAACATCTTTGTTAGTGATATAGCGGAAGGACTTTCAGGTAAGGTTTGCCTCTTTGCGGATGATACCAAAATCTGCAATAGAGTAGACACCCAGGAAGGGGTAGATAACATGAGGAGGGATCTAGCTAAGCTTGAAGAATGGTCTAGAATTTGGCAGCTGGGATTTAATGTTAAAATATGTAAGGTCATGCATTTGGGCTGCAGCAATCCAAGGGAGCAATATAGTATAGGGGGTGAAGTACTTTTGTCCACTAAGAAGAGCGGGACCTAGGCGTGGTTGTGTCTGATGATCTTAAAGTAGCTAAACAGGTAGAAAAGGCGACGGCAAAAGCTAGAAGGATGCTTGGGTGCATACAGAGAGGAATGGCTAGCAGAAAAAAGGAGGTGATAATGCCTCTGTATAAGTCTTTGGTGCGACCTCATTTGGAGTATAGTGTGCAATTCTGGAGACCGCACCTTCAAAAGGATGTGAACAGGATGGAGTCGGTGCAGAGGGTGGCTACTAAACTGATTAGTGGTCTTCATTATAAAGCATATGAGGACAGATTGAAGGATCTTAATATGTACACCTTAGAGGAAAGGCAGGATAGAGGTGATATGATTGAGATGTTTAAATACCTCCGTGGCATAAATGTTCAGGGAGAGAGCCTCTTTCAATTGAAAGCAAGTTCTGCTACGAGGGGACATGGGATGAGGGCGAAGGGAGATAGATTCAGCAGTGATATGTGTAAATATTTCTTTATGGAAAGAGTAGTGGATCCGTGGAATAGTTTCCCAGTGGAGGTGGTAGAGATGAGGACAGTAACTGAATTCAAAAAAGCATGGGACAAACACAGCTGATCTCTAAAGGTAAAAAGGGGACTTTTGTAGTTGTTATGGAAGGACAGACTGGATAGGCCATGTGGTCTTTTTCTGTCGCTATATTTCTATATTTCTATGTTTCATATCAAATCAGCACAAACTTCCAAAACTCACCTAAGGAGCCCATCCAAAAAAAGCATCACTGTAAATACTACAGTGTGTCCTGGAACATCCACATACCTATTTTAAAAGCTGAACAGATCAAATTACTACAGTACAGTATGGATCTTTATGTACAAACTCCATGTTAACAGAACACCTGACCTCAGTCACACACTCACAACATCGACCCTCACCAAGTACAGAATAAGTAACCACAATCTAAAATAAAAATATGTAGACAAAATTTAAACTGAAACTCCAAGAAGCCAGAGTCCACATGCAGTGCAACATCAGATAAATAAGAGATGCAGTTCCCCAATACTGTATAAAATATAAAAATAGCACAAAGTCCAATCACTAAAATTAAATAAAATTATTTTTTCTACCTTTGTTGTCTGACCATTTTATTATCTGATCATGCTGGTCCCGATCTCTTTCTGTGGTCTATGGTCCATGGTCCATCTGATATTTCTTATCTCTTTTGTTTTCTTCACTTCCTTCCATCAGGCCATTTCCAGTTCCAGTAACCCTCCCCAGTATCAGCCCCCTTTCCAGTCCTCCCCTCCCAGTACCTTCCAATGTCAACCGCCTTGCATTCCCATGACTGTCACTGGTGTCCATTCCCTTCCAGTCCCCCTCCTTCCCCACTGTCCAGCCCCTTCTAGTCCAAATACCATCCCAGGTATCAGCTCACGTCCACTCTCAGTGCCACCCCACCCCCAGTCAACTCCCTTCCAGTCACCCTACCCTCTGTCATCCCCTTTCCAGTGCCATTGGCATGTCAGCTCCCTCCCAGCCTCCTCCCCGTTACGCAGCCACCTACCACTCCCATCCCCAAGTGTCAGCTCCCTTCCAATCCCCCTTCAATCCATCCCAGGTGTCAGCTCCATTCCATCTCCCTCCTTCCCCCGCCATATCAGCTTCTTTCCAGCCCCCTCCTTCCCCCGTGTCATCTCCACTCCTGCTCCCTCCTTCCACTGGCAGACCCTCTCAGTATCTGCTCTCTTCCAGTCCTATTCTCCCATCCCCCGCATCAGCCCATTTGTAGCCCTAGCCCATAGTTTTCTTACAGGGCCAGCAGCACTCTCCTCCCCTCCCCCATTAGCCCATTTCCAGTCCCAGCTTATTTCTAGTCCTATCCCCCCTATCAGCCCACTCCAGTCCTAGCCTATCAGCCCATTACTAGTCCTTACCCCCCCCCAATAAGTCCATTTCCAGTCCTAGCCCCCCAAACAGCCCATTTCCTGTCCTAGCCCCCCTAGTCCATTTTCAGGTCTAACCCCACCAATCAGCCCATTACCAGTCCTAGCCCCCCTCTCGATCAGCCTATTTCCATTCTTAACCCCCCATCAGCCCATTTCCAGTTCTAACCCCCCCATCAGCCCATTTCCAGTCCTAGCCCACCTGCCGATCAGCCCATTTCCAGGTCTAACCCCCCCCCCCCATTAGCCCATTTCCATTCCTAGGCCCCCTCTATCAGCCCATTTTCAGTCCTGATCCTCCTCCCCATCAATCCATTACAGTGCTACCCCCTCCCCCCAGCGCATCCCAGCTCGACCTTCAAAGGGAAATTTAAAATAAAAATTAAAAAAAACCATTGAGCTGGAACCGCTGCTGCTGCTGCTGCCACCGCAGCAGTGGCAGAATGAAGTGTCCCCCGGTCCCCGCACCTCCCCAGCAGAGCTCTCAGTGCCTTCCTGCTTTTCAGAGCCGCGAAGGGAGAGTTTCCCTTTTTCGAGACTCTGTTATTTGAGCCCGCTTGTGCTGATGGGAAATAGGAAGGAAGTTTCCCATCAGCGCTGGCGGGCTTAACTAACAGTGCCGCGAGAAAGGGAAACTCTCCCTTCACGGCTCTGAAAAGCAGGCCGGCACTGAGAGCTCTGCCGGGGAGGTGTGGGGACCGCGGGACACTTCAATCTGCTGCTACCGTGGCAGCAGCAGCGGCTCCGGCTCGATGGTTTTCTTTTTTTGCTTGTTTGTTTTTGAAGGCCGAGTGAGGCGGTCTTTTTGGGGGCAATTTTTGCCGCCCCCAAAAAGTTGCCGCCTAAAGCCACCGCCTCACTCGGCCTCATTATAGAGCTGCCCCTGAGTCTAAATGATATGGATAACTTTGGATGAAAATCCAGGCTGTCTAGAGAAGGTCAGTACATAGTGGCTGCACTGCTCTAGCACCACCTACAGATCACCCCTGCACTAAGCAGATAGTGCTGGAGCTCTCTGTGGAAATATTCAGGGTCACTGTCTAGACAGTCCCTCTGAATACCTCTTGACAGTACCCCTTAAATCTGTATCTGTATTACTCTGCATACTTACTGAAAGCAAAGGTGACATTGCACCAGAGAATGGTGTTTAATGTGTAAGAACATGTAATTACTGAAATCATACAAACATGCAGAATATAATTTCTTTTTGCTTTTGACTTTAGCCTGTGATGCCTTGGGCTAAAGCTGCCTGTGACTCGGCTTAGACCCTGTCAATCTCCAGGAACAAGCAGGAATGAGTCTTCACATAAGGGTACGTCGGTACCGACGGAGCCTGCGCGGGAACGCTCCCCAGCGTCCAATCAGAAAGCTTTTGGGAGCATCCCTCAGCACCTGCGTGCTGCCTTCCCGCCTTTCCAACTGTCTCTCCTCAGTTTTCATTTTTCCGCGGAGCCGGCAGGACGTCCTCCTGTCACCGCAGAAAATTTTTTCTTTAATTCTTTAATTCTTCTTTTCCTGTGGTCGCGGCTGTCTCCCCGACTCCACCGGTATCGCCGGTGTTTTTTTCTTTTCTTTTCAATTTGATCCAGGGAATTTTTTCCCTCAGTTTCAGTTTCAACTTTGGCCTTCAGGCCTCTCCATTATGGAGCCGCCTTCTTCTTTTCCTAAGAAGTGCCTTAACTGTGGCAGTGCAGTATTATTTTTAGACTCCAAGTCCTGGTGTCTCAACTGTTTGGGTCCTGACCATCCCGAGCCATTAGGCTACAATATATTTAGAAGAGATTTCCCTTTTCGAGTTTTCCTCAATACCGAGTTCCCTTCCAATGGCAGGGCACCGGCCATTTCTCCTTCTCTACAGGATCAGGTAACCCACAAACAGTCTGTTAAGACTAGCCAATCCTTGAGTGGTAGGTCTCATGTACAGCATGATGACGGCTCTGGCCTTGCCCTCAAGGATCCATTGGCTCCAAAACCACGGCGGGAGTCTTCGGCCTCCAAAGCCTTTCAGGGGTTTCAGGTTGTTCCTGAGGCTCACCCCTCGCAGAACATACTTGAGCCGTGCTCGGTGGTGGCATCCGCTTCGAGAGGTACCGATACACCGGCATCGGCACTGGTGTTGAGCGTTCCACTCTTCACCAGGGATCATCATCTGGTTTTCCCGGTACCTTCGGGACCAGTCGATACATCCCAGATTGACTTTCCAGTATCAGTATCACCGCCAATACTACCACCGATGTCGGTACCTTCTAGACATGCATCGATAGCCTCGCTACCTTCGATGCCGAGTCTGGAATCCATCTCCAGTCTGGAAGACTGGGTACCGACACATCTCGGATCCGAGGCTTACGAGTTCCGGATGCTCGGTACCGAGGGTAATTACCAAGGACCTTCGGTCTCCTCGGTACCACCTGAGCAGCCTCCGATGACTGCTTCGCCGTCGGTATCGTCTTCGATTCCGGCACAGCTACCGGTATCGGTATCGGTGCCGATACCTGCAGTAGCTTCGGGGTCAGCTCCTTCCATGCTTCTTTCACCAGAGTCGCTCCTTTCTATACCTAGTTTGGAGTCGATACCTGGCATGGACGATGCAGTACTGACTGTCTCATGTCATGACCTCCAGTACCCACAAAGAAAACAGCGCTAGCCACTCAAACGAGCAGAAACAAAGCAGGAAGCGGCAGGTTCGACACCCAACACCTTTATTAATACAAAATAAGTGGCCTAAACCCACTTATTTAGGACACTTATTTTGTATTAATAAAGGTGTTGGGTGTCGAACCTGCCGCTTCCTGTTTTGTTTCATGACCTCCAGTACCAGCATCCATCCCTTAGGGATCCTTTTCGGCACCGGGCGAGATCTTCAATTTCTACATTCTCAAGTGCCTACTCCGGTGCCCAGGCTAGTTCTTTAGATCTAGCCTGTCCAGGGATAGTTTCTGTTGGAGATCCTTCTTTTCAGAATTTTCTCTGGGACATAGCAACATCCCTTGCTATTCCTACCCCTGGCTATGATCCTGCTCAAGGCTCTCCTTGTTCTGGAGAAAAGGAAAATATCATGCTTCCTTTACATCATTCCTTTCAGGATCTTCTTCTAAGGATGTGGGAAGCACCTCTGAGGGTTTCCTCACCTTCTAGAGCAACTGATCTCCTATATCAGGTGCCCCCCTCTCCAGGGTTTCAAAAGACTCAACTTCCCCATCATTCCATTGTAGTGGAATCAGCAATGAGGAAGGTAAAAAGCAAGAAGAAGCATTCTTCTTACCCGCCAGGTCATGAATCTAGAACACTGGATGCCTTTGGACGTCAAACCTTCCAAACATCTATGCTGGCAACAAGGATTCTCTCATATATTTTTTATATGAGTCTATCCCTTCAGGAGGTCACAAAGAAATTATCTCTTTCGACTCCTTTTCTATCAGTGACCAAGGCTGCAGACTATTCCTTACTTCTTAGTCATAGCCAAAATATCTCTTGGTTTCTTTCTCGTGCTTCCCTAGACTCTTTTGAGTCTGTTAGCAGAACCTCTGCTATAGCCATAGGAGCACAACGTAGAGCCTGGCTCCAAGCTTCAGACTTGAACAAATGGGCACAGCGAAGACTGGGTAATACTCCTTGCACTGGAGAAAATCTCTTCAATAAGGAGTCTTTACATCAGGTTGCTCAGTGCTCCACTGACTTCCCTGTTTCTGAAGGCAATCCTAAGCCTTCTCCTTCCCCAGTAGGTAGGAAATACCCTACCAAACCTTCTTTCCCTAAGAGAAAGAGGTTTTACTCTTCTCCTGCCCATCATTCAGATGTTCCCAAGCACAGGAAGACTCGTCCTGGTCTGAAGAATCCAAACTCTAGCCAGGCTGAATAAACACAGCAACCATAGGGTCCTGAAGTTTACAACCTACAGTTGACTTCATATCAGTAGAAGTTTGTTCACTGTTTTTTCATTCAAAACTCTACACAGGGATTCCTTTTCTCAGCATCCAGTTGTGCCTAGGTATGCTGAGCTGTCAGGATATTCATGTCTATGGGTCACAGGTTTCTCCTCTTCTTCCTCAAGAAGAGAGGTTTAACAACTATCCCATGATAGTTTTTCTGTTCCAACATGAATTTTTTCCTTCTACAGACTTACCATATGGTAAGTCACCCTTCAGCTCCTGTTTTCTCTACCCTCTTATCCAGGGTTTCCCCTGAACGAGTGGTACCATACCACTGCAGGGCTTCTTTAGCCTTTCTAGTCATTTCTTTCATTCCAGTGTGGAGTTTTTTCTCTTGAATAAACTCCCTTCTTTTGTCTGGGCAGCTCATCAGACAGAGACAGGAATTTCTCCTCTATTCTGTCTGTTCTCTCTGTTTTACACAGAAAGATTCTATCTGCTGTCTTATTCAGCAGCTGCCCATGCAGGAGTTCCAGTGATTGGACTGCTGGTACTTTTCCACAAGTTTCCAGTCTTGTCTTCCACTACTTTCTGTCTGGCCTTAGTAGTGATTCCAAGATAATGCTTTCATCTGTCTTGGCTAATCCTAATCACTTCAGGCTTATCACACTGTCTTCTTTTCTTGCCATCTCCAATTCCTTTGGATTTGGCAGCATAGTTGACGTGCAGCTGGTTTTTTCCAACATCCAGTTTTGTTTCCCCATTCTCCTGCATAATGCTCTCTGCAATCTTACAGAGAAGCTTTCTACTATGGGCCCTTGCTAGAGAGCATGGGTTTTTTGTCTCTCATGACTATCCTATATGGTTGGAAAAGGCTTCCTCAGTCATTTTCCCATGACTGTGAGGGTTCTCCACACCCTACTATCTCCTTTTATGATACAGGACATAAACCTTTTCTACGTGAACGTCTAAAGAGTTCTCCAATTCCTACAAGGAATATGCTCTTTTTTCCTTGCAGCTTGTCCTCATGGTATCCTACTCTTTCATGGACAGCACATATTTAACTAATAACGCATGATACCCCTTTATGTCTCTCCAGTGGGTCAACCTGGTATCTCATCCTATGCATTTTCTGTCCATTTACCATGCAAGAGTTCTACAGGACTCAGGACTTGCTGTTTACAGACTGATATTATCCTCTGTTTTTTCACGCAACCATCCTGGTTATTTCATTGGATAGCATTACTGCACCATCTTAGCCAGGGGGAATAGATTCTCTATTTATCTTCTCAAGTAGGTTCCACCTTCTTGTTATTAGATGAATCTTTCCTCTTCACATCTCCCATGTGAATGTTCTTATGGGCATATCTCTATCTGCTTAATTGCAAACATTTATCTTTAGCATATATCTGTAAGCTGCGTGTGCATATCTTATGCCCCTCCAGATCTCACTATAGACATATATATATACCCATCTATATGTGTATATATATATATATATATATATATATATATATATATTATATATATATATATATATATATATATATATATATATATATATATATATATATACCTATATATATGTGTATCTGTTGAGATACTTCCTTATAGGTAGATATGTAGTTACATACTTATCTCTCTAACTGTCTATGCTTATAAGGGTTTTACCTTCCTATAGGTTCCAGACAGTGGGGTTGCATATGTTTATACTGCCCCACAGTATGTCTGGGGTATTATGCACACAACCACTGCTGTGGTGCTGACAGCTCCTACCTTAACCCTAGGTTTAGGTATCCCTGAAGCTCCATGCTCCGATATCTTTCCTATCTCTCACCAGTTAGGAAAGACAGGATGGATCTTCAGTAGATCTGAGTTTTCAACCCTTCAGACATCTGTCCTTCTTGGGAATATGGGCTTTTATCCCATACCCTTCTTCCCTCCAGGACTGGGCTAGTTTGTCCAAATCGGTCAGTCTTCCTCTTTTGCTCCTAACTCTGAGTAACTCTGTAGCCAAAAGAGTTCCCAGCTTTTTCCATAAAGCTTTCTACTGAAGACCTACCGTTTTTGTACTACTCCAGTTGACACCTTGGTCACTGACACTTCCAGATTTGGACCTTCACCTTCACTTCAGTGAGGTCACCTTGAAGATTCCTCTACTGGATTCCCAGTAGACTCCATCAGCCTCTCTATTTCCTGCAATCCAGTAGGTGAGGTCCATATTATAATTGTTCATTTCAATATTTTTCATGATACTTATCATACATACAAGGACTCCTTAGCTGTAGTCCTTTTTTTTAGGTTAGCTGTTTTTTCCTACAGCTCCTCTCTTTTCAACTCCTACCCTCCATCCTCAGGATGCCTGGCCATATGAGGTGTAGCATGTTCCAATCCCCACCATGCTAGGGCTCCAGGCATCTTAGCTTGGGAGTCCCCATATGTGAAGACTCATTCCTGCTTGTTCCTGGAGATAGCACAGTTACTTACCTGTAACAGGTGATCTCTGGGAACAGCAGGAATAAGTCTTCACAACCCACCCAACTCCCCTAGGAGTTGTATCTCTCTATCTATCTTCCTTTCCTCTTTCTCTCTCTCTTTGTCTCAGCTATAAAACTCAACTGAGGAGAGACAGTTGGAAAGGCGGGAAGGCAGCACTCAGGCGCTGAGGGATGCTCCCAAAAGCTTTCTGATTGGACGCTGGGGAGCGTTCCCGCGCAGGTTCCGTCGGTACCGACGTACCCATATGTGAAGACTTATTCCTGCTGTTCCCAGAGATCACCTGTTGCAGGTAAGTAACTGTGCTTTATTGTAAATCTCTCTATATATCTAGTTGGTCTTTGCACTTTCACTTAATGCTGTTTGTAAGTTATCAGTAAAAAAAATGGACAAGGTCCTTTTCTTTTTTCCTGAGAAACTGGAAGAAGCACAGTGCTAATATTTAAAACCAAGCAAAGCACTGTTGTTTTGTTGGCATACGTATTTCAAATTAGGAGTTTCAAATTTAAGATATCAGCCTAATGTGATTTTGCAACTGTTGTTGAAACTATAATTCCCTGGTATAACAAGTGAAGCCTCAGGTATTCTTTGAACATGGAAATTACCTAGAAACATCTTTGCGTACATCGCTGACTTTACAGTCATAATTCCTTGAATGACAAAGGATAATTTGTTCAGATTAATTTTTTAAGTGGCTGTGACTCCTGTATGTTTTTATACTGTAATACTTTTAGGGTTTTTAAAAAGAAATATAAATAGGTTTGTAGTGGAAGAAAGGAATGGTTTCACTTGATTTTGTTAACAAATTAAATAATCTTTACATCGCCAAAATAATGCCAGCTGTCAGCCCAGACCTGCTTATCTAGGGCTTTTAGCACTGCAGATAAAAATTTAAAACAACTACCAATTTTTAATTTTACTACTTTAGCCCTTGCAATTAACGACACTGAGAAAGGAACAGTACTGTATAAACCTTTGAAAGCACAGTTATCATTTGCTTTCTGTGTTCCATGACATAATTGGACTAAAAGGGCTGTGCAGACCACGTTAATAGGGGTATCTTATACTGCCTCATCCATTTACAACCAGCAAAAAGGAAAGGTGCTTGCCTTGGGGAATTTTTAGATCTGATTTTCAGATTATAGAGAGCATAATGGGGTCTGGCAGATTTCATATTCCAGCCGTATCAAGTACTGCTGTTTAACTGCAATTAAGAAAAATAAATTTCATTTAAAATGTGATGCTCACTGGAGTTAACGGCTCAGTCTGAATGTGTAGTTTTTTCTACAGTAAAATTTAACTGAAACATCAGTTATAAATGTATGCCGAATGCTTCCAATGCAATTAGGAGCAAGCTAGTGCATACAGAGACTTGCAGATCTGATTCTTCCATTGTTTCCCCCCCCCCAAAATCAGGAACTACAAATCCCTGCATGCGTTGGGGCTAAACCAAGCCTGGATTAGCCTGTTTCTTCTGACAGAGTCAGATGGAAACTCTAGTTTTAATGAGTTGCTCATTCTTTATGGGAACTGGAAATGTGAGATTTGCAACCGGAGGTGTTACGGGGTAATTTTGTAAGGAGTCACTTATTATTAGGCTCCAACAACATGCGTAAATATCAGTATATTAGTCATTTATGCATGTACGTTGCCACATATGAATGTAAATAACTTCTAAAATACCAGCCAGCAGAAAAGTACAAATGTTGTTTGCAGGGCAGACCTAACCCAGGGGTGGCCAACATGGTGCACCACAATCCAGTCTGGTTTTCAGGATGTCCCTAATGAATATTCATGAGATATATTTGTATAGAATGGGAGGCAGTGGACTCAAATATACCTTAAGAATATTCATTAAAGACATCCTGAAAACCAGGCTGGATTGTGGTGCACTAGGATCAGAGTTGGCCACCCGTGACCCAACCATTAGGCAAACTAGGCAGTTGCCTAGGGTGGCAGCTTTTGATGCCTGTAACGCTTAAGGTCTGCCTAGGGTGCCAGCACCTTTTACCAACTCTAGGGTGCCAACACCTTTAACGGATTCTGGGGTTGGTCCTAATGATGTGTATTTTTATTGTGGCTGTGCGTCTAAAGGAAGTTTCCATAGTATGGGTGGTGTGAGCAAATATGCACATAGATTATTAAACATGATCATTTACATATGTACTTGCAAGATACAGACATGTTCATATACAACAGCTCTAGGACTGGTGTGACTGCATCTTAATTTATGGTGAATTCAGAGGTGACAGCCAGTATACTTAAAACGGCTGGCCATCACTGCTATAAATGTGCCCTGGATATTCAATGGCAAGTTTGTATCCAGGTGCCAACATTCAATATCTGGGTTGCCCGGATTGCGATTTTGCAATCTGGTTAGCAGCAATATTCAGCTGGATTCCAAAACCAGCTAAAGTTAGGACAGCCATTTTGCTGTCCTAACTTTAGCTTATTAGAATTAACCAAGCAGTGGCTGAATATCGCCACTGTCTAATTTACCCTTGGTGACACCCTGCTGCACCCCCAGAATGCTGCAACGCTAAGTGCTTAGCATCAGCACAAACCAGGGGTATTCAGGGTTAGTGCCACTGAATATATCAGTGAGTGGCATTTACATTGTTTGCAGGTCTGCAAACTATGTAGATGCCTTTGAATATTCTCCCCCCTAGTTTAGAATGTGATAGACATCCCATATCTTTATTACGTTCTATTTGGTTCGATTGAGAGAGTCTTTTATAATTCACTTATATATTATGGTATTATCATCTCTTGTTCATATTATCCTACTACTACTATTAATCATTTGTATAGCACTACAAGGCATACACAGCACTGTACAGATACATATAAAAGATAGTCCCTGCTCAACAGAGCTTACAATCAGTCAAGACATACAGTACAATAGATGAGAGCAAGGGTACAGAAGGAGAACAGAATGAGACAGAAGGAGAACAAAGGATTAAGATCTAAAAGTGGCTTGAAAGAGGTGAGCCTTTAGCATGGATTTGAAAAGGGGAAGAGATAAAACCTGACATAGGGTTTGTTCTAGGCATAAGGAGCAGCAAGGTGAAAGGACCGAAGTCTGCAATTGACTGTTGAAGAAAAGGGCACAGAGAGAAGCAAGCCAGAGGAAGAGTGGAGTTCATGAGGAGAGGTGTAGGGAGAGAGAAGAGAGGAAAGGTAGTGAGGAGCAGTAGAATGAATGCACTTATAGGTCAGAAGGAGAAGTTTGTATTGGATACGGAAATGGAAGGGAAGCCAATGAAGTGATTTGAGAGGAGGGGTTATATGAGTATATTGAGGCTGGTGGAAGATTAGCTGTGCAGCAGAGTTTTGAACAGACTGAAGGGGAGAAAAATGACTTAGAGGGAGACCAGCAAGGTAGAGATTACTGACCTGAAGAAGAAGGTTTTAATCTTTGAAAGCTAGTCTAAAAATGTATTGTTAATCCAATAAAAAGGTAGCACCTTATTTTCCTTTTTTTAAAACTACTGTGTCATTGGTGCATGCCCTTTCCATACATATATTCCATTTGATGCAGAGTTACACATTATGTGACAGTCATAGCCCCATTGAAGCAGCCCTTGAAAATACAAGAAGGGCAGCGCTGTGGTCAGAAGCAACATGGACTGGGTATATTTGCTGTGCCTTCTAATGTCACACACTCTGCATGTCCACGGTAAGCCATGTGAACATCAGTGCACATTCTGTATGGGTGTAGGCTGGACTCATTGACTGGAGGTGTCACCTTCACGCATTCCATCACCACATCTCTAACAAGGCACACCTAACCAAATCCCCACATGGCCAGAGAGGTAGCAACCTGCATAGGGAATGGCAGTTGGCAAATTTTATTTATTTCTTTAAAGCTTTTCTTGGCATTTGGGTACGAGGGTGGCAATGAGCCTTGTGCTGTCCTAGGGACAGGGCTCAGAAAGTGTGGGTAGAGGGGGATCCAGCTCAAACGCCACCAGATCAGAGTGTTTTGGCAGTGGCCTACATGTCCCTTGGAAGCCCCTTTTCGATGTTTTCATAGGCTATTAGTGGTAGTAGGATGCTGTGCCGTCTGGTGCCTGACCCTAGTAGCCACATTGTGTGGATCACGACCTCTGCACACACAGTGTGGACTAGTGATGAGAGTTCGAGAGCAGCAGGCTGCAAGTTCAGCAATCCTACTTTAGGGAGGGGGGATAACCATAATGCATGCCTGCCAGACACTATTGGTGACTTGGACCCATCCACCCTCACTGCATCCACCCCTGTCAGGGCATCAGAAATACAATCCCTAAATGGCCGTGCCATGTGGATTTGGGTTATAGATATTTCTGCCCCCAAACATAGCACCTAGGTGAAGGGGAGGTAGCATGAGTTGGTGCCAGGGAATGCATGGGGGCGGGGGGGGGGGGAGGACAGATATTGGAAGGTGTGCAACAGATGTTCACTCTGCTCTTGGGAGGCTCTTGATGTATCCATGTCTCCTGCCGCCCTCACAGTATCCTCAACAATTGTTTGGTTGTTGAGGGTCTGTGACTGGCCATCTGTTGCTCTACGCTGGACATTGGGCCATGTTTTCCTTTTAACCTCCCTCCACTTTCTTTTGAGATCCTTAAGCTCTTGGTTGTGGTGGAAGATGGCATTCAGTCTCTGACAAATGCCCTGCCCGAGTTTCTGTTTTTGGTAAGCACTCACATAACCCCCCCCCCCCCCTTCATGACCCAAGAGCACTCTCTCTGCTTGAGCACCTCCTGCAGCAGCAGTTGTCCTTTCTGGGGAGCAGTCTTTGCTTGGAGCCATGATAATGCCAGAGACAGCGCTGATCACAGTGTTTCCAAAATGGGTCCACACGCGTCTATCTTCCCATCATATAAATGTGCATATGGCTGCACCTGTACATCTCCAATTTGCATCTGTATTGTTCTAAAATTGCACATGTACAGCATTTAAATGTGTAAGGTGCCCAATTTAGAAAGAGGGGTGGGGGGGAGGGAGTCATTTAGGTTGGCTGCAAGTTTTCCTATGTAAAATGGCCAGGTCATTGACAGTAGGTGGGGGCTATCTCAAACACCTCAGCTGCTTGTACTATTACTAATAGTACCACTTATCATGTGTATAGCACTACAAGGTGTGTGTAGCGCTGTACAGAACCATGTAAGAGACAGACCCTGCTCATAAGAGCTTACAATCAAGTCAGCTAACAAAAATAAAAGGAATATATTTGAGGTGTTCATAAAGAACACCTCAAATGAGAGACTAAGAAGAGAATGCATACGAAACACTACTTGCATCATCAACTTACCGAAAATTCATCTGGGTAATGACCAACAGAGCCTGTAGCTTTACAGCACTAATGATATGGAACTTCCTTCCAGGTAAACTTAGATCCACTACTGACCTAATAACATTCAGGAAAGAGCTTAAGACACATCTGTTCATAGAACATTTTGGCACAGATGAACCAATGAAAGACCTCTTCCCCACGTAATGCCTACTTAATAATCCATCACTCTCACAATACTGGTCTCTCCCCCTCCCTTTATACTCTCCCAACCCCCCCCCCCTCTCTGCCATCTTACTACAGCCATAGTGAGATATCCAAATTGCATGCTACTAGGTCTACCCTTTATATGTACATATGCTCATCCTTGTAAATAAGTTATATTCCTACATTGCACAGTTCAGTTGCAAACTTTCTCATGTATTCTCTTCATACTGTGCTGTAACCTGTTTTAAATTTGTTGAAATATAATGTTTTTTTACTAGTTATTTGTAAACAGCTTTGATTTTGCTGAAAGGCGGTCTATAAAACCCTTAAATAAATAAATACAGTGCATGAGCTCTTGCAAGACATGAGGAGTGTACTTTGTTTGCTGTTGTCTGGTATGTCCACAAATGTTGCTTCATCTGTACGTATCTACAGGAGACTGCCCTCTCAGAATGTATGGCTGAGTATTTTTTTTTGGGGGGGGGGGAGGGGCAAGGTGGTAGGCAAGACTGTTCTATGTGGTGCAATATCAGAAGCTAGCTACAAAGAATGCTTTCTCTGCTTCCCCTGTAGGTGGTGGCCAGATCAGGGGAGAGAAAATCAGGGAGTGTTGGGAGAATATGTTTGTAATTTAGTATATATATATTCTGCAGGGTACCTACAGCCTGTTTTTGTCTGAACATTAGGCAGGGGGACAGAGCTTGTATGTGTTTGTAACTCAGTAGATATGTACTCTCCGAGCCCCCACAGCCTGTTTTTACCCATACATAGGGACAGGGGTCAGAAACCCAACCCAGGTGCCTCACATTTGCCGGGTTTGCTGTACACACATGGCATCCATGGTCATGTGGGCCTATCTGTGTCTATAGTGTGATTCTACTATGTGCTGACCTTTAATAAAGAAATTATATAGATTGAGCACTTGTCTCTTGCCTCACTTTTACATGTGTGCATTTGCAGTACATAGTACATTGCCATGTTCTTAACTTAATATTGTGATAATGTAATAGCAAACGCTGTGAAAAGCTCTTATTCTATCACTCACCCACAGAAGGAAAACTCACAGACAGGCTGGAATGCAAACAGGAACTTTTAATGTGCACACAGGATCAGACAGAGATACCAGTAGGGTTGCCAACTTTTTCACCGAGAAAAACCCGACACCTGTGGCTTGCCATGCTCCACCCATTCTCCGCCCCTAGTCCCACCCCTGCCCCGCCCCCAGCCCCACCCACAAAAATTACTGAGGATACGTGTAGGCTAACTTCCTTGGTCAGATAATAATTAAACTGGGAACCCCAAAATCCAAACATGAAATGTACAACACTGGAGAAATAAAACAATAAAGTAATTTCCTCTTGCACTAAACAAAAACGCAAAGATGTTAGCAATACACACTTCCCAGACCAGACATATTCCAGTTAATAAATTCAAAATAAAAAGTATTTTTCTACCTTCTGTTTGGGCATTTTATTTTTCAGTTGCAATTGCTCCAGTCACTTTCTTCTGGTTTCTTCGTGTCTTCTGCGAGCTATCCATTTGTCCTTCCTTCTCTTTTAGATGTTTTCCATTCTCTCTCTATTTCTGCTTTAACATACTGATTGTTTCCCTTTTGCTCTTTCCCCCAATTCTTTCCTTATTCCTTTATCATCCGTTTAAATTTCACCCTTCCATTCTCAAGCCCCTCTTACTCTCCCAATACCGGCCCATCATAGACTTTTCTTCCACACAAAATATTTTTTCCCCTCTCCATTCTCATTCCCCATCCATTCTAGTCCTCCCCCCAAATCAATTCCCTTATAGTTCTAGGCCCACCCAGCATCCACTCCCTTCTAGTCCCATTCTCCCATGCCCCACATCAGCCCATTTCCAGTCCTATTCCAGCTCTTCATCAGCCCATTTCCAGTGCTAGCCCTCACATCACAGGCCATTTCCAGTCCTAGCTCCCCCCCCCCCCAATCACAGCCCATTTCCAGTCCAAGTCCCCCATCACAGCCTATTTCCAGTCCTAGGCCCCCCCCCCACCATCACAGCCCATTTGCAGTCCGAGTCCCCCCGCACCATCACAGCCCATTTGCAGTCCTAGCCCCCCTAATCACATCCTATTTCCAGTCCAAGATCCCCCTTCCTCCACCATAGCCCATTTCCAGTCCAGGTCCCCTCCACCCCCATCACAATCCATTTCCAGTCCATGTCCCCCCCCCCATAACCCTTTTCCCCTACAGGTCACCCCCCATCACAGCCTTTTTACATTCCAAGTTTCCCCCCCCCCCCCATAGCCCTTTTCTGGTACAGGTCCCCTCCACCCCCATAACATCCCATTTCCAGTCCATGTCCCCCCCCCATAACCCTTTTACTGTCCAGGTCCCCCCCCCCCATCACAGCCTATTTCCAGTCCAAGTCCCCCCCCCTTAGCCCTTTTACAGTCCAAGTCCCCCCCTTAGCCCTTTTCCAGTCCAAGTCCCCCCCTTTAGCCCTTTTCCAGTCCAAGTCCCACCCCCTTAGCCCTTTTCCAGTCCAAGGCCCCCCCCTTAGACCTTTTCCAGACCCAGTCCCCCCCCTTTAGCGCTTTTCCAGTCCAAGCCCCCCCCTTAGCCCTTTTCCAGTCCAAGTCCCCCCCCCTTAGCCCTTTTCCAGTCCAAGACCCCCCACCCCCTTAGCCCTTTTCCAGTCCAAGGTCCCCCCCCCTTAGCCCTTTTCCAGTCCAGGTCTCCCCCCCTTTAGCCCTTTTCCAGTCCAAGTCCCCCCCCTTAGCCCTTTTCCAGTCCAAGTCCCCCACCTTTAGCCCTTTTCCAGTCCAAGTCCCCCCCCTTAGCCCTTTTCCTGTCCAAGTCCCCCCCTTTAGCCCTTTTCCAGTCCAAGTTCCCCCCCTTAGCCCTTTTCCAGTCCAAGTCCCCCCCCCTTAGCCCTTTTCCAGTCCAAGTCCCCCCCCTTAGCCCTTTTCCAGTCCAACTCCCCCCCTTTAGCCCTTTTCCAGTCCAAGTCCCCCCCTTAGCCCTTTTCCAGTCCAAGTTCCCCCCCTTAGCCCTTTTCCAGTCCAAGTCCCCCCCCTTAGCCCTTTTCCAGTCCAAGTCCCCCCACCCCCTTAGCCATTTTCCAGTCCAAGGTCCCCCCCCCCTTTCGCCCTTTTCCAGTCCACGTCCCCCCCCCTTTAGCCCTTTGCCCGCCCAAGGCCCCCCCCCCCTTCGCCCTTTTCCATTCCCGGTCCCCCCCATCACCGCCAATGCAGTCCTGGCCCCCCCCCCCCCCCCGACCAGCATCGCGGCTGTCTGAGGCTTCAGAGGGAGCCGGGAAGCCGCGCGAGGCCCCGGCTCCCTCTGTACAGCCACCAGCGTGAAGAGCCTTTTCCTTCACGCTGGCGTCTGTTCCTGTGAAGCCGCGAATGCTGGGAAAGGTTAAAGGGCAACAGGAACAGCCGCCAGCGTGAAGGTAAAGGCTCTTCACGCTGTTGGCTGTTCAGAGGGAGCCGGGGCCTCGCGCGGGCTTCCTCGGCTCCCTCTGAAGCGGAGAAAAGCCGGTTTGTTTGCTCTGGCCGCTCCCGATCTTGCGGCCAGAGCAAAAAAACCGGCTTTTAAAGGGCCGGTTTTGCCTCTGCGCCGGCAGCCGGCCTGGCCGTGGAAAAACCGGCCAGGCCGGCTGAAAACCGGCCAGTTGGCAACCCTAGATACCAGCAACCTCTACAAGAGTCTGAGCCCAGAGGGACGTCCTACAAAGCTTTATATACAGTACAGTTTTAAACTCATTCTGCAATCCCATTTGCCACAGGTATTTCTTGCCCACCAATCAGCAGCCCCTGGGGAAGATACCTGGGTGACCAGTCCAAACCGGTGTGCTCTGGTCTGTTGATTTCTGGACTAGGGGATATTGTGCTCAGACCTGAAGTGGGTGAAGGGTGTCCACTGAAATAGCAGGCTGATTACTTTATGTAAAAGCCTCATGGCTTGGGGGAAGGGTCAGGCTGATCACTTGTAAGGGCTACCTACAGCTAAACCTCATGACTTGCCGCATGGCTTGGGGGAAGGGCTACCTACAGATAAACCTCATGGCTGCCTCATTCCCCCCTTTTTAAGTGAGACCTCAACCGCTAGAGGCGGTTGAGGGCTGTATTACTGGAGGCAAGCCGCAGAGGGGTGTATTTGGGACTGGGCCAATATCTAGGGGCCGTAGTCCCAAGGGTTAAGGCATGGGTAAGGGCAATGAGTTCCGCCTTCTGTGCGGATGTTCCAGGGGGTAAAGGCTGAGCTTTGACTATCTCTTCCATCGCCACCACCGCGTACCCCGCACACCTGCGGCCCTCCAACACCAGACTGCTTCCATCTACGTAGTAGGTCTCATCCGGATTGCTTAGCGGCTCATCTTTCAGATCAGGGTGACTGGAGAAGACTGTATCCATCACTTCCAGGCAGTCGTGATCAGGTGGTCCTGGGCCAACAGGCAGGAATGTAGCAGGGTTTAAGGCTTGGCTGGTAGTTATTTGCACTCTGGGATTTCCCCATAACATGCTCTGGTATTCCAACATCCGGGAGCTGGTGAACCAGTGACTTCCTTTATGCTCTAGCAATGTTTGGACTGAATGTGGGACGGTGACTAGAAGGCCTTGGCTCATGGACAGTTTATCAGATTCTTCCACCAACAAGGCTGTTGCTGCTATTGCTCTCAGGCAAGGTGGCCATCCCTTGGCCACTGGATCCAGCAGTTTTGACAGGTAGGCGACTGGTCGTGGCCAAGACCCCAGTTGTTGGGTCAAGACTCCCAAAGCTGTTCCTGCTGCTTCGTGCACATAGAGGGTGAAAGGCTTGGTGACATCCGGAAGGCCTTGGGCTGGTGATGACAGTAATGCCCTTTTCAAATGTTCGAAGCCCTCCTGTTGGTCACGACCCCATTCAAGGGGGCTTTTCTCTGGGCCCTTTGTAGACTCATAGAGGGGCTTTGCGATCTTTGCAAAGTTGGGAATCCAGATACGACAGTACCCAGCTGCCCCGAGAAAAGCACGTACTTGCTTGCGGGTTGTTGGCACTGGGATCCGGCACACTGCTTCCTTCCTCTCGCTCCCCAACCGTCGGCTTCCTTTTGACAGATGGAATCCCAGATACTTCACTTCCGACTGACATAACTGAGCCTTTTTTCTGGAGACTCGGTATCCCGCATTGTACAGGAGTTGGAGAAGTTCTGTGGTTGCCAATACACATTCAGCCTCAGAGTCAGCAGCGATTAGTAGGTCATCAACGTACTGCAGAAGTACTCGTCTGCCGGCTCCCCTGGAGGGAAACTAGCGAGATCTTGGGCCAATGCTGTGCTGAAGATGGTAGGAGAGTTCTTGAATCCCTGTGGTAAACGAGTCCAGGTAACTTGGGACTTTCTGCCAGTAGCAGGGTCCTCTTTCTCGAAAGCAAACAGGTGTTGGCTTGCAGTAGCCAGGCGTATACAAAAGAAGGCATCTTTTAGATCCAGTACTGAGAAGTGAGAAGCAGTCGCCAGAATGAGGCCCAACAGTGTATAAGGGTTTGGTACTACTGGATGCAGAGTCACAGTGGCCTCATTGACACGACGGAGGTCCTGAACAGGTCGATAGTCAGTGGTTCCAGGTTTTCGAACTGGCAGCAAAGGAGTGTTCCATGCCGACTGGCAGGGCCGCAGGATACCATGCTGTAGTAGCTGCACCAGATGATGATGGATTCCTTCTACAGCTGCCCGCGGCAGCGGGTATTGTCGCACATGCACCGGGGAGGCTCCCGGCTTCATTTCAACACATACGGGAGGGATGTTAATGGCCATTCCGGGGGGGTTTCCTTCTGCCCATACTCCAGGGGGCACTGATTCCCACGTAGCCAGGGTAGCCACATCAGATTTGGGCCTGTTCTCATATAACCGCCATTCTTCTTCTCGGGGGACGGACAGTACCAAAACTGTTGGGCCCAGGCTGGGTATTTCGAGCTCAGCCTGGCCGTCAGACCCGAATGAGATTTGGGCCTGGAGTTTTGCCAGAACATCCCGACCCAGCAAGGGTATGGGACATTCAGGCATATACAGGAACTGGTGAGTGATGGTCCGTCCCCCCAACTGGCACGTGCGGTTCAGGAAAGGTCTCTGGGCTCTCTCCCCCGTAGCTCCCACAACAGTTACTGACTGGGAGGAGATCAGGGCTACTTGTTGGGTGACCACTGAGTGCGTTGCTCCGGTATCGACCATGAATTGCATTTTCAGGTCCCCTAAATTCATGTTGACCACAGGCTCCTGGGGACCCAACAGAAACTTGGAGCCCGGTCTGGCCTAGTAGTCATCCGAGTCATAATGTTCCATAGCTGCAAGGCCTTCGAGAGCTGGAACCGGTGGAGGCGGGAAAGCATCATGCTGATCTTGCTCCCGTGTAGTTCGTACGGGTGCTCTTACACCCCTCATGGATGGATATCTCCCTCGCCTTGTGTTACGATTTGGACAGTCATTCTTCCAGTGTCCCTCCTCTTTGCAGTAGGCACATTGAGTGGGGCTTAGGGGAAACCTCGGCCGCCCATATCCGCGTCCTCGTCCCCTATTTCCTCCTCTGGCCCAGGCTGGAACTGGTGGTCGCTCGGCTAAGGCGGCTGCTAGGAAGTCTGCCTTTTTCTTCATCCGGCGCTCTGACTCTCGCTTCTGCTCCTGGTCACGATTTACATATACTTTTTGTGCCACTTCCATCAATTGTGTTGCATTCATGCCCGCAAACCCTTCCAGTTTCTGCAGCTTCCGCCGTATATCACCTTGTGCCTGAGCCACAAAAGCATTATTCACCATCTGAAGATTCTCAGGGGCCGTTGGATCGTAGGGGGTGTATAATCGGTATGCTTCAGCCAGACGCTCATAAAATACCGCTGGATTTTCATCAGGAAGCTGGAGAACTTCTGCGATTTTACTGATGTTCATAGCTCGTTGCCCCCCCTTCTTAAGGCCCTCAAGGAGTGCAGTCCGGAAGCGAGTGAGAGCCGCTGCTCCAACAGGGTCATTCGGGTCCCAGCGGGGGTCTTTATTCGGGAATTCTGCCTCTGCCTGCTGCCGTGGATTTACTTGTCCCTCTTGGGCAGGATGTTTCTCCAGCCACTTGAGGGCGGCCCGTACAATGCGCGCCCGTTCTTCTGTATTGAATAAGGTGGCAAGCAATTGTTTAGTGTCCGACCAGGTAGGCTGGTGTGTTTGCATAATACTGGTCATTAGATCTGTCAGTTCTTGGGGCTTTTCAGTATATGAGGCATAGTGGGTTTTCCAGTTGAGCAGGTCCGTAGTGGAGAAAGGGACATAAATCAGGCTTGATGGTCCCACTGCCACCTTTCCAGTAGTATCAATATACGGGAGCCCCTGTACTTGTCGTAGTGGTAATTGGAGATGTTGCGACCGCAGGCGGTGGGCTAACGGGGGTGACGATTCAAGCCCAGCCCCTGTGCTCTCGGGGGAGGAGATGGTGCCACTGGAGGTGGCACCAGATGTGAGAGGGGAACCTGAAGATGAGGGGCCGGAGTCTGTAGAACCTTCCCTAAATCTGGCATCACCTGCCCCAAGAAGTCCTGACCTTTCAGCTGTGGGCGGATCCTGCTGTGGTGCGGACGGGACACGGGGTTGAAGTAGAGGGAGGGGACGTGGAGGAATATCAGGAGAGTCCCATCCCTGGTAGATAGGGGCGGGTGTCCGTCCCTTTTGGCGACAGATGGCCGCCACCATTACTCTACACTGATCCTCGTGACAGCGCTGGAGCCACCTTGGTCTGAGTTGGCATATGGCCAGCCATGAGTCAATATATGGGAACTGGTCAGGGTGCTCTTTTGCTACAATTTGATGGACCAAGGACACAGTGGCCAGGTCAATAGACCCCTGGGGAGGCCATAGCTTAACTAAGGCTGGCCATTCCCTCTGACACAAAAAGGATAATCTGGAGGCGGAGAGAGGTACCCCGTAATCCTCTCTAAACCCAGATTTAAAATTGTGAAGCATGCACTGTAGGGGCGTTTTCACTTTAGTCTTTCCCGACCCCATGCTCTAATTCTAGTTCAATAACTAAGTACAGTATACAATGTGGACCAGATCTTCTAACCTAATCTCAATTCGGGGGAAAATGCAATTTACAGTAAGAGAAAAATATGAAATTTACAATACAGATCCTATCTAGACTTAATCCAGGAAAAATATACAATTTATAATACAGACCCTATCTAGTCTTAACTCAGGACAAATAATACAACTTACAATATAGGTCTTGGCAATTTACAAAATATATACTCAGATTTGGTTTAGATGAGTTAAAATATATATATAAGCTAGCTATTCTTAAAATGTCCACCAGATGGAGCTCCAGGATCACTTAAACCATAAGGATAACAGCAGTATGAGAAAAATACAGCTAGTTTTTAAATGTCCACTAGATGGAGCTCCAGGATCACTCCAGGGCCGCTCAATACCTCTGCACAGGGAAATACACGTGGTGTCCACTAGATCAGTGCAGAGAAACGCACGTGGTGTCCACAAGATGGCTGCTACCTCCTCGTGCTCTTCCACACCGGCTCACCCTCCACTTTACAGATGAGAAAAAAGGGGAAGTGATGGACTTCCAAGCGATCACTTCTCCTTCAATCGACTTAAAAAAACCCAAAAGGTTAGCATTTTATTTTATTTATTTTGGTTTAAAGGCAGGAAACCCAGCGGGGGCTCAGTGGTGCATCGGGACAGCAGGGAAAGGCAGAAAATTCAGCGGGGCAGCAGGGGATCTCAGCGGGGGCTCAGGGCAGCACCGGAGCAGTACCGGGAGGCAGGGGATCTCAGCGGGGGCTCAGCGCAGCACCGGAGCAGTACCGGGAGGCAGGGGATCTCAGCGGGGGCTCATCGCAGCACCGGAGCAGTACCGGGAGGCAGGGGATCTCAGCGGGGGCTCAGCACAGCACCGGAGCAGTACCGGGAGGCAGGGGATCTCAGCGGGGGCTCAGCACAGCACCGGAGCAGTACCGGGAGGCAGGGGATCTCAGCGGGGGCTCAGCGCAGCACCGGAGCAGTACCGGGAGGCAGGGGATCTCAGCGGGGGCTCAGCACAGCACCGGAGCAGTACCGGGAGGCAGGGGATCTCAGCGGGGGCTCAGCGCAGCACCGGAGCAGTACCTGGAGGCAGGGGATCTCAGCGGGGGCTCATCGCAGCACCGGAGCAGTACCGGGAGGCAGGGGATCTCAACAGGGGCTCAGCACAGCACCAGAGCAGTACCGGGAGGCAGGGGATCTCAGCGGGGGCTCAGCGCAGCACCGGAGCAGTACCGGGAGGCAGGGGATCTCAGCGGGGGCTCAGCACAGCACCGGAGCAGTACCGGGAGGCAGGGGAACAGAAATTTAACATTGGGAACAGAACAGCACGTGGGGGAAACAGAAATTTAACATTGGGAACAGAGCTGCACAAATTAACAGCGGGAACACAACGACAGCATGGGGGAGCAGAAATTAAAACAGCGGCAGCACATTAGAGAACTCTCTCCTTGCAGTCACGCTTCAGATAACTCCCCACAAGCAGAAAGGAAAGAAGAGAAGCAGCGATCTATTCTTAGCTTATCAAGTGCTATATTTTGGTTACTTTTTTCGGCAGCGTTTTTAAAAGATCTCAGATTACTGCAGTTCAGATATTATTCAGATTTACCGGTATTCAGATACAGGACGAGCAATGGCTTCAGGGCCACTAAGGCCCCTACTAGGACTGCTCGTGCGGTTGATCAGGCCGCTACAGGTTCTCAGAAATTACCAGGACTCACAGATAGAGTACAGAACTAGCCCCAAACAGTAAGGTAGCAGTACTCACCAGAACTCTGATCAGACAGGAAGTTTGGATGCCAGTCTATCCAGCTGGTTTTCAATCGGGGATTCAACCGCAGGGACCGGCTGTCCAGACAAATCAGGGTGTCCTTCCGAGCACAAAGTGGCCCGGGGGCGCCAAGGACCATTAATCACCTGGAGGGGCCGGTCCCTGGCTGGTGGAGGCCCTGATCCTGCAAAAAAGCAGTAGTCTTCCCACCGTGGGTGTGATGAGAGAGGCTTTTCTTTTAATTTTATTTCCCGGCCAATGCACCAAATGTAATAGCAAACGCTGTGAAAAGCTCTTATTCTATCACTCACCCACAGAAGGAAAACTCACAGACAGGCTGGAATGCAAACAGGAACTTTTAATGTACACACAGGATCAGACAGAGATACCAGCAACCTCTACAAGAGTCTGAGCCCAGAGGGACGTCCTACAAAGCTTTATATACAGTACAGTTTTAAACTCATTCTGCAATCCCATTTGCCACAGGTATTTCCTGCCCACCAATCAGCAGCCCCTGGGGAAGATACCTGGGTGACCTGTCCAAACCGGTGTGCTCTGGTCTGTTGATTTCTGGACTAGGGGATATTGTGCTCAGACCTGAAGTGGGGGAAGGGTGTCCACTGAAATAGCAGGCTGATTACTTTATGTAAAAGCCTCATGGCTTGGGGGAAGGGTCAGGCTGATCACTTGTAAGGGCTACCTACAGCTAAACCTCATGGCTTGCCGCATGGCTTGGGGGAAGGGCTACCTACAGCTAAACCTCATGGCTGCCTCAATGCCTCATGTGGTCCACTACAGGATGGATGGGTGCATAACCAGTGACAGTCAACTGACATGATATCACCTCCTGTGTAGTCACTGGGGCTGCCAACTCAAGCTGATATCAGCCATGGTTGGCCATGGACAACCCCTGCCACTGGAGCCCTGTCCTGGCCTGTACTGTGGGCAGGCATAGTGGATACAAAGACTTCATTTGTATTATAATGTTCATCTTAATCATCTGTCAAAAGTTTACAGAAGTCAAGACAAAATGCCAAAATTCAGGACAAAATCAGGACAATTTGCAAATCAGGACAAGCTTCCAAAAATCAGTACAATCCTGATAAAATCAGGAGATCTGGAAACCCTACACAGGCCTGAACTTTAGATCTCATTTGGAAGAAATGTTTCCTCTGAATTTGAGTAGCCCTAACTACATTAGGAAATGAGTTTAATTTTTGATCACAGAATGGGATATCCTTCTTGGGAAAAAAAATTATTCTGTACTCTAAAGTTATCATCCTCCCTCACAAATTCACTGTGGTGGCGAGACAGGGTTAGAGCCCAAGGAAAGTGGGACAAAACAGTCTTTTTCCCCTGAGCAAAGGACAGGTTCAGGAAGTGTAAGGGTTAAATCTCTTACTAAAGAAAAAAACTCTAGGCACCAAGAGGTAGAGAGTGAGCCACACCCTAGCTCCATAGTAACCAGGGGAGGTGACGAGGGAAGCCTAGGGGTGGAGTCGGAGGCTATAGGACAGCCTCAATCATATAAGCAGAGAGAAACTGCTAGTGAGGGGAAGCCAAGAAAGCCAGAGAGACGGGGGAAGCCAAGGAGGCCAGAGAAGCTGGAGAGTCTTTCCAGGAGAAGGAGGAGTCCTTCCAGAGAGGTTTCCACAGAAGCTGCCCTGAAAGGAGAGAAAGCAGGAAGAGGCAAGTGCGCCAGCAGAAGCCTCAAAGGGGATTCTTATTGCAGGCAACGTTCAGACAGCTCAAGCCCTGAATGCAGCCCAACTGATAGAAAGAGGACAGCTGGTTTGAAACAGAGGGGAGTTGATTCTGAGGTAAATGCTGCTGAAAGGCATGGAACAGGAATCCAAGTGAGGGGGTCTCTGGAGAGAGTTTTACCTGTGACACAGTCTGAGAGGAGACAGAGTGCTGGAAATAAAGTGAGCCCTTTACAAGCTTTTAAAAGTCCGTTAAGAAAGAAAAAATCTCCTGGGTCCTTCCCCTGCAACTCAGCATAGTGAGGAGTCTCACTGGGGGCAGGTTCTGAAGTTATTAGAACAATTGAAGCCTGACGGTAGAGACACTGAGGCCAGCCAGGTGTTATCTGAACCTAAGCAAGAGAGTATGGAAACAGAAGAATGTCTTTCTGAAAGTGTGTCTTCAGATTTTGAAATGGACTGTTCTTACTGTCTGAGCCAGAAGCAGTAGAACTGTTTGAGTTTTAAAATAGTGGGAAAAGCCAGACGCTTTGAAACTGCGTGACTTGATGAAGGGTGTTAATTAAACCCCTAGAATTGAGCTAGCCAGACAAGCTCAAGGAAAGCTGTGAACGCTAGAAGTTAAAAAGCCAGTTACTTGCAAACCTGAATGTGGAAAGTGCAATGTCTTAAGGATTGATGCAAACGTTTAGCAGCTTGCTAAAAGAAGCCAAGGTGCTGTGCAGAGCCCTGAGTGCTGTAAGAGTGTAATCCCTGCTGACGGAGGGGTTTGCTGCTCTGTTTAAACAAGCTAGCTGAGAAGACTAATGCATGGACTGTGCTATAACGTTTAAGCTTTGTTTTTCTTTTGGAGAAAGTATCCTGTATTTTTATCTTCTTGGAATACCTGAACTGATGCAAAAGAAGTTCAGTTGGCAGTAGAAAATAATTCCTGTGCAAAAATAAATTTTCCTGTTAACCTTGGAAACCCTCGGCTGTCTGTTTGATTGACAACACAACTACAACATTGAGAAACTCTCAGCACTAATAAGGGACATAAAGAGGTCCGCCCCCTGCTACTAGGCAACCGCCTAATCAGTAGGAGGCGAGACACAAGGTAGATATAGTGAGAATCTCATCACAAGATGGTTCTAAGAAAGCTGTTAAATCAAATTCATTCTCACCCACAACTTGATCCTCATTCTTTTCAGTGTCAGCTTAAAGCCAAGGAGGCAGATGGAACATAATAAAGCTTAGAAATCAAAATTGCCTCAACATCAACAATACCCAGTACCTCCTTGAAATATTTCTGAAGTAAGACCATTAGAGATAATTGGTGAGTTCTCGGCCTGAGTATTGTGTGCAGTTCTGGATACTGTACCTTCATCATAAAGCATATGGGAACATTTTAAATATACATATAAGCATACTTTGGAACAAATGCAAGACAGGGGATCCTCTAAGTTATAAAAACACAGGAGGTTTCTCATTAAAAAGGGAAGTTCTAGAATGAGGAGTCATAAGATGAGCTGTGCCAGATTAAGTTCTACGTGCCCATGGGCAGGTCATAGCAAGGGTTCTTTATCTTTATTTCATCATTTGAATGATCACCCAAGTGGTAGCATCAGAGTGGTTTACAATATATAGGCTGCAGTTAGAACTTAGAAAGGAGCACCAATTTTTACAGGAAAGCAGAGAGGACAGAACACACAGGTAAGGACAGAGAGACATGCATAGGATGAAAAGCCCTGATAGGAGGGGCATTTAACCAGATCAGAGGGAGGGATATACAATCAGATCAGAGGGAGAGAGGTCAAATGCAAGGTGGAAAATGAAGGATGTACTCTGCACCTCCCCTCACCTGCAACAGGCAGGGCTCTTGGGTATAACAGAAATCCACACACAATAGCAATGAGAAGGTTAATTGGTAAATCAGTAAATAATACACAACACACTTGTATTATAAAAATAACCAAAGCTTTGGGAGAGAAAGCTAGGCCTCCGCCTATGTTTACTCTGACATCATAGCTTTAGGCCACTTTATTGAAAGGTAAATATTTGATTATACAGCATAATTCCACTTTATTATTCTACGTTTCGCATCATGTATATTCATAATATACATATTCTATTCTACGTCTAGTATCACGTATATTCATAACATACTTTTCTATAGGCATACACGTCATAGACAATCATGAAAAGACATACATATATTCTCAGACATGACTATGTAGGCCTTAATTCTAATTAATTCTAACACTGACAGTTTGATATCTCTGACCAGAGACTGAGAGACTGAGAGGCTGGGTATACAACTTGCCTTTTACTTATCTTTCTAATAACAAGACTAATGTTTATGTTATCTGGAACTTTTCACCCAGTTACTTCTACAGAGTCTTTCAAGGATAGTATTAAGTAAGGAGCTACAAATGATATTAACTCTTTCTTAGGGCTTATAGTAATATAATGTTATACACAGGGCCTGACTGTGTATCCAGCCTGGTACAATCAAGCTTTATTTCAGTCCTTCCTCTGATTCTGTAAAGAATCATTTCACAGATAAGGAAACACATACATCGGTATTAAAAATGGATTGTAGCTAGCTTCTGGGTCAATCTGTAACATCATTTTAGGGGTCAGTGTCTCCACTGATTTCTTACAGCTAGCAGATATTACACAAAGAATTAATGCTCCTAAAATGATAATCCCTAATAAGCCAAATAATGAAGCTAATATGCCTTGCAGGGGCCTAGATAATAAACTCCAGAAAGAAGAAACAGAATTAAAAAAAATCGGAAAAAGAACTTACATAACTACTACTTGATACAAATGTATGATTTCTAACCTTATCTAGTAGGCCTTTCACTACTTTTCCTTCATCATCAAGCATACTGCAACAGTAATCAGAAATTAGGCCACATACACCATTTTCCTTCACTAGTAGGTAGTCTAAAGCCATGCGATTCTGAGCTGCATAAGCGGACACCTTCTCTATTGCACCTTGTAACACGCTAATAGCCTCTGTGAGATCCAGGGCTGTAAATTCAACAACTGCCTGTAATCGCATAATCTGGGTATCATATTCTCTAGTGGGTGCTATGGCTCCAAAAGTTGAAAGCCAAACAGTACCTGTAAATGCATCTATCTGAGATTTGGTTAAAGAACTTGTAGAATCTACCAACTGTTGTGCCGCTATTATGGCTTCATCCTGAGGGGAAACATCCCTTTTTCTTCTTAAGGAATTATTCAAGGTTGATAATACAGCAACATTTTGGTAAGGTAAAAACTGCCACGGGGTATCTAACTGAGCAACATAGCAAGTACCTAACCAACCTCTGGGAAGTTCTGTATATGCAAGATTGCAAATGCAATGTGTGCCTTTGAGTCAGTCCTGACTCCTGGCGACCCAGATGCTCCTGGGTTTTCTTGGCAGTGTCACCGGAAGTAGATTGCCAGGCATTACCACACACAAAATAGTCTCCCTCTAAAGCCACTAATCCATTTTCCCAAATTGTCAAGTTGTGGGGACAGACTATATTCTGTGTACAATTATTCAGAGCCCACTGAGCAATGTTCATTTCTTTAATTCCAACAGATAAATTACGTTCCCAGGGATGGCAATACCCTAACAAAGGGAAACTCCAGTTAGGTATGTTTAAGTTTGAATTAAGGTCATTCAAAGGGTAGCCAGAACTATTATACTGTAACAAGTCATAATCATGCACTTGATTCCCTTGGACTTGCACTAACTGTACTATGGAAATATAGGGTTTCTGTGCTTGGGATTTCTATACCAGATGGAAGAACTATGTAGCATTATTCTTTTACAGATATTCCATGGAGTGTCCCCTACCTTTTTCCCTGTACCTTGAGCCATAAAACATATTGAAGGGGACTTTAGAAGCATAGAGCTAACTACTCTAGGTTCTGTGTTTATATGATACCATTAGATTAAAATGTCTTCTGTAACTGAGTAACTTCTGTAACTGTAAATGCGACTCAAAAATATTTGGATATTCCCCATAAGTTTCCCAAGATTCTAAATGCAGTACTGCTTTATTAACAATAATATGCCATAGCACAACTAGGACCTGATAAAGAAACATTCTCAGCAAACCTTGAAATATCTGTAACTATAATACTCCAAGACTAAATGGTCTAAAATAAAATGAAAAGCCACCTATTCTGCGTACTAAGATGAAGATATATTCTATAACTATAATTACCCCTTAATTCTCAATTACGTCATGAAGTAGAGGTTAAGTACCCAAAGGTCATTGCATATATATTAGTAAAATACTAAATCAAACCACCTTTATCCACCTAATCAGTAGTATAAATGCTGAACAAAAGGTTTTTGCATAATTAGTTCATTCAAAAAGCATGTAAATCCTGATGATCTTTTCTGTAATATCAATGTAATGTTCAATAAGTCTCTGTGTTGTATTTTCTTGATTCACTGATGAAGGGAGCCACCGTCTGGATTCTGTGAAGGAGCCTTTTTATACTGTGTAAGGTGTATCCAACGAGAATGTCCTTCTACTTTACAAGCTGAGTATCCCACCAGGAGCACTCGAAATGGACCTAGAAACTTGGGAGCCAGAAGCGTCTTTGGATGCAAATTCTTAATCAGGACCCAGTCCCCCGGATTCACTTCTGAATGTAAGGATTCCAAAGGAGCATCTTTTAGAGGATTCACCTGCAATAAAGTGGAAACAGACAGGACTGAGTGCAATCGTGAACAATAAGTCAAAATATCGCTGCACAACAATTGGGGATCCGGGATAACTGCCAATTCATGTGGAGAAGTAGCTGGACTTCCAGTAACTATTTCGTATGGTGTCAGGCCTCCCCGAGCACGCTGGGGGGAATTACGCACTGCCATAAGGGCAAAAGGAAGGGCTTCCTTCCAATCTGTAGCCCAATCCTGTGTCATAGTGCGGAAAGTGACTTTTGATTGTCCTAGTCATCCGTTCCACTTGGCCATCAGCGTTGCGGATGATAAGGAGTGTGCAGTGGTCTCTTAATACCAAACCAAATTTTCAACACAAATACCACCTCCCTCCTCTGGCACAGGGCAGATCTATAAAATCAAAAAGAGTTCGGAAGGCAGAAATCCTAATAACTGACCCTAAGCTGACCCTACTGTGCCAGCCTGTAAACAGTACAGACAAGCTGTGCCAAAGGGAAAAAAAAATAAAAATAACAGAAGTTCAGGTGACACCGGAGAACCAAAAAGACATAATTCATAGCCACAGCGGTAAAGCTTATGATGCAGGAACAGGGCAAGTGGAAACAATAGACTGGACAAATAAGCAGATGATCCTTTTTCCAGAAGCCCTGAGCATCACAGGTTGCACCCCATAAAGGCAGAGTCTAGGTTTCAAAGGAAGTATCTTGCCATTGCTGCAAGAAAGATGAAAGGGAAAACAAAGTCATATTAGACGGTGTTAAATACAGCAATGTTGGTGACACTGATGCCCGAAGAGCAGCTTGCCATGCTACCCAGTTTGCAAAATGGTTGTCCTTTGCAAATACTTCTACTAGCTGTGCACTGGCAAATGGCAAAGAAGCTGTTTCCACTACATCATTAACTGTTGTGACTGCATAGCCCATCTCGTCTCTGAAAGCAGAACCATTCACAAACAAAGTTATAGCCAGGGTTGGTAAGGATACAGGGGAAAGTTCAGATCCAGCTCGAGAAAATGTCAAAATAGTTTGGAAACAATCATAAGACCCATCCTCCTCCACAAGTGTTGAAGGGTTGTATATTGATGTAGGACATACTGAAACATGAAGCAGAGAAATAATTAATTCCAGAGTCAATAAAACGTGTGGAGGACAAAGGCTGAGTCTTGGATAAATGGAGCAAAAAGGGTGCTGTAGAACCAAAAAAATCAGTAATTTCCAATTGCAAAAGCCACTGCTACTAAACTACATAGACACAGTGGGAGTCTCAAAGTCACTGCATCAATTCACTTTGAAAAATAGCCTACTGGCTTGCAACCAGTTGGGAAAGCTTGTAAAAGCACACAGGTAGCAGAGGAATCAGAAATAGCCACATACAATTTGAAAGGTAAAAAAAATTCAAAGATAAACATGGCACATTTCCCAGTGCAGTCTTTGTATTCACAAATGCTTCCCACTGTGCTAATGTGGGTACAATGAGACCTTCAGGTCCTTCTTTCCCAATAAGAGCATAAAGCGGAGCAATAAGGTCTGCGAAATTTGCTAGCCAATATTTACAGAAGATTAATAGTCCCAAGAATCTATGCAATAACACCGGTGTTGCTGGAAAAGGCAATGAAAAAATAGGTTTCAATCTAGCAGAGGTAATTGCATGACCAGATGGTGTTAGAACAACACCAAGGAAGGTAACACTTTGAGATACAAATTGCAATTGAGACAAATCAACCTTTAAACCTAAATTAGCAATATGAGCTAACAGAGACAAGGAATCTGACAAACAACTCTCATAACTTGGTGAACATAATAGCAAATCATCCACATATTGAACTAAATAGGAATGGTCGAGCTTTGCATCCAGCAGTGCAGTTCTTAGGGCCTGCGAAAAATATGCAGGACTATCAGTGTAAGGCAAATAAAAATTGGCTTTCTTTGCTGATTTTTACTGAAAAATAAGCAGCACTTAAATCTACAACAGAAAACCAGGTAGTCCCTAAAGGTATCTGTGTCCAGATATCATGTGGATTAGGTACCAAGGGAAAAATTGGCAAAATCACATTATTTACTGCTCGCAGGTCTTGTACAAATCTATAAGTCTTACCGTCAGCCTTTAGCACAGGAAGGATTGGAGTATTGCATGGTGAAGTTGTAGGATAAATGACACCTTGTTTCTGGAGATCCGCGATCACAGGACAAATTCCTTCAATGGCAGCTGCTGACAGTGAATACTGCTTGAGTCTAGGAAGCTGAACTCCAGGTTTCACGGTGATTTTCACAGGAGGGATAGAAAGGCATCTGAGATGAGATCCCGGCACTGCCCACAAAGTAGAAGGAAGTTCTCCAAGAGCGGGATGAATGGTACTGGCATCTGCAGGAGACGGCACTTCAGAGAGAGAATACAGCTGGAAATATAACTTCCCACTCAGCCAGGATAGAGTGAATTCAGCTGTTACCGGAGGGGGAGGAGGGAAATCAGCTCTCTGACCATCAAGATTCCAATTCCTGGGACACTCTCACCACAAGTATAACATGTATGCATTTCTCTGGACTGTCCATGCCCTTGCTGAGGATTCCCATAACCTCCTCTGTTTTTACCATGGGTGGCTGAATAAACAATCTGTAAATTGAGCAATGTAGTCTTTTCATATCTATTTTAGTTCGCTCTTCTTGCTGTTCCTTGATAAATGTCAAGTCACTGTATTGAGCTCCTTCCAGAATTGCATCAGCTGTTCTAGCTGGCCAATCTATTATTGAAGTTTCTAAAATTTATTTTATTCTCGGGATTAAACCATTTACAAAAACAATTAGTGAATCCTGAAGGTGTGTCTTCTGCCTCACCAGAATAGTCTTTAAAAGCTAGCATACACCTAGTGTGAAAATATGCAACCTTTTCACCCCTATCCTGCCTGAGAGATGTTAATCTCGACCAATCCTTTACAGGTTCACACACTACCTTAATGAATTCTAACAATTTCTTTTTTTTTACACAAAAACAAGATAATCTCTTTGAGTCTTCTCTTGAAAATCTATTTCAGGATTTGGCACGAACTGGATGAGTGACCCTATGAAAATCAGCTGGTTTAAAAAAAAACACAGTTCTGAGCAAATTATCTAGAGCTGCCCAAGTGGGATTATAACTGTTAATTATTTGAGACCATAAAGACATAAATCTTACAGGGCTTTCCCTGTAATTAGGAAAGGTTTTAGCCAAATCAAACACTTCTGCTGCTTCAGATTTAACAGTGCCAAAACATAAATTATGTTGCTGGTATAGAACGTCCTGAAAAGAGCCTAGATCATAATATAATTAATCACACACCTCTTTGTAGGTTTCATAATGTCTGTCCAAATCTCTCTCAATTCTATCAATAAGTACATCAGAAGCACATAATTCTTTTGCAGCAGAAACACTATGACCTATTGCTACTTTTAAGATTCTTAGTACAACACTTTCCGTTTCTTGGTTCAAACGTGCTGGGAGACATTCCAAATATCCAAAATACACAATTCTACTCCCCCTAACTTCTTCTTCTCTTTAAGCATTTTCTTTTTCTCTTAGTACTGCTACACGAGTGACCCACACTTGCTCAGCTGGTCATTAGTTACATTTCCTAACACAAAACAACTTTGTTTCAAAACATAAACATGCCTATGTTTTTCATCATGTACCATCTGTTCCCACCATGTAAGCACAATAACTATTGCACGGTTTACCTTTAACCGCCAACTCATATCACAGGTAATGGACCTTATCTACAGAGAAAGTTCCCTCCAAAGGAAACTGCAAATCCTCATTACCACTAGTCACTGAACCCCTATGTGCTACGGAATCAATGGCTACATCACCATGCTTCTCATACATACAATAGAAGCATACAATAAGGGCTACCCATTTTAAACACTAAAGCCCTAGCTCTGCCATGCCACACACGCATCTGAGACAGAGCCTGTCTACCTAACAGATTACCCATCACCGGTAATACAAATCTTCTGGCACCTTCTGCCCTTGCCTTGAATGCAGAAATCTGTAATCCGAGTCACGGCACAAACTGAAGGATGTACTCTGCACCTCCCCTCACCTGCAACAGGCAGGGCTCTTGGGTATAACAGAAATCCACACACAATAGCAATGAGAAGGTTAATTGGTAAATCAGTAAATAATACACAACACACTTGTATTATAAAAATAACCAAAGATTTGGGAGAGAAAGCTAGGCCTCCGCCTATGTTTGCTCTGACATCATAGCTTTAGGCCACTTTATTTAAAGGTAAATATTTGATTATACAGCATAATTCCACTTTATTATTCTACGTTTCGCATCACATATATTCATAATATACATATTCTATTCTACGTTTAGTATCACATATATTCATAACATACTTTTCTATAGGCATACACGTCATAGACAATCATGAAAAGACATACATATATTCTCAGACATGACTATGTAGGCCTTAATTCTAATTAATTCTAACACTGACAGTTTGATATCTCTGACCAGAGACTGAGAGACTGAGAGGTTGGGTAAACAACTTGCCTTTTACTTATCTTTCTAATAACAAGACTAATGTTTATGTTATCTGGAACCTTTCACCCAGTTACTTCTACACAGTCTTTCAAGGATGGTATTAAGTAAGGAGCTACAAATGATATTAACTCTTTCTTAGGGCTTATAGTAATATAATGTTATACACAGGGCCTGACTGTGTATCCAGCCTGGTACAATCAAGCTTTCTTTCAGAAAAGATGGGTTTTTAGCATGGTTTTGACAGTTGAGCGCAGGTTCCTGCAGGTAAAATAGTCAGCAGCAAGGGTTGTGTGAGCAGTGAGGCCACACATGGAACAAGTACAAAAGGGTGCTCATTTTTGAATTAATCATACTCATTTTTGAATTAATTATTGCTATAAGTTTGTGAGTTAGGATTTTTTTCTTTTCTAGATTGGGAGCTTGACTGAATTTACTTTTTGCAGCATCACCAAATAAACACAGAAAAGTGAGCCCAATCCAGCTGTCTAATCTCATTCTAATAAGGGAAGTTAAGAACTGAATTGGGCTATCGGCCTGTTGCCCCAACCCTGCCACACTGACTATGAAGGAAGTTACTTGCTCCCCACTGCAAAAAGAGAAAAGTGTCAGAAAGAGGGAAACGTGCTGCAGTGCTATTAAAGAAAGGGGCCAGTACAACAGAAGTAAGGCTGTACATACAAATCATGTACCTTGATAACAAGGGCTTTAAACATTACCATGGTATTTTCTACTTTATGGTAAAAGAGGAGAGCTTGTCTAGTTGCAAGCATATCATCTTTGCTCACCTCTTAAAACTTCCATCTAACTCAACAATATTTTTGAAAAATTCATAACCCATTCAAAAATGCATTAAAAAAAATCATGCCGCTGTATTGTGCATATATATCCTGAAGATAAAATCAATAGGTGTATATATTCTGAAAATGAAGTCACCTTCTATATCAAGTGAAAAACTGAAAACCTATGAAAACCTCCAAAACAGTGTTATGTTGGTGGAGGGCAGATAGGAACTAGGAGTAGGAGAAGAGGGTCCAAATGATATAATTTCATACCAAATAAAACAAAACTGCAGAGAGATCATTCAGACCACCGGAACTAAAGTGTGCCCATAGCTTTCTGTTTTGTTACAAGGTCAGAGGCCTATCATCTCTCCTCATACTTGGCTTCACTCTGCTTCTGTTGGCAAACAAGGAACTGGGGCAAATTACCTTGATCATCCCTGGCTCCCTTCTTCCTCAATGAGCAGTTGAGAAGGAAGAATCGGGGCTAGGTGACAAATGGCCCTGCTTATTTCTATCTTCTCTCTGCTTTATCTGTTGAGTAGGGAAGATGAAATAAATGGCTCCACTCATTCAAGATTTGTTTCTGAGGAGGAGGAGTTAGAAGAGGAGGCAGATGCAATCATTGATCTCTAGTGTCTGTACTGGGAAAACAATAGCTGTCTCATGGCTTCTCTAGGTGACGTGCTCTCGTCCCCCATAGTCCTACACTCCAGGCTTAGAAAAAATGTACTGATATATACTCTGTCTTCAACACTTTTCTCAGATGTGATCAGCTGTTGAAGCTGACAGACTTCAGCCGTACAGTGCAACAAGGGTAATCTAGTCAAGTAAGAATCATCTTCCATCCAGATGATTATTGGGGCACCGCTCTTCCAGATGGTCAGCCATTCATAATTTTCCATTGGGCTGATGTTTAAACTCCACAGTCGGTGTTCCCTTTAAATGACAGCTGTGATGTTTAAAGATATACCTAGATTTTCAGTAAGCCATCTGATCTGTCCTAAGTTATGCAAACAGTTATCCAGATAATAGCACTGAAAATCACTTCAATCTGGATAATTTAGAACTCTGCCCTGACTCCACCCCCAAGCCACCACAGTGCTATACAAATAGTGTAGGGTGATCTGTGATGATTTCAGCAGCACTATCCAAGTAACATGGAGTGGAGGAGTGAAGCTAACCAGATAAATGGTTTTAAACTATTGGGCCCCATACATATAAGCTGTGATGGTGCAAATATTTCAGCCAATCTTTTTTTTTGTTCCATTAAGTCAGTGTTGACTCATAGCAACCCAGCTACTTTTGGGTTTTCTTGGCAATGCATCACCAGAAGTAGATTGCCAGCCTTTTTCTTCTGAGGCAATGAAGAGTAAAGTGACTTGCCCAAAGTCACAGGGGGAATTGAACCCTTGATTGTTTGGGTACTAGGCAGTTGCTCTAACCACTAGGCTACTCCTCCACTCCAGCTGTACATGTAAGAGTTAAAACATCTAATGCCTCCTCATAAAGGTTTTTGATGGTAATTTAACAAACAAACAAACAAATAGGTGAAAACTATGCAGATCCTTTTATAAATGTATTTTATACAATGTTTGTGAAAATTAGCAAAATTGTGTGCATTAAAATGCCGGCATATTTTATTCCTGCTATTTGTGCAAGTGATCGAACTGGACAAGACAGTTCTACACAAACGTTACTCTCCGGATCCGAACCTGCTTACAGGAATGCATCTTTTTATTGCAGTTATAAGTATTGGGCCTGATATTTAAAGCAATGAATACGGTTGGCAGACTTGCTAACCATGTTAATCACAGAAACCAGGATATTTAGCGGCACGAACACAGTTAGTCCACTGACTATCCCCGGGTGTCATTGCTGAATGTCCCAATGTTAGCTGGCTAGCATCAGGGTGTTTGGGGGCGGAGCAGAGGGGGCACCCGTGGATAATTGGACAGCGGCAATATTCAACCACTGCCTGGTTATCTCTAAGTGGCAAAAGTTAGGAACCGTAAAGGCTGGCCTAACTTTCACCACAGAAGCGAATATCACCACTATCCAGCTAGTTTCTACACTATCCAGCTGACCCGGATATTAAATGCTGATGACCAGATATGGCCCCAGCATTGAATATCTAGCTCTTGTTCAGCAATGATGGCCGCTTTCTTTTGAGGGCTAGCTGCTGCCACCGCTGAATATCGCTCTCACTCATTTTTTTCGAAGCAACATTTCCTTTTAGTTGCATTTAAAGAGAGTAAGTTGCAAACAGAACAGTAAACCTGTGTAAATGCCTTTATTCTTTTCTAGTACTCTTCCGCAACCTACCTAAATGGGTAAAGAAGTTGAGCAGCAGTTCCTACAACCTGTCACAGGGTGTTCTTTCCTCCGGTCATTCACAGTCCACTCACTCCTGCTCTGGAGGTGTTGTCTGACTGTATAAAAGTTTCAGCCACTCTGCTAAAAGACCTATAGCTCTAAAAATGTTGTGCAGGCAGTACCCAAAGGAAGTGCACTGACTTATTAGCAGCTTTAAATGTTGATGACCTCGCTGCAGCAAGATGTCACAGATGATGAAGTGGAATGCCCGAAAAAAACGTGCATTTCATAAAGTAGTGCTGGATGTAAGCAACGCTTATCCCTCAAAAGGCAGAATTCTGTTATTGCTGACAATCACTATCATTTTTGGTCTTCTGTGGCTGTCTTATGATCAGAAAAAAACAAAAAGAGTGGCAGGTTCACACACAACACCTTTATTAAACAATCATTAGGTGGCCAAAACCCAACACAGGACCGTGTTTCGTGTTGTACTTCGTCAGGGGTTATGAGGGCACACTAAAAAACATTTAAAATCATAAATAAATAAAAGTTATAGCAACAATGAAAAAATAATATAAAAACATAATGTATATAAAAAAGACTACTGCGTCATAACATATTATAAAGATAAAAACCAAATACATTAAAAGTTCTCATCAACGCACTATACCATAAACAAGGTTAAACAAAAGGAGGACACACAGAAGAATAAATATGCATGTATTAAAGTACACTAAAATACATTTAAAAAAACATAAAATCAAACTATTAAAACCCATTAAGAGCCAAAGAAAAAGGAGGGAATGAGGAGGACAAATAGGCACCATAGTAAACATAAAAAGAAACGTGTGAACACATGGAATAAAAGGAACAAAAAGAACAAATTTAAAAGCAGGAGTGAGTCAGGGATGTTACCTTATCGATGTGTGGTGGCAAATCAATTACACAAAACGCAATTAAATTGCAATTGGAGCCCCTGATTCAAGGGCTAGCAATGTCTCTGGAAAAACAGGGTAATAAAAAACATGTTAAAACATCCATAAAATATAAAGATGATACCATATCATATTAAAAGGACACTCTAAATGTGGAAACCTCCGGGATCCCGCCAGCCCCCCCCCCCCCCAAGCTGCAACAACCCATACCCCCCCCCCAACCCCTCCGAGCGTCCATATAAAGGGCGGGCGGGCGGGACGTCCGGCGCCTCCAGCCCCACCAAGCCGAAAGACCGGAACAGCGCCGAGTCCCCGCACCTCCCCCCCTCCGCGGCCTGCAGACCTCGGACTCCCATTGGCTCCCGCGCATTTGAAAAACCAGCGGGAGCCAATGAGACTGCCGGACGGCACGACCTCCTCTCGACATGCGCGCCGCCGAATCCCGAGGGCGAGGGCAGCCTGCCACCCCCCCGGTTAGCGGCGGCCACGAGGACGCGAACCCGAGGCCTTACAATAACCGGGTAAGGCGGACACGTCACCCTCCGCCCCTCATAACCACCCCCTTAATTTTCCTCTAAACCAATACATGTTAACAACCACATGACAACATTTTTGGATTTCAAAACTGGTCGCAGCTTTAATAACCTTTTTAACAAACCAGATAATACAAATACAAAACATTATAACTCCCCCCCCCCCCACCAAGCAGAGCGAGCACTCACCAGCCATGTTAGTAGCAAGGTGACGCTGCTTCCGCTTCCCCCGGGCACAGGCCCGAGAATTTTTCCACGCCCTCCCTCTTCCGGCTTCGCCATATTATTAGCAAAAACCTGAGGGATTAACCGGGTCGGGGGTACCCTACCCCCACCCTCCTTCTTGCCTCCGGCTCCGGACCCCGGAAACCTCCGGGATCCCGCCACTGGCTCAGGTCAGCCACGACCAGAGCCGCCCCCCAAAGGTAAGCTGCGACCAGCCCTCACCCTTAACCTAATACCTTCCAAGGCCTCCTGCCAATCGTTGAGAAGTAAATCCAACTCTACCGGGGACAAGTGCACGCCATCCGGCCTGTAAAGGCCCGGGCACTCCACGTCCACCCAAGGGTGCAGAATTTGACAGCCCCCTTGTTCACCCACCCATCTGCCAATTTGACGGTTAATCTTTGTCACACCCCGTGACCACCGTCGCTGAGCCCAACAGGACGGCCTTGGAATGATATCAGACCACAATACTAGCACTCCTGGAAACATCCCGAACACCACCCCCAAGTCCTTTTTGACTGCCCGAATCAACTGTCGGCAAGTCCACGAAACCAAATCGTTGCCACCCAAATGTATCAGCAAAATGTCCGGTGCACATCTGGAATGCTGGTGATGCCGCAGCAAAGGCAAGAGCTGGATCCACCGGAGTCCGCGCTCGCCCAGCCATGAGACGGTCACCGCGAGCTCAGTAAGTCCCAAATCCGGCCCCATCGGCCGTGTCGCTGCTCGCCGACCAGCCCAGAACACAAAGGAGTGGCCAATCACCCAACAGCAACACGATCCTTGGCCTTTTTCTGCAAAGAAAGAATAACAAACAAGTTAGTGACCCCCCCCATGCCCTACAGACGCACATAGCTGTGGAAAGCCCGCGACCGCCATCTCCCGATCCGTTGGATCTCCTGATCCGACAGTCCAGCAGCTGCGGCGCTGGTCGCCGCCCCAATCCTGAAGGAGTGAGGGGCAAACGCACCGGGGTCCTTGCCTACCCGCCGTAACGACAGTCATAGTACCGCTGAAAACTGGAAACACGTAAGAACCCGCGCATCCTGATGTATAAACAGGGTACCGCCGGTGTCCAGACGCTCACGTAAGTATGCTTGCAATAACGCCACGGGACACGAAGGGGAGCCTGGCACCGCTGTCAAGTCCACCCACGCACCCCGCCCGCCTGATCCGTCTTAGAACGGGCAAGGCGGATATGAACCCCACCCCCGAGGAATTGCACCTGATGTATCTGAACCTCCCTCCCGTTGCAATTCCTACCCGACTCCACAACCAACTCACCCACCCTAAAAGCGCCAAAAAAGGCTACCGAAAAAACCGCGCGGAAAAGCACCCCTTCATAGGAGGATGAAACCACTTGAGGCAAAGCACCGCATAAACGCCGCAGCAATTCGTGCATTATAAGGCGCCGCCAATCACCCAACGAAGGGCAGGACCGCTCCCAACCACGCAGAAGCATACACGTTAAAAATCCCCCACCTGCTGCCCCCCACCCTAGGGCGCGTGCAAAAAAGGAAAACCCCGCCAGATTCCTCCGAACGGTAGCACGCGACAGTCCCGCTGCCTTCGATGCCAGCACATACTGACCCACAAGTTGATCGGAGGATGGACCTCCTTGCCACCCCTGAAGTACCAGGAAGGACACCACGCTGCTGCAGCCTCGTTGATAAGCTACCCACGTTGCCGGAGAGACTGAATTTCGAAGCAGCTCCATCATGTCACGAGGCCAATTTGCCATAGGTGCTCCGGGACCGATGCTCCCTCCTCGTCCGCCTCGGGCGCCAAGGTTCGAAACAGCTCCCACTTAAAACGGGAAAGAGCATCAGCAATCGTGTTATGACTACCCGGAATATGCCGAGCCCTAATCACCAAATTCAACTGCAAACAAGCGAAAACAACCTGCCGCATCAAGTCGGCGACAGGTCTACATCTTGGGGAATAATTATCGAGCACGGACACCACCGCTTCATTGTCGCACCACCAAAGAACTCTACGATTGCAAAGTCTGTCAGGCCATAATGACATAACCACCAGAATGGGGAACAACTCAAGGAAGGTAATATTATTCGTAAGGCCGTTATCCTGCCAGGACTGTGGCCACCCCGCCGCACACCAAGAGCCCCCAAAATAAATTCCCAGGCCCACACCCCCAGCCGCATCGGTAAACAATTGCAGGTCCGCAGAAGTCACCTCCCGGTCTCGCAGCACCGTGGTACCATTGAAGTTACTTAAAAATTCATCCCAGATCCTGAGGTCTGCCCGCAGGCTGTGTGACAACCTAATCCGGTGATGGGGCTTCGTAACACCCACAGTAGCCGCTGCCAGCTGACGCAAGAAGACTCTCCCCATCGGGATAACTCTGCAAGCAAAATTAAGCGAACCAACCAAGGACTGCATCTCACGCAATGTCAGCTTGCTTGAAACCAGCGCATTCGCAACCAACACTCGCAGCTTCACAACTTTCTCCTTTGGCAGGCGAGCGACACGCGCTACTGAATCCAACTCAACACCCAAAAAGGTAAGGATAGTCGCAGGGCCCTCAGTCTTACCTGATGCTAAGGGAACCCCCCAAATCTGGGCTAGTTGTACAAAACAGTCCAACAACGCCTTACACTGCCCTGTATGCGCCGGTCCGACGAAAAGGAAGTCATCCAGGTAATGCACGACCGCACCACACCCCATCCAGTCGACAAATGCCCAATGCAAAAAGGAGCTAAACTGTTCAAAATAAGCACAGGAAATCGAACAACCCATCGGCATGCATTTGTCGAAATAATATTTTCCTTCGAAGCAAAACCCCAACAAATGAAATGACGACGGATGCACGGGCAATAACCGGAAGGCGGATTCAATATCCACTTTTGTCAACAAACACCCAGACCCACAGGCTCTCACAAGTTCGACCGCATCATCAAAGGAGGCATAGCGTACCGCGCACAAGTCCTTAGGAATGTGATCATTAACCGAGGAACCAATGGGAAAGGACAGATTGTGTATCAAGCGATACTTGCCCGGCTCCTTCTTTGGGATAATAACCAGCAGAGATATCACAAATTCAGCAAAAGGCTGCTCGCCGAAAGGGCCCGCTACCCTACCCAAAGCAATCTCAGATGCCAACTTATCCTTGACCAAATGCGCAAAACGCCGAACTGAAGGCGAATTCCGGGCCCTGGCTACCCTTACGCTGCCTACCACCGGTATAGGAAACCCATCCCTAAAACCATTCTCTAAAATGCTGCTTACACATCGCTTAGGATAGCGCCTAAGCCAGGGACCCAAAACATCAATCTCAATCGGAGTGGGAGCCAAACTCAACAGGCTTCTATTGCCGGTGAGGGGGGGCCGCGGCTCCTCCGCCACTCTTTTTGACACATTTGATCGCTGAGTGGCTTCCATTACAGATAGAGCATGCGTGCCAGAATTTGCAATCCGGAAAGGGGCAGGAAGACTTGTTGAACCACCAGCACAAGTCACCCGCACCCACCCCCCCCCTGGGGTTCTCTGCAAAGCAGGGGGCACGTCAGATCGAAAGGGCCGGTCCACCCTCGTAGTGCCAGACAGTCTACCTTTTTTCCCGCCTGAACCTCCGCCACTAGGTTTGATCGCCATCTGCGTCAGCCAAAGATTGATGTCTTGCATTCCCCAGGAAAGCAGTTGATTCTCTTCCATCTTATCACGGAACTTCTCATCATAGTTGAGCCAAGCCCAACCTTCGTGAGTCTGTGACGCCTCTAAGATGGAATCTGCGTACGCCAGGAGCATCCCATACTGATCCGGATGCGCATGACCCCATACACTAGCTAAACGCAGAAAGGAACGCGTCCAATTGACAATGTTCCGCGCCACTCTCCTAACCCTACCCGCCCTCTTGTCCTCCTTTCTCTTCCTCCGACTATCCCCCGACCGTTTCCGACCCTCAAGCAAACGGAATATATCCAAGTAGCGACGCTTAACAATCCGCCTCCGAAGATTCTTTGGCACTCCCTCCCATAACTCCGAGAAAGCCACCACCGAAGGAGCCGCTCCAACCGGTACGGCCCTTTCCGAATCTCCCCTACCCTAGTGACCCCGGCCCCATCCGTCTGAGATAGAACTGGATGAAAAGTCCGAGGTTGACGAATAGGAGGATTCCGAACGCCGACGCCGATGACATGAATGCCGCCCACTCTTCCTCGACCGCTTCTTACCTTTTTCGGCCGACAGAGTATCACCCCCCACCGCAATACCAGCATTCTGCGCCGCCACGCCCGGCGCCTCCAGCCTCACCAAGCCGAAAGACCGGAGCAGCGCCGAGTCCCCGCACCTCCCCCCCTCTGCGGCTCACAGACCTCGGACTCCCATTGGCTCCCGCGCATTTGAAAAACCAGCGGGAGCCAATGAGACCGCTGGACGGCGCGGCCTTCTCTCGACATGCGCACTGCCAAATCCCGAGGGCGAGGGCAGCCTGCCGCCCCCCCGGTTAGCGGTGGCCACGGGGACATGGACCTGAGGCCTTACAAAACAAGAGCCCGTGAAAAAAGTAGGGGACTAGCCCATAGGCGTGGAAGCGCTGACAGTACAAATAAACAGTAGACATCGAATTTTATTTAAAGAGTGTCAAGTTCAATTTAAAAGCAATATAAGTGAAGCTCAGGGAACGTATGAGAAACAGAAAGAATGATAATAATACCTGGGTCATTAAAACCGCCAAACAGGCACCGCCACAAAGGTGTGTTGCATTCCACAGGTTGAAAGTTCAAAAAAGGCAGATAGCCGTAATCGTGCTAGAAATAAATAAACAAAGCGAACAAATGACCGAATTAAAGTTAAAAAACGTGTATAAAAAACTGAAAACCGTGCTCAGGAAGTATATAATAGTGAATACCTGGCGTATAAGGAACGCCGACGGCACCGCTCCAAGGCGTATCGTACTCCTAGGAAATGGAAACTCAGAAAAGACGCTGACGCATGCGCATTAAAATAGTAAAACCGGAAGCGCTCACCATACCAAGATTACTACAATTGAATAAATTAAATTGTTAAATGAAAGACAATAAGACCAAATTGTAGAATATAAAAAGACACAAACAGATGATACTATGCCATATTAATAAAACCGATTAGATGACCAATCGAAATCAAATAATACCATTAAAAGCCACATAGGCTGTAGCAGTGCAAGAAGCACCATAAAATGAAGGTCTTAAACATTCCCTAATGAAAAGCAAACGAAACTATATGACTTAAAACAAAAAAGGGGAATAAAAAAATGAATCATGTCATTATCAAATACATAAGAGCATAAAACATTGAGATAAATAAATAAATAAATAAATAAAAATGAATCATGCCATACAGAACATAAGAGCATGAAATGTAGGAGGAAGCCCTCCAACAAAAACAGAAAAGAAAAACAAAAAAGAGAAACAAAAAAGCTTAGCAAAAGTTGAAACCATTAAAACTATGAACACTGTGAAACCCAAAAACACCTATATAAAAGAAAAAGAAAAATCTTAAAGAAAGACAGACAAGTCCCTTTCTAAATTCAAACCATTCGGGGACATAGTATCCATCAAAAAAATATTTTTTTGTTCCAGTCGTAGCAGTGTTTTGTCGGAGTCTCCACCTCTCCAATTAGGTGTCATCTTTTTAATAATGAAGAACCGTAAGTCTGATATTTTATGATCTTTATCAAGCCAGTGTTGAACCAACGGTTTATCTTCCAGTCTTCTCCTAATACAACTCTTGTGTTCCACTATTCTGACACGAATGCTGTGCATGGTTTTACCAATATACAGCTTCTTACAAGGGCACATGATGACATAGATTACTACAGCAGTCTCACAGTTCGAAAAATCATGAATGTAAAACTCTTTATTAGTTGTAGGATGTATGAAAACCTTCCGAACAGGCAACACATGCGTGCAAACTGAACACCGTCCACATTGATATTGACCCTTATAGACAGAAAGGGGTCTCTTTTCTGTAAACGCTTTTTACATTCATGATTTTTCGAACTGTGAGACTGCTGTAGTAATCTATGTCATCATGTGCCCTTGTAAGAAGCTGTATATTGGTAAAACCATGCGCAACATTCATGTCAGAATAGTGGAACACAAGAGTTGTATTAGGAGAAGACTGGAAGATAAACCGTTGGTTCAACACTGGCTTGATAAAGATCATAAAATATCAGACTTACGGTTCTTCGTTATTAAAAAGATGACACCTAATTGGAGAGGTGGAGACTCCGACAAAACACTGCTACGAATGGAACAAAAAAATATTTTTTTGATGGACACTATGTCCCCGAATGGTTTGAATTTAGAAAGGGACTTGTCTGTCTTTCTTTAAGATTTTTCTTTTTCTTTTATATAGGTGTTTTTGGGTTTCACAGTGTTCGTAGTTTTAATGGTTTCAACTTTTGCTAAGCTTTTTTGTTTCTCTTTTTTGTTTTTCTTTTCTGTTTTTGTTGGAGGGCTTCCTCCTACATTTCATGCTCTTAAATATTTTATGCTCTTATGTTCTGTATGGCATGATTCATTTTTATTTATTTATTTATTTATCTCAATGTTTTATGCTCTTATGTATTTGATAATGACATGATTCATTTTTTTATTCTCCTTTTTTGTTTTAAGTCATATAGTTTTGTTTGCTTTTCATTAGGGAATGTTTAAGACCTTCATTTTATGGTGCTTCTTGCACTGCTACAGCCTATGCGGCTTTTAATGGTATTATTTGATTTCGATTGGTCATCTAATCGGTTTTATTAATATGGCATAGTCTCATCTGTTTGTGTCTTTTTATATTCTACAATTTGGTCTTATTGTCTTTCATTTAACAATTTAATGTATTCAATTGTAGTAATCTTGGTATGGTGAGCGCTTCCGGTTTTACTATTTTATATGCGCATGCGTCAGCGTCTTTTCTGAGTTTCCATTTCCTAGGAGTACGATACGCCTTGGAGCGGTGCCGTCGGCGTTCCTTATAAGCCAGGTATTCACTATTATATACTTCCTGAGCACGGTTTTCAGGTTTTTTTACACGTTTTTTAACTTTAATTCAGTCATTTGTTCGCTTTGTTTATTTATTTCTAGCACGATTACGGCTATCTGCCTTTTTTGAACTTTCAACCTGTGGAATGCAACACGCCTTTGTGGCGGTGCCTGTTTGGCGGTTTTAATGACCCAGGTATTATTATCATTCTTTCTGTTTCTCATACGTTCCCTGAGCTTCACTTAAATTGCTTTTAAATTGAACTTGACACTCTTTAAATAAAATTCGATGTCTACTGTTTATTTGTACTGTCAGTGCTTCCACGCCTATGGGCTAGTCCCCTACTTTTTTCACGGGCTCTTGTTTTGTTTTTCACATTGTCAAATGTTTTTTTCAAGGTTTCTCTTTCTCTTTTAACATTTGCCTCGGTGCATTAAGAAAAGGCATGTCCACTCTGAAGATGGTTTTTCTTCCATTTTATTTGAATGGTTGTAATATGAGCATGATACTGGAAGTGGTTTCTCCATATGGTGTTTTATTTGTCTTTTAGACTGTACCTTTTAATTCAGTTTCTCTTTCGCAGTTTTTAAATGTAAGCCCTCGTTCGGGTACGTATTTTATGGGTTTGTCTTAATGCACCATGTTGTGTTCACTTTTCAAGTGTGTCGCATTCTTTTCCTATTTTCAAATAGTAATGTTTATGGGTACCTTCTATTTCCGAAGTGATTGCCTTACTTGTTCGTTTTTTTAATCTACACAAGTGTTATGTTCATGTTTTATTTTATTTTATTTTTTATTTTTTAGGATATTCCTCCGTGGTTTGTCTATTAGGGTCCTTTTTTAGTTTCCTCGTTTAGAGTGTCCTTTTAATATGATATGGTATCATCTTTATATTTTATGGATGTTTTAACACGTTTTTTATTACCCTGTTTTTCCAGAGGCATTGCTAGCCCTTGAATCAGGGGCTCCATTTGCAATTTAATTGCGTTTTGTGTAATTGATTTGCCACCACACATCGATAAGGTAACATCCCTGACTCACTCCTGCTTTTAAATTTGTTCTTTTTGTTCCTTTTATTCCATGTGTTCACATGTTTCTTTTTATGTTTACTATGGTGCCTATTTGTCCTCCTCATTCCCTCCTTTTTCTTTGGCTCTTAATGGGTTTTAATAGTTTGATTTTATGTTTTTTAAATGTATTTTAGTGTACTTTAATACATGCATATTTATTCTTCTATGTGTCCTCCTTTTGTTTAACCTTGTTTATGGTATAGTGCGTTGATGAGAACTTTTAATGTATTTGGTTTTTATCTTTATAATATGTTGTGATGCAGTAGTCTTTTTTATATACATTATGTTTTTATATATAATTTTTTCATTGTTGCTATAACTTTTATTTATTTATGATTTTAAATGTTTTTTAGTGTGCCCTCATAACCCCTGACGAAGTACAACACGAAACACGGTCCTGTGTTGGGTTTTGGCCACCTAATGATTGTTTAATAAAGGTGTTGTGTGTGAACCTGCCACTCTTTTTGTTTTTTTTGGTTACCTTTCTGCTGAGTGTGGCTGCTGCTGTTTTTTTGTTGGTCCTGTCTTGTGATCAGATCCAGAGTTCTTAACTGCAAATTGTGAGCTGTGATTCATGGGCTAAAGTGTGACTCAACAATTGATGCAAAACATTTAAAACAAATTTTGAGTCTTTGGGCTCCCAGACCATGATTCTTGATTGCAGTTGGATGTAATTAAGTTATCAGCTTAACACAGAAATGACTATATAGTTTCATGGCATACAATTTACTATTTGTATATTAAAAAGCACCATGCCTAGCAACAGTTACATAATGTTGCATTTGATCATTTTAAAGTCAGTAAACGCTGGACAGTTTCCAAGTTTCTGCACATGAAGAAAATTGCTCATTTACAGAAAGATTGTATTAGTTAAAAACAATTCTGAAATAGCCTGCAACCATACAGCTTCCTGATGTGGTGAAAAAGAGAACAGCAACATCATGTCATATTACTTTATATTGGTTCCTACTTGGGTGAGCACCCTCATTGCAAGCTTCAGCTAACTTTGTATGCTCTGTTCAGGCATTCCTGTGCCTGTTTAGAATCTAGCTTGCTATTTATTGTTCTGTATATATTTCTGTTTTGTTATTGTGTGTCCTATCTTCTGTCTGTCCTTTACCCAGCTCCTGCCCTCTGCAGTGCTGTGTCTCCTTTCTCAACACATTATTACCCACTCATCCCTCACCCTACCCACCCCTGGCCTAATACTTTTTCATAGCCTTCCCCGTTCATTGATGCAATTACTCAGGTGCACCTGAAGCCATCAGGATTTTCTCCCTCCCCCCCCCCCCCACCTGTATCTCCTTTGATTTGCATTCTCTCATCTTCCCCATCTCCTATGGTTCCACATCAATTTTTGTTCTTGATGTTAACTCTCCCTAATTTTTCTGCTCATTCACTCAGTTCCATGGCCCTACTTCTCATTACCCACTACTTAAAGTCCCCACCTCCTCTACCATTTTGACATCTACCTTATCATCTGCCCTTGAGCTTCACCTTTTTCTTCCTCTCATTCAGCCATCTCCACTCTTACTGAGGGAACCTCTTCCTTGCTTCTGTTGTGCCGCCTCCTCTCTCCCCTGTTCTCTCCTACTCCTTCTTATTCTCTCATCTGGAGATGTCAACTCCAACCCTGGCCTCCCCAGACTTTTTTCACAATCCCAGGGCAGGTCAATGTGTAACCTTTCTAATCCTGTTCATACCCCTCTCCTCTCTCCCTCTTCTCTCCCTTTTTCTTGCGCATTGTGGAATGCACATTCTGTCTCCAATAAACTTAACTTAATTCATGACCTCTTTATCTCTAATACTACACATCTCCTGGCTCTTACTGAAACTTGGCTTCTCCATGAAGATTCAGCTTCAGTCACTGCCATCTGTCATGGAGGCTACCTATTTTCCCATATGCCTTGCTTCATTGGCCGTAGTGGCAGTGTTGGGTTCCTACTCTCTCATTCCTGAAGATTCCAGCCCCTCCTTCTGCCTCCATCTAATTCCTATGTTTCCTTTGAAGTCCATGCCATCCACCTATTTTCTTCACTACCTCTCTGTGTAGCTGTCATTTATCACCCCCCCCCCCCCAACAAATCCAGCTCTGCCTTTCTCACAGACTTTGACTCTTGGTTCTCCTCCTTTCTGGATGCATCTTCCCCTTCCCTTATTCTTCGGGATTTTAGCATTCATGCTGATGATCCTTCTGACCCTTATGCCTTAAAACTCCTTTTCCTAACCTCCTCATTCAACCTCCAGTTGTCTTCTTCTACTCCTACTCACAAGCATGATCACTGCCTTGACCTTGTCTTCTCCTCCAACTTCTCACCCTCAAGATTTTTCACCTCAGTTTTACCCTTATCTGACCATCACCTGCTAACCTTCACTCTTAACTACCCCCCATCTTGGACTCGCCCAATCTCCAACATGTTTAGGAATCTTCACACTGTCGACCCTACAGCTCTCTGCACTTCTGTCTTATCAACTCTTTCCCGTGCTATGTCATCTGAGTCCGTTGATGGGGCAGTATCCTCCTATAACAATATACACTGCTCTGCTCTGCTCTGGATGCACTTGCTTCTCCAATTCCATGCCCAGTGAGGCATACCATACCTCAACCCTGGTGTCCTCGACAACCCACTACCTACATTCCTGTACACACTCAGCTGAGCACTTTTGGCTTAAATCATGTACTCTTACTGACTATCTACATTTCAAATTCATGTTAACCTCTTTCCAGTTGGCCATAACACTCACCAAACAAAAGTACTATGTCCATCTGACTAACTCTTGCCTCTGAACCTCACCCTCTCTTTGCTACACTTAACTCTCTTCCCAAGGTCTTCCTCCTCCCCAATCCTTCCTTCACTGTCTGCCCAGACCTTGGCTGACTACTTCCATGACAAAGTCCAGAAGATCAGCCTTGAATTCTCTGCAGGGTCACTTGATCTCATCTTCCCCCCTCTTCAATCCCAAATCCTTCCCTCACCTTCAGTCACCTTTTCTTCCTTTTCTGAAATCACTGAGGAGAAAACTGCAAATCTCTCATCCACCAAACCAACAACCTGTTCCTCTGATCCTATCCCCATCCATCTACTAAGCTTTATCTCTTCTGCCGTCATTCCTTTCATCTGTCATATCCATAACGTATCGCTTTCCACTGCAACTGTTCCTGTGGCCTTCAAACATGCTGTGGTATACCTCTTCTCAGAAAGCCTTCACTATTTCCTACCTGTCCTTCCAGTTATCTTCCTACCTACCTCTCTCCTCCCCTTTGCTTTAAAACTACTTAAATGAGTGGTTTACCACTGCTGTCTTGAATGGACCCACTGCAATCTGGCTTTCATTCTCTACATTCCACAGAAATGGCTCTTGGCAAAGTATCAGTAATTTGTTCCTCACCAAATCCAAAGGCCTCTACTCAATTCTCATCTTTCTTGACCTTTCTGCTGCCTTTGACACTGTTGATCACCACCTTCTCCTCGATACCTTGTCCTTGCTTAGATTTAGGGGCTCTGTTCTATCCTGTTCTTCTTATCTGTCCCATTGCACTTTTAGTGTATGTTTTGGTGGTTCCTCCTCTACCACCATCCTGCTTTCAGTTAGTGTACCTAAGGACTCTCTTAGGAGCTCTCTTTTCTCTCTCTACACTTGGTCCCTTGGTGCACTTATTTCCTCCCATGAGCGCATGGTTCAGAACAATATACCCTTGAAGGATACTACCAAAAAAATGAAGTTAGGACATATCAGCAGAGAGGTTCCAATAAAAACAAAAGTAGCCCAAATGTCCTTGAGTACGGAGCAGAAAGAGCTTAAAGATTCCAAATTACTCCTGCCTAACGAGAGCCAGATTAATATGAATAAAATACGGTCTCTGAAATGCTTGTATGCAAATGATAGAAGTCTAAAAAATAAGATGGGAAAGTTAGAATATATAGCACTAAATGAGAGGCTAGATGTGATTGGTATTTCAGTGACATGTTGGAAGGAGGACAACCAGTGGGACACTGTAACACCTGAGTACAAACTATATTGCAATGATAAACTTGATCAAATTGGTGGAGGGGTTGCGTTCTATGTTATAGAGGGCACTGAGTCAAAAAGGATTAAAGTTTTGCAGGAAACAAAATTCACTGTAGAATCTCTATGGATTGAAAATCCATGTAAAAAGGGGACGACAATGACAGTGGGGGTGTACTATTGACCACCTGGCCAGAATGAACAAATGGATGATGAAATGCTCAAAGAAATCAGGGAAGCTAACAAAAGTTACAGCACAGTAATAATAACGGGTGATTTCAATTACTGCGATATTGACTGGTCAGTGTCACAGCAGGACATGCTAGGGAGATAAAGTTTCTAGATGAAATAAATGACTGCTTCTTGGAGAAACTGGTTCATGAACTGACCAGAGGGGAAGCCATTTTGGACTAAATCCTTAGTGGAACACCAGATCTGGTTCAAGAGATAAGGGTGTTGGAGCCACTTGGCAATAGTGATCCTAGCATGATCGCGTTTGATTTAATTAATTGAGGAGGGATGGTAAGGAAATCCACAGTACTACCTTTTAACTTTTGAAAGGAAGACTAAGGTAAAATGAGGAAAATAGTTAAGAAAAAACTAAAAGGAGCAGTTGCGAAGGTTAAAGACTTACATCAAGCTTGGGCGTTGTTTAAAAATACTATCTTGGAAGCCCAGACTAGCTGTATTCCACACTTTAATAAAAGTGGAAGGAAGTCCAAAAAACTACCAGCATGGTTTTATTTATTATTTTATTTAACATTTCTTATATATCACCTTTCATGATATCAAGGTGGTTTACACTGAACAAACTGAAATTACATTGAACAGGGCATTATATATTGGAGATAACTATTTTACAGGGAACAAGGGTTTAAAGGTGAGGTCAGAGAGGCTGCTGTTGCCAAAAAGGCATCTTTCAGGAAATGGAAAAAAGAGCCTAATGATGAAAATTGGAAACAGCATAAGCACTGTCAGGTTATATGCAAGGCATTGATAAGGCAGGCAAAGAGAGAATTTGAGAAGAAGCTGCTATGCATACAAAAACGCGTAATAAAGACTTTTTCAATTACATTTGTAGCAAAAAACCTGTCAGAGATTCAGTTGGACCATTAGATGATAGAGGGGTAAAAGAGGCACTAAGAGGGGACAAGGCCATAGCGGAGGGACTGAATGATTTTTCTACTTTGGTCTTTACTGAGGAAGATGTAAGGATGTTACCCATGACTGAAGTGGTATTTAAAGGTGATACTACAGAGGAAAGAAATATCGATACACCAGGAAGATGTATTACAACTATTAGATATACTGAAGAGTAGCAAATCACATGGACCAGATGTTATACATCCAAGGGTCTTAAAAGAACTGAAATATGAGATTGCAGACCTGCTATTAGTAATCTGCGAGCTATCATTAAAATCATCTGTAATACCTGAAGATTGGAGGGTGGCCAATGTAACACCAATTTTTAAAAAGGGCTCCAAGGGGGAGCCGGGAAACTAGAGAACGGTAAACCTGATGTCAGTACCAGGAAAAATGGTGAAAACCATCATAAAGAACAAAATTACTGAACATGTAAGACAGTCATGTCTTAATGGGAAACAGCCAACATGGCTTTAGACAAGGAAGATCTTGTCTTACTAATCTGTTTTGTTTTTTTGAAGGTGTGAATAAACAGGTAGACAAAGGTGAGTCAGTTGATATAGTGTATCTGGACTTTCAGAAAGCCTATGACAAGGTCCCTCATCAGAGACTTTTGGCAAAACTAAAAAGTCATGGGATAGGAGGCAGTGTACTATTGAGGATCAAGAACTGGTTAAAAGATAGAAAGCAGAAGGTAGGGTAAATGGCCAATTTTCCCAATGGAGAAAGGTGAATAGTGGAGTACCCCAGGGATCTGTGCTGGGTCTGCTGCTCTTCAGCGTATTCATAAATGACCTTGAAATGGGAATAACGAGTGAGCTAATCAAATTTGCAGATGACACAAAACTATTTAAAGTTGTTAAAACCCACTAGAATTGTGGAAAATTGCAAGTGGATCTTGTGGAAAATTGCAAGTGGATGCATAGAAGACTGGGCATCCAAATGGCAGATGAAATTTAATGTGAGACGTGCAAAGTTATGCACTTAGGAAAGAACAACCAAAACTATGATTACATGATGCAAGGTTCCACAATAGGAACTACCACCCAGGAAAAAGATTTAGGCGTCATCGTGGATACCATATTAAAACCTTCCGCCCAGTGTGCAGAAGCGGCCAAGAGAGCAAATAGAATGCTAGGTATCATAAGGAAAGGAATGGAAAATATAACAGAGGATATTATAATGCCTCTGTATCGTTCCATGGTGCGACCGCACCTTGAATATTGTGTGCAATCCTGGTCACCGTATCTTAAAAACGATATAGCATTATTAGAAAAGGTACAGAGAAGAGCCACCAAAATGGTAAAGTGGATGTAAGGATACCCCTATGAAGAGAGGCTAAAAAGGTTAGGGCTCTTCAACCTGCAAAAGAAATGGCTGAGGGGAGATATGATAGAGGTCTATACATTAATGAATAGAGTGGAATGGGTAAACGTAGATCGATTGTTTACGTCATCAAAATATAGAAAGACTAGGAGACATTTATTTATTTACTTATTTTATTTGGTTGCATTTGTATACCGCTTCTTCCAGCGATCAGTAGTGGTTTACATTACATTACACACGGCACAGCAAACATTTGTTACATAGAGCGAGAATCAAATTATTTACATCTGCATTTCTTGAATTTGAAGTTGTACAGTTTGGATTATTTACAGTTTAATTTATACAGTGTGGACTATTTACAATTATAATTTATACATGAGCGTGTTCTTAGTGAGTTTGTGTTGTGCTGTGGGGTCTGATTTTTTTTGTCTTTATTTATGTTATGCTGCAGCATTCTTGAAATAGGTATGTTTTTAGTTTTTTCCTGAAACCCTGTAGATCGTTATTTGCTCTCAGTGCATCTGGTAGTTTATTCCATTGTGTGGGAGCTATATATGAGAAGGCTCTGTTACTTGTAAAAACGTTGACAGTGCGGATTGTGACGCGGGGGCCAGGCGGGTGCGCGCGCGCGTGTGCCAGCACCCCCTGGCGGCGGCGTAGTAGTTCCACCGAAGGGCGGGTTCCACGGGGCGCAGCCGCTCGCGGGTCCGCTGTCACCAAGAATGTTGGATTGGGGTTGGCCAGGTGCGAGGGTCAAGGGTACCAGCCTTGTGCCGGCCTCGTTACCAAACTCCCAAAGAGAAAACTTATACTCTTGCACAAAGTGGAGGGAAAATGAAAAGGCTTTTATTTCCCTTTTTGCACTAAGGGTTCAAATCATACGCACAACACACTGGTAAACGTAACAGAAAAAGTCTTTGCAACGGATTTTCCAAACAGGGCATGAAATAACAAAAAAGAGCTGTTAACTTCACAGTATCAAAAATGTTCAAAACAGTAATGCTTCATTCACTTACAGAGCTATGGAATGATTCAATCTCATCCACAACACAATAGGTGCATTCCATTGGGCTATCCAAATCCTCGGATATAGATTCAACTTGCATGGCCTCTTCCTCTGACTGCTCTGGGGAAACCGAATAAGTGTCCTTCCCTGGAGTATGTTCTGGTGCTTCCCAGGGTTTAGCCAAATGTTTGGGCCTAGGTTTCTGCAAGGTGGAATACCACAGTGGCAGCTCTTTTTCTAAATGTTTAAAAGCATTTTCTTGGTAATATTTTCCTCTGCCAGTTCTTTGCTTATAACAGCTGTCTTTTAACTTATGTTTCTGTCCTTGTTTATGATAAGGAGAGTCACCTTCCCAGGATTCTTCTCTAGGCAAACTATAACAAATTTTAAAAGCTTTACCTCTTGCTTTTCTCCTGGTTCTTTGGGACAAAGCTGGAGACCTGTCTTGGCTACAGCCTTCCGTGTCAGTGCTCTCTGGTGCGTTCCTTCGGCACTCCCAGTCTTCTCTCCTTTGGCCTTTATGGCGGGTTTTCTTTCTGGCTTCAGAACCCAATCTAGTCAGGCTTCGGCCTTCTCGGCCTATCCTCTGGGTTATAGGACTGGTTCTCCTTCTCCAGCCTGTTTTCCTGCTCAGGCTTGGCTTGAGCCTAGATCCTGGCTTTGATCTGCCCTCTGCATAGCCTGTTCTTGGTCCTTCTCTGGAGCTGCTTCTAACTTGTTCTCTCCCAGCTGGCAAACTTCCTGGTGAACCTTCTGAGCTCCCTTGCGAGACTGCTGACTCTTGCCTGCATCTCCTTAAATGTGTGGTGTTGGAGTATGACTCCTGCCCCCTGAAGCGTGGTTCTGGAGTCTCTGACCTGCCTCTCCAGCTCCCCCTAGATGGATCCTTTGGAAATTGCCGGTCATTTCTTTTTTTCTCAGAATTTAAAACTTTTTTTCTCTCTAGAAGAGGGTCCGCTGCGTCACAGGATGTGTGGTGGGACATGTAGGGAGTTTAAGTTGTGTGCTCTTCTGCTTCTGTAGGGGGTTGCATTGTGATGAGGGTGGAGAGGTAAGATGGTGCTATGTTGTGTATCAGTTTGAATGTGGTTACTATTAGTTTGTATCTTATACGGGCAGTAATGGGAAGCCAGTGTAGTTCCTTTAGGCTTGGTGTGATATGTTTGCAAAGTTGTCGCTTCATTATGATCCGGGCTGTGACCTTTTTCGCCATTTGCAGTATATTAAGGGTTTTTTTTGATAGCCCTTGGAGAATGGTGTTACAGTAGTCTAGGTGAGGTGTGATGAGTGCTTGAGCTACTGTTCTGAAGTCTGCATGTTCAATGATGTTGCGTAGAGGTTGGAGGACGTGGAATATTGTCTGGTTCAGTCGTCTTAGGTGGTTTTCCTTCTTGAGGTTTCTGTCAAATGTCACTCCTAGGTATTTTATCTCGTTTTTGATGTTGTATGAGTTATTGTTCATGGTGACAGTTGTGGGAGGGTTGAAGTCCGGTTTATTGGAGATGTACATTACTTCAGTTTTCTTGTGGTTTATTGACATATTTTTTTGCTGAAGCCAGGTTTGTGTTTCCTTAAGGCATTCCTCTAGGTGGTTATAGTTCGGGTTGATTGTGGCCTGTTGAGTATATAGCATTATGTCGTCTGCATAAACGTGGTAATTAATCTTATGTTTCTGAAAAATCATACAGACAGATTTTATATAGAGGTTGAACAGTAGTGATGACAACGCTGAGCCTTGAGATATTCCCTGTGTTTGTGGGAATGCCTTTGATTTTTCTTGATTGAAGTGTACCTGCTGCATTCTGTTGGTTATGTAGGATCGTAACCATTTTAGGGGAGTTCCTTTTATTCCTATTGATTCCAGTCTGTTGATGAGGGTTCCATGATTTACTGAATCGAATGCAGCAGTTATATCTATGAATATTAGTATGAACATTTTCTTTTTGTCTTCAAGGCCTTTGTATAGTTTACCAAGTAGTGCGAGTAGAAGTGTTTCTACCCCATGGAATTGTCGGAAACCGTATTGTTGATCGTCAAGCGCATTTCTGGTGTCAATGTGAACTTGTAGTTGTTGCTGGACTGCCTTTTCGATAGTCTTGGCTATGAATGGTATACTTGAGATGGGTCGGTATGAAGATGGGTCATCCTTCTTGAGCGTTTTGTTTTTTAGTATAGGTCTTATGAAGGACTTTTTGAGCTCCATTGGCATGATTCCTTGTTGTAGAGATTGGTTTACTATGTGACTTACGTAATGAGCAATTTCTTTCTTTGTTACGTTGAGCCAAGCTTCTGGGCAGGGGTCTAACAGGGAGGTTGTGGTGTTTAGGCTTGTGATTATGTTTATTATTTGTCTGGGTTCGATGGTGTAGAAGGCGTCCCACTCCTCACTGCTGTCCGTCGCTGCTGTGCCAGGGTATAGTTTGTAGTTTGGGTTCGGGTTCAGGTGGAGAGTCCTGTTGCTGGTGGGTTGAGTTTGCTGGTGTAGTGGTCAGCTAATGTTGTGCTTTTATGGCGTTGTTGGTGCTATCATCCTGGGCAGTTTTGGTAAGGGATTTGACAAGTTCGAACAATTCTCGTGGTCTGTTCAGTGCCTTGTTGAGTAATTTGGTGTGATGGTTTTTCTTTGCGATGTTGATTTCATCTTTGTATTTTGTGAGGAATGTTAGATATTCTGCTTTTCATTTGGGGTTTTTTGATTTTCTCCATTCCTTTTCAAGTTTCCTGAGGTCTTTCTTCATTTTATTCAAAGTCGTTGTGTACCAGGGCTCCGTTTTGGTTTTTGTCTTGGTATTTGTATTGTTTGGTGCTTTCGGTTTTAGCTCTGAGTCTGTTTTGATTCCTTCGTTCCATTGGTTTATCAGGATTTCCAGGTCAGTGTTGTCGATGTTTACGTGGCACATAATTGAGTTTAATAGGGCTTCTTTGTCAAATTTCTGGTATTTCTTTCCTTGTTGCGTTTTTGTTCTAGTTTGTGGATTGTCTGGTTTCATAGGTAGGTATAAGGTAAATTTTATCAAATGATGGTCAGTCCATGGGACTTGTGTTATTTGTGGTGCAGGTTCTTTACCTCCATTGTGGTGTGGTTTCTTGGGTATAAATACCAGGTCCAGTATATTTCCTTTGTTATGGGTGGGATCTTGTATTATTTGCTTGTACCCTAGTTGGTCCATGGCTTCCAGGAAGGTGCTTACATGTGTAGGTGAGGTTGAAGCGAGGTTGAAGTCCCCTAGTATAATTTGGTATTTTTTGCTTATCGCTGTACAGATCTTCTCTAGTGCGGCAGCAAGAGTTTCATGTTGTGATGTAGGGGGTTTATAGATGAGACATATTATTAGAGTTTTGTTTTCCAGTTTGAGTATATCAATTCCATCGACTGTGTTTTGCATGGTGTTGGTTAGATTTAGGGAATCTTTTGCAATGATTAGGACTCCCCCTCCTCTTCTGTTGGTTCGTGGACAGTTGAAAATTTAGTATCCTGGTTTATTTAGTTGGTTGAGGAGAATTGCATTGGTGTCAGTGATCCATGTTTCCGTGATGCATAGAATGTCTGGTTTTTCATCTGAGATGATGTCATGTATAACTTGTATTTTGTTCCTTATGGATCTGGCATTAATTAGTATACAGGTGTGTGGGGTTTGTGGGCTGTTGTTGGGTTTTGAGTTTATGTTGGGTTTTATTTCATTTACTCGTGTGTGCATTTTCTTTGGCTTTGTGCTACGGAGTTTGCGTGGCTTAACAAGGTTTTGTTGTTGCATTGCATTGTGTGTGTTGGTGAGGTATTGTGATGTGTATATCGGGTAGGTATGTATCATATATAGCGTGTATGTGTATGTGGGTTGCCATGTGTATGGAAGATGGTTGTGTGTGTGGGCTAGGCATGTGTGAGTATATATCGTCATGCAGAGATATATTAATAGCAGGATGTTAATAACTTCCATTTTCATAGCTATATGATCTTCTAATACTGGTTACACTATAGCTGTAAATTGGTCAGATCTCGTATCACACTTCCAGTGGTTATTTTTCTCTTTTTAACAGTCTCTATAACAGTCAGTTTAAACAGTTCTGATATCTTGATTGTTATTTTCCTCTTTTTAACAGATTTTATGATAGTCAGCTTTAAGCAGTTCTAATATTCTAATTGTTATACCAGAATTCTTTCGGCTGGTAGTTAAGTTACTTGTGGACACTGTCCGAGTTTTATTCAGTATAAAGGTTGATTGCTTCTAATGGACTCAACAGTATTGGTTACACTGGTCAACAAATTTTTACAAAAGTCATGTTAATGAAATAAAAGTAGTCATTTCTTATCAATTTTTATATGCTGAACACGAATATGACAATGAAATTGCAAAGTTGGCTCTAGTTTTTTTGTAATCTACAAGAATTAATGTTTACATCACAAAATGCATGTCAATAGTAAATATAATAGGCCTTCGGTTAATACCTGTAAAAGACCAAGTCATAGACTACTTCTTAGATTTTTTTGCCTGTTTCTTGTACAGCTGTTCGGGAGCTTCTCTGGGGAGTGTTCAGCAGTAGTCAGCCAGCATTGTAGTGGACCATTTTTCCTGGTATCTTTGCTCCATCGTTGCGATATCCTGGTGAAAACGTTCGCCCTGTTCATCACTTAACCATACCACAGTTGTCAGGAAAGAAATCAAGATGGTAATCAAGGAAATGGATCTTTAGAGACATATTGCAGCCAAGTTTCTGATACTGCATCAGCATGTCTTCTACTAGTTCCTTGTAGTTTTCTGCCCTAACATTCCCGAGAAAGTTTGTTGACACTAGGCGAAAAGCATTCCATCACCCTGCAGCAAGTTGTTGAACCGGTCATCTTTGAAGAGCTCTCGAATGTGAGGACCCACAAAAACTCCCTCTTTAATCTTTGCTTTACAGAGTTGAAGGAATTTTTCATGCAGGTATCGGAAAGCTGGCGAAGTGCGGTCCATAGCTTTCACGAAGTTTTTCATCAAGCCTAGTTTGATGTGAAGGGGTGGTAGCAGGATTTTGTGAGCCTCAACCAGAGCTGGGTGCTGGATATTCTTCTCTCCAACTGTTACATTTTGTCTGCAATTCCATTCCTTCCGCAGGTAGTGCCAATCCCTTGCTCGGCTATCCCACTCACATAAGAAGCACATGTATTTTATATATCCCTGCTGCAGTCCCATTAAAAGGGCAACTACCTTCAAGTCACCACAGAGGTTCTAGCTGTACTTGTTATAGTTAATAGATGCTTTAAGTTATTGAATGTCTCTTTCATGTGGACGGCATGCGCTATTGGAATAGATGGAAGATGGTTTCCATTGTTCAAAAGCACAGCCTTCAGACTCAGTTTCGAAGAGTCTATAAATAGTCTCCAGTCTTGTGGGTCATGAGTGATTTTTAAGGCATTCATGAGGCTTTCAATATCGGAACAGAATACCAGATTACTTTCCTTTCTGAAGAAAGGCTCCAACTACTGGTGACACTTTCGATATAAAGTAATTTTGACATCTTCTTCTAGAAGATTCCATTGTTGGAGTCTTGATCCTATCAATTCTGCCTTGTTCTTGGATAAGTCCAAATCACGAACCAGGTCATTTAGTTCTTTCTGTGTTATTCTTTGTGGAGTTGATAATGCATCCCAGTGAAAATCTGGGTCACTGCATGCTGATGGACCAGGAGAAGAACAGGTCGGCTCACCCTTGTCCTCAGATGAATCAAGAGAATATTCTGATGGAGGTTCTGGAATAGGAAGTCCCTCACCATGTGGAACTGGTCTCAATGCAGACGGAATGTTTGGGTAAACTATGTTCGACTTCTTTTGCTTCATTATTCCACTGGAAAGAGAAGGAACCAAGCAGAAGTAACAGTCATTTATGTGGTTGCTTGGCTCTCTCCACACCATGGGGACTGCAAACGGCATTGATGGTTTTTTTGCAATTCAACCACTGTGAAAGCTGTGTTGTACATGTAGTGCAGCATATATGCAGGGCCCAAGGCTTGTCTTGGTCACCAATCTTCCATCTGAAGTAAAGATGATATGCCTTCTTCAGTTGAGAAGTGATACTTTTCTTCTGGTTGGCAAATGTCACTTCCCCACAAATGTAGCAGAAATTGTCAATGGTATTAACGCACTTTCGCGGCATTACTGTTCTGTATTTACCTAAATGGCTAAAATTATATGATTAATAAAAGTTACATGTAACAGTAGCTTAAACTGTCTCACACACAGTTTGAAATAATTTAAATGCTCAACCTTTCCGACTGCGTATAGTACGCTGCTGACGTCAGATGGCTTCAGCAGCCGTCTGGCAGTAGTATTGCATTGCATCAGAAAATGATGTAATCAACTCTGGATGATGTGTGCATGCTGGTATTATGCAATGTGATGCAATATTACATCATTCAAGGCTTATTTGGGATGTTGTTGATGTCCTACTGGATAAATTTACACGGTGAAACGTCAAAAATAAACTACATGCAATATCTTCAAAATGAGAGCCAATAAATTGTTTTAAATGTTTTATTCGTGTTCAGCTCACCAAGATACTACAGATTAGGGCCTTTTTTATTATTTATTTCTAAATTTTCAATCAATTACATCAAGCAATATTCCATACTTGAAAGAAATGGAAAGGTGAACATTATGGAAATCAATTAAAAAAAAATAAGAAAACACAATTACTTATAATAATGCAAAACATTCACCTAACACTACCAGACCACTAAAGTGGGGGGAGGAAACGCAAAAAGAGGCTGATATTATACATATTCCTTAATCAGAAAACAATCATTAATAAAAGGAAAATAACAACCATGAAGCGCAATTCTACATTAAGTGCCCAAGATGAGTTGATCTAAGTGGGCTCCACTGCTACTGAGACAACTCGAGGAACAGCTCTCCCATCCAAGAACGTACATAATTGTTTAGGATCATAAAAACTAAATCTAGATGAGACCGACTTTATAAGGCATTTACATGGAGCGCGCCTTACACGGTCGCCATCTTGGATCCTCCCCCCAGATTAGGGCCTTTTAAAGTCAGTAATGATTTCAATGTTGACCAGTGTTACCTGCGGTTATCGGAGGCTGGCGGTGTCCGGGGTGAGCAAGCTCAACCCTGGCAGGGGAGCTCAAGCTTCGGTTGTGCTTCTGTGCAGTTGTAATTGCGTCCTAGTTTGAGTCTCATGTCAGACACTGGCTGGTTCGGGCAGGCTTGCTGGTGCGTGGTGGGCCTCGAGTTATGGGCCACTGCCTAAGGGCCATGCCAAAGGGCCCTCTGGCAAGGCCCTCAGGTGTGGGCCTGCCAGGCATGGGATGCACCTGCTGGTGCTCTTATATTCGAGCAGGGGCTGCCCCGATTGGGCGGCTGAAGTGGCAGGAGGCGGCTGGAGGTGGCGCGGATGTCGGTGGTGGCTCTATCCCTCCTGGGAGAGCTTCTGGGGCTGGAGAGTCTGTCAGCATGGCTAGCGCTCTTTTATTTGAGCAGGGGCTGCCCCGATTGGGCAGCCGAAGCGGCAGAAGGCGGCTGGAAGTGGCGCGGATGTCGGTGGCGGCTCTATCCCTCCTGGGAGAGCTTCTGGGGCTGGAGAGGCTATTGGCATGGCTGGCACTCTTTTTTTCGAGCAGGGGCTGCCCCAATTGGGTGGCCAAAGTGGCAGGAGGCGGCTGGAGGCGGCACGGATGTCATCGGCAGCTCTATACCTCCTGGGAGTGCTTCTGGGACTGGAGAGGCTGTCAGCATGGCTGGCACTCTTTTATTCGAGCAGGGGCTGACCCAATTGGGCGGCCAAAGCGGCAGGAGGCGGCTGGAGGCAGTGCGGAAGTTGGCGGTTGCTCTATCCCTCCTGGGAAAGCTTCTGGGGCTGGAGAGGCTGTTGGCACAGCTGGCGCTCTTTTATTCTAGAAGGGACTGCCCCGATTGGGTGGCCAAAGCAGCAGGAGGCTGCTGGAGGCGGCACGGATATTGGTGGCGGCTCTATCCCTCCTGGGAGAGCTTCTGGGGCTGGAGAGACATGCAGTGAAGTTACAGGGTAACCTATTTAAGACTTACAAGAGAAAATATTTTTTCACTCAACGTGTATAATCAAAATCTGGAATTCGTTACCGGAAGATGTGATAAAAGCTGTTAGTGTTTCTGGGTTTAAAAAAGGTTTGGACAAGTTCCTGGAGGAAAGGTCCATAAACCATTATTAAAAGGGACCTGGGATATCACTGCTTGACCTGTGTCTTTTGGGGAAACTGCTAGGTACTTATGACCTAGATTGGCCACTGTTGAAAACAGGATACTGGGCTTGATGGACCTTGGTCTGACCCAGTATGGCATATCTTTTGTTCTTATTTATCTATTTACATTCTCTTATATACTGTGCTATTCTGCATCAGTGTGGTTTACATTGAACAAACTGAAATTACATTGAACAGGGCATTATAACTTGGAGATAACTATTTTACAGGGAACATGGGCTATGGAGGGTTAAGTGGCTTGCCCAAGACCACAAGGAGCACCTGTGGGACTAGAAACCCCAGTCCTTCTGGCCCAAGGTTGCTGTCCGCTGGTGGGATTTGAACCCCCAACCTTCTGGCCTGAAGTACCTTGCCCCAACCACTAGGCCACTCCTCCACTCCATGTTCTTATGCTGACAATTCTCAGATCTACCTTTCTGTGACTGACATCTCTCCAGGAATCTATGCCAGGATCTCTGCCTGCTTATCCGACATTGCTGCTTGGATGTCTCACTGCCATCTGAAACTGATCATAGTCAAAACTGAGGTCCTTATCTTTTCCCCTAAACCCACCTCACCCCTTTCTCCCTTCTCTATTTCTGTGGATAACACTACACTCCTCCCCAATTCCTCAATTTGCAACCTTGGGGTCATCTTTGGCTCTACTCCCTCTTTCTCCCCACACATCCATCAGATAGCTAAAACCAGATGCTTCTTTTTCTATAACATTGGCAAAATTCATCCCTTCCTTTCTACACACACTTACCCACTCTTTAGACACTATTGCAACCTCTTCCTTGCTGGCTTCTCCCCTTCATTCTGTTCAAAACTCAGGTATACGGCTCTTATTCCGCCAGCCTCGATATGCTCATATAATCCCTCTTCTCAAATTGCTTCACTCTCTATCCATTTCCATATCCCATTCAAACCTCTTCTACTGACCTAAAAGTGCACTCATTCTGCTGTTCCTCACTCTCTTTCCTCTCTTATCTCTCCCTACACCCCTCCTCAGGAACTCCACTCTTCTGGCAGATCTCTTCTATCCATGCCCTTCTCTTCTTCTGCCAACTCCGGACTTTGATCCTTCCACCTTCCTGATGCTTAGAACAAACTACCTCAGTCTGTGTGTCAGGTTTCAGCTCTGATCCTTTTCAAATCCAGGTTGAAAACTCAGCTCTTTGAAGCTGCCTTTGGATCCTGGTCTGCTTAATCTCCTATGCTTATTTATTTATTTATTTATTAGGTTTTATATATTGCTTTATCATTTCAATCAAAGTGTTTTACATTGTAACTTAAACTTAGTAATGCACATTAAACAGGGATATTGGTAACTTGGATTTTTCAGAGACAATGGAGGGTTAAGTGACTTGCCCAAGGCCACAAGGAGTGCTAGTTGGGAATCGAACCCTGGTCTCTGGGTTCCCAAGCCATTGCTCTTAACCTATGTGTTCCCTTACCATTCCCTTAGATATATCCTTGTCCTCAGCTATTGTGCTGTCTTGACTAGATTGAAAGCTGTGATATGCAGGGACCATCTTTTACATGTGTCTGTACAGTGCTGTGTACACCTTGTATTGCTATACAAATGATACGTAGTAGTAGTAGTTCTTGCCGAAATGACAGCATCCTTCCATTCTGGGATCTTTCAGTATAAGTCAATTTGGAGAGCGGCTTTGATACCTAAGGTTTTAAGCTGCTAAAAGATGAGATCCTCTAGGTATCCTATCGCCAGATGTAAGGCACTTCTTAGCAGTCAACGTTTCATCGCTGCGAGTAATTCTTAAGAGATGATCTTTTCAGAAGTACTTATACTGGTCTCAAAGGATATTTTTATCCCTCTCCTACCAAGGTGAAGTTTCACTAAGGTGATTTTCTGAACACGTCTGCTAAATAAGAGAACAAATGACTCCAGGCATGTATGCTACTTTCCAACATGAAAAATAGCCATACTGCCTTAGGAAAAATAAGGGCAGAGTGATTTTGAGAAGACCAAAAGATCAACTGCATTCCTTTAAAGGAAGTAAAATGTTTTATCCTTTGGTCAAGCAGTTGTATTCTGAGGTATATCCTGTATTTAAACAGCTGAGGGTTCATGTCTCTAACACTACTGCGATGGGTAAGTACAGCTGAGTTCCAGCTTCATACAGCTCATGTCATTGACCACATAACAGCAGTACAATTCTGCGCTTTGAAGCCAGTACTGCAAAGAAATAACAACAAAAAGCTCAGAAATTTAAAAAAAAATGGGGTTGGAATTTTTTGTTGGCAGAAAAATCTACAAATGTGAGAAAAGGTATAATTCTCAAAATTTTTCTGATTACTTTCTGTCCCTATTAGCCATACTAGGAGTGTACATTCATTAGAATGAGTTAGTACACTTTAAAAAGTTTACTGTGCACTAAGGGGGTTATTTTAGAAGACCTGGTCATGGTTTAAATTTGAATGTCACAAGGGCCCCCCCCCCCTCCCACCTTCACCTTACTGACCAGTGCAACAACTTCCTCCACCCCCATCACCAGCCAGTGCCACACACCCCATCCTCCCAAGCCATCAATCTCTACTGTTACTATTAGTAATATTTATCATTTGTATAGCACTACTAGGCATAGGTAGCACTGTACGTATAAATATAAGAGCCAGCCCATAGTTTACAATCTATTCAAGACAGACAAACAGGGGTTAGGGAAAATCTTTAAGGGATATAAGAACATAATAACATAAGAAATGCCATACTGGGTCAGACCAAGGGTCCATCAAACCCAGTATCCTGTTTCCAACAGTAGCCATTCCAAGTCTCAAGTACCTGCCAGGTTTCCAAAGGTATACACATTCCATGCTGCCTGTCCAAGGGATAAGCAGTGGGTTTTACTAGTCCTCTTTAATAGTGGTTTATGGTCTTTTCCTCCAAGAACTCATCTAAACCTGTTTTGAACCCAGATGTGTGTGGAGGGGGGAGGGGGAGTGATATCTCCTGAAAATCCAGTGGAGTTGCTCTGTCCATTTTGCTGGAAATCTCAGGAGTTACTACCAAATTATAGTGAATTAAAGTGTAGAAGAAAGGCTTGTTTTATGCAAGCCTGGGAACATGATCTGGGAGTACAATATGAGGAGGATCAGTAAAGAAGGATGTTTAGGGACACTGCCAAAACATCCTTCTTGGCTTTGATACAAGAAAGTGGGCACAATGTGGTATATCGGATGTGTTTGATGCCCCTTCAGATCAATAAAGCTGTCCCGGGATTCAGCCCCTTGTGCTGATGGGGCTTTGGTCAGAGCAGTGATATGTACCATATGTGGTCGCGATGCTTGTGGGTACAGACATTATGGCAATGGATGACCAACTTCTTAAAAGACATGATGGAGGTCCCTGTTGTGTTTGCTTCTGCTTTTATGCTGCTAAATGTGGCTCTGTAGGAAATGGAGGATCATGTGGCGAAACTGGCAGATTGCGCCCATGGTGGTGGTGCACCACCGGAAGGAATTTTGCCTATCAAAGGGTGAAATCATTTTAAGGAAATTTGACAATGTTTACTGAATGAGTGAATAGCTTATAAGAACCATAAGAAGGATTTATTAAGAATGTGTGGGTACTTTATATAAGATGGCTGGAGAAGAATCTTGTTTAATAGAAAATTTAATTGAAATGAAGATTAAAGTGCTGGGGGGGAGTTGGAGGGGGTAACCGAAAGTTTATTGGAAAAGTTAGTAGTAGTGTTTAACTGAAATGAGTGAAGAATTTGCTGGTATGCAAGTTGTTGGTCACATACTGAATATGTACAGTATATATAAACGTTAATAAAATAAAATTAAAAAATTCAAGGACATGGGGACATGCCATGAAGCTACAAAGTAGTATATTTAAAACCATAGGCATAGTTTGGAGGAGCATGAGGCAGTAGCCCCCCCAAATGTTGCAGACATTAATGGTGATCTGGTACCTCTTCCTCCACTGTCAATATGACTTCCTTACCCTTTGCCTCCCCAAAGTAAGAAAGCAAAATACACTGATGTTTAAAACAGATAGGAGAAAATAATTTTTTCTCAATGTATAATTCATCTTTGGAACTCATTGCTGGCTGAGGTGTTAAAAGAAGGTAGTGTAGCTGGGTTTCAAAAAGCTTTGGACAAATTCCTATAGGAAAAGTCCATAAACGGTTATTAAGGTGCAAATGCAAATGCAATGTGTGCCTTTGAGTCAGTCCTGACTCCTGGCGACCCAGAAGCTCCTGGGTTTTCTTGGCAGTGTCGCCGGAAGTAGAAAACCACTGCTTTTGCCTGTAGCATAAAACTTGTTAGTTAGGGGATATGTTAGGTGCTTGTGACCTTGATTGGCCGCTGTTGGAAACAGGACACTGGGCTTGATAAACCTTTGTTCTGACCTAGTATGGCAGTTCTTATGCTCTTGCTTCTTGCTTGCATGTACAGCCTTGCATTCTGTGCCCATGGCTCATGGCATTTGTACACATCTCCATATGCCACTATCCTTGTGCCCTTCCCATGTGACAGGAAGTATGTGGATCCTCTTCTAAATCCTTATTGCTGCAGTTTGTGGAGGCCTGCTCTGTCCAGGGTGAACAGCAGCTCCTCATTGGCTAGCACGAGATGGCAGAGCAGAAAGATCTCTGCTTTAGAAAAACTGGGCTGCTACCTAGAAACTATTGTGCTCTTCTACCTATTCTTGTGCCCGGGAATACATGGGGACCAAAAACATGTACACATATTATGCAGGGGAAGATGCATGTGCTGTTCCCACCATTCTGACTCATGAATAAGAATACTACATGCAGCATACTGAATTACCATCCATGCATGTACAGACCGGTGCTTGGCTTTACGGTGTTTTCCACATACCGTTAATGTTTCCAGTAGGAATGAATGCCACTTTTCTTTTTGCAACAAGTCTGCATGTGGTTGCGGCCATGCTCTCCAGTCAAAATTATCCACATGTTGCTACCCCATTTTTCACTGTGTGCACATGCAAGTCGTCGCTGGATGGGTTTGCATTCTCAAACATATATTTTCGGAGGCAGAGATATGCTGATTTGAGAACAACAATGCACACTCTGTCTCTTCTAAAATTGCTCTTCTATTTCTCAAGCCCTCCCTAAATGCCTTTTCTAAAATGTGCCTTCATATGAACTGAAAGTGCATTAACCTGTGGACTGACATACGCTAAGTTAATTTGCATGGAATAGAAAATTCTAACGTGTCAAAAAATGTTATTGAAACAAATATGTGAAAGGAACCAAAAAGAATCCATAAATCAGGAAAAATATTCAAACAGAAAATGAAGCCAAATTGTTGTCCTGTGCTTATCCCTAACTCCCACCCACGGTTCTTTCTCCCTCTCTCTCTCCTATTCATTACCCTGAAGGTTTTTGTTTCTTAAATTCATGGTTTGATTATGGCTTGGGAAAACAGCTTTTCTTTCACTCCTGTTGACATTCAGCAGTGACATGCATTATATCCTCATTAGTTACTACAGACAACTTGATCATCACAGACAGAAAGAAGGAATCTTTTGACACACCTTCTGTTATCTCTACAAAAAGTTAAACATGTCTTAGTCTTCTTGCATTCAGTATGGAAAGTGTTGAAAGACTTTGCCCAAACTGGTTTGTCTGGGCCTATTAAGTAGGATGTATGTCGAAATAGATTATGAATTTAGCTTTGAAATGTAGATAGTCTACCTTTACTTATTTATTTATAGAAAATAAAACTTTAACAAAAAGTTACATGGGTCCAATTATTGAATTAATTTATTTGAAAGATTTTTTACCCACTCCATTTAAAATTCTGGGCAGGCTACGAATTATACACATCATAAAATGTAAAACACAAATGATACAGATTTCTCTATTAACTAAAGTAGATGTCATTTTGACTACTTGAGTGAACACAGTGGAGAAACCTTAAGTACGCCTAACTCAATCTTCATAAGCATAATATATAAAAATAAGCTGGTTTGAAAAATAGAGCTTTAAGTTTCTTCATAATATGAACTACAGATCTTATATTTGTGGGTAGAGAATTCCAAATGGAGGAACAGCAACTTCAAAAACATGCACACAAGTCTTTGTTAGGTATAATAAATAAATTAATAGTATATATAACAGGTTTTACCCAAAGAAATGAAGTAAGGATGATGTTCTATAGATTTTCAAGAGAGTACTAAGGCACTATGGCATCTTTCTACTTAAAAGCTGAAAGAGCCAGTATTAAGGGGCTAATATTCATCAGCGGTGGCTAGGCTATTTAAAGTGGCAAGCTGCCACTGCTTTAAATAAACCTGGATATTCAACACCAAAATGTATCCAGAATCCAGTGCTCAGTATCCAGGTTCACTCGGTATTCAGCCACTAACCAAATAGCAAAAAACGGTTAGAATTAGGATAGCCATTTACCAGTCCTGACTTTAACTATTTACGTTATCTGGTTAGCAGCTGAATATTACTAACTGATAGCAATTGGAACAGCCCCCAATCCACCCACAGACCACCTTGGTTTTTACAGGGTCTTTTTGATCTGTGGAGAAGTTCAGCAGCACTAACCGGTTAGTGCCGTTGAATATCAGGCTTAGCGCGTTTTAGCCGGTTAGCAGGTCTGTTAATCAGCTAAAACATTTTGAATATCAGCCCCTAAGATTTTAAATTGAATTCGCCACTGAACTGGCAGCCAATGCAGAGAAAAGTAGACTATAGAGATGTCATCATTTTGCATGCACCCCCTGCTTTTCTTCTCAAATTTTCTCATGGGTCTCCTTCTTTGCCTTATTCCCACTGCACCAAACCTCTGGAACTCCATATGAGCTGAGCATCCTCACTTTCCATCTTTAAATCTACCCCTCAGAGCACACTGTTTGTGTCAAAAGCTTCTGCTTGAACTAAAACTTATGGTTTGCTTATATTCTTTAATGCTCCAACAATCAAACAGGGAGGTGCGGGGCCATGTGCGGAGACTCGGTGTGGGGCCTCATTTGCATAAGTGGCCTTATTTGCATAAATGTTTGCATAATGTTACCATACACTAACTTTTAGTAAACATGTCTCTTAATGAGTGTATGGATAAAGAAAGACTAAAATATTTCTACATTACTATAATCCAGTGCCAACCGTCAGGCACATTAGGAACTACTACAAACACTGCCCATTTAGAACCCATAGCAAACCCGCCGTATCCTGACAGCATTATCAGGACTCACAAAGCACCATACCCTACCTATCAAAAGGCAACACTGCAAATATTAAACCAATACATTTCAGAGAATACTGGGGAAAGAGAACAAGTGGCAGTGTCAAATAGGAATTACATAAACAGAATAGCTCAGCTCAGTTACACATGCAGAACATAGACCATCACCAAACAAGGAATCACAATTTAGAAACAGGAAGACAATAATTAAACTGGGAACCCCAAAAGCCAAACTTGGAATGTACAACAACACTGTAGAAATAAAACTATAAATTAATTTCCTCTTGTACCAAACAAAGTGCAGACGTTAATGATGCACATTTCCCAGAGCTTTCATATTCCAGTTAATAAATTCAAAATAAAGAGATATCTTTCTACCTTTTGTGCATTTTTTTCAGTTGCAATTGCTCCAGCCACTTTCTTCTGGTTTCTTCATGTTTTCTGCTAACTCTCCATCGTCTGCTGTCCATTTGTCCTTTCTTCTCTCTTCTAGTTTTTTTTTTCCATTCTCTCTCTCTACATCTGCTTTAACATACTAATCTTTCTCCTTTTGCTCTTTCCTCATTCCTATTTTCATCCACACAAATTTTACCCCTCCATCCTCAATCCACACTTACTCTCCCAATACCCGGCCAATTGTAGATTTTTCATCCCTCCCACACAAAATATTTTTCCCCTCTCCATTTTACTCTCCCAGCCCCATCCCATTCTAATCCTCCCCCAACATCAGCTCCCTTCTAGTTCCAGTCTCACCCAGCATCCATTCCCTTCTAGTCCCTGCATCAGCCCATTTCCAGTCCTAGCCCCCCATCAGCCCATTTGCAGTCCTAGCTCCCCCATCCATTTCCAGTCCGAGTTCCTTCATCAGCTCATTTCCAATCCTAGCCCCCCATCAGCCCATTTATAGTCATTTCCTAGCCCCACCATCAGCCCATGTCAAATCCTAGCTCCCCTCCACTCAGTCCAATTCCAGTCCAAGCCTTCCCATGAGCCTACTTCCAGTTCTAGCCCCTCCATGAGTCCATTTCAATTCAAGCCCCCACCACAGCCCATTTCCAATCTTAGCTCCCCCCAACAGCCCATTTCCAGTCCTATCCTAGCTGCTCCATCAGCCCATTTTCAGTCCTAGCTCCCTTCCCTCACAGCCCATTTCCATTCCAAGCCCCCTCCCCATCAGCAATTTGCAGTTCAAGCCTCCCCTTCCACTCAGCCCATTTCGTCCTAGCAACCCCCCAACCCATTACCAGTCCTAGCCCCCCATCAACCCACTTCCAGTCCTAACCCCCATCACCCCATTTTCAGTTTAAGCCCCCCATAACCCATTACCAGTCCTAATCCCCCATCAGCCCACTTCAAGTCCTAACCCCATCAGCCCATTTCCAGTCAGCACCCCATAGCCCATTGCCAGTCCTAACCCCCCCCCCCAACAGCCCACAGCCCATTACCAGTCCTAACCCCATCAGGCCACCTCAAGTCCTAACCCCTCCCCATCAGCCCATTTCCTGTCCTAGCCCCCCCCCCATAGCCCATTATTAATCCTAACCCCCATAGCCCATTACCAGTCCTAACCCCCCATCACCCCATTTCCAGACAGCCCCCATCAGCCCACAGCCCATTACCAGTCTTAACCCCCCCATTACCAGTCCTAACCCCCCCAACAGCCCACAGCCCATTACCAGTCCTAACCCCATCAGCCCACTTCAAGTCCTAACCCCTCCCCATCAGCCCATTTCCTGTCCTAGCCCCCCATAGCCCATTATCAGTCCTAACCCACCCCATAGCCCATTACCAGTCCTATCCCCCCATCACCCACCCCATTTCCAGACAGCCCCCATCAGCCCACAGCCCATTACCAGTCTTAACCCCCCCATAGCCCATTACCAGTATTAACCCCCCAACAGCCCACAGCCCATTACCATTCCTTACCCCATCAGGCCCTCGTCCTAAGCCCTCCCCATCAGCCCATTTCCTGTCCTAGCCCCCCATAGCCCATTATCAGTCCTAACCCCCCATCACCCCATAGCCCATTATCAGTCCTAACCCCCCATCACCCACCCCATTTCCAGACAGCCCCATCAGCCCACAGACCATTACCAGTCTTAACCCCCCCATAGCCCATTATCAGTCCTAACCCCCCATCACCCCATTTCCAGACAGCCCCCATCAGCCCACAGCCCATTACCAGTCTTAACCCCCTCCATAGCCCATTACCAGTCCTAACCCCCCCCCCCCCATCGGCTCATGGAAAATTTAAAAAAAATTAAAAAGCTGGCTGCTGCCGCTGCCGCCGCAGCAGCAGCAGCAGTGGCAGAATGGAGTGTCCCGTGGGGCCCCCTCTGCCCGGCTGAGCCCCTCTGTGCCGGCTTTCAGATACACGAAGGGTGAGTGTCTCCCTCGCGTCTTTGTTAAGCCTGCAGGGGCATATGGGAAATTTCCCATCAGCCCCTGCTTCCCATCAACCCCTGCGGGCTTAACAGAGACGTGAGGGAGACACTCTCCCTTCACATATCTGAAAGCCGGCGCTGAGGGGCTCAGCCAGGCAGAGGGGGGCCCCGCGGGACACTCCATTCTGCCGCTGCTGCTGCCGCGGTGGCAGCAGCAGCAACCAGCTTTTTTATTTTTTTTTAATTTAATTTTTAAATTTTTAAAAAAGCAGAATGTTCTTTGTGCGGGGCCCCTGAAACGCGGGGCCCTGTGCAAAAAACATTCTTGCTCAATGGATGGGCCGGCCCTGCAATCAAAAGCAACCAGTCTCACCTATCATATGTACCATTGCCATCCATTGCCCAGATTGTGAAGATTTTAGAACTGGAATCTGCTATCTTTTTCACCTCCTTGAGGTTTTTTTATCATATATAAGATTATGCATCTTCTATACATTGGGGACAATATAGTGAACATAATTGTGCTGGGGGGGGGGGGGGAAGAGCCAGGAGAAATAGCAAAATTGTACCAAAGAGGGAGACAGGGAGAAAGGAAATAATAGAAATGTGCAGGGAGGGGGCAGGGAGAGCAGAAATGGTGGAATAGGGCCAGGGAGTGGGGCAGTATTGATTAGTCCAAGATGAATAAAGCATTGTAAATTTTAGTGATATGTTTAACAAATATTTTAAAATACATTAATTTTCCAAATATGTCTGTACATACCAATTTCCTTTTTATCTCCACATGAAGCATTGTGAGTATCAGAGAGTGAGTTCACTACCGGCCCTTGCCCTGCCCCCACAGTTCACTTCCAGCCCTGGTCCTGCCCGCACAGGTCAATCCTGGCCTTGGCCCCGCCCAGAGTTCTACTTCCTTTTTGTCTACAAATTAAGCCCTGGTTTCAGGGATAAGGATTGTGGTTAATGAGGTGAATACCAGGAGGATAGTGTTTCACAATGTTCTCATTTTATCTCCCCACTATGTTCATACCAAACCCCCCCCCCCCCCCATTTTTCTCCTCCTCTGTCACATTTCCCTTACTCTCAGTCCCTTCCTTAATCTTTTCTTTCACTCACTCACTCTTTCGTTCTGCAACCTCTTCTTCTCACACCTCTTTCCCATCAGTCCCCTCCGCCACATTCACTCACCCTTCCTCCTGAGCTTACTACCCTTTCCACTTCCCAAAGTTCATACATTATCCCGCCAGCTCCTCTTCTTTTGGTGGCTGCTGTTTTCTGTTTGTAGGTGAGCCTCCTTTCCTTGTGCTTCAGAGCTCGGGAGCCTCATGGTATACAAATTCATTTTCCATTTGGGGTGTGGCCAGGCTTCCTCTTCTGATACTGTGGAGCTTGGGATTCCAGCAATACAGTACATGAGCTGAGCTTCGGGGTGGGAAGAAGTGAGGCAAACCGGGCTAGGATTTCTTGTGTCACAGGACTTGGACTCTCCATGTCACAAGCTACAGAACTTTGCTACTGCCACCATTCTTTGTTCTATTTTGCCTCCAACCATCCTTTTGGGGTTATTTTAGAAGGCTTATTTGCAAATTTCCACATGGAGATATGGAAATGGCATCTATATATAAATGGCAATTTTAGAAAGGACTAAATTGGCACATGGCTATCCATAATGCATAGAAATTGCAAGGGGGAACTCCCATTTCATACAGACAATGAATGTATATGTACAAAACATCCACATCGAGATTTACATCTATCCCTGGCACATGCACATTTTTAAAAAGTGTTAATTTTGGCCAGTCCTCTAGAGGAGAGATTAAGGTGGTTATCCTCCTTATTCCCCCGTTGTTTATTCCCCCCACCACCACCCACACCCACATTGAAATCAAATAAAGACATCGTCCTCTGCACTTAAATAGTGGCATGTATTTGTATAGATGCACATGCAAGTTTCGGAGTTGCTTCCATTGATTTTTCCCTATGTTTATTTTAGAAAAGGCTCCACATTTTGGCAGAGCCTTTTCTAAAATATCTCTGGAATTGTGTACACCCTGACCTCGATGTCTCGATTATAGTCGCCATGCAGTATCTAAAATTTGCCACATAGGCTTGTTTGCCCATGTACAACAAACCACTGTGTAAGAATGGACGGACAGGGCGACAAAAGGATGAAAAGCAATTTCCTACTGGGTTCTATCATTCCAACAAAACGTGCCTAGCAAAGGATATGTTACTCAAGCAGCTGCAAGAGAGCACAGATTGCCTCTTTTGAATTGTCACCTGGACACGAAGCATTAAGTAATACATTTATATTGGAATCCAGCATTTAACTTAGCACAGTTGACTGTGAAAAACACCCCATTGCTTCATGGTCTGAAGTCTGCTTTCCTGTATAAACAATGTTCTGCTTTATGGTTCAACAGAAAGGTCACGATTTTACTAAAGATGTATGGTATCTTTATTTGTTTGTCCTATTTTTGAACTGCATTCTTCTGCAGGAGCCTCAGATATTAAAAGCTTGGTAAACAATATTCTGAAAGCCACCAGACTGATGATTGCACCAGCTTTTTCTGTGGGTGTGTTAGGAAAATCCAACACTACATATGTTATTTCCGCCCATGAACTAACCTTACTCTCACGAATGGTTTGAAACAATACATATGAAATTATATGCCTTGATGGACAATATACATCATTTTACTTGCAATGAAAGTGGGCAAAATTAAGAGACCATTTTGGCAGGTAAATGATAGTAATGGTAGATAAGTCATGGAAATGGATTTGATTATTGCGCTCATGACCCAAGGACTATCCACGAGACTGCTGTAGTCCAGAATAGTGAAGACAAGGAACGATGGAAAATTGCAGTTTCTAGACAGGGCCGGTGCAAGGGCTGGAGGCACCCTAGGTGGGCCCTCCACCCTGCCTCCCCTCCCCCCATTGTCCTCTTGTCCCCATTCCCACCGCTGCCATCCCTTTTTGGGGACTGCAGTGGTGGCAATGGTCCTCAAATCGCAATACAGAGCTTACTAATATACTCCGGCGCTGCATTGCAGTTTCCTTCACTCGCTACGTGCTGTCTCCCTCCCCCCCCCCCCTCCGATATCACTTCTGGTTAGCATAATAAAAATTTGTGAAATAAGGACAGGAAACATTAACATAACCTACTAGTTATATGTTGTCTATATAAACATCTCAATTACTAACAAAAACTCTGCCAATATTTTCTACTAATCAATGAGTTTGTATAGTAGGAAATGCTTCTTAATCAATTTGATTTTAATATTTGATTAGGAGGAAAGAAACATTTCCTACTATACAAGTTCATAGATTAGTAGAAAATACTGGTGGAGATTTTCTTAGCAATTGAAATTATTGATACTTCGCAACCTAGTTTTTGATGAGTCTGTGTAAAGATGTCCACTGACACTGAAAGTTTATATCAGAGTGGCCAGGGGATTTTGAAACATAGGAGAGAATGGGAGCTGAAAGTGACTCCTGAAGGATGGAATCTGCTTTCCAGTGAGTGAAAAAATAGTCCAACAGAAAGGATTTTACCCATTGTAAGGCATTGCCTTCCAAACCCAAATCCTGTAAGCAGGGTCAAATGCAGAGCTCATGTCTAGAAAAACTGGAAGGGCTTCTTTACCTTTATCCAAAATAATAGCAATGTCATTCCTTGTTGGTGTACATACCAATAAAGCTGGATTGCCTAAAGTGAGGAACATTGGGGGGGGGGGCATATTCAGTGGAAGCAGTGTGTGCAGTTAAAACTGCTGACCATAAGCACTTTAAATCATCCCCCAGATATTCAGTACCAGGGCCATATCCGTCCAGAAGCATTGAATATCCAGTTTTACCAGATAGTGATTTAGCTATCCGGTCAGTAGCGATATTCAACCACCGGCCGGATAACTAAACCAGCTAAAGTTAAGTCAGTCTTTTTTTCTGCCTAACCTTAGCCGGTTGAGGTTAGCTGGTTAGTGTCTCAGTATCAGTGCTGACTGGCTAACCTTTGTTGCTGTGCCTCTCTGCTCCCGAAATGCCCATATGCTAAGTGATTGGCATCAGGGTGTTTTACCGGGCAGTGTGGGGATATTCAGTAACACAAACTGGGCATGTGCGGCTGAATATTCCACTGAGCAGAATTTACTCTATGCAATTTGACTTTGCCCATAAAGTCATTTAGGGGGTTAATGACCAATACACAAATGATATTTGTCAAATACTGTGCATTAAATGGCAAAATAGTGTATTATTCTTTTTGCACATTAGTTTACTGCATCCCCTGTTAGTTAACAATGAAATGCAAAAGCATCTCATTTTTATGCGAATCAAGTAATGCAATTGGCATTGAACATTGCAAACTGTGCTATTCCTGGCAAAATAACTCTAGCTTTGTGTTGTTTTTACTCTCCTGGAGCACTGAGCCGATAACCTACTGTACTTGAATATAACTCACCTTGAACTACTACTGAAACGCACAAGCTAAATTAATAAATGAATAAATAACATGCAGCCTGATGCTCCCAAGCCTAACTAAAGTAAGTGCTGTGCAGACACCCTTCTCCCCTCCCGAAAAGATGCCTACCCATCCAAAAGCACCCCTAGATCACCAGAAAGGACCATCACCACCACAGATATCACCTGGACACCCAACAAAGACCTCACCCCCATATACTCTTCCTAGACCCTCAGCAAAGATCCCCAAAACACAACCCTAGACTTACTGGCACAATCTCAGTTTCTCCCAACCCCTAGGCCAGTCAACCCCTAGCAATAGGCAGGGACGGCTTCAGAGGGATAAAGGAGGGCGCAGGGCCATGTGCAGAAACCGATAGTGGAGCCTTATTTGAATTTGTTAATAGAGACTGAAAAGTGGAGCTAAAAAGCGGGGCCGTACGCCAAAAACACTGTCGCTCAATGGTAGAGTTTGCCCTGCTGCTAGGGTAAGGTTGTCAGATGTCCCTGATTTTCAGGGATTGTCCCTAATTTTGAGGTAATGTCTCAGACTCCATGAACTATAACCACTTCCTGTCTTCGATCTCATTGGGGAGAGAGGCAAAAGATATTACTTCTCCTGCATACTCCTCTCGAATGTTTATCTATATCTGCAAAATAAAGTTTAAGCTTTAACTTGAGAAGGGCTTCTAGTGTCTTTATTAAACTTTTGAAATTACTGAATGTTACTTAGATTGGTAATTTTGAAATATATGGGAAAATGATACCTCAGGAGAGAGGGTCCCTGCCACCCCCCCCCCCCCTTTGGTGCTCAGGTGTCCAATATTTCCTTTAAAAAAATCTGGGGTCAAGTGGACACATGGAGCCCAATCTCTGAAGGGGCATGTCCGGACCATCTAGGCACCATTGAGCAGGACAGGCTCATTAGGACCTGATTCTGCACCGTAGGAGCCAGACATTCCCGTGGGTGCAGCATCGGGCCCTGCGGGGGACATCTTCCCCATTACTCGGTCTGCCCACCGCAGTGCCGTCCCCATCACCCCACCGCCTGACCCCCGACAGGGACCACCAGGGCGTGGATCGGGTGGCGGGGACCCATCATGGGTGGCCTGTTGCTCCGGTGGGGAGGCTGCCAGGCTCCTGGGTGGACTGCCGGGCAGGATCAGAGGAGTGCACTGCACTTATTCTACCTCAGAGGTGGAATAAGCAGGGCATCCCTCTGGTGGCCTCCAGAAGAATTGGTCCTATATGTCTGGGGACCATTCCCACCCACACTTTGCCCATGCTCTGCCCTGTGCCACCCCCGTCCCCCACAGCATGCACAGTGGCTCTGTATGTGCAGCGGAGCAAGGAGGCGGAATAGGTTGAGGGCAGATAGCAGGACTGGATGTCCCGTCGGGATGCACAGCCCAGGTATTCACCTTTCTGGATCGGGCCCAGAAGGACTGTGCATCCTTATTTGGCAACTTGACTCTTAGCAGTAGTACCATGAGACTATAACTATGGGTTGACTGGTGCCATTTTGAACCCGGCAGCCTAAGGCATGAGACTGACTTAGGATTGCTCCTGCCCCCACCACAAGACACCACGGATTGTGCTGGTAGTTCAGGGGGCATCTTTGGGGTGGAGAGTCTTTGCTGAGGTGCCTTCAAGTGATGGTGAGGTCTTTGATGTAGGGGAATGGCAATCTGCATGGCACTTACTTTACCTCCAGCACCTTTGAAGACCCTATGGGAGCATTAGGTCACGTGTTAGTAGCCCGAAGCTCTCAGGGAGGAGAAATAATATAGCTTGTAAGGCTGAACATAAGTTGTATTATTCATGTACCGCAGGACTTACTGACTTGTGGTACTGAATTATCACAGTTTAGTAACTTCTATGGTAAATTAATCTGTGATTAAATGTGATACTTTACATCATCTTAGTAATTTCCCCCTTGAGACTGAGAGTCCAGATTTGGTCCCACTCTGTTAAATTTTTGGAGAGTCATTTTGCTCTAAGACAGATAGACAAAGAGATGAACAAGTATTCTCAACTACCTATGTATAATTTTTTTCCAACATCCAATGACTCGATAAGAATTAAAAAAAAAAAAAACCCATCGGAAACGATTTTCAGATGCTTAAAAATGTTAAGAGCAACTTTATTTTTTCAAGGAAAATATTTAAAATCTATGTGGTCAATATTCAAAAGGACTTATCCAATTAGCAGGATCTACTAACTAGATAAGTCCTGCTGAGAGGAATATTCAACAGCACGATCTGGCAGGATTTGGATGATGCTGCGACAGTGTGTGGACTTAACTGAGGCGGAGGTGGAACTTATCCAGATAGTGGTGATCTTCAGTGCAGCTAGCTGAATAACAATCCATAGAATGTAGGACAGGATAATGTTGTGCTGTCAGGGCTGGCCCCAGGGTTTCTGTTGCCCTAGGCAGACTGTCAATGCTGCCCCTGAGGCTTGGGGTGCTTCCCGACCCGCCATGCATCCATCGTCTCACCTGGGGGAGGGGGAGGGGGCAGCATGAAGATGCCTTACTGTGTCGGTCTTTGACGTGCCGCTCCTGCCTCTCTCCAACGGGAAGTTGTGTTGGAGGGGAGCAGGAGTGACAGGCTGTGATCACCCTAGTGCAGGCACTTTAAAGCCCAACACAGAGGAGGCATCACCATGCCTCCCCCTCCCGCAGATGAGAATATGGACGCTGGGGGGGGGGGCGGCATGGTGGGCTGAGCAGTGATGAACTGCCACTTTGCTGGAGAGGGGTGATACCGCACACTGGGGCCTGCCACCGTAGGTGACCACCTTATTTGCCTAGTGGACGGGCTGGCCATGTGGCTTGCCAGCAGCTGAATATCACTACTATCCATACAGCGCTAGCTCTGACCACATTATCGGAATATTCAGCACCAGCTGCTATCCAGATCCTGACACTGAATATCTGGCTACTATTTAACTGTGGTGGGCAGCGTTTTTAAAACAACTCAGATCGCTGTAGCCCAATTTGACATTTAGTGAATAAAAGGGGGTGATCTAAGAAGGATTTGGTGACTTTTGTATTTGTAAATGATCAGATACAGTATGTTTAAGCAACAAGTTTAGAAAAGCCGATCCTTCAGTGGTTCTCAACCCTATCCTGGGGTACCCCCTAGCCAGTCAGGCTTTCAGGATATCCATAAAGAATATGCCTGAGAGAGATTTGCATATGCTGCCTCTAATGCATGCAAATGTCTCTCATGCATAGTCACTGTAGATATCCTGAAAACCTGACTAGCTAGGGGGTACCCCAGGACAAGGTTAAGACCATAGATATGCCATGCTGGATCAGACCAAGGTCCATCAAGCCCAGTATTCTGCTTCCAACAGTGGCCAATCCAAGTCACAAGTACCTGGCAGGTTCCCGGAAAGGTACACAGATTCAACATTGCTTATCCTGGGGTAAGCAGTGAATTTCCCTGGTCCTCTTTAATAATGGTTTATGGACTTTTCCTCCACTTTGAAAACCACTACATTATTTATACAGTCAGTACATGTATGTCCACAGCAGGTACAGATTTGAAGGGGACATGTTTTGGGCAGACTTTTGACGTATACGTGTTTTTCCCTGTATTGTAATGGAAATACGCGTATAGTTAAAAAAATGTTCCCCTTGCTCTAAGGGATGCATACCTCTCAGTTAACTGCTGATTTGGACCTAGGATTTGGAGGAGAGATTGAGTCAGAAATTATTCTTACCCTTGCATTTTGGAGCTTGTCTCTTTAATTGGCTCACCTTGGATGCACCATTTTGCAAAATCCTGTATGTAATATCGGAGCTTAAATGCAAATTCCAGGACTTGCATGCACAAAAAGCTCCAAGTGATGCCTCTCTTTTTTCAGTGTTTTTCTGTTGTTATCAAATGGCCCTTCCTGCTGTTGCTAAATACGTGTATTTCTCCTATGGCCTTGTATGTATTTCACAAAAAGCTCTGCTGTAAGTGAACTTGTTATAAAATATGCTGCTTATCATGAATGTCTTAACTAGGACTCTTTTCTGGCCTAAATGAACTATACTAAATCGGGCTTTAAATATTGCAGTCCCACACAAACTTCTGCATATGTTTTCTAGGACGGCAAAAGAATTTCGAAAAAACATGCAGGTGATTTTCTAAACCTTCCTTCAGATTCTACTCATGAATTCTGGTAGAAAACTAAAGGCCTTGTTTATAATCATCTGAACTTGGACATGTACAGTACTAGTGAATTTTCAAAAAGGCCAATTTAGGGGCATAATTCTCAAAGCTAGGAGCATAAATCCTTTGAATATCAGACCCAGGAATGTTGGAAAGCCAACAAAACTTCATTAAATGTAATATTACGGGTAAAAAGTTGTGGCATTTCTCATTTTGACCTCTGCTCCTTGACGTGCCTTACTTGAGCTCAAGAGAAAGAGTGAGGGCAGTAAAGTTTGAAAACGCTGTTATAGGTTCTAATAAACTCTCCAGTTCCATTTAAGGCTTTTATAGCTAAGCAAATTGTCTACAAGTAAAACTATTTTATGATCATAATGAGGGTGCGGAAACTAGAACAATGATTTTGCTTTGTATTTCTGGCTATTTAGTCCTGATTTTCCGTATGCTACTGTACTAGTTTGAAAGCACCAGTACAAATGTTTGCCGGAGCTAGGGAGAATGAATTGTAGGTGATCATTGTTTCGTAAGTACCTTATTTAAGGTAGTTTAAAGCACTGATTAGGCCTGGAGACAATTGCCTCTGCCAAGCAGTACTACATGTTGTAACAAGATGGAAATATTAAGTTCTGACTTTAAATGCCCACCTAATGGCTCATCTAAAGCTTTTTGGATGTTCTATGCTAGAAAACATTTTTATATTTTAATAATTTTTAACTATATCTCCTATTTGAAAGCTCATGTACTTTCCTGTTGTTGAATTTGATTATTATACAACAAAGCTTGCATTTTATTTTTTCCTGCCTGCACGTCAGTAATAATTAATGTGCACGGTAAAGCATCAAGTAAACATGACATGCAATAAGTTTTACTCTGCTTGTTAAATTACCATAAACCTGTAAAATGGTATTTTAGAAAGGATGGCCAAGTCAAATTGGGGATGTCCAGGGCAGAACGTACCAAGAAACGCCAGGGAAGTCTATGTCTCAGCCTGATGTTAGTAACATAGACGTCCCCAACATGGACGTCTGCTGCAGTGGCAACATAGATATCCCCTTCATTAAAGCATAGGGCAGGGACATCCATCTCATGCAAATTAGCATAAGTGGATGACCAGCGACGTAACAAAATAAAAACATGAGCATTCATTCCCCATCAGTGTTCGTTATCATCATGGAAAATTTAGGGAACATGAGTGGGCCTCCTTCTCCATACCCTCCAGATGTCCGTCTGACAAAACAACACTTTTTCAATATCTATTCATGCCTTGAGCAGGTATAAGTTTTGAAGAGGCTCAGGATTCCAGGGCATTTCTAAAATCGGGCAAGGATGTCCTGGGAACACCCCAGACATGCCTACTCCACACCGCCATTCAGACTTGGGTTTCCTCACCCCAGGAACGTCCACAGAACTGGCTTCTAAAATGGCTCTGGCGACATCCCTATACTTTGAATGTCTCCATGCCTGATTTCGGACATCCAAAGCACAGCTAGATCTTCTAAAATGACCCTCTAAAAGTCCATGGTAGTAGAATGCATGGAAATAACATATGCTGTGCATACTAGCTTCTGGCCAAAATCCCCCATGTGAATTGGCCCCAAATAAAATAGCTAGTTAGCATGAAGTATTTTTCCTCCTCAAGTGATAAAATTGTTATTTATTTTATTTATTTAAAAGGATTCTATACCGCCTTCTCCTGTAATCAAGGCGGTCTACACAGCAAACAATCAAAGAAATACAGACTTTTCTGCGAGCATGCAGTGAGGAACAGTGAGTGTACGTATGTGTAGTGTGGCCTTGATTCATGGTGCGCTATTTACATCATGTGCTATTTTACAATATTATGTACAAGGACGAGAAGTTGGTGGGGTTGTCCCGTAGATCCGTCTTTCGGGCATTTTATGTGACCTCACCATAGTGGTCGATGAAGAGGGTCGTCTTGAGCTGTTTCCGGAAGTCCTTGATGTCTGTTGTCAAGCGCAGGTCATCAGGGAGGTTGTTCCAAATTGCAGGTGCTGCCAGCGATAGGGCACATTTTGCGGTGTCATTGCGTACCCTGGAGAACACTTTTGGTGTGTTGATGCGGTTGGATGTGCCTCTCCTCCTCGGTCTTGTGCTGCTGTTGGATTGTATGAGTGGTTGTAGGCTGAAGTCTGTATTTTGATTTTGAATATGTTTATGACAGTCTTATATCTGATGCGGGAGCTGATTGGGAGCCAGTGGAGGTTTTTAAGGATGGGGGTGATGTGATCGTGTCTTGATGCACCAGATATTATGCGTGCTGCTGTGTTTTGAGCCATTTGAAGTGGCCTGAGTGTCTGCTTTGTTAGGCCGAGGTAGATTGGGTTGCAGAAGTCTAGAATTGGGATTATTAGTGCCTGACAGACTGTGCGGAAGTGCTCTTGAGAGAGGAGGGGCTTGAGACGTCGGATTAGTCTCATCCTATGGTATGCATTGCTGGTGGTTCTGCTGATGTGTGCCTGTACGTTCAGTTCTCTGTCGAGAGTCACTCCGAGGTATTTGACTTCCGGCTTTATGGGTATTGTTGTGTTGTAGATCTTAATGTTGGGAGGTGGTACAAAGTTGTTGTTTCTGGTGATTATAAGTGCCTCGGTCTTGCTGTAGTTTATTGTCAGGTTGTTGTCTTGAAACCAGTTTGACATCTGTATGATGCAGTCCATTATTTTGGTGTAGTCTGGGTTGTCGAGGGTGACTGGTGTGTCTATCATGATGTCATCGGCATAAATTGTGTATTGTATATTGTGTTCTTTCATGATGTTGCATACTGGCTGTATGTAGAGATTAAATAATAGTGCCGATAGGGCGGATCCTTGTGGGACCCCTTGTTTGACTTCTATGGGTCGGGATGTTTTGATGCCGACCTTGACCTGTATCTGTCTGTCTGTTAGGTATGATTCAAACCACCTGAGGGTGGCTCCGTGTAGGCCAATGTTCTGTAGTCTTGTTAGTAGAGTTCTGTGATTCACTGTGTCGAACGCTGATGAGATGTCTATGAAGATCATGAGTATTCCATTCTTGTGGTCGTCTATGATTTTGCTCAAATGAAAATTTGATTTGATTACATTTGATATTAAGTATTTAGCAAAAAAAAAAAAAGTTAGAAAGATCACACATATAGATTGACAGAAGGCGCGTTTCCCTTCCTCCATTTATAAATACATACATGTCTGTGGTAGATGGGGGAGAGTTTGAAGAGAGATGATAAACTGTATCTCCCTACAGTACAGAAGCTATATGAGTCATCTTTATAACTGGTGTTATCTATATTTTTCCGGCCATCTTCAGACAGTTTGTGTGTGGTGTAGGGTGGACTGCCTGTTTTGTGAGGTGCAGGGGTGGTCTGCCTGTGTGTATACATACTGGTATGGGGCGGCAGGGGTCAGCACCCAGAGTTAGTCTAAGGTGTTGGAGAGCTAGGCAAACCTTAAGCCTTATGTCCCCCCCCCCCAGCTGTCAGAATCTATTGTTTAGCTTTGAATGGCCTGCTCTTCACCGCCCCCCCCCCCAGAAGCTGCCACCCAAGGGGGGATTGAGTGCCTCTGTGTTTGTGTGTGTGTGGGGGTATGTGTGTGTCCGGTGCGAGGGTGATTCTGTAAACGGCTTTGACACTAACTGCTTGGGCGGTCTATCAAGTGATGCAATAAAGATAAAGATAAAGATAAAGATAAAGGGTGGTGAGTCAACTAAATTTAAGGCTTCTAAGAAACGCTTTCTGAGATTCTGATAAATAAAATCAACAATTGCAATCACCTGACCACCACCCTTTCCAGAGTCATCTTGTACAAATGCATAACTGGATATCATTGGGCAGATATAGTATTTAAACACTGTGGTTGGCTTTTTTTTTTAAAAGACCGTGTGTGTGATTCAAATAGTCTATATATAATCAACACCACTATCTGTAGAAATATAGTGCCACTGAATATTAAACATAAAGATTTATACACATAGGAGGTAATTTTATAAGGAGATACAGTTTTAATACATGCAAACCACCTGTTTTCAGTGATTGATGCGTGTGGAGGTGCCTTTATAAACGTACTTTAGCCGAGTGCTGTTTTGTAAACTAAAGTGCCAGACTAGGCGTGCACATGGACAGCATCTGGCTGGAGTGCAAATTTATGTGCATAAGTTATAAAAATCTTTAAAATCTAGATGCGGGAATTTACACCAGTCCTAGAATTGACATAAGTACAGTAACTGCTCCAAGATTTGCCATGAATATCTCTCCTCTTACGTCCCTGTTTTATAAAGTAAAGTACTCATGTGCTTGACTTTATCAAATAGGCATGATAGGCATATGGGAACCTGCGCGTTCAGTAGGTACAACTATACATTTACCCTCTTTACGGGTGCCTCATGGGAAGCAGTTTTATAAAGAGATTCCTAAATTATACCTGAAGGTAAGTACCAACTTAGGCATGATTTTATAAAGAAAAGTACGCATCCATACTCCTCCCAAGCTCCTCCCATGGACATGCCCAAAGTGAAAATATGCGCTATCAGGTTAGCAGACATACTTATCAAATCACAACCCATTAATGCATGCATTTCTGTTTTCACATGAAATTCCATAATATGTTAGTCAATACCAAACTAATAACACCTCAAGTGATAATTTTGGTAAAAAAAAATATTTTGACTGCTATTTTGCACAATATTTCAGCGTCCCTGTTTCGAGGACGCTATGCATGAAAGGGCGGGTGAAGTTGCTAATATATAAAACACCTCCAAATGATGTCAAACAACTGCAAATAAATTTCCAAAAAGTATTACAAATGAAATGTAATTAGTATTATGTGGAAATGATCTTTATGTATCAAAATTGTATTATTTAAAAGAAAAAAAAATATTTTATGGCTCGTGAACAATGCCTGAACATTCTTCATGAAGTCCAATGTCACACTTCAGACACTGGTGTCTGCTTTTGTGCCAGAAACAGCACAACGTTGCTGTGTTCCGCTGTACTTGTTGTGATGGTTTATGCCATCGTATCTGACTGATGGCGGTACTTTGTGGCTGATGACTGCTTTATGCACAACTTGACGTCCTACAGATGCTTGAAATGATTTGAATCGTGTGCAATAGACTGTGCATATGTCTCGTCAAAAATTTAGCCGATCCAATGGTCTCGTCTTTGCTGCAGCTGTCTTCCTGTAGATCAGCCAGGCATTTTGCATTGAGACATCCAGAAGATACGCAGAGAGGCCACCACCATATATGCATAGCGTCTCCGAGATGGGGACGCTCAGATTTTATGCCTCAGGTCATATTAAACCATGCATAAAACAATTCAATCACACAATATTTTATTAGGAACAAATGTATAATGAATGCATTACTAAATTTTTGTGATATGTTCACCTGCAGAACCGATAAAAGAACTTGAAGTAAGAGTTTAGTATACGATAATAATTAAAATGTGAAAATTTTAAAGAACGGAAATACATTGTTAGATACATTGTTATAGTATACATTGTTATTGTACATCGAATACATTGTTAGGAGTGGAGGAGTGGCCTAGTGGTTGGGGCAAGGCACCTCAGGCCAGAAGGTTGGGGGTTCAAATCCCACTAGAGGACAGCAACCTTGGGCTAGAATGACTGGGGTTTCTAGTCCCACAAGTGTTCCTTGTGGTCTTGGGCAAGCCACTTAGCCCTCCATTGCCCATGTTCCCTGTAAAATAGTTATCTCCAAGTTATAATGCCCTGTTCAATGTAATTTCAGTTTGTTCAATGTAAACCACCTTGATATCATGAAAGGTGGTATATAAGCCATGTTAAATAAAAATAAATAAATTCTAAAGATGAAAAATCATAAACAGACAACAAAAAAACACCAAATAGCACAGTTTGTGGAATAATTGCACACTGCATGTGTTCTGTTACACTTAGTTGCTCATATTATCACTCATCAAAAACACCCTACCCATTCATGCATAGCATCCGCAAAACAGGGACAGCAGAAATATGTATCATACTCAAAGCAGAATCACTGTAAATTCAAAATACAAATATGTTTGACTAAAAACAATATAATAAACAAAAATCAAACTTACTTGATAGAATGACTGATTGTGGTCTTGTCAAAAAACACTACTTTTCAAGCATACGATAAATGTAACAAATTTTACTAAACTCTTACTTCAAGTTTCAGTGATGCTGGCGTGGCCCAGTTATCGTCAGATGCTGGCTCTGGACCTCCCCAGTGCTAACCGATTAGCATCAGGCATGCAGCAGCACCCAGGGATATTCAGTGCCCTAACAGTTAGTGTTAGTTCCGCTATATATCCTGGCCAAAGAGATTAACAAGATTAGCAGGTCTGCTAACTGTGTTAATCACTTTCAATATCAAGCCCCAATTCTTTCATGACCCAATCTCAGTCTCTTAAAGCAGTACCTGAGTGGAAAGTTCTTGAAACTTAACAAACTCCTCGTATTTTCATATATAAAAATTTGCCCAATTTTGCTATCACTTGCCAAAGAGTCTCAAAGAAAACTGTAGGTTTTTGGGAGACACAGTTTCAGAAGACACTACAGAAGGCAGTAAAGCACATAAAATAATCAGTTAAGTTGCCTATCTTGAAATTAACCAAATAAGTTACCCAGTTAACGTTCATCCAACCATACTCAAACTTTAGTCAGACAGCACTGAATACTAGCCTTGTTTTAAAAATTTAAACTGTCCTCTTAACTCTTTCTCACTTTAACTGGATAACATTGAGATGTTCCGACAAAAGTTATCTAGTGGTCAGGATGGCAAATTAAACAATGAAGATTTCCCTGGTTAACTCCTGAAGTTAACCAGACAGAGCTATTGAAAATAAACCCCTTTAACATTTAGAATAAGGCTTTCATATGGGCTGCTTTCACCTATGGACAAAATGGGCAACTATCTCGGGTCCCTGCATAATAGGGGCCCAGGTGCCCTGCTGCCCGTAGGTAAAAGCAGCCATGTTCCCTTTTTTTTGCTCCCTCAGGCTGCTTGCAAGAGAAGTGGGAGGGACTTTAGTGAACAGACTGATGACTTCCTGCTTCTGGTCTGTTCACTTAAATGTTACTCACTTCACTTGCAAGTAACTTAAGGGAGCAGAAAGGAGGAACAGGGCCACTGACTGTGCTGCTCCGGGGGGGGCCCATTCTCAAATGTTGGCTCAGGACCCAATGAGATGTTGAAGCAGCCCTGGAAGACATAATCCTGCCCGCTTCTTGGTTCTAGAAGTCAGTAAGGCCAGTAACAAAAAGATATATGTGGCTTATGTGCATAAACCCATTTTTCACAAAATTTGGAACTGGCCAGAGCATAATGTTTGTCTGGGTATCTCGATGTCCAGTCAAACATTAGGGGCCCAATATTCAGCAGAGGTGGCTAGTGTGAATACAGCGCCTAGCCTTTGCCATTGAATGCTAAACCTGGACATTCAATGCCAGGCCCACAGGCAATGAATATCTGGGTCAGCCGCAGAAGCAGGAAGCTAACCAGGCAGAAGGCGATATTCAACACTACCCAGTTAGCTTTGGCGGCAAAGGTTAGGACAGCTTTTGTTGCTCCTTACTTTCGCCACAGAGGGATAACCGGGCAGCGGCTGAATATTGCTGCTGACCGGTTATTCCTGGGTACTACCCATGGAACGCCCTCAGAATGCTCCAATGATAATTGGTTAACATCAGGGCATATAACCTGTGGATATTCAGTGGCAGTGGATATCCCGCTTAGAGGCATTACACAGTTTACATGTCTGTAGACTTGTAAATGCCTTTGAATATGGGGCCCTAGGTATTTAGAAGGAAGGGAAGCCGGATAGTGCCAGTACTCAGTGCTCTTTGGTTAACTTTAGCCAGTCAAGTGGAACTGCACACATAGCTGTCCTAATTTATCCATTTACGTTTTGGACTGCATATCGGTGTTCCTACTTAAGTGGTTAGTCTGGCGAAAAATCCAGTACAAAGATAAGCAGATAAATCAGCCTCTTAGTTTTATGAGGATACTGCCCCTTTGAGTATTGACCTCTGTGTCATTAAATCTGTTGTATTTCTTTATCTGAAATTCAGAGGCATGAATGTCATGTGTACAGGTCTTTGAGGACTACATTTCGGAACTGCTCACTTTTTCGATGCTCAGTGATGCTGTTTCAGCCACGGACCATTTAAATCATAAAAACTGATATTAGAAATTGAAAGTTAACTGTGATACATTACTGCTATGTAAAGATACTGGGCATAGCTCCAACAGTTATTTCATAAGCTTTGCAGTTGCCATGTGTTAATTTCTGCAACTAATGTGTGGTATCTACAAATTTTTACCACACATTAGTTAAAAGCCCCTTTGGCTCAACTGTCACATCGTAGATATTCTAGATTAACAAAAGTTATTTTGATGAGTGGCAACAAAACGTAATGGTTAGCAGATTTCTACATTTTCACAAATGAGTAATCAAACATACCCTCTGACCCTTTACTCATCTCTATTTGCCCACACAGTCTCTTCTCAGATTTTATCTGTTGTCTCCTAAGCTTCGGGTTATTTTAAAGACTTGTCCACCATGATTCATTGCATTTGTTTTCATCTGAGCTTGCAGTGATAAGATGGTCTAGTCTAGTTCCTGCTATATAGCCTGTTTGCTGAGGACAAAATCTGAAAAAGACAAAAAAAGAATACGTAGCGTGCACAAACATGGCTATGAAGTTTGTTTCTGGAAATCCTCTACTACTAGTTTCTAACTCCTAAGAGCAAATTGCAAAACAATTTAAACATGCACAATTTGCATATTTACATCATTATATTATTAAGGTGCTAGCTGGCCACTAGCTTACCCCTAGTAATTATGACCACTAAGTATTTTTTCTCCTACGCACTCTAATATATTTTTATTTATTTTAGGATATAGCTCACATCATTTTAGTAATAATTCCAAGGGATTTACATTCAGGTACACTATGGGGTATGTCTACTAAAGCATGTTAGGCTTTTGTAGCTGGCACTGTATTTTTGTGCAAATAGCACTACGTTAGCGGCAAACGTGCTGTGGTATCTGTTGGAGCATTCGCAGCATTTCCCCAGCCGAAACACACCAAAATGGCAGAGAGCACGGCATGGCAGCACTGCAGATGCACAAAACGCCACTCCTCAAGGTGGCATTATCTGCACCCGCGCTGTCTACACCTTTGCAGGTTACCACGCGCTGTTGATGCCTGCAGTAACCAGATGCTGCAGGCACACCCACTCTCTTCCCATTTCCTGCGCACTCTGGCAGTAAATGTGTTTTGTGCTAATGGTGTGGAAAACAAGACCAGATAGTGCATGCTATCTTCCGTTTTAACAGGTAGTACAGTTTGGTAAATATGCTCCTAAATTATGTCCCCCACCCGCTGAAGGGATTCAGGTAGGGGGGGACATAACATGGCTAATCCCCAAGGGATGCTCACATCATATGAGAGAAGGGGAGGGATTAGGTGAGCAGAGGGGTGGATAGGTTTGGAGATTAGAAAGTGCAGAAAGGAGCTGGGAGGCAGGATTTGATTTTTGTTGTGAGGGGAATGTTCCCTTCGGGAGACTTCTGCTGTCTGCTGCATTTGGTGGCCTTGGTGGGGGAGGGTTCCAGGAGAGGTCCAGATTGCTGTATATTCATGGGGCTTCGGGCCCTTGGTGATGGGGTTTTGCTTGCGGTTGGGTGAAGGGATCTCAAGGGAGCAAGTCCCAGTGATAACTGGCTGGTGCTGGCTATTGTTGGATCGCGACTCTCCAGGGCCAATGGGTTTACAGCGCTTTTTTAGCAGTAGATCGAAGTGGGGCTGTGAGTGAGTTATGGGGAATAGGCCTATTGAGATAGTGCCGTGGGGGTCTGTTCCATACAGCTTGTTGTTGCAGGCCTCTGCTGCAGCCATTGGGGGCTGCTGGTTCCATTCTTAATCAGTTGAAACAGGCATGTGTTGGTCCTAGTGTCCCGTTGAGGTTCCTCTTCCAGTGTGCAGTTTTGGTAGGAAGGATAGCATTTTGGGAATGTGGATTAAGAAGATGATCATAGTATGAGCTGGCTAAAAACAGGGTTGTCTGTGGTACTGAATGCTGGGGTTTTTTTTGTTGTTTAGCTCTGAGAAAGGTAGACAATAGAGATTGGAGTTTCAGACTAATGTCCCTATGGGAGAGGTCATTGGGATAAGTGAGTCTGGGGTGTATCTGATTAAACTGAGTTTGGATAGTGCTTTTGAATATCCTTACAGGCTGCCTTAATATTATCTAGATACTGCGGGCAAGCAAGGACAGAACAGCGAGTTATTTCATTAGCAGCAACATTGAGCCAATTATCTACATAGCTATCTGGATAAAGGTAGGACAAAAAAGAAAGTAGAGCATAAATGGATGAAGTTCTTTCTACATGAGGATACGCATAGAAGCACAGCACATGGTAACAGATAAAGACCATATCGCCTATCCAATCTGCTCATCCATACCAACTACTAAGCCCTACAATCCCTTTCTCATCTTTAGAGATCATCTTTGCTTGTTCCTTGCTTTCAATAATTCATATACAGTCCTCGTTCTTGCCACCTCCCCTGGGAGAGTATTTTGCGCATCCATCACCCTTTTCATAAAGTATTTTCTTAGATTACTCCTGAGTCTATCCATTTTCACTTTTATCTTGTGCTCCGTCGTTACAGAGTTTTCTTTCAATCAAAAGAGGACTACCTTCTGTGCATTTATGCTATGAAGGTATTTAATGATTTTTGAAAGGCATTTATACAGTCTACAGCCCAGAAAACTGTGCAAATGCCTTAAATGGGCATATTCAATGACACTTACATGGTTAGTGCTGTTGAATATCCCCTTCTAACTCACTTCTGCACCCCGATGCTATCTGGCAAGCATTGAGATGTGTTGGGGATATTCCGGGGTGAAGCACAGGTGGAGACTGTCGCTAACCAGGCAGCAACGATATTGCATGCTGCCCCATTAGTGACCTTTGCCTAAAAGACAGGAGAGGAAGACCCTCACCTTAAGGCACAGGAGCTAATCGGGCAGCATGCAATATCGCTGCTTCCAGGTTAGCTTCTGTGGCTTCTGCATGTGCAGCAATCCCTGGATATTCAATGCCGTCACCATGGCATTGACTATCTGGTTTAGAGGGTGGCAAGGTGGGCTATGCTGAAGAGATGGACTACCACCAAATAATCAATACCCACATGTATACCAAAGGTAACACACTAGACCTAGTATTCCTACCTGACTTTTTATTCTATGCCTACAATAAAAAATCATTAATAGTACAACCTATAGCATGGTCAGACCACCATCTAAATAAAATTCCATCTCCCATATCATGACAACTCGCAAACTAAAATCACACATACACCTAGACCCAAAAGATTTAAGAAATTCAACAAAGATGAATTTTTGAATCAAGCCCTGCTACACTTGAACCAAATACCTACAAATCTTGATGAAGCAGTGACCTTGTGGAATGGCACACTGTCAGAGGCTGCAAAACTACAAATATTCCATACTCAGCCCACAAAAAGACAAAATGCACCATGGTACCTTCCCAATATTAAACAGCTGAAAGCAGACCTCCGAAAATGGCATCACACAAAATCTAATATACATCAATCCCAATACTATACACCCTCAAACTCTATAGGGAAATCATTAACTCCACTAAAAAAGACCATTATTCCAAATTATTATCTAAATCATTAAACCGTCCAAGGGAATTATTCGAGATAGTAAAATCCCTAACTATAAATACTGCCAACAAAGACTCAACCAACCTCATAATAGCACCCCAGACTCTAGCCAATTACTACAAGGATAAACTAAAACAACAGGCATCAAGCACCATCAATGAGATCCCTGACAACACTGCACAAAACAACCCTACAACCAAGGACGCTATCAACTAAATACTACCACTTTGTACTTTGATTCCTGTCCTGTAAGCTGGATGAAAGAAACAAAATCAGAATTTTCATCTTTTATCCTACCCATTATCAATCTCTCATTACAGAATGGCCAATTACCAACCTCACTTAAACACGCACCCATCTGCCCAATTTAAAAAAACAAAACCTTTGGCAAAACCTCACCAACATCATACAGACCCATCTCAAGCCTCTCCTTCATGACCAAACTTATAGAAAAAGTAGTCCCAATCCAATAACAGGAACACATAGTCATTTGCACCCCTAGACGAACATCAATATGGCTTTAGGTCATTCCACGGAGTTGAGACCCTACTAACAGTCCTATTTGACACTCACACGAGGCATAGACAACACAAAACGGGTCTTTCTCCTATTATTCCTGGACATTACTGCAGCCTTTGGCAGCATAAACCATCATATCATGCTTAACAGGCTTCAACAGATAGGGATCAAGGATACTATCCTAAATTGGTTCACCTCATACTTAACTAATAGAACACAAGAAGTAAGAATTGAACAACATACTTCCGAACATTACAAACAAGAACAAGGCCTACCACAAGGTTCAGCATTATCTGCATTACTCTTTAACATTTACCTCCAGCCCATCTGCTCCATATTAAAAAAATTCCAAGTAAACTTTCATATTTACGTAGACAACATAATGTTATATCTCCCTATTAACACATCAAATCCAGCAAATCAACAACTTACTGACTGCTTTTCAGAAATAATTGAATGGCTAGAAAAACACAATCTCAAGATCAACTTTGCAAAAACAGAAGCCATGTATGTAACTAGAAATCAGAACTTCTCCCCCCCCCCCCCCAACAACCATTGGATTACAAAATACAAACATAACAGTCAAACGTGAGGTGAAATACCTCGGCACAATCATTGACCGCACCCTCAATATGATATCACATATAAACCAAACAACCAAAAAGATATATTATAAGCTCAAAATGCTAAAACGACTCCATCCACTACTTCACCACAATGATTTTAAATCCAGAATCCACTCAATCATAACTCCCCACTTTGACTATGCCAACATGATCCTTCAGGGTATCACAAAACAGGTCTTAAGACTCCAACTAGCACAAAATGTTGCAGCACGGATCTCAATGCATATCAACCCAACAGAACATTGGCTCCCCATCCAGAGCCGCATAAACTACAAAATAATCGTTACGACCTTCACATTAATCCAAGATATTGCACTATCCTACCTACCCACCCTTATTGCAAAGGAAGAACATAGCCAAACACAACAAAATCAAAACAAAAATAAACTCAAAATACCTAGCGATTTCAGAAAATCAAAAAAGTCGACCAACAACAAAGCATTTTCCCACATTGCCCCCATACTATGGAATGCCCTCTCCGCCAACCTAAGAGAAATTAATGATCTCATCACATTCAGAAAAAACCTTAAAATTCATCTATTCACCCGGGCGGTGTGATAGGAGTGTGGCATCTTGTTTCCTTCGGCTTCTTTTCCTCATGCCTCCTAAGCGGCGTGGGAACCCCCCCACCAAGTCGGTGAAGGGTGCTTCTCCTGCGGCTTCTCAGCAACAGATAGACGCGCTTCTCCTGAAAGCTCTGGCGCTCGAAAAGGCTGTTGCGGGCTCTTTGCAGAAACCGCCGAATGGGGAGGCGGCTACTGCCGAGCGTGTTACAATCATCCCACAGCCGTGTCCGGCGGCTCAATTGGAGTCGGAGCCTGTGGCTTCAGGCTCAGCGGATATCGCTCTGCTTGTCCCTGGAGAGGAAAGTGGAGTCTTGGGCTTGCCTGCGTCTTGTTCAACGCCGCTTCTCCCTTCATCTGTTCAATTGGTTAACGTCGAGGAAGGTCCTAAGGCTGTTGATGAGCAGGCCTCTTGTGCTTCCTTGGAAGTGGTAGATGTTTCTTTGAGCACGTCCCTAAAGGATCCTCCACAGCAACGCTTGGGTGAAATATCTTTGGATTCAATTTGGAACATGTTGTTGAAGTTGGATGGAACTGTTTCTAAATGTGCTGCTGATGTTTCCACGCTTATCCAGGTAGTGGCTCACAACTCAACGCAATATGCAACATTTGAAAAAGATACTTCTGAGAAGTTTATGGTGGTTACTAAAGACGTTAGTGACTTTAAATCTGTGTCAGATCAACTAGTTAAAGATAATGTAATTATCCATCAAAGACTTGAGCAGTTTGAGAACAAGTTTAGAGCTTTAAATCTGAGAATCTTAAATTTTCCTTCGTTGTTGAATATATCTCCCATTGATACCTTTAAGAAATATATGTCTGAGGTGCTTAATATTCCTGTTGATGCATTTCCTCCAATAACTAGAGCTTATTTTCTTCCAGTAAAGAAAGTTGAGTCAGATGATCCTATTGTAACTGTTCCTGCCAATCTTACTGATTTTCTTGAGGGCTCTTCTTTCCAAGCACAGAATCGTTCTACTTTATTGGTATCGTTTGTTTTTGAATCTGATCTTTCCAGAGTATTATCATTATATTTTAAGAAACTTACTGTTCCCTTTTTTGGTGAATGTATACGGATTTTTCCAGATGTGAGTTGCGCTACGCAGAAGCGTAGATGTTTGTTCCTGAAAATGCGGTCGGAAACTATAGCACTGGGAGCTAGTTTTCGCTTTTGGTACCCTTGTAAATGTTTTATTTCTTTCCTAGGGGTTAAATATATATTTTTTGTACCTGAGCAGCTAAGGTCCTTTCTTGACCTTAAAAAATTTTCCACTGGGACTGATTTAGGAGGGGAAGCAGTATGATATAAGATAGAACACGTAATGTAAAGGAGTGCTGGAGTTCCGATTAGTGCCTTTTCCTTTTTCCCTTTTCCTGTATTCCCCTTTAATACGTATAACTCCGTCCCCGGTTGTAGGGGTCTAATTTTGTAGTTGTATTGGTGTTGTTTACTTGTATTTTTTTTGTAAAATAATATGTTTATCATGCTTGTAACTTTACAACTCTATGTTTCTTTTACAAGATGAGATGCTTGTTAAAATTTGTTAAAACTTATAAATAAAAAATTTAAAAAAAAAAATTCATCTATTCACCCTTCATTTTGGCACCCAACCTGAATGCAACACCTCAAACCTCACCCCCCCCCCCTAAAAGACTCTACGTAACTCTTCTTATCTACAAAGCCTCTAAAATGTAAATAGTTCCATGTTAATAATGCCCTGTTTTACCCATGTTAATGTATATTATTCAAATATGTTCTATGTGATGGAATATGTACATGTTCTTGTACTATTCAAACTATTGTAATATGTAAACCTCTTTTGATCGTCTGGAAAAATGCGGTATAAAAATATTTAATAAATAAAATAAATAAATGAGGTGCATAGCCCTTTGAAAATGAGGCTGACTCAATATTGGGTCCTAAATGTCTATCATAACTACCCTTTCCCCCCTTTCTTTCCAAGTGAGATCTTTAAGTCTATCCCCATATGCTTTATGATAAAGACCACTGGCCATTTTAGTAGATGCCCTCTGTACCAATTCCATGCTGTTTATATCCTTTTGAAGGTATGGTCTTCAGAACTGCATGCAGGATTCCAAATGGGGTCTCAGCAGAGACTTGTATAGAGGCACTATCACCTGCAGGCCATTCCTCTCCCTTTGCACCCAAGCATATTTCTGATTTTTTTGTCACCTTTTCTGTTTGACCACGTTAAGATCATCAGATATGGCCACTCCTGCTCTTCTTCCATGCATAGAAGTACTTGATTCCCTATACTGTACCAATCCCTTGGATGACCCTGACGTTTTTAGCTTTGCATCTTAGTTGTCAAATTCTAGAACATTCTTCAAGCTTTGTTAGATCCCTCCTCATTTTATCTGCCCCTTCCAGGGTTTCTATCCTATTGCAGATTTTGGTATCTGCAAGAAGACAAACCTTAGCCAATAGCCCTTACACAATATCACTTACAAAAATGTTAAAAAGAACCAGACCAAGGGCTGATCCATGTGGCATACTATTGGTAACATCCTTATCCTCAGATTGAACTCGATTTACCACTATATTTTGTTACCTCCCACTCAATCAGTTTCTAACCCAGTAAGTCAGTTTAGTGGCCATCCCAAGAGCACTCAGTTTATTTATAAGTCACTTATAAATAAACTGAAATGATGTCAAAGGCTTTGCTAAAACCTAAGGACATCACATTGGGGGCTCTCCTTCAATCCAGCTCTCTGGCTACCTAGTTAAAGAAATTCATCAAATTTGTCTGAAAAGACCTCTATCTAGTAAAACCATGCTGCTTCAGATGCTGCTATTGAGTGGATTCCAAAAATTGCACTATCCTTTGTTTTAGCAGCCTTTCCATTACTTTAGTTACCACAGAGGTCAGACTAACTGTCCTGTACTTCCAAATGTCCCTCAATTACACTTTTATGGAGTAGTATCAGATCTGCCTTTCTCCAATTCTCCAGGACTTCGCCCAATTGAAGCATTGAAAAGTTCAGATAGCAGAGCTGTTAGAAACGTCCTAAGGTCCTTCAATACCATTGAGTATACCCCATCTGCCCCCATCACATTGTCTATTCTTAGTTTAGCTAGCTCCTCACAAACACATTCCGATGAATAAGAAACTGGATCCAAGGAACCTGACATAGTGGTAAAGAAGAAAAACACTAGAACAGAATTGATAATAAAGTTGTTGATTCTGAGTGATTATTCTGTGAATCGTGTGGAGAGGCAGAAGATCCTGAGGTACCAAGAAATGCAGAGACCAAGAAAATATGACAGAAAGATATAAAAATATTTCTCATTCTATTGAGAGCCACAAGCTTGATAAAGAAGAATTTTCAAGCACATCTTGACAAACTACCCATATATGTTACATCTTACAAACTCCATATATTCACATATCCTGGTTCATATTCCACATATCCTGGTTTAGAAGTGAGGTGCATGTCTGTCAAGGTATGCACAAAACTAACCCATTTGGCGAAACTGCCCCTCCAAAAAATTGTTCAAGATTTTCCTAACTTCCCTTCTTATTCGTATATTTTCTGAGGTCCCACTCCTGGCCCTCCATTTGTGAACACAGAACAGAAATGTTAAGCAATTCTGCTTTATCATCATCAGCTTCTATATATTCTTCCCCTTCACCCTTGAGTCTAATAATACCATTTTTGTGTTTTGTTCTGCCATCACTATATATAGAAAATTCCTAACTCCCCCACACCACCATTTTACTGAATTGATTATTTTTAATTCTATTTGTATCTTTGCTTTCCTGACTACTTTCTCAGCTTCTCTTAGCTTTTCCATATATTATTGCGCGTCTTCCTCTTTCTGTGATCTCTTGTACTTTATGAAGGCTAACCTGGTTTTCCTTACCTTTCCAAGTACATCTTTAAGAACCATAGCAGTCTCCTTTTCCTCTTACTTTTATTTACTTTGGGCCCGATTCTAGAAGGGGACTAGTGGGCAGCATGTCCCATGGGGAAGTTATGCCCCACTACTTGACCTGTCAGTATTCCACCTTATACCCCCACTGCATGCACAGAGCCACTGTGCATGCAGTGGGGGATGTGGGCGTGACAGGGAAGGGGCATGGATGGGGTGTGGGTGGGCCTGATCCTCAGATGTACAGGGCTGGTTCCATTGATGGCCCTCTATGTCTGGAGATCACTGAGGGGAAGAGCCTGGTTATTCTCCGAGGTGGAATAAGGGCAGACCGCCCCCATGATCCCACCCAGCAGCCCCCCATGAGAGCATGGCAGCCCACCACTGGAGCAGCAGGCCACTGGAGCTGTGTCCCACTGCCCAATCTGGGCTCTGGCAGCTCCCTCTGAGGGTTGGGCAGTGGGATAAGTGCTAGGGCACTACTAGCCTGCAGGGTGGATGTCCTGCTGACCATGCTGTGGCATGCTGGCCCATCCTTGGGCCCAATTCTGTATACCACTGGAACATTCTGTTCCCACGTTGCAGAATCAGGTCTTAACAGGCCCGTCCTGCTTGGGGCTATCTGGACAACCTGGACATGCCCCTTACTGAATCAGGCTCTTTCTTATCCAAAAGTTGTGTTGCCCTTAAAATATCTCCTTTCAGTTTTGCCCACTGCTTTTCTACTTCCCACAGATATTCCTATCCATCTTGAGGTATTTCCTCAATCTTGACATAGTTTTCCTAGTCTTTACCTCACCCTCTGGCGATCCTCACCATCTGTCGATTACTGGATGACAGTTGATCACACACTATAACAATAGAAACACTCTCCCCATTGGTGAGCACCAGGTCCAGTATGTCTCCCACCCACATGTGCTCCATCACCAGTTGCTAGAATAGTTTTCCCTATAGAGAATCCAGGTGGCATACCACATATTCTAATGAGTTATTAGGTGGAAGCAATGGTGACCATGAAATCCTTTTTTTGTCTTAAATTAATACAAAATTGCATGAATTGTCTTTGTAGTTTATTTGTGTGGTGCTGAACAGTGGTTAAACAAACCCAGGAGTAATTGTGAGATGGTTCCTGTCCCTATTAGGAAGAATAAGGTCTTGGATAGTTGTAGGAGTTTCTGTAAGGGTAGATGGAAGAGTAAACCTTTTCATTCCCCTAGTCTTATCCCTGTTTATTTATTTATATTCTCTTATATACCGCACTATTCAGCATCAGCGCGGTTCACATAGAACAAAAATCTCAGTACAGTCAACTTGCATGAGTTTACAGATAACAAGGGAAGGAACTTGGATAACAAGGAAAACTATTTACAATCTATTTACAGATGTAATACTACTGAATAGGTACATGTTACTAGGAACAGGATCAATCATTATAGAGAATCAGCCTAAGCATGTTATTGAGACATCATGGAATTGGGTAACTGGGTGGGATCACTGATGTCAATGGGTGTTGATGACTCTATAAGGTACTTGTTGAAGAGATGGAATTTGAGGGCTTTCCTGAATTGTGATAGGCTGTTGATAGCCCTGATGCCAGGGGGTAGTGCATTCCAGCACCTAGGGGCAAAAAGGATAAAGGCTCTGTTGGCTGTAGACGAAGAGCAGCTTGTAAGGGCCTTTGGGAGCTTTAGGGAGTTGATGGTCGAGGATCTTCTTGCTCTGTTTGGTGTAGTAGTGTGAATAAGGGCAGATAAGGATGCAGCGGAGAGCTTATTGAGAGCTTTGAACGTGAGAAGTAGAGTTTTGAAGAGAATTCTGGCCTGAATGGGCAGCCAATGTAATTGAATCAGAAGAGGAGTAACATGGTCAGTCCTGGCAGCTCCCTGAAGTACCCTTGCTGCGGCATTCATTGCCAGCTGTAACGGGTTTAAGATGGATTGAGGAAGACCTTGAAGAATGACATTAGCGTAATCGAAGTGGGGTATGATCAGTGTTTGGTATATTGTCCTGAAATCTTTTGGTTCCAACATGGAGCGTAGGTGTCTCAAAGAGCGGATCTTGTAGTATACTGTTCTGACTGTGTTTCCTATGTGGGACTTCATATCTAGGCGTTGATCCAGAATGACTCCTAGGTAGCGTATTGAGGGTTTGGATTGCAGTTCGGCTTCCTTAGTTTTGAGATATTGTGGTGGGTTAAAGTTGGGATTCCTCGTGATAAAGAGGACTTCCGTTTTCTTATGTTGTATACGGAGGTTTTGGGAGAGAAGCCAGTCAGAAACTGCATTGAAACAGTTTATTAGAGGGGAGAGGTCCAAATGGTCAGTAGAGATGGGGGTGTAGAGTAGAACATCATCGGCATAAAGCATGTAGTCGACCTTAAATGACCGTATGATCTCACAGATTGGTTGCATGTAGATGTTAAATAGAAGGGCAGAAAGTGAGGAACCTTGAGGAACTCCCTGATCTAGGTGGAAGGGTTCTGAAGTTCTGCCTCCTGAACGGACATGCTGCCATCTTTCGGATAGATAGGACCTGCACCATTTAAGCGCTGTTCCAGTGATGCCCTTCTCAATTAGTCTCACTAAAAGGAGTTCGTGATTCACTGAATCAAATGCTGCGGCGATGTCCAGAAAGATGAGGGCAAAACCTTGGCGGATGTTATCTATGCCAGAGATTATCTTGCTGAAGAGAATGGTGAGGAGAGTTTCGACTCCATGATATTCTCTGAAGTCATGTTGGCAGGGGTCTAGCGGTGCAATGGTGTCAATATGGTCCTGTAACTGTCGTTGGACCTCTTTTTCGATGATCTTAGTAAGTAGAGGTATGCTAGAGATGGGTCTGTAGAGGGTCGAGCTTGCAGTTTTTCAACAGGGGTCTAATTGAAGTATGCTTAAGGGCTGAAGGGAATGATCCTGTTGAAAAGGAGAGGTTCATCATGTTAGCAATTACTGGGCTGAAGTGATTGCGGAGCTCCTTGATCCAGAAGGCAGGGCATGGATCGGACTGGGATGTAGTGATGTTGAGGGCTGTAATGGTGTCTTCAATTCCTTTCTTGGAGGGGATAGAGAATGCAGAAAGAGCTCAAGGGACATCTTGCACATGTGTGGTGGTTGTTGCAGTGGATTTGTTGATAAGGCACATCTTAGATTGTAAGTGGGTTGCAAAGTCTTGAGGGTGTATCTCCACTTGAGGCCCTGAGGATGGCTCCTTAGATAGGGACTTAACTAGGTCAAAAAGGTCGTGTGGCTTATTGAGAGATCTCATCAAGGTATCAGAGTGGTACCGTTTCATTGATTCGGAGATTGCCTTGCGGTGAGCAGCTAGGTGGCTATTGAATGCTGTCAGGTCAACAATAGCATGGGAGCGACGCCAGCGTTTTTCGAGTTTCCGTAATAGGATGAGGGATTCTCTAAGGTCCGCTGTGTACCAAGGAGCATTCTCTCTTTTCCTTGACTGCTTTTTTGATGGAGGACGCACAGCAATAGCACTGAGAGTGTTGTTCCAGTGAGAAATTAGGTCCTCAAGGTTTGTGGTAGTGGTATTGATGAGCTGTTGAGTTTCAGCAAGGATGAGCTCTCTGTTAAATGGCTTAAAAGATCTAGTGGACGGTCTTGCTGTGTTAGCTGGTGTTTTGATGTTCTTGGTAAGGATTTTACTTGAAGGGATTTGGAGGATGATCAATTTGTGGTCAGACCAGGGAACAGGGGTGATGGATGTAATGGGATCAAGAGATGGGTTGAGGGATGATTGTGGGGCGAATACCAGATCTAGGGTGTTGCCTTTAGTGTGAGTAGGGACTTTCACCAATTGCTTGAAGCCTAGGTTCTCAAGGGCTTCTAGGAAAGAAGCTGCTTGATTATCCTGTAATGATGGTAGGTTGAAGTCACCTAAGATCCACGTTGGGGTGTGTGGGCTATGAGTATTGGAGGCAAGCTCAATGATGGAGGCAAGTTCACCTTCTGTGTTTTGTCTTGACTAGATTGTAAGCTCTGATGAGCAGGGACTGTCTCTTGCATGTCTGTGCAGTGTTGCGTATGACTGGTAGTGCTATATAAATGCTCAGTAGTAGTAGTAGGAACTGACATGCTCAGAGCTAGGCCCGTTGTGTACCATGACTTAGCGGGACTTGGCTAACACAAAGGGGGAAGGGAAAAAAGAATTTCCCTGGGATTTGATACTGGAGCCCTGGAAGTGAAGGGTGTGTTCTCCAGCTTACTGGATGCTATGGGAGCAAGCTGAGCCAGGAGAAATCCAATTGGAACATGGAGATAGAGCTTAAGAATCTGAGCTAATGGAGGTAATAGAAGAAAGTACCCACTGAAGTCAAGGTTTGAGTGATGCTGTTAAAACCTGATTCCCTAGGGTTATGATAAAGGCAAGAAAAGGGAATACAGTAAAGTTGCTAAACTCTTTTGAAAGCTTTCATTTTGCAGTTTGGTGTTTTGACAGCAGTAGTTGGGGGCTCAGTTTTGTTTGCGGAGGATTAAGAACTCAATATGCTGAAGCAGAAGAGAGACAATTTTTAGTATACCCCAGCAGTGCTGCTGCAGCCTGCAGTAAGACCCCTAAAAAGGGAAATAGAGGAAGTTAGTTGCAAAGACTATGATAACAGGAAATATTTTACTCTATCTGATCAGTTGACTTTGCTGCTTTCCTTATGTACAATTACAAAACAGATAGCATGCGGGGCTACTAGTGATAAAACTTGGACAGCAAAAGACTAAGAAAAGTTAAAGGGGCAGTTACCTGGGATAGAACTTTATATTTGGGGCAACTGAAGTGGATACATATATAACTGAACATTGTTGAGCTCTCTGTTCCCAGACCATCAATAATGGATATATTTGACGCTAGTAAAGGGAGTTGTCCTATCTATGCCCAGAGAGTTCAGCAAATAAACAACATGTTGCCATCCTCCAGATGTGTGATCAACGGCTCATCACTACATTTGTTATGGTCCTTAGTTGCTTTGTGTGCCACAGGGATCATAACAGGCAGTTACACTGACAGCACAACAACTAGCTGATCATTTTTCTAATAAGATACAATAAATCTGCTCATCTTTGTTGATTGAAGTTGATAGAGCAAAATGATTTTTTTTAGATTCTTTAGTTAATGTACAAAGCCTCAAGATAGGTTTAAGAGTTTTAATAACTGGGAAATTTTTGCATCAGTACATGAGTTAGAAGTAATTCAGATAATAGCTGATATGAATGACTACTTGTCTTCTTGATCTCTGTCCCATTTGCGTTATTAAAATCTTAATGGAGCAAATGAGCCCAGTGTTATGTCGGATTGTTAATATATCTCCAGCAATGGGAATATTTTCACTCTTGCTAAATCATGAGAGGATATGGCCCATTTTGAAGAAACCCTATGGACATTATAACTGCTTGTTTTCTTATTTTCTAAATATATTTTATTTTTTTTAATTGTATTTTATATATTATGAACTGCCTTAAAATGTATGCAAAGGGCAGTATAGCAAATCTTAAATAAACATAAATATATCCATTTAGTTAGAAAAGTTAGGGCTTGTTCTATCCTTGCTTTGCCCTTGCACTACAGGGGCAGTGTTGGAGAGCTCAGAGAATTTTTAGCTGAAGTAGGTTTATAGTTCTACTGAGAATTAAGATAGGGGACATATCCCTATAAGGATAAATCTTTTTGAATACTGACAAAGTAGCTTTTAGACCACTGCAAGACTATAGTTAAAATTACTTATCTAGATTGTCATCGATATGGACTCTGTACAGCACATAGAACAGACGTGCTGTTGAGTGATTTGAACTCAAATGGTCAGTTCCTATGGTGCACTTCGATGTATTGGCAGCCTTTGTCACGATTTAATAGACTATTCTATTCTAATAAGGAAGTTGCAGTATTTACACTTGAGTTCACACTTTATTTCCTAGTTTCTATCTTATCTTGAAAATCGCTATCAGCAGATAGAGTTGAATGGTAAATTTTTTGTTTGGATGTCAATGCAGGTCAAGTTATACAGTGTTGAATATCATATATATACTGATGAAATTGCCTTATTTTTACCACTGAGCAAGGATTTTGAGACAGCTTTCACCAAGATAAAACGTTTGTGTAAAGGTAGTTTCCAGTTGGCTCATGACCAATAAGCTTGCCATGAATTGGAGTAAGTGAAAAGTGTTACTCATTAACACGATACTTCTTTGGTTATGCCCAGGGGCGTCTCAAAGCAATTTGCTGCTTGAGGAGAAGGATGAGATGCCCCCCTCTCCCGAGCCGGGGGGGGGGGGGGGAGGCTTCCTCAAAACTCCAGTCAGAGACTGAACCAAATAAAAAAGCCAATTACATAATGTGGAGGAAATAAAAGATGTTCGCACACCAAAGAACTAAAAGAAACAGCGAGAACCACAGCACAGTTTATAACACCAAATTATAACTCATTTTTATTTTGTTGTACGTTCAGGGGTCATTGGGGGGGATGGTCTGGTTATTCCACCTCTGGAATTAGTTACCTGAAGATCATAGTAAAAGCTGTTAGTGAACCTGGGCTTAAAACAGGTTTGGACAAGTTCCTGGAGGAAAGGTGCATAAACTATTATAAAAGAGGACCCAGGAAATCCACTGCTTGCTCCAAGACAGGCATTGTGGAACCTGTGTACCTTTTTGAGAAATTGCCAGGTACTTGTGACCTGGATTGGCCGCTGTTGGAAACAGGATATTAGGCTTGATAGACCTTGGTCTGACCCAGTATGACATTTCTTATGTTCTTATGTTCATATGTTACCATCACAAAGCTTAGGAAACATACTGCTAAATATGCCAAACAAGAGGGGCTCAACAGCACCATGCAGCACCTCCTACTTCCATATCATAAAAGCGACTTGGTGCCTCAACACAGCACTTCCAACCCTCTGAAAAAAAAGAGGGACTTTGAGATCCACAACACAACACCTCTCACTCCAACATAAATACCAAGAAGGGCTTGGCAACCCCAACATAAAACTCCTGAAATTGCACATTGGATCAGTATGGTGTTAATGTAAATATATGTTCTGCAAAAAACAGGAAATGCAAGAAGGTCACATGCCAAGGAAATAAAAGAAAAAGTGAGAATCACAGCACAGTTTATAATACCAAATTATAAAATTATAACTCATTTTATTTTGTTATAAACTACATTATGGTTCTCTTTTTCTTTTGGAATATATATACTGCATCCACAGAAACCTCTCCTTCAACAATGGGTGCCGAGCAGAGGTAGAACATTTACCCGCAGAATTCAATATATTAAAAAACATTCTGATTTTGATCATTTCATTAACATAAATATTCTCCAGCACCAGGCATATCGTGAACTAATAAAAAACCCTACAAAAGTCACCGATGATCTACAAGGCCAAATCAACCATACCATACTAGCATAAACTTATGAATACAAAACTCATACAACAAGGGACCTACCCAGAAAAAAGCAACATTATAAATATTGCAGCAGGCCCTAAAACATCCATATACCTATTTAAAAGCTAAACAAGTCAAATTAATATAGTACAGATCCCTTCATACAAACTCCGTGTTAACAGAACTCCTGGCCTCAGTTACACACTCAGAACACAGACCCTCACCAAATACAGAATAAGTGACTATAGCCTAAAGTAAAAATAAAAATATGTAGACAAAAATTAAACTGAAAGTCCAAGAAGCCAAATTCTGCATGTGGTGCAACACCAGAGAAATAAAAGAGATACATTTCCCTATGCTGTGTAAAATATAAAAATAGAACAAAGTCCAATCACTCATTTGAAAATAAAATTATTTTTTCTACCTTTGTTGTCTGACCATTTTATTCTCTGATCATGTTGGTCTGGATCTGAAGTTCCTGCTTTCCTCTGAGAGCTCTGGATCCTGAACCAGCTTTGGGATTACCGACAGAGCCACTTGCTTGCCTTCCTCAACGCAGCTTTAAATACCTTCCGTAATAGGGGGATGACTTTAAGAACCAGTCTCTTAATCCCGTAAATCTGTCCAACTCTGGGGATTTGTTCAATGCTAAATCTTGAATCCCCTTCTAAATCTCTTCTCCACCTATTTCTCCTTCCAGACCTTCCTGTTCAAATTCCCCATACTGTTCCATCCCCACGCCCTAATCGAGTTAAGCCACAATCCATTTACAGGCAATCCCACTTTCCCCTTTATATAAAGTTTGATAGTATTGGACAAATTGCTCCGTATCTTCCTCTACTTTATAGAGCAAGTCATCCTTTGAGGCCTTCACTCAGACAATGGCTCCCTGCTGCTCCCACTCCCACAATTTCCTTCCCAGCAAGGCCCCAGATTTATGATTAAACTAATAATAATAGTTGACCCTCTACAACTGATGAGCTATTATTTCCATCTGTGTCTCCTTAAGTTGCAGTCTTGCTGTCTCCAATTGACTCTGCACCCCCCCTATCCCACGTTTGCTTATGGGATTTCTCCAAACTCTCTACCCATTGCAAGAGTTGTTGGATCTGCTCCAGTCTTGTCCTCTTTTTCCACACCACCCACTTTATCAGCTTCCTATGGAGTGCTGCTTTGAGGCCATCCCAGAGGATCCCCATGCTCACTACCTCATGATCATTAATCAGCAGATATTTCTTTATGGCCTCCTCTAGCCCTTGAAGCACCTCTTTGTCTCGCAGTAGGCTGTCATTGAACCTCCAGAAGGTCCGATTCCAGATGGTCCGCTCACAAAGGGGCATGGTCAGCCCAGGTGATAGGCCCTATTGTAGCCCCCTCCAATTTTTGAACACAGGCAGCATCCCCTATTATAAGATTGATCCTACTATAACTGTCATATACAGCTGAATAATTATAATCCCGATCCAATTGGTGGGCTACCCACCACAAGTCCATCAAACCGAAGCACTTCATCCACTTATGAAGCACCTTTGCCCCCTGGTCCCAACCAGCTCCCTTCCCCTCTCCCTGGGATCTATCACTCTGAGCCTCAAGCACTATATTAAAGTTTCCCCCCACTAGTAGCGATCCCTTCACCTCCAATCCTTTGACCAAGCCATCCCAAAAGATCTTTTGATCCTTGCGTGGGCCATAAACATTCAGGAAAGACACTATTTCACCCTGTAGATCCCCCCAAACCAGAAGCTCTCTCCCATCCCTCCCCCTTTCCACTTCTCAGCTAGAAGGGCACATCCCCATGAATTAATATCATGACCCCTGCCATTTTCCTTTGATCCTCATATGCTTTGAAATACTCCTGCATACAGGACCTAGGATTCAGCAGTCTTTCATCCTTCCTAAGCAAGCGGGTCTTCTGAAGGAAGACCACCTGCCATCAGAAGCATTGTAAGTCCCTATATAGAAGTCTCAGCTTCTATGGAGTACTGAGGCCCCAGACATTCACCATACTCACCCGTAGCCCTCCAGACATATCACAGCAAGACCCCCTCCTGACTTTTCCAATAACCTTCTGCTTTCTATCCCTATCCTCTACATTCCTCCATGTAATCATCGATCCCGCAGAACCCATTTCTGCACCACCATCCATGAGGAAGGAATCCCAGTGGGTGCCACTATGGCTTTAGACCCTCCCTCAAATGCCCCCTACATCCTTATTCCCATCTGCCCTGTGAAATTTTATTTATTTAGCTATATTTATATACCGTCTTTCACTGGGTAAAGGTGGTTTACATAGAACATGAGAGAAAGTACATTATAACAACGTCATCAACTATATACAACATGCAGTTGATACATAGGAGTTTAGGAGTTTATAAATATATACAGTCTTTTTTAAATTTCTTTATTTATGTTTTCCAACAAAATACAAACAAAAGAGAAAACCAAATTACAGTAAATTAAAATACACAATTCCTCTCTGTGACATGAAATAAAGCAAAAGCTGATCACAGACTACCCCACCCTGTCCCTCCCAATTATCATGCGATCATCAGGGGCCATACAAAAGAAACATAAAACATCTGCAAGCCTGTAAGGCCTGCAAGGGCTATAGAAGGGTAAGCACTCCACCACAGAGGAAATAAGGAGATTTATCTAATAACCCCTTACTGTATCTCATACCATGCTTTAAAGATACAATTCTATAGCAGTTTTCACTGAAGAAAAGAGGAGGCTGCAAGGAAACTACCACACCATGGTATTTGCGTATATATGTAGCATAGGCACAAATGTGCCTCCATGTGTATCAACCAAGCTCTGCTGTATGTTTCCAGTTAGAAATAACAGATTATAGGGCCACTCCCAACATGGAACCAATTTTTGACTGACAATCCCTTTATAACAACGAGATGCCAATTGCTGATTGAAAAACGATCCCAGACCAGGAGAGAGTGGCCCAGAATCCCAGTGCCACCCTAATTCGGTTGCATATTGAAATCCAGTAAGACTGAATGTTAGGACAGTCATACACCACATAACTCAAAGTGCTGACATCTCCTCAATGAGACTAACACTCATTCTCAGCTGTCTAATCCCATTTAGCAACCTTTCAATAAACTACCCTCCATAGGATTTGCAATTGCTAATTGCTGGGAGTTCTTCTGATTATCCAATATAACCCTATGAGATTTCAACCTCTCAGCAGACACCCTGCCAGGAGAAAGAATCTAGGGGAGAGGATTAGTTCATCTTTTTTCTAGTTCAAGTCATATTGAATGTATGCCTACAGCCCCCTCCACCCTTCATGAACCTTGCTTTAGCAAAAGACCACAGTGCTAGGCCTGAAAATCAGGGAAAATCTTCCCCCTTCCTCTTATTAAGACCGCAGCTTCCAGAGAGTAAATCTAGGTGGCTATTTCTCCATGGAAACTGAATAGAATCCCATCAATTTGACGATATACCTTACTTGTAAGGAAGACTGGTAGCATTCTTATTATATAGTTCACTTTAGGAGTGATAGACATATTTATATCTACAAGACCACCCCACTGAGAAAACAGACCGACGACCACGGTACTGTATATTATTGAAGCTCATTGAGTCAAATAGGGTAAATGAGATTACAGCATGATCAGAGCTGTGAGCCACATGGCTAGTAGACTCACTAATTCTAGAGCAAAAGTCCCTTGGAAGCTAGGAAGAATCAATACCTAATATTTAAAAAACCATGGGGGATAAACTTACCTCACTAAGATGGCTACCCCATTATTCTTGTGATGGGCAGCTGAAAAACCCTTAAAGAGTAGGGCTTATATTACATTCAAGTGTGTCTCCTGCAGCAGCAAGACGTCAGCACTTTCTTTCCTGCCATTCAGAAGAAACATTACTCTTAATGGACTTGTTAATGCCCATAACATTCAGTTCAACGATCTTAAAGGAAAGCATATTGACAATATAGCTCCGAAATAACAGTCATATGTTGCAGAAACAAACCAAATTGTAGCAATTGGTTTACATTGTAGACCATCTTCTTAAGTGCCTTCAAAGTGTGGATGCATCTATAGCCCAAAGGAAAAAAGAAAACCCAAAAAACACATTTTAGCCCTGACCCCATCATATGATCAGACACAATAAAAACACCTACTTCTGAAAAAACATTTCCCCAAAACCACCTAAACCCAGGGGGGCTATATAACGCAAAAAACTTAACGGGTGAGCACACTAAGACAAGACAGACATGGAGGGCACAATGACCCAATACTTCCATATTTCTGTAACACTCAGAATATCGCGTCTTGCCCACCTTCCTTAATAAGAATAAAGAAAATGTCTTTCAAAAGAGATAGAGTGAATTTCCCAGTATGTAGCAATGTTACATGATTAAATGTTGCTTCAGCGTGGAGAAGTCGCCTTTACACGACCTCAGACCCGTCAAACGTCCATGATAGCAAGCGCCATAGAACTGTAGCAAGTAGAAGTTGCAAGATGACCTTCACCGCATCACCGCCAACTCCTTATCCTCCAGAAATGCACATAGCTCCCAGGATCATCAAAAGTCTTGGTTTGGTTATGCAGTGACTCTCATGCATGCAGGATATAACAGTCCAAAATAGGCCTTCAGTTGTACCAAGCGTGGACGCAACGCCAAAAGACCCTTTCTCCGATCCACCGTCGCTTTCGTGAAGTCCAGAAAGAACAGGAGTTTATGCCCCTGATATTCTAAGGTTGAAAGAGCTCTGGCTGCTCCCATTATTTGCAATACTTGCTGAAAGCGCAAAACTTTCAAGATGAGTGGGCTTGGATGCTTGCCCGTGACCGCGGACTGAGTAGGTGCTCTGTGGGCGCACTCAACCTCGAACGGCATAATGAACTGCAACTTTAACACACCTGGAATCATGGCCTGCAAAAGGACACCATGTCATGGCCCTCTGCTCCCTCAGGAAATCCCAGTATACTTTTTTTTTTTTTTGAATTCTTTATTTTCGTTTTATAACAACAAAGGAAAGGAAGACATACAGCAAAAGACAGATACATACATAGAATGTGATACATACACCAAAGTAAACCCCTGCCACCCCCCTCCCCCCTGCTTCTTCTCTAGAAAACTAATCATTCCCGAAGCGGGCGTGTACTGACATTATTGTGTTACAAAACCTAACGGTGATCTGAAACATGATGAGTGTACATTAAACAGACATGTCGGAGCAATGAGCAGATTGTACATAATCATTGAGCATCGGCCATTTAGACAAGCGAGAGTGAGATTGGGTATGGGGAATAGCTCTCCGAGATATCTGCTCCTATTTACTATATAAGCAGACGAGGTTCCACCATGCATTGACAGTAAGTCGAGAGCTATCCTTCCAATTCCTCATGATTAAACATATGGCTATACCCAGCATGAAATCAAGGAGAAAGCGACCCTTCTTAGGAAGAGAGGGGACCTCCGCCGCTGAGCGGAGTCCCACAATCTTCCAAGAAAGAGGCTCGTGAAAATGTAAGGTGAATTGAATACAACCCCAGACCCGCCCCCAGTACACCTGTAGTTGAGGACATTCATAAATAATATGAGCGAGGGTTCCCACAGCAGTACGGCAAGACCAACACTGGTCCCTAGCAGTTGTGTTCCATTTGGCTATTTTTCTGGAGTATAAAAGCATCTATGTGCAAAAAAGAAGAGAGTTTGGGTAACTGAGGCAGATCGGGAGACCCGCATTACTTTGCTCCAGAAAACGCTCCATTGCACAGGGGTTAAAGTGGTTTGCAGTTCGCGCACCCAGGCTTGTTGGGCTCAATAAGTGGCATTATCTGTACCCCAACATAATAGTTTATAACAGTTAGAGGCTACCCCATGTGTACCACTAATAGAGTGAATTAGTTCTAGTAGCCCGTCCTCAGTAGGGACAGAGGGCGGCATGATTTGAGCACTTTTGAGGCAGTGTTGAAGCTGCATCAATTGAAAGTAATGTTTCGCTGGTACCGCAAAATCATTTTGTAAATCAGAAAAGGTTTTCCAACGAGCTGCAGAAAAGAGCTGTTGGGGTGTCCAAAGCCCCCTAAAGTACCAGGGTTTCCATGCTATCGTCCTATTTAGGACTTGAATTCTGGGGTTATTCCACAGCGGGAGTCCGTCCTGAGGACATACGTTTGGGCCCAATGATAGAATGAGAGTGATAAAGGCCGCAAGAGTATCGACAATCATTGGGGGAAAGAAGATAAAGTCAAGCTCATTGGGGTGTAGTAACCTCCATAGATCGACTAAAGCAAGATCTTCAATCACAGAGGTAAGCGTGGTGTGACTCTTGGGGGGACCACTTATCCTAGGCGGCTGTTTGTCAATCAGGGGATCAAGAGCTAAGTGGAAATCCCCCCCTACTATCAATGAAGGATTAGCAGAGGCCTGCGCAACCTGAGCAATGGTAGCAAAAGGCAGGGTCATCCACATTAGGAGCATAAAGGCATATACATGTAACTTCAAAGTTACCTATCTTGAGGTGAACTCTGGACCATCTACCTGCTGTATCTTGAGCTAGTCACAATAATAGTAGCATGCAGAGATTGCCTAACCAGTATAGCAACCCACATTTCTTAGAAACGGCTGGGGAATAGGCGGCCACCATGTAAGGTTTAATATTGAGTTCAAGAGTTTCCTTCGAGTTTAAATGCGTTTCTTGGAGGAAATCAGGTCCGCAGCTTCATGACTTAGATAGCTTAGGATCTTCTTCCGTTTTATCGGATTATTGATTCCTTTTACGTTCAATGAGAAAATCTTACATGGTGCCATTATTCGGTAATAGACATTTTAGGTAAGGGCGCTTGAGAACACACAACATAATCAGAATCTGTACAACAAAGACATAATCACCGAGTATGCTGGCTAATACACCCCATATTGAAAAGTATGTACCAAAGTAACTTAGAGAAGAAGCAAAACCCCAATGAATATGGCGACCATATGTCCGCGGGAGGAGGCCCTAGAGAGGAAGATAGGAACATAATAAAAGAAAAGAAACACCAGAGTCCATAATTAACACTGTCTCTGATACTCATCGAGGCTACTGTGGGTAGATGGAGTCGGGTCACAGATATCATCAAAAAATAAGGCAACAAACCGCCCTCAAAAGACTCTTTGCTGAGCCGCGGCAAATCCAATATGGCAGGTACAGCGGATATGAGAATGCTGGCAGGAATATTCTGGAAGTCAGCGCATCAAGTCGGCTTCTTTAGAATCCAAAAACTCCGCTAGTAGATCAGGGTCCTCAAATGTTCTTGTCTGATTGTGAAGCGTGACTCGGAGCTTGGCCGGGTACATCAGGCCATAGCGTGCTTGTAGTTGTTGAAGCCTCGGCCGGAATTCCAGAAAGCGCTTTCGGCGGTCGACCGTGGGTTTAGCCAAGTCAGGATAGAAGGAGATCTTGTGGCTCTCAAACTCCATATGGCCCTTTGCCCGAGAGGCACTGAGAATTTGCTCCACATGTTGATATCTCAGAAGTCGAAAGATGATAGGCCGCGGGGTCTTCCTGTTGAGCGTTATGTTTGTGGGTACACGATGAGCGCGATCGATCTCCAATTCTTTGGTAAAGGTGATTTGGAGCAGGGAAGGGAGGATTTTATATAAAAACTCCTTCATGTCTCCCGATTCCGCTCCCTCCGGTATGCCCACGAGTCGGAGATTGTTGCGACGCGCTCTATTATTGCCATCTTCCACTTCTTTCTGCAAGGCCCGCACCTGACGTTCAACTTTGTCGAGTTTGGACAGCCGGACCGCATGGGAGTCCAATATGCTCTCCATTTTGTCCTGACACGAAGAGAGCCCCTCTAGCCTGCCCTGCAACACACCAAGATCTTCCCGCAGCGCTCGGAGTGCTTCACCGTTTGACTGCACGAGGTCCTTAACCCCTCTAATCTCTGCGAGGATTTCCTGCTGCATTTCGGGGCCCTCGCGTAAAGCCAGCCCCTTCTGCGGGGACGGGGGTTCAGTTTTGGAGCGTTTGCCGTGAGAAGCCGCTGGAGATCCAAATTCCAGGTGCGTGGGTTTGGTCCCCGCCATCTCACCAATGTGCCCCGGCAAGATCAGAGCAGAAATTCAAGTATGTCCGGTGTTAATTCAGGATTCTGAGTAGGCCTCTCGGGAGCCTCAGCGTTATGCGACCATCCCGCTGGACATCGGGCTCCGCCCCCCCGAACTCCCAGTATTCTTATGTTATTCCTCCGAGAGCGATTATTACCATCTTCCACCTCTCTTTAAAATGAGCGTATCAACTTGGCCTGCTTCTCAATGGCCTCAAGCCTCTCCACATGTGAAGCCACCACATTTTCTACCTTCCCCAAACGAGCAGTATTTGACTCCAAAGAAGATCTCAAAGCGTTGATATCTTCCTGCATTGCACACAGGGATTCTCCATGAGCTTTGACCAATTCTTTGACAGCCCGAATCTCAGCCAGGATCTCCTGCAAGGTCTCCGGATAGTTTCGGATAGCCGCCGTCTTGTGAGGTGAGAGGTTCCATCTTGGTTCTCTGCACTAGCACCTTGAGATACTTGGTAATCCACCCGCGTCTGCCTGGGGCCCGACATATCGGGGATCGAATGGTATCAAAGTAGGTAGGAACTTTTTGATTAAAGATTGCTGAAGTCAGGATTCTTGCCTATTTCCCTCCGGAGCACAACTCTTATACGTCCATCCTGACCAGAAACCAGGCCCCGCCCCCCAAATATATACAGTCTTGTGGAGGTCTTCAGTGCAAATGGTCAAGTAATTGCCAGAGTTGACTAAATAATACGTTCACTGGCAGACTAGATATGCTATCAAAAGAGTAATGCAGCAATATGGTACATGATGGCTGCATTGCTCAATTGTCATTGTCTACTATCACCGTAAGCAATGATCAGTCTCCTTTCATTTCCGTCTCTTTTAGCACTACTCTGTCTGCTTCTTCTTTTTCCCTGTCTTCATTTGCTTTGTTTATTCCTCCCTCTTTTGCTTCTTTCTTTTCTTCCTTTTCCTCTCTCTAGCTTTACTCTACTTCCCACTCTCTTCCCAATGCTGCTTCCTCAAGCAGATAGCTCTGACATAATTTACTTTTTTTTACTTTTCATTTGATAGTTTTTTCACCATCATTTTCTAGTTGAACATCTTGAAATCTATGTTGGTAAATGTATTGTGATCCATAAACTGGCAAAACAAAACGGGAGGTAAAATTAAAATCAGACATTTACTTCCAGTCAAAATCTTCTATCTGGGTAGATGAAGAACTTTCTGTTCCCAACTTTAACCAGTCTCCTCATATGTAATTTTAATTGATGAAAAAAATGCTGCATAAAACGTTTCAGTGGTATATCTTTCAAAATTGATATAGCTTGATCACATAATTTTAGGCTCTATTCTTTCTCTCCCCCTCTCCTCCACAGACAAAGGAAAACAGTGCAGTATTCAAATTAAAGCTTTTTAAAATCAATTTGTATTAACATATTTGTAGGCAAAATATTGGATTGAACTAGATACTACAATGTAGAGGACAGGGCACAGCATTCATTTCACAGGTCTTTATGTTGGTGGGAAATGGTAGGAAAGTATTTTTCTTAAATATCTATAGGCTACTATGTCTTTTTGGGAGGGGAGCTCTTTTAGATGATCTCTATATGTTCCTTCATCTGATAGAATGTGACGCTTTCCATCTGTCTTTGATTCCTTACAAGGCATGTTTTAGAATGGAGAATGTTTTCTCTTTTTCGTTGACATAAAAACAGAGATCCGACATTCTACCATATCACTGGTGCTTGTTTAATATGACAAAAAAAACCCCTAATTGCTCTCATTTTAGATAAATGGTATACTTATACCCCAACAAACATGGGAGGTAAAAATTCTAAGATTAACAAGCTAAAAGCTTTGATTTCTTTTGCTTCCAAAACAAGTAGACTTTTCAGACAAAATGTATGGTATGGAGTATTGCCGAATGAAAATTAGTCTGTAATTTTCTATTCTGGGGACAGTAGTATAGATATTTATTTAAGGCATAAAGTAGCAAAGGTTAAAAGAAATTGAATTTTAAAGAAAAGGGAGAAGTTAAAAAAGTTTGTTAAGCGGTTAGTGTAGAATGTAATGTACGCCATTACCGTGCACCCAGACTAAAGGCTACCATGCTCTAAAACCAGCCAGTGTGCTAAAAATCCCAGGCTAACTGCTTAGCACAGCTTGGGGTAAGAACAGGGTGAGTTAGGGGTGGAGAGAAGACATGGACAGAGCTGGCAGTTAGCATGTGGTACATTATTGCATGCTAATTGTCATGGCTGCCGATATCCTGATGCACTTTATACCATTTTAAGAGGTGGCATTAAGTGTGCCAGCACTACCAGCAGTCAGGTAACATGGTCATTGACCAACCCTAAAAAAGAGACATTTAAACCAAGCACCCAAACCCTCTGACTTATGCCCCAAATCTCCCTGATCAATGCTCCAGCTCTGTTGTCACTCCCCCCTCCCAATCACATGCTCGAACCGATCATTGTCTCAATGCCACGCAATAGACCTGATCAGTGCCCCTTCCTTCTGTTGTTGCCCCCTCATGATCAGTGCCCCCTCTCAGCTCAACCCCCAACCCTCCTCCTCCCCTTTTCCCCCTGGTGCTTACCCAAAGTTAAATTGCTATAGGGTTTTCACCTTATGCCTTTGTGTATATAGTTAACATGTTATCCAAGTTAATCTCCCTGTTATCTGTAATTTACGGTGTAACCCCACTGTAAAACTGTTTTGATGTTCCAAACCGCACTGATGTCGAATAGCGCGGTATATAAAGGGTAATAAATAAATAAATATAAATAAATAAATAAAGGTATACCTGGTGATTTAGGGGGTCTTTTACTTAATGTCACTAAGGTGTTGCAGCTAACAAGACAATAGCTCCAAAATCATGGTGCATTAGGTGCAACACCATCACATTAACTGTTGGGGGTGAGGACATCATTTTCCTGGCAGTTATTGTGGAGCCCTGTGCCCTAACGTGGCAGCATACAAATAAGTGGGGTGCACTGAACTCCATCTATTGGTGTGGTGTTTTGTAATCCATGCTAATTGCAAGGGTCACAGTTAGTGCTGGGTGTTTACCCCCATGTTAACTGTGCCATGCTCACCATGCCCACTGTTCACTTCTAACCCGTCCCCTTACCACACCAATACAAGATTTACAGTTAGCATAGAAATTGGCCTACGCTCACTGTCATGGCCCTGTGCAAGCTGCACAGGCCCAGCACACCTTCAGCATATACCTGAACATGCACTGACAGCTAGTGCCCTTTAATAAAAGACTCCCCATCTAATTGCTGCTTGGGTTCAAAATGGTGACTATCATACCTAGTGGTAGATACAGAACTACTACTAGGAGTCCATTTGCAATATAAGCAGCAATTGGCCTTATTTGACAGATTGACCTCTAGCAGTAATACCATGAGACTACCACTAGGAGTCATTGCCACTATTTTGAACTTGGGTGACAATGGGGCAATAGTGGAGAGGGATTATTCCTGCTTTGGACACTAGATTTCCAGTGATACCTTTGGATAAGTGCCAGGGAGGAGTGTAGAGGCAGAAGATTGGGGATAGGGATTGAGCTGAGGGACACAGTGATCAGGGGTGGACAGTGATGGGAGAATACAATTGGAGGAGTAGTGATGGGGGGGGGCAGTGATGAAAGGATATGATATCTGGGTCAAGGCAGTGATCAGTTCCAGAATGTGACTGGGATCAGGAGAGTGATTGGGTCCAGTATGTGATTGGTGGGGAGGGGGGGGGGAGGGGGGAGGGGAAGGGAAAGGCAGTGATCAGAAGATTGCAGCAGTGATCGGAGGTGGTTGGGGCATGAATTGGAGGGTTGGGTGCTTGGCTTCAATTTTTTGGGGGTTGAATTTAGCAAAATTGAGGCCCCAGTTATGGACAGATAGCATGGGTACATCTATGCTGCTGATAGATTTAATGTGGGGCCTTTGCAATAAATGTGTGCCTTGTGCCCTAACCACCGGGTATTTGCTGACCATGACCCCCAACAGTTAGCGCACAGCCTTTGCACTTATCATATATTAGTTTTTGCACTCAAGGCATAATGGGCCATGTTTACTAAATAGCAATGTGCACAATTTGCTGAAGCACCCATATTATTCCTACGAGGGTCATGATGGCAGATAGCATGCACTAATGTTTAGTAAACATGGCCCAAAATGTACAAACATTTACCACATTTTACTAAACATACCCCTAAATTTAACTTAGAGAGTGGTCATTGCTTTCTGGAGTCCAAAAACAGAAGTGCAAGATAATGAATAAATTATCCCTAAATGGTTTGTCAACTATAATAATAGCAATCTAAATAAACTACTGTTAAACTGATTCACTAACCCATTTCACTAATTAAAATAATTTCTAAACGTAATCTATAGGACTGTGCAAATAATTCAAGGTTGAACACAAATCAAGTGGTTTCATCTTCATTTTTGAAAGATCCATTTGGAAAATCCATCAGATTTTTCTAGAGAAATCTGGAGAAAACTGATAGTGGATCAGAATAATCTGACATGACTCCATAAAATCCATAATGGATCACGCCAATTTTAGGAAATCAGTATTAAATTCCCTAGGGCTTGCTATGGATTTCTTAAAATCTGTTTAAAAATTGTAGAAACTATGGCTGTTCCTTAAAAAAAAATGCTTGCTGAAACTGATTTGATGAACCAATGAGCTTCCGATGGGTTCAGGGGACCTGATGGTGAACCTCTTAGAGATTCACATATCCATTGTAACCTGGATAAACTGGTCTTTATCTCAGGCTTTGTTATTCTGTAGTTAGTTGCTCTGAAACCAGAATGTAATCAATCAAAAAGATAAGAGTGCTGAAGCTTAACATCTAGTTTGAATTAGCAAGACTTGACCTATAGAACGATCTAACACCCTGTGTGAGGTTAGGCAAATACTGTACTTCAATGTTTATTTTTCAAGTAGTATTGTGAGATCAAAAGTTTTCAAATATACATCCATGATTTTTACCAAAACATTTTAGACTCGGTGAACTGGTGATCGATTTTGTAACTTTTGCATAAGTATAGCTTGTATATATTTGCAAAGCAGCTGACATTGTTGAAAGTCAAAAACCTGCCATAATTCTCTAGGATACAGAAGTTAGGAATCTTCATGATTTGCTATTTGACTCTGTCTTCTTGTCATACCATTCTTCAAAATTTTTATTCTTTAGACATTCAATTTTATCAAACATGTTTTTGCATATGGATGCAAAAAGCTACTAATCTAACAAGGTTTTAGCTCTCAATAGCATAAAACACTACAGAAGATTATATTATTTAGTGAAAACATGTGTGAGTCAGAGCACATGGTTGTATGCGTGTGTTTATGAAAATTATGTAACTAGTAGTGAAGAAACTCCAAACGGTGGTGTGTATTGCCTTACAACATGGGTGATATATGTGATCTGTTGTCTATGAATGAAAGTCTATGTGGGGTGAACACGCAGAATGGTTAAAACCCACCTCATCGAGCACAAGTCTCGGTTAATGACTCAATCTTTGTCTGCGCCATTAGTATACCACCGTATGGATCGGGAACATATGTGGAACGATATGAGGTGGTTTGTGAATGATCACATACTTTCTGAGATGAGAGGCAGCAAAGATTTACGAGTGGCGTGCTTAGAGCAGTGCTGGATTTTCAGACTGAATAGCTTACAGTCCTATGGGCTTAATGAAGAAATTGAATGGTTCTCTATTTTGTAACGATGTCATCACGCTTATACGCTCCTTCTTGCAGGATTCTATAAAACCCAGAAGTGCGAGGGTTGATTCTCATGAATGCTATTGTTCATTTTTTGCTACACTGTACCGCTCTCCTGAGGCAGCCAGTAGAACTTACACACGAATCTTGAGTCGAGCACTGGCACAGCGAATGTTAATAGCTTCATAGAGCCTCCAGCCATGTTGAGCTAAATATTTTTTAAATTGCATATTTTAAAATTAACAATGAGCTTGGTTATCTAAGAACCAACGACTGAAATGTGGGAGGTTAGCTATTAACCCTTTGAAGGCCTACTTTAAAATTTTAATCCACATTCTGCAGCCAGGTTAATTTTTGCATATTTCAGGAAAATTGTACCTGTCTTATTCAATATGTTCTAATAGTGATTTTCCTTCTGCTATGGTCATGTATTATATACCATTTGATAGGAATATTTAGTCAGAATTTTGGATCCCGAGAGTTTTGGGCTTGGCCTGGAAAGGGTTAATCCACTAGTGCTAATAAAAGTGGCTTTGGCACACCTGAGGTCCTTTTTCACAAATATTGGAATACATATATATATATATATATATATATATATATATAGTGGCATTTCCTAGGATATTATAAGGCTTTTGAGTTGTGACTATTATTTGTTTGGGTTGTGAAAATTATGTGACAGCAGATCATTTTTATATTTATAGGAAGTTATATAATTATTGGACCTCCATACTTACTGTAAGTTCTAAGCCTGAGTTTGTAGTATGTCATTTTCAGATCTGATTCTGGCTAAGGGTGTGTATAGGTAAACATTTCATTTCATTTTGTTTCATTGCTTGTATTGTTGTTGGGGTTTTTTTCTTTGTTTTGTTTTGGGTAATGTTTTCCTTATTAGAGAGTTCTGGGCTTCCTTACTAAAGGACACTAATCATTAGCATGAGGTTTAGCCTATGGTAAGCACACCGCACTAACAATATATGATTGGACAGGGACTGTGTGGGTTAGGGGTGGAATGTGGGTGTTGATGAAGCATCACAGTTAGCATGGGCATTTTGGGCATGACTTAACCTCAGCTACTCCCGATAGCGTGAGTGCATTGAAAATTTGGAGTGGAGGAGTAGCCTAGTGGTTAGAGCAACAGCCTAGTACCTCGTGACCTTGGGTAAGTCATTTCCCTTCCATTGCCTCAGAAGAACAGGCCTGGCAATCTACTTCTGGTCATACTTTGCCAAGAAAATCCAGGGGCTCATAGGATACCTGGAGTCAGCATTGACTTGACGGAACTTAAAAAAAAAACACTTGCACTGTACTAAGGGCAGGGGAATGTATGCAAACCCTCCCTGAAGCTAGCAGGGGCCTCTACACTAGTCTCACAGCCCCACTGCATGCTCTTTAGTAAGCATGCCCTTTAGTGCACATTGTTCTATACAATTAAGATACATCATGTGCCGTTGTTCCGTTTCTTGTCAGGGTTTGTAGAGGTAAGTTGGTGATTCCCGTTGGTACGGTTACGTGATATGACCGTAGTGTTCGATGAACAGCGTTGTCTTCAGCGTTGTACTTAGCATGTGTTATTCTTACGTAGTGTGCACTATGAAGCCTGTTTACCAAGAGGGTTATATTAGAAAGCTTATTTGCAATTTACAAATGTATATAGGACCACTTACACATGTATAGAGTTCGCCTAGTTTTAGCTATGGATGGCTAACCAGGTAATGGTCCAATATAGCCGCTACCTGCTTACAGGGACTCTGCCCTGGAACACCCCCAACATGCACCGATGCTAACCGGATAGCATCAGGGTACGTAGAGGACACAGACGGGAATATTCAATCTGAAAACAAGTCAATATCAGAGCTTATAATGATATTTCATATACAGAAAAAGACAGCTCTACTCTTTAACCATAAAGTAGCTTAGATACCTCTTAGCAATTGAAAGAGGAAGAATGGGAGCTATGACCTCAGTGCGCCGATAAAACCAATAGCCAAGAATCTGGCAACAAAGGTTCAACTCAGGCGAAATCGCATCACAGGTCAAGCATCCCACCTCCATCCATTTAAATGGATGGAGGTGGGAATATTCAATGGCACTAACCGTGTAGATGCTGTTCCCATCTAAGGCATTTACATGGTTTTACAGGGCTGTAATCATGTAAATGCCTTTTGAATATCGTGCCTATGATATCCAGTTATGCAGTTTTACAGGATTGTTGTTGGGAGGGTGGTGTTCAGATAATAATGGTTATTGAGCTTAATTAACAACATTTTGGGAATGGGGTGGTGGTGATGGGATCCGTGTAAGACTGAAAGTTTGCACTACTTCTGAAAGCTGGCCCTGCTTTTATGCATAACTGAGGTAATTTTATGAGGGCGTTTATGCCCATATACTGAGATGTATGCATTTATTTATTTATCCAGATTGATATACCACCTTTTCCTTTAATCAAGGTGGTTTACATTAGGAGTTACATTAAGGGTTATTACTATTACAAAAGAGGAAATAAAGAAAAAGAAAAAAGAAAAGAAAAGAACTGGTCATTAGCAGTAGGTCATATCAATAAGAGGAGGACCAAAGTGATCCGAAAACAACAAAGTCTAACATCATACAAAAGTCCTTAATGTCTCTGATAGATCTTATGTATTCTGGTAAAGAGTTCCAAATGGCGCAGAAAGTGATGGGGCTCTTCTTATTGTAGACTGATTGAATCGTTGGCTTTCAACAGAAGTAACAAGTCTATCAATCATGTTACTGTGTCTGGGCCTTGAGCTGAAGTCCTTGATTATAAGGCTTTGAAGGACTGTAGCAGAGGAGTTATGATAGATTCAGAAGATGTTTAGAGATGTCTTGTAACCTATACGTAAAAGGATGGGTAGCCAGTGAAGTTGTTGAAGGATTGGTGTGATATTTTGTTCCATGTAAACCGCGCTGATGCCAAATAGTGCGGTATATAAGAGAATGTAAATAAATAAAATAAATAAATATGCTCTTTCCTGGGTGTATTTGTAATAATCCTGGCCGCTGTGTTTTGCACTAATTGGAGAGGGTCGAGGGACTGTATCGGAAGACCTTGATAGAGTGGATTTGCATAGTCCAAAATGGGGGTGACTATTGCTTGACACACTGAACGGAAGTTATCATTATTCAAAATAGATTTGAGCCGTCGAATGATTTTTAGTCTGTGGTGTGCTTTAGAGGCAATTTTGCTTATGTGAGACCTTAAAGTCAGACTTTTGTCCAGGATAACACCTATATATTTTACCTCCTCTTTTACTGTTATAAATTTGTCATTGACAGTGATTGTTTTCAGTGGCAAGAAGAAAGAGTTTCTGGTGATAAACATCGCTTCCGTTTTATCAGTTTACTGAACGTGAAAATTGAGCCAAATAATCATATCTTCAAGGCACTTGGTTATAGGAGTCAGGTCCAGGTTGTAAATGTTAATGGGGGAGTAGACCATGATGTCATCTGCATATAGATGATAAAGCATTTTGAGGTGCGTGATTATGCTACAAATGGGTTGAATGAATATGTTAAATAGAATGGAGGATAATGCTGAACCTTGTGGAATGCCTTGGAGTACACTGAACTTTGCTGACTTATTTTCACCACATGTGACCTGTTGGGTTTGATCATTGAGGTAGGAGCAGAACCATTTTAAGGTGTTGCTGCATAGATAAATTTCTTGCAGTCTTTGGATTCATATGGAGTGAGATGTAGTGTCAAAGGCAGCAGAGATATCCATGAATATTAAAATGAATCTTTTTTTGGCATTGTCAATGCCCTTAATGAGATTGTCAAATAGAGAGATTAAAAGGGTTTCAACACCGTGCTGTGGTCTAAATCCATGCTGATGTGGGTCTAGTGGAGCGTTTTGATCAATGTGGTCTTGAAGTTGCATTTGTACAGATTTTTCTATGACTTTGGCGATGAATGGAAGACTGGCGATTGGTCTATAGGATTTCAGATCTTATGGGTCAAGGGAACTTTTTTTGAGAACTGGGCGTAATGCAGCTTGCTTGAGGACAGATGGCAAGTAGCCCTATTGTAGGGACAGTTCTACCATTTGTTGAAGGTACTTGCCAAGCTGGTCTTTTGAGGCCTTAATCCATGCCACAGGGCAGGGGTCAATTGAGGAGGTAGTAGTTTTAGCATGTCCATGATGCGCTCTATCTGTGTAAGGGAGGGAATAGCGAAGTTCTCCCAATTTGCATATGACTTGGTAGTAGGTTTATCAGATGTAAGTGTCTGGTTTAGGGAGGAGTTGCCAAATCTACTGCTCAGGAAGTTTACATAAAGTTGGCGGTAGAGTCTTGTTGTGTAGAGTCTTTGGTGAGTTGTCGCAAGATACTGAAGAGATGGAAATTAAAGGAACTAAGGGCCTATATTCAGCACCAGTGGTTAGCATGATTAAAACAGCTAATCACCGACGCTGAACATTAAATCCAGATATTCAATGCCGGGGTCATATCTGGCCCAAACACTGAATATCTGGGGTCATGTGATATGCGTTAGTGATACGCGTTAAAAGTTAGACCAGGGTTTCTTGTGCCTGACTTTTTCCACAGATCACAAACTATGCAGTGGCTCAGTATTGCAGCTGATTGGTTTGTGATCGGTTCCGCCTTCATTCTGCCCCGAAATGCCCCTGACATGTCCTGATGTAAGCAATTAGCATCAGGTGGTATAGCAGCGTAACTCTGGGATATTTTCTAGCACTAACCATGTTAATGCCACTGAATATCCCTCTTAGGGGAATTTACATGATTTAAAGGTCTGTAAACCATGTAAATGCCTTGGAATATTGGGCCCTAAACACTCAGAGGCTCTTTTACTAAAAGGTGCTATAGTATTGTACCTAGCATGTCAAAAGTGCAAAGACCAGGCACATTAGGTGCAACACCACCGTGTTAATTGTCAGGGGCGAGGAAAGCATGTTCACGGCAGCTAATGTGAAGTTCTGGGCTCCAACATGGCACATACAAGGTGTGATCAAAACTTATCGAGTCTTGTTTGTAGCTATAGAACAATACATTGCAGCATGATGCTATTAAGCATGCAGTGACCTATTTATGTGTTCTGCATATACAGAGTGTAGCATGGCTTCAGCATACCTGTACTTTTTAAATCATATGATGTTTGGCAACATGTAAAAGCAGTTCATCAGACTTACAATGAGTGCAAACATTGAACAGCAAATTTGCATTAAATTCTACCAGAAACTTGGAGATTCCTGCAAAGAGACTTATGACAAGTTACAGCAAGTGTATGGCAGTGAATGCATGAGTTATGCTCGAGTCTATGACTAATACAAACATTTCAAGAGGGCCACCAAAGTGTTGATGGTGATGAACATTCTGGAAGGCCATCACGAGCAGGAATGAGGACAAAGTTGAAGCAGTGCACGCCGCACTATGCTCAAATCATCAATTGACAATCAGGGAGCTTGCTGAGGACATGGATATCGGTTTAGGGTCAGCACAGGACATTCTTACTGTTGATTTGGGGAGAAGAAGTGTGTCTGCAAATTTTGTGCTGAAACTTCTGTCCCTTGACCAAAAAGAAGATTGACTGTCTGCAGTAGCCAGGAAGTTGTTGGAATGTGTTGAAAATGACAGATTTCATCAAAAAGATTATCACTGGTGATGAATCATGGGTTTATGGTTATGACCTGGAAACTAAGGCTCAATCTTCACAATAGAAAATTCCAAACTCTCCCAGACCCAAGGAAGCCTGTCAAGTGAGGATTAATGTCAAGGTCATGCTCACAGTTTTCTTTGATTACCAGGGTATTCTTCATCATGAATATGCTCCAAAAGGCCAAACCGTCAATAAAGAGTACTACATCCAAGTTCTGACTTATTTAAGAGATGCAGTTTGTCGTAAGAGGCCAGAGTTGCACAGGAATGGTGAATGGTTGCTTCATCACGATAACGCCCCTGCTCAAGCATCATATCTTGTCCAGCAGTTCTTGGCCAAAAAACAAATTGAGCAAGTCCATTAGCCTCCGTACGCACCTGACCTCACACCCTATGACTTTTTCTTGTTTCCAGAACTGAAATTACCACTGGAAGGAAGGAGATTCAATGATTTGGAGTCCATTAAGCAAAATTTGACACAGCAGCTTTGCATCATAATGAAAGAGGCATTTCAAAATTGTTTCCAGCAGTGGCAGGAACACTGGAGGAAATGTATTTTATCAGAAGGGATTATTATGAAGGAGACTGAGTGCAATAACTGTTCATGTTATACTTCTTGTGTTATTGTACATGTCTTGATACTTTTTGATCACACCTCATAAATTGCTTGAGTGCACTTAACTCCATCTACTGAGGTGGTATTAGGTGACGCCACTCTGATTGCAAGGGTTGCAGTTAGCACACAGTGTTTATCTCAACTAATGGTGCAACGCTCACCATGCCCCCTCTACACGCCTAACCCACTCCCTTACCACCCCAGTGCGCTATTCACAGTGCAGGAATTGCCTCGTGCTGTCATGGTCCCATACTAACTGTCATTGTGTGTCCCAGCACATTTTGATCATGCGCTGAAGACGGAATGACAGCTAGCGCCCTTTCGTGAACCAGCCTCTTAGAAAAAAGAAAACCTAAGAGAAGAAACAGACAATATTGAATAATAAGGCAGGCTGAGATATATACCAGAAAATTGGCCATCTAGATGTTCACCAGTGGTTTATAAACTGGTTTTCAGTTTTGGCGACTAGCATTTTTTTAAATGGATGCTGCTGCAGTTAAAAATATCTGGATATTTGGCATTCGTACCTGTACAGAGGCAAGTGCTGAATATTCAGATAGGATGGTCAGTTCTGATGCTATGCAGATAGCAGCAATATTCAGCACCACTATCCAGAGAGCTATCCGGATAACTTAGGACAGCCTTTATTCTGTCCTTAGTTATGAAGATAATTACCTTGGATAGTAACATTGAATAATCAGTTATCCAGATAATCTCCTCTGCCTCTTTTCTTTCCATGGACTGCCCTGGTACATCCTCAATAGTGCTGAGGCAGTCTGTAATGATATTCAGAGGCACTTTCAACATAGTGCTGTGGAATATCACGATCAGTAGCACTTATTTGCTTAGCAGCACCTGCTAATTGGATAAGAGCTGCTGAATATCGGCCTATGCTCCCTCCCATAGAACATGTCTACTTACCAAAGGTATAAATTTACAAATGTACATGCACAGGTTTATGAACATACATTTGTATACCACCTGCACGCTGAAGTGTATGTATGGTGATATCAGCAAAATGGCAGTCAGAGCCTATAATCAAATTTTTGGAGCCATTGACACTCTTCTTCTTGTCCAACTAATGGTGGGGAGATAAGATACGCTGAGGGGAGATATGATAGAGATCTATAAAATTCGGAGTGGAGTGGAATGGGTTGACATAAATCAATTATTTGTTCTTTCAAAAAATATGAGGACACATCATGAAGCTATAAAGTAGTATATGTAATACAGATAGAAGAAAATATTTTGTACTTCTACCTATAATTAGTCTTTGGAGGCAATGTAGCTGGGTTTAAAAAAGATTTGGACAAATTCCTGAAGGAAAAGTTCATAAACCATTATTAAGGTAGCCCAAAAGAAAAACATTGCTTATTTATTTATTTTATTTATTTATTTACATTCTCTTATATACCGCGCTATTCTGCATCAGGGCGGTTTACATTGAACAAACTGAAATTACATTGAACAGGGCATTATAACTTGGAGATAACTATTTTACAGGGAACATGGGCTATGGAGGGTTAAGAGGAGAGAGGAGAAGGATCGATAATGTGAAAATTCCTGAGGATAAGTAGCATCAAACTGGCTACTTTTGGGATATGTCAGGAACTTGTGACTTGGACACTGGGCTTGATGGATCTTTGGCCTGACCTAGTATGGCAGTTTTTATGTTCTTAACTGAAAAGGTAAAGAACAAGTGGTTATCTTTTTTAAACTATAAAAGACTGCAGAAAGAGGAAGACAAATAACAATATCTGGAAAAGCTAAGGGAAGATGGAAAAGTAGTTAGGAAAGCAAATAACCAAATAAAACAAAAAACTGCAAAATATTAGATTAAGACTATTTTTTTTTAGCTATGCTTCCCTTAATGAGCCCAATCTCATCTGATTTTAGAAGTTAAGTAGAGTTGGGACTGGTGAGTACTTGGATGGGAGACCACCTTGACTACTGCAATGTAATTTATTTCAGCCTTCCCCATTACCAGCTCAAATGCCTTCAGTCTTAGTAAAACACCGCGGTCCGTCTTCTTCACCATACCAACCGATATGATCATATTACTCTGCTCCTTATAAAATCCCATTGGCTCCCACTGTCCCACCGCATTCAATATAAGCTACTCATCATCATCCACAAAATTCTACATTCAGGTTCTCCTGTTTATCTGTCCTCACATATTATTCTGTATGCTCCCACCAGAGACCTTAGGTCTATTCATGCAAATTGTCTATACCTCCCCTCCCCCTCACAGGCCCGCCTTGAAAGGACACAACACTCTGCAGTTTTCTTCTTAAACCCATGCATCTGGAACTCCCTCCCAACAGATCTCATCTTGAATCTTCCTACCCCAAATTTAAGATGTCTTTTAAAACTCAGTTATTCCAACTTGCCTTTGGCCTTCCCTCACTTCTCAAGATGCTTAAATCTGTATAGTTTAATTCATACAGCCTCTCCCCCTCCCCTTCTATACATACCCTTTGTATTTGCTCTTCTATCCTGTCCTATCAATTGTATGGCATTCCTTTTCTTCTCTGATTTTGATTGTGAGTTTTTATTGTACACTGTCCTGATAATACAAAAGGCAGCATATCAAGTTTTTAATTAACAATAGTCCATAAACCGGATGCTGTAAGCTTACTGCTTGGAAGAAGGGCCTAGCAATTTACTTCTGGTTGCACCTTGCCAAGAAACCTCAGGGGCTGGGTCACCAGAAGTCTGCACCAACTAGACAATATCCAACAATAATGACAGGAAGAAGTGAAAATGTGACATTGTAAGACTCAAGGGTAGAGGGAAGAAATATGTAGATGCTGATGAGGATAAAGTGGAATTGCTTAGCAAATAGTTTTGTTCTGTGTTTACAAATGAAGAACTGGGAATGGGACCTTAGAAAATAAACAGTAATAGGCATGGAACTGATATAGACCAATTTTCAGAAGAATGAGGAGCTAACTAAACATAAAGTAGACAAAGGGATGGGGCCAAATGGTATAGAAACATAGAAACAGAAACAGAGAAACATGATGGCAGATAAAGACCATATGGCCTAGCCAGTCTGCCCTTCCATAATAACCACTAAGCTCTACAGTCCTTATTCCTTTAGAGATCCTCTGTGCTTGACCCATGCTTTCTTGAATTCAGATAAAATTTTTGTCTCTACTACCTCCACTGGAAGACTATTACATGCATCTATTATTCTTTCCATAAGGAAATATTTCCACAAATTACTCCTGAGTCTATCCCCTTCAGCCTCATCCTATGTCCCCACTGTCCCAGAGCTTTCTTTCAGGTTCTCCTCCTGTGTATCTATGCCACAGAGGTATTTAAACATCTCTATCATATCTCCCCTCTCCCGTCTTTCTTCCAAAGTATACTTATTTAGAATTAAGTCTTTTACCATATACCTTATGACAAAGCCCACTGATCATTTTGGTAGCCACCCTCTGCACTGACTCCATTCTGTTTATATCCTTTTGAAGATGCAGTCTACAGAATTGCACACGATATTCTAAATTAGGTCTCATCTGAGTATATTGAAGGAACTTAGGGAAGTGTATTGAATGAGATAGCAGACATACAGATAAGACATTTGAGTTGTGACTTGATTTATTGTTCTGTCTATATTTCTATTTGGTCAGTGTGTGTCCTATCTTCTGTCTGTCCTTTACCCAGATTATGCTCTCTGCAGTGTTGTGTTTCCTTTCGCAACACTTTATTACCCACCCCCGCATCCCTCAGCCCACCCACCCCTGGCTTAACATTCTTTCATAGCTTTCATCTACTCATCAATGCAATTACTCAGGTGTACCTGAAGCCACCAGGACTTTCTCCTCTCTCTCCACCTGTATCTCCTTTGAATTGCATTCTCTCCTCTTCTCCCTCTCCTATGGCTCCACATCACATTATGTCATTGCTGTTAACTCTAATCTTGTCCCCTCATTCCCACAATTCCATGGCCCTACTTCTCATTGCCCACTCCTTACTGTCCCCACTTCCCCTACCATTTTGTTTTCTACCTTATCATCTGCTCTTGAACTTCACCATTTTCTTCCTTTCATTCACCATCTCCACTCTCATTGAAGAAACATCACCCTCTCTTCCATAGTGCCACCTCTTCTCTCCCCTGTTCTCTCTTACTCCTTCTCCTTCTCTCATCTAGAGATTTCAACCCCAACCCTGCCCCCCCCCCTAGACAATTTTCACATTCCCAGGGCAGATCAATGCATAATCTTTCTAATCTTGTTCATATCCCTTTCCTCTCTATCTCTTCTCTCCCTTTTGCATGTGCATTGTGAAATGCACATTCTGTCTCCAATAAAATTGCCTTCATTCATGACCTCTTTAACTCTAATACTCTGCATCTCCTGGCTTTTATTGAAACTTGGCTTCTCCCTGAAGATTCTGCTTCAGATACTGCCTTGTCAGAGAGGCTACCTATTTTCCTATACAATTCATCCCATTGGCCATTGTGGTGTTGGTTTCCTACTCTCTCATTCCTGCCAATTTCAGCCGCTTCTTCTGCCTCCATCTAATTCCTTTGTTTCCTTTGAAGACCATGCCATCTTCCTATTTTCTCCACTACCTCTCCAGGTAGCTGTCGTTTATCGACCCCCTACAAGTCCACCTCTATCTTTCTCATTGACTGACTCTTGGCTCTCCTCCTTTCTGGATGCATCTTCCCCTTCCCTATTTTTTTGGGATTTTAACATTCATGTAGATGACCCTTCTGATCCTTATGCCTTAAAGCTCCTTTCCATAACCTGCTCATTCAACCTCCAGTTGTGCTCTACCACTCCTACTCACTAGCATGGCCACTGCCTTAACCTTGTCTTCTCCAACTGCTCACCCTCAAACTTCTCCACCTCAGTTCTGCCCTTATCTGACCATCACCTGCTTTCACCCTTAACCACCCCCCATCTTGGACTCACCCGATTTCCACCAACATGTTTAGGAATTTTCACATTATCGATCCTTCTCCTCTCTCCTCTGCTGTCTTATTACCTATTTCCTGCACTATGTGATCTGAGTCCATTTATGGGGCAGTGTACTCCTATAACACTATACTTTCCCATGCTCTTCCCATTCCATGCCCTGTGAGCCTTTAGTAAATATACCCCTTTGTTTATGAGTTTAACCCCTACTGCAAACATGGTATTTTGATTGATTTTCTGTCATGGAATAAATTATTTTGTTTGATTTTTAATGTGGAAGATTTTACCTTGTTTGGATTTATTTTCTTTTCTTTTCTTATGTTAAAACTATTAAGAATCAATGTTAAATTTTTAATGCAGTTTTTTTAAAATGTCATGTTATTTTTTAAATTTTAGTTCCAGTATAATAAGCTAATTTTATGGAAAAAGTAGTACAATAAAGCTTTGTGAAAATAAAGTAAGGGAAAAAACTAGCTGCAAACCCGAAGTAATTTTCTAAAGCAAAAGTGAAGTTATCTTCAAACAACACAAGTAGCCAAGGGTGAAGTGTAGTGTGCAAGGCCACAACAGTGAGATTTAAACCCTGACTTGCCAGGCTGCTGCTCCACTCTGCTCTTAACTATGAATCCATTATTCATGTGAAGTTTTGACTAATTTACTGAAAAATGAACCTTTCTGGTAGTTTCCAAGTTACACTTTATCATCTGTACTTATAGAGAGCAAAAATAATATGGAATAATTAACAGATAACCAATATTATTTCTGCACTGGTTATAAAATGAAAAGACTCATCAATAACCTGCAAAGAAAAGGCTGTCAGGTTTCTGTAAAATTGGGAGCAAATCTGGAATGGTCACTTGGAATAGATATTATATGCTCCTTTCAACAGATAGCACTTTTCATATTGAAAGAACAACAGAAAGCATTTGGCTTAAAGCCTCACATTTTTGGACAACATATTTGAAGTGAAAAATAAAAGTGAAGACAACACACTCAGTCATTCCATCAATGGTTCCAAATGAATATCATACAAGGCAACTGCACTGTAGGTAACAATGTGTTGAAGATACACAAGGCAATGCACCACAAGGGCCTTTCAGATGGAGAATAATTCAGCAGGTTTTGTTTGTGCTCAGAATTTAAGGGAACAGCTAAACTGTATTTGAGAAGCCAAAAGGAATACCTTGCCTATTTTTAAAAGTCTGCACAAAACTCTTCCCATGAGGGAAGAGAAAGAGCAATATTCCATTCAGTCAGACTGTCATCACTTACCTCAAGGAAAAATATCTTTAATAATTTTCCAGTGGCAATGATACTTATTAATGATGTTGGTTTTCTGCATTCTGCTTCCAAGCAGAAAATATTGGATAAGAAACAAATAGATGCAATAAATCTTCCTATTTTGCTATTAAACACTGATTGACCACAGGCATGATTTCTCCAAATGCATAATTTGCCATTGTAAGAGCAAAAAATTAACTATCAACTAGCTACAGAAAAATAGGACGACAACTGTAGGCATTGCTTTGAGTTAAGGTCAAATGTCTCAAGCATGTGTACCCGTGACGGCAGAATCGGGGACATAGACGTCTGGCTGGGCTTGCCATTCAGGGGCGGGGGACATTTAGTGGCCTGCCCGTCCAGCCGCAAATGGTGTGCCAATGCTGTGGTGTCCCATCACCATGGTACTGACACATCCAGCCGGAGACACGAGATGCCAAGCAAAACAATAGATATTGATAGCCACACAGTCAAAGAAGAATCAGCACATTCTTTTAGCTGCAGGGGAAAACAGGCACACATGCACAGCACCAGCAAAGGTGCATATCACAACCCCTGTTGGCAAACTGTACATAATGACAAGATCATAGCTGGAAGGAGTCTTTACAGATGATTGTGAGTGTGCAGGTCAGGTATCAAGAGCTGGGGGGCAGAGAGGGTATTAAGTGAAGGGTTGTCCTGAATCAGGGATAAGCAACAGGCCAAGGGTGGGCCCTGTGTCCATGCATAACCAGCAGGTGGCACATGGTGCCAAATTTGCAACCCCAGAGATATGTACTGGCTAGGGATGTGAAGACCCTCAAAATATCTAGGGGACCTTAACATTTCCCAAATCAGTTTGCATTGATGTTACTGTCAAAATGGGCATGCAAAAAGCAAAAAACAAATGTTCACCTCCCCCACTATCAGTAAAGGCTGGCCTATCCTCAAGCCTGTGACCTTTGGGCTGGACAACAGTCATCCACCAAGTGGAGTAGTCATGTCTCATAGAGGGCTGAGCTGTGCCAGCCAGTTCCCCCACTGTGCCAGACTGTGTCAGACAGGTGCCAGAGCCTGGTCTGGGCTCACACTTATGGCCTTTGATTGAGAAAGCAGTCCCCTTCCCAAGGCAGCTGTTGTGGGGCCAGTGTTATCCAGCAGACACTGATGCAGGGCGGCATCATTTAAATTAGCTGCTTGAGAGGCTTATAGAAATAGCACAAAAACCTAGGATATATTTTAATCTGTTGTAGAAAAATATTTGTACCTGGAGATTTGGGGAGGAGGGGGTTTGCCCTTTTCCAGAGCAGTGCCGGGGTACTATTTGCAGTTCTAACAGTAGAAGACCACTAAACAGTTGGTCTTGGGAGAACTGAAGTGAAACTTAAAGAGGCAGTTGGGGCTGGACAAAAAGAGGGGAAGGAGGAGTGTATATGTTGTGGAAGACTAAGGTAACTGGAAATTGGGTTAAGAAGGATTAACTTTGTTAAGTAATTGGTCTGCTTATTGTTTAATGACTGCTTAGAGAGAGAATTCGAAGACAGAGAGTCAATAGACTCTGAGCTTTATTAACTGTGCTCTCTGTGTGAAGTACAGGTTTGCTGTGTACAAGTTGCATTGGAGGGAAAGGATTTGCTCAAACAGCTCTGAGCAGAACTTTCTGACTGAGTCTTCACTGGGGGATTGGCTGGGGGGCACCGAGCTGTTTACTCCCCGGACGTTGGAGGAGGCCTTTGTCGCCCCGTACTCATTGTTGGCCCTTTTACATCAGGAGAACAGGGTGCTCCCGGCTTATATTATGGATAGTGTGTTCTTGGGAGCTGTTCGGCGCACTTGGCGGCAGTTAAATGTGTTTTGGCAACAAGGTTGGAAGGCTTCGAGCTGGCTCCCGTTTCAGGGTAATGTTAACTTCGCCCCGGGAATGGATACTGTAGTCCTGCAGCGCTGGGCAGCGAAAGGAATCAGTAAAGTCGGGCATGTTGTGAACTCTACCGGTATGTGTAAATCTTTCTCAGTATTAAAGGCGGAATATGATTTAGATCAGAACCACATATTCTCCTATATACAGTTCTCACACTATGTGTCATCCCTGCCGACAGCAGAACTCCAGGTGACCCGGTCGGCACAGATCCTGGAATTTTTTGATTTAGGGGAGGCTACTCCTCCCTCTATCCGAGTCTTGCGGGCTAGATTGGATAAGTACAGACAGTCGCCAGACTATCGGCCGGTGGAATTAGCATGGGCCCGGGAAATGGAGTGCGAGATTCCCCCGGGCACTGTTCTTAGGGGTCTTAGACGGGTGGCCACCCTTGCGGAGGGGGTGCGATGGAGGGAAATCCAGTTCAAATCTTTGACTCGGGTACACTTTTCCCCGCGGCGGGCCTTCCGATGTCATTTGTCGACGGATGGAGGCTGCCCGAGATGCTCCCCCCATGGCGACTTTGTTCCATGTGTGGTGGGGCTGCCGACACATTCGTCCGTATTGGGCCAGAATCTCTTCCTACATGCAGGGGTTGTTAGGGCAAGCGGTGCGATGGGATGTCCTCTTTGTCACATTAGACTGCTTGGGCCGCACATGTCCTAAGGGAAGATGGGGACGGCTGCTACTGCGTAAGGCTTGCTTGGTGGCGAAAGGGCCTATACTCCGCCGTTGGCGTGAGAGATACCCGCCTACCTTCTGGGAATGGAGGAATACTTTTCACCAATTGATGCTTGCGGAGTGTAGGAGTGCCCGGAGTAGCCCTCGTCGCTGGTCCACCTTTCAGATGTTGTGGGATCCATATATCCAAAAATTAAGCCCACGTAGCCGTAATGAGGTGTTGCAATGGGCAGCAGCCGAGACCACTGTGCCTAAATGATGCTGGAGGGGTGGTAAGTTTAGACACTGTGTTGTAAGGGTGTGACTCTGTTGGGAGTGGACCATGTCATTATGGGAGGGTGGGGGGGGTTCTTAGTTGTGTTTAATATTAAAAAGCAAAATGTAACACCGGTATCTGATCCTGGCTCTCTGCCGTGGGGATAAGAGTCCCTCCCCACGCGGGGACTGACTGTTATTTGTTGTACTTGTTTATTACTGGTGTTTTAAAATAAAGTTTTGAAAAAAAAAAAGTTCTGGTTTGGGCAGGACTAAGAGAAGAGTGTAGAAGGAAGGAGCTTTTTGAAGAAGTGAAAAGTTAGTGAATGTAAGGAATTGGCTTAGCTTTTGTCTGTGAGAAATAAAACCAAAAATCATAAAAGGGGATTTCTTGGAGCTGGACTTGAGTAGAAACAGGGAGACGTTACCTGCTTTATAAATTGGAAAGTTGCTAAGAAATACTGGATTAAGCTCCTTCAAGGAACAAAAATCTCTAGAAGCTAAGTTTGTAGTAAAACCTCTTAGAGAAAAGAAATACTTTAAATCCTGTGCAGAGGATCTAGTAGTTCTGCCGAGGATGACAGTTTGGAGTCCTCTGTGCAGGGGGTAAGAAGAAACTGCCTTTCTTTGAAACAGCTTGAGAAGTAGAAAGGAAAGCTGTATTGAGCTTCTCCAAGGCACCTAAAAATATTGGAAGCTAAAACTATAGAGAAGCTTCTTTGGAAAATATATATATTTAATCCTGTGAAGGAATCCAGATAGCTTTGCTGAGTCTGGGCAATTTAGAATCCTAACAGTAGTGACACTGCTGCATGCTATTGGAAGCAGTGCAGAGGGAGAGAGAGAGAGGCACTGGTTTTAGACTTCTGGCAGAAAGACACTGCTTTCTTAAGGTTTAAACTGGAAATTCCTCAGCTCTTAAAGGAATAAATTGTTATGACTGGAAAGTGTTTGTGTGGGCTTAGATGGAGTACATTCAATTATCTTTTATTTTTGGTGAGGAATAGCGACAGTTTCTACATCAGATCCCAGTCAACATATTAACCCTCAAGTGACTGGACGCAGCCTCAGTTTAGATTAGTTTTATTTATTGATTTATTAAAGTTAGAGAATGGGTAAAGTCCAGATCATTACTGGACCAGAGGAATCCTGAGATCCTGTGACACCAGATTTCCCAGAAGTGGATACTGCTGGACTTCTGGACAAGGCACTGGGTCCCTTCACAAGAAAGTTTCTGGGAAGTCCAGTACACACCCTGAATGACAAAAATAACTAAATTTATGAGCTTATACTTTATATTACCAATTGAAATACATACATAGTATTCTGGATAATAACATAACTTACCTGTTAAAAGGTGGAAGTTCCTATACAAGAAATATTTTCATAGTAAGAGATAAACGGTAAAGAGTACCCTAAAGAGAAAAACTGAAACACTTGAGTGTTTTGTATTAGAAGACTACTGTGAACAAAAGAGAAACACTAAATGTTGGTTTATTTCTGAATTCTAAAGTGCAACTGTGTATAAATACCTTATTGATTTAGCTTGTTTGACAAATTTAAAATTTCTGAATTGACCTTTAAGCTGAATAAATTTATCTGAAAATTCTGTTTATAAACACGAAGGTGTACAGTGTTCCATCCTTGCAAAATCTACCCTATCACAATAATTGTAACATTACCTTGGTAGGGGCTTATCCAAATTAGTTTATTTTTCCTCTCAGCCTTTCTCCGCCCTACAGGGGACCTGCATGGGATGAGTTAGTGACTTCTGTATGTTTCTACTGGAGGGGGACGTCAGACTCTGAGGTACCCACTTGACATACTGGACTACACTATAACATTTCAGGTATTATTCTAGAGTCTGACCACTGCCCTTCTCCAGGAGTGGGGGCTACAGTAACAAGTTAGACACCATGCACGAGGATCCCACATGAGTTCTCTACCTATGTTTATGACATGATGCAGACAAGCACGGACAGTGCCAACCACTAGATAGCAGTGTGGGTACCAAGCAAGCACCCATTTAAAGGCAGGAAGAATGTATGCCAGGGTCAGCTCTACCCAAAAAATGTACCATACTACGCTAGGCTAGGAGACCCCCATCCTGCTGTTCACACCACTAGAAATTATGTCTCCTACCACCCCCTGCTTTACATACCACCTCAAAACATGGCCACATGAAAACAAAATGACTCTTATTCCAAGCTATATGTTTATGGAACAAAATCATCACAGGTGACCTCAAAGTGCATACGGTGTACCTCAGTGATCCAGGGGGATGGATATATGATGTTTATAAAAGTGTGCCCCTCAATGACCATATTAGCAACAGACACACTTCATTTCCCCACTGTTTAAGGCCTCCACCCATCTCCATGCTGTTGCAGTGTCCCCTGGACCTGCTAGAGCATGCAAGCACAGGTACTAACCGCATCAACCAGACATGCTTGGCTCAGCACAAAAGACTCTATGTCCGAGCAACCAGATGTGCCTGCTAACAGATAGTATACTGTTATTTATTCATCAGCCAAGTCCCCTATAGATACAAGAGGCTAAAGTATACCACCAGTTAATGGCTTCACAACCCACCATACAGTACTCCCCCTGCAGATCTCATCTTTAGGTATATCACAGCAGTATCCCCCATCATCGCCCCCCCCCCCAAGTACCCATCAACTTCGCAATTCCTAAGTACTCTCACCCTTGCAATATCCACACCCTACCAAAAACCAAAATTCCTCACAGTGATGTTGCCAGCCCACCAACTCCAACTCTTACCCTGACCCCCCACCCAGCTTTTCTATCCACCAATCAACACCCCACAATCCTCAAGCTGCCCTCTACAAAAATAGCCACTCTACATCACTCACCCCATACACTGCCATGTTTGATGAGATAGATGCAACACACACAGAAGTCCTGAACTCACTGGAACACCAGTCACCTGCCAAGATGATGGCCCATGTTGTGGTTCCACTTGACAGTAAGGTTCTATGGTTGCTATCTGGCTCCAGATGCAGCCAACAGGCTTGATCCAGTTCTGGGTTTACCCTATTGCATGCAAGGACTTATGGAGTGCAATAGAGAAATCGGAAGTACATGTCCCTGCATGCAATGGGGTAAACTCAGCCAATTGCCGATGTAAGAAGGCTGAGTCATACCCAACACCAATACCTGCTGATCACTGGGAATCCCCACCAGGCACTGGAGGTGAGTCTGCAGCCTACCTACGGTAGCTAATGCAGGTGGGTGTAGGCCAGCAAGGCAAACCGATGATGGAGTGAGCGGGATGAACCTTGGCTCTCTTAGTTATCAGCCCAGTGTGCTAATCATTAGGCAACCACCATTGTTTCCCATTGCCTCCAGATGCTGGCTTGCCCTCCATAGAGCTACCCTCCAGCCCACTAATGATTTGAACATCCGCCACTCAGAATCGCTCTAGCCCCACTACTTGGCTGCAGCTGCTAACTCCTACCCCCCTCCCCCTTTGTCCCATAGACTTCTGCCCCCTCAAAAGTGAGCTCAGGCATGTTATAGGGCCAGTAGCTTAAACCACTGAACTCTTTATTGCTTGTTTTTCTGCATCCATTGTATGTATGAATGGTAATAATTTTTGAAATGATAAGTAAAATGTACAAAAAAAAAAGAACTCATTTGCTAAAAAATTGATTGCTTGTGCAATAGTCTCACAAATTTGGTGTAAAATCACAGGAGTTTAAGGGTCATACACAGACCATGAAGAATTCAAGAGCTTCAAAATCCCAAAGGTTTCCTCTTCTGAAAATGGAATAAAATCTTACCAAACTTTCTCTATCATATTAGGCATTGAAAACGAAGGAAAAGGAATATGTTCAAAGGTTTTCAGTAAATCCTTAGCCTTGTAACTAAGCTAATGTGCAAACTCATCTGGCCTCAAATTCTTATATACAGTATTTTGTTAACTTTAATTTCCTATGTTAAAAATTGTACAGATATGAATAACTCTCCGAATCCATGTAAGGCTAATTTAACCTTATTCTGATAATATTCATGCCTGTACTCAACTAGATTCAGATTCTAAGAATCAAAGTCTTCATCAATGCTGTTCAAAATATTCAATCAAAATTCTTAATTAAAAGTAAAAGTACACGTTGAGAACATTTAAAAATATTGGTCAAATGAAAGTGAAAAAGTAGGCCGTTGTAATACTTTTTGAGTAAAATAAATAAGACTACAGTGAGTATAACTGTTGTTAAAGGTTTTATCCTAACAACTTTATTATGTCTAAACTTCAATCCACTTGTTCATCTTCAGAAAAACTAAATTCTCAAAATTGCTATCACTCATATGAGTGCACTTGTGAGTCATGATTAAACCAGCACAGTTGAAAAGGCACTCAATGGCTACACTGTCAGGAAGTGAACTTTTCAATCTGATAAACAGTTCCTTCAATTAGGCCATGCACCAATACTACTTAGGTCTTCTGAATGAGTCTGCAAAAATGGATCCAGGGAATCTATGTCATAAATATTCTTTTTTTTTTTTTTTTTATTTATTTATAATATTTTCAGCAACTTACAAAAGCAAGTACAAAGAAAACAAGAGCCTTACAGTCACCCAACAGCAAATCATTTCAAGAAAACATAGTACCATAACTAAATACATCCAGTAAGCACTCTACCTAGCCCACAACAAGGAGGAGACAATATAAAGTAATTAATCAAAGAAATATCAAGAGCAAATAGCTCTAACTTACAAGACAGCAAGTGAAACAAGTTCCCTACCCTAGACCAATCAATAAATCTTAGCCCTCTTTACCATTCAAAAAACTACAGAGCTGGACCGGGTCTAAAAAGACAAATTTAGAACCCTGGTAATTAACTAAACACTTACACGGGTATCTAAGAAAGAAAGTAGCAGACAGGGTCAACACCCTAGGTTTTAAGGCTAAAAAGGCCTTCCGCCTAGTTTGTGTGGCCCGACAAACATCAGGAAAAATTTGCACACCAGCACCACAAAAGAGAGCAGACTTATTTTTAAAGTAGCTACGAAAAACTAACATCTTATCCTGATCAGAGACAAAGCCTACAATCAAAGTGGCACGAGAAGTAATATTATCCTGCGAGTCCTCCAGAAATTGAGTAAGATCAAGTCCTTCACGAGCCTGAACTACATCAAATTCACCCGGAGGACTCACAGCCAACCCTTGACCAGTCAAGTAATATAATTTAGAGACAGCCATGGAGTCGGCCTCAGCCAAGCCCAAAACTTCCCTAAAATACTTACGAAGTAATATCTCAGCAGATAAAAGACGACAATAAGGAAAGTTTAACAGTCGGAGATTCTTGGCCCGAAACATATTATCATACATTTCCAGCCTACGATGAATAATTAAGCTATCATTAATACCAGATGTACTAACAGCCTTAAAAGTAGAACATTGATTTTCACAGCTAGATAATTGAGTGGTGAAATCCCCCAACCGCCCTTCTAACTCACACAACTTTGTAGTAACTTGTGAAGAGAAACCACAAAGTTGCTTAACTGTGGGAACCAAGGAATGTTCAATTCGTGTCACCACCTTCCAGATGTCGCCCAGAGTCACCTGCTCAGGTGACTCAATCGCCACACCAGGAGGTGATGTCCAGATAACACCTTCCAATTTCCCACCAGTTTCCACTGGGGTACTCTGTTGAAACTGTCCCACAGAGCCGGTTAGAGGCGGTGAGATGTACTTCGGTGGGGAGGGAGGAGAACGATCCGGGGAGCTCAAAGACGCAGCGGATGAGCGCAGGACTAAAAAGTCGGGGTCTAACGAGGCATCAGCCCCCATCAAGGGCTTAACGTGCTTATCCATAGGGCCTACCGTTGGTACTGTAGGCTCCGCTGGTATGATTTTCTTCTTTCTCTTCCCCATTTATCAGATACCTCGTACTGCGGTCTCCTACGGTGCTCCAAGGGGGTCCCAAGGGGGCAGACACTCCCCTTGTATCGAGCCCCTTAAATCGCAGCCCCCGACAGCGCCTCCGGCTGCGCCTAACCTTGCGGAGCTTTTGAAGAGGCCCCCGCTGACGTCGGGGCCGCCGGAGCAGGAACCGCTCACTTCCGGCGTGGACGGCTGTCCTCTCAGGTCTCCCAAGGCTGCACACTCACTGCTCCGCTTTGAAGAGGCCCCCGCTGACGTCGGGGCCGCCGGAGCAGGAACCGCTCACTTCCAGCGTGGACGGCTGTCCTCTCAGGTCTCCCCGTCATAAATATTCTTCCTCGTTATAGCCAAGAATGCCTTATCATCATCATCATTATCATTGCCATAAGAAATAATCATATAATATGAAGATTTATTAGGAATTGTACCAAGCAGGTATCTGATATACAGAAGGCCCATCTTCAGAGTCCTCTGATTGTCAGTCCACTCTGTACGAAATTTTGAATGCAGAATTACTACTGCAATTGCTTCAGAGTTCCCAAATAGATCAGAGTATTGGCCGATTGCAGTCACAAGAGGCTTGCAAGTTGTTGATTCTTTTTTCTCAGTTAGAGTCTCATGAAGCCTATTAATGGTTGGCAGCAAGTAGGCCATGAACATCTTTTCTAACTGCAAGATGTTCAAAGACTGAGCAATAGGTTTCATTACTGAAACATGATCAGCTAAAAAAAGTTATCTCGCCTACAGTCAATCTTGGACCAATCAAACAAGCCTCTCTACTGCAAGAAATACAGAATTCCATCATGTTTAATTTGGTGTCTTTTAGACCCAGTCTGAATGAATCAATAACTTCATCAGCAGCCAATATGGAACATCTGTATTTGTTCCAAATCCTTGGGATTTGACAAATTCACTCTGAGATATATTATTGTGTGCCACATCACTTTCAGCTTTCTCAGCATTGCTAGTCCAGACAAGATTTAGAGTATGTAACCGGGTAGCCGAACCCGTCGCTCCCCTCCTGCGACTTATCCTCCAACCATATCACACATTGTCCACCCTTCCCACAAATTGCACAGACTGCCTTTTTGTGGTAACAACTGGTCGCAGTTTTATTTCCAAAACATCATAATGAACAATGAACAGGAAACCAACAAACCCCCGAGCGGCACGATGCGTCACCAGCCATGCGATTAGCAAGGCAACCTCGCCTACCGCTCCAACCCTGGTCACACCACCGGCAACGTTCCAACCACCCCTATCCGACTTCGCCATATTACTAGCAAAAGTCTTCCAGGGGTAGTCCGGGATGAGGGCACTCCGCCCCCGTCCCAAGTTGCCTAAGGCTCCGGACCCCGGAAACCTCCGGGATCCCGCTGCTCTCACCCCCCCCCCCCCAGCTGCGACAACCCGATACAACGCTCACCTCTCCCCCACACAATAGGGGTGGGTGGGTGGGCCACTCGCCCTCCGGTCTGGCCGCATGTGCTCCACCACGACCGCGTGCATGCTGGAGCACATGGCCAGACACTCCTGATTGGCTCCGCTCGCCCCCTAAGCCCACGGAGCCAATCAATTTAAATGATGTATGCCACATCACAGAGTGCAGTGACGCGCGCCCCCCCTCCGAAATGCGAGCAGGGTCCCACGCCAGGCCAGGCACCCGGTTACGCACGGGCGCCGGGACCCTGCCCGCGCCCTTGAAACTAACCGGGTAGCCGGACCCGTCGCTCCCCTCCTGCGACTTATCCTCCAACCATATCACACATTGTCCACCCTTCCCACAAATTGCACAGACCGCCTTTTTGTGGTAACAACTGGTCGCAGCTTTATTTCCAAAACATCATAATGAACAATGAACAGGAAACCAACAAACCCCCAGCGGCGCGATGCGTCACCAGCCATGCGATTAGCAAGGCAACCTCGCCTACCGCTCCAACCCTGGTCACACCACCGGCAACGTTCCAACCACCCCTATCCAACTTCGCCATATTACTAGCAAAAGTCTTCCAGGGGTAGTCCGGGATGAGGGCACCCCGCCCCCGTCCCAAGTCGCCTAAGGCTCCGGACCCCGGAAACCTCCTGGATCCCGCCACCGGCACAGGAGACACCACTCACCTGTGCCGCCCCCCAAAACCCCCTCCAAGCTGCGACCAGTGTGCCTCATCCAGCACCACCCTCTCCAATACCTCCCGCCAGTCATTGAGAAGCAGATCAATCCCCACAGGAGATAGATGCACGCCATCAGCCCGATACAAACCCGCACAAGCCACGTCAACCCCATCATGTTGCACATGAAACCCTCCATGCTCGCAAACCCACCTCCCGATCTGCCCATTTATTTTTGTCAATCCCCGGGACCCTCTCCTCTGCCGGCAGCACTCCGGCCTGGGAATAATATCAGACCATATTAAGACAACACCCCCAAACATACACAGCAATACAGCAAAGTCCTTCTTGGCGGCCCTAATCAACTGCTTGCAAGACCAAGCAGCCAAATCATTGCCCCCCAAATGCACCAGTACAATCGATGGCCTGTCCCGGATGCGCTGATGATGACGAAGCAAAGGCATCAGCTGAGGCCACCGCAGCCCTCGCTCGCCCAGCCACAAAAGCGTCACCACCGCAGGATCCAGTCCCAAATTCAGCCCGACAGGCCGCACTGCCGCTCACTGACCAGCCCAGAACACGAAGGAGTGTCCCAAGATCCAACATCCCCGGGCCTCCAGCCCCACATCTGCAACAGAAAAAAGCAGCATTAATATCCCCCCCCCCCCAGCAGTAGGCAGGTTTCTCATAGGCAAACATACCCCTTAAAAGCTTTCGACCGCCATCCGCCGATACTCTGAATCTGCGCCCCAGAAAATCCCACAGCTGCAGCGCTAGTCGCCACCCCAATACGAAAAGAATGTGCAGAGAAACGCCGCGGATCCTCCCCGATCCGGCACAACACCATGCGCAACACCGCGGTCACCTGAAATCGTGTCAGCGCACGGGAATCGCTATGCACAAATAACCCCTCTTCGCCCGCAGGGCGCACATGCAAATAGCCCGCCATGGCGGCCACCGGGCACGTGAGCCCACCAATCACTTGAAGCACCACCCACAACCCTTTTCCTTTCTGGTCTGTCTTGGATTTTGCTAACAACACGCGCACAAGCCCCGGCTTGCTCCGCACATGCTGGCGGCGCAAGGTATTACCTAAACCTGCCTTCACCGAGTTGACTGCCAACTCACCGACCCTAAAGGCACCAAAGAATGCCAAACAAAAGACTGCTCAAAAGAGCGTGGCCCCATAAGATGACGCAGCCACCCCGGCAGTCCCTGGCACAGCCTCCGTAACAAGTCATGCGTAATCGGAAGCTGGTTGTCACGCGGCCCGGGAAGAGAATGCTCCCACCCCTGGAGCAATCGCCACGGCAGCGAGCCACGGCCCGACAATCCCCAACCCGCTGCCCTGGCAAAAAACCCAAACCCAGCCAGATGAATCTTCACGGCCGATCTGGCAACCCCGTGCCCCTTAGCCCAACCCACATACCCCCCAAGTAAGTACTCCGGCACCTTCCCCCATCCCATCCTGTCTGGTAGAGATATTCCATCACTCGTTCGCAACTACGCTGATAGGCATCCCCTGTCCGCTCCGTCACCGAATTCTTTAGAAGGCTCTTCATCTCAGCCGGCCAGAGTTCCACAATCGCCACGGGACCACGAGCCCATCCTCGTCCGCCTCCAGAGCCAAGCGTCGAAAGCGCTCCAACTTCAAACGAGAAAGAGCATCAGCGATTTCGTTAGTACGCCCAGGGATATGGCGAGCTCTCAGGTCCACATTCAAACACAAACAGGCAAGTATGACCAGACGCATTAGGGACGCCACCTGGCGGCAGCGCGGAGAATGACGATTAATGACCGCCACTACAGCCTCATTATCACACCACCACACGACCTTACGGTTAGCTAACTTATTCGGCCATAACTCTAGCGCCCCTAATATGGGAAAGAGTTCCAAGAAAGTGATATTACTCACGAGCCCCACTTCAACCCACGACTGCGGCCAGCTGTCGGCACACCATGCGCCACAGAAGTATATTCCCAAACCAATGCCACCCGCCGCATCCGTATAGAGCTGCAAATCTTCGCTGGAGATCTCTTCATCTCGCAATACTGAATCCCATTAAAGACCCACAAAAAGGCGTCCCAAATCCGCCAACCCTCGCGCGTCACGCTAGACACACGAATGTGGTGATGCGGTCTGCATACCCCAGCCGTCGCGGCTGCCAGCCATTGAAGGAACACCCTCACCATCGGGATTACCCTACAGGCAAACTTAAGCGATCCAATTAATGCCTGCAATTCCTTCAAGGTCAACATAGCAGAGGACAATGAATCAGCCACCAGTACCCTCAATTTCTCCACCTTCTCCAACGGTCATCGCGCTACCATTCACTCAGAGTCCACTTCACATCTAAATAAGCGAGGATGGTCGTCGGACCCACAGTCTTACCTTCCCCTAAAGGTACCCCCACTCACTGTCCAGACCCAGGAAACCATCCAACAGAACCCTACAACACGTAGAACTAGCTTTGCCCACAAACAAAATACGTCAAGATAATGAACCACCTCCAAGTACCCCACTCTCCGTGCCACCATCCAGTGCAAAAAAGTGCTAAATTTCTCGAAGTAAGAGTAAGAGACCGAACAACCCATCGGCATACACTTGTCAAAATAGAACTCTCCCTCAAATTGGAAACCTAAGAACTTGAAGGCAGACGAATGCACCGGCAATAAGCGAAAAGCAGACACCATATCCACCTTCGCCATCAAAAGACAAATTGTGGATTAATCGAAACTTCCCTGGTTCTTTCTTAGGAACAATTCCTAAGGGAGACACCACAAAATCGTGAAAAGGAGGGCACTGGAATGGACCGGCTATTCTGCCCAACCGCAATTCCGCTCCTAACTTCTCCCGAGCTACCGACGCCCATCTCCGAATGCTAAGGAAATGGCGAGCCATCGAACGCCCCACTATACCCCGAATCAGAACTACAAAACCAAACTGAAAACCCAACTGCAAAATCAACTTATCCCGCTTCCAGGGATAATCGTGAAGCCAGCTAAGCAATAGCGGCACCCGTATCGGAGAAGGAGCCAAATCAAACAGCGCCTGCCTACTTGGGAGCTGGCCCAGGCGGGGCGACGGCCCCTTTTTTTTTTTTTTTAACACATTTTGCCGCCGAATGGGGACCACTACAGATCGAACACACGTGGCGGAATTTACAGTCCCGAAAGGGACATGCCGATCTATTAAACCTCCAGCACACATCCTCACCGCTGCCAGTGACTGGTCTGGCCTGGACTGGTGAAACGCCCCCACGAAAGGAACGACCCTCCCCCGACCACAACCCCCGGCACAACCTTTCCTCCACCCCCCCCAACCGCCCCACCCTTGACAGACATCTGAGTCAACCAAAGGTTTATGTCTTGTGTACCCCAAGTCAAAAACTTGTTCTCCTCTATTTGTCATGAAACTTTTCATCGTAATTCAGCCACGACCAGCCCTCGTGTACCTGAGACGCCTCCAAAATCGAATCAGCATAAGACAGCATCATACCATACTGCCCCGGAAAATGCTGACCCCACACACTCGCCAGCCACAAGAACGATCTCACCCCAGTAACCACGTTCCTCGAGACCTTCCGAATACGGCCTGCCTTCTCATCCTCCTTACGTTTTTTTTTGTTTGTTTGTTTTACTATCCCCCGAACGCTTACGCCCCTCCAGCAAATGAAAAATATCCATGTACTTCATCTTCCGAATTTTCCGCCGCAACTATTTCGGGACACCTTCCCATAATTCTGATAAGGCAACCAAGGATGAAGAACCCGCACATTCTGGAATATCAGAAGACCGTCGCCCCGGGGGGCGGAGTCAGCCGCGGTAGAAAATGGCTGCATAGATTGCTTGCTCCCTCTCAGCACTGCAGAATCCGTAGATAACTTAGGCAACGGGTACCCTAAACACTGCCCTGAATCACCATAGCCAGCGGTGAGATGACTACACTAAAACCGGCCAAGTTAGAATTTCAACAGGCGGCGGGACAGTCTAATAAAAGGGCGAAACAAGATCTTCCGTCCCCGGTGAAAATGGCGCATGACCGGGTACCCGGGGAAAGCGTGCGCGAGATTCTACAAGAACTTCGGGTCTTAAAGGACCTAATCACTGCTAACTCAGGCACGCTAGCCGTAGTACAAGAAGATCTACGAGAAGTGAAAGACCGACTCGGCAGCATGACTCAGCGCATGTCGGAGCTTGAGGCCGAAATCAACCGACAGTCTGCCAAAACGGCGCAGGTAGACCCACTACTACAGAGGGTCGCGGCGCTAGAACTATCAGTAGAAGATCAATCTAACAGGGCTAGGAGGAGCAACATTAGAATTGTCGGGGTCCCTGAAGGCCGAGAAGGACCCGACGCCATAGCATACCTGGAAAAGCTCATACCAGACATGCTGGGCCTCGTATTTGAAAGGCCTTTGGAACTGGAGAGGGCCCATCGCGTGCCGTCACATCCTTCTCCACAGAATCAGCGGCCGCGACCGTTTGTAATAAAAGTCTTACGTTATCAACACGTTTTGCAGATCATGGAAGCGGCCAGGCGGCGGCAAAACTTACAACTTGATGGGCACCGCATTTCTTTCTTCCCTGATTTAAGCAAGCAGACAGCCCTGCGTCGCAAAGATCTTCTAGCCTGCAGGCCAATGCTGCAGCAAATACAGGCGCGTTTTGGGCTCCTCTACCCAGCAAATATGCGAGTGACCCTCGACAACCAGACTCGGACCTTCACAGAGGGTCATCTGCTTCGCGCCTTTCTCCAAGACCGGGCCAAGATGGAGGTCGGGAAATAGATCACGCGGGACTCTCCACACGGGCAAAGCTATTACAGTTTGGACTCCCGGTTGGTGCAACAACCGACCAGAAAGCTGGTTTGCCGTCATTACTCTGTACTGCAACCTATAATTTTCTATTCTCTCTCGTATATTTAGCTCCTAAAATGAGGCTATTTGTAGTGCACTGTTTAGATTACTAACAGATCCCGTTTCTATGCATGTTGTATACTTAGAACAAATGTTAGACAGCCATAGGCGACATCTCTCCCTGGCTATTGTATGTCAAGTTACCCTGTACCAAAGGGCGCTGTTGTACTTCATCCTAGGGCTGGGAGGGAGTTGGAGGAGTTAACGATGGGCGGTGGGATTTTCGCCACACAAGTTTTACTAGGTTATGACTCTTTACAGTCAGGTCATAGGCATACTGTTGATAATATGTCTACTACTCTGTTTCAGGGACAGCTGACCGCGAATGCCCTTCCCCCTCCCCTATGCAAAAATACAAATGGCTAGTAACCGAGTGAGGATTTTGTCCCTGAACGTCAATGGCATCTCGCTACCGGCCAAAAGGAAGAAAATCCTTCTCTATTGCAAACAGCAAAATGCTGATGTGGTATACCTGCAAGAGACCCACCTGTCTCACACGGAGTCCTTGAAAGTGGCAGATAAGACATACCAGAACGCCCTCTCGGCGCCTGCTCTTAAACGAAAAGGTGGGGTCATCATATTAGCACGTAAAGCTCTATCGATGGAAGTTAGGGAGACCAAGGTGGACCCTGCCGGCCGCTGGGCCAAGATGACAGCACTCCTGATGGGGACTCTCTATACCTTCATGACGGTGTATGGCCCCAACGCTGAAGACCCGCATTTCTTCACTCAAATAAACCAGGAGCTTATAGAATCCGGCTCTACGCGTATTGTCCTGGGGGGAGATTTCAATCTCATACCTGATCCTCTCCTTGACAGAACCCCTTACAAACCGCAACATAAACCGCATTCCTCAGCGGCGGTGCAAGGCATGCAGGAGCTCCTAGGGCTGGTTGATCCCTGGAGACTACTGTCCCCCAATAGCAAAGAGTACTCTTTTTATTCCCTGCCTCATAACTCACAAACCCGGATAGACTATTACCTTATTTCCAAGACACTGCTCCCTGCGGTTGTTGATGCCACCATGCTCCCCAGAACAATTTCCGATCACTCAGCGATCCTGTTGGACCTTAGTTCAGGTCACGAAAAGAAGCCCCAAAGGCGGTTCTTCTTTGAGAAACAATGGTTGGCGGACGGCGACTTCCGTACAACTATAAAGGCTGCTACTGCTGAATACTTTAACACTAATCACTGTGGGGATACTCCCACATGGGCCTGGTGGGAGGCCTTTAAAGCATACGTGAGAGGGAGTATGATTTCCTACAAGACTTGCAAACATAAAGCAGAGGCAGCAAGAAGAAAGGAGCTAGAGACCAAAATTAAAACCGGGGAGCGGCTCCTTGCTCGCTGGGCAGATCCGACTGTCCTGCTGCGGCTTCAGAAGCTTCGGTACCAATATAACGCGCTTCTACAGGCTGAAGTCAGTGATATGCTTAGAACGCAGCAAGGCAAATACTATCATGAAAGTAACAGAGCGAGTTCGTTATTAGCCAAAACATTAAAGATGAAGAAAGCAGCGGCCCGCATCGCGGGATTAAGGGATGCGACAGGGGTCTTAAGAATGGCAGATGATGAGATCCTAGCGCTCTGTGAAACCTTCTATTCCCGACTATACCAATCAGAGACCACCGATGATACCGTCGCTTTCTCTAACTTTGTCTCCTCTATAGAAGGCCCCCAACTCTCTAAAGCGCAGCAGCAACTACTATCTGCAGAGGTCACCTCGGTGGAGCTCCGCGACGCTCTCAAACAGCTGGCCAAGGGGAAGGCGAGTGGTCCGGACGGGCTCCCCTTGGAATTTTACGAGGCCTTTGCTGACCAGTTGATACCCGAGCTGCTAATATACTATGCCAGTATCAAAGAAGAATGTCCTGCCGTGGGCGCTTTTGCAGCAGCCACAATAGTGATACATCCCAAGCCCGGCAGGGACCCGGAACGGGTTGAGAACTACAGACCCATCTCCCTACTGAACGCAGACTACAAACTATATGCTAAAGTGTTAGCTAATCGTCTTACAAAAGTCTTGGGATCTCTCGTACACCCCGACCAGTGTGGATTTATGACGGGTAGATCTACGGCGGATAATGGTCGTATGCTAGCCCACGTTCTTCACAGAGCGCAGCAGATAGGCACACCAATTGTGGGTCTAGCACTCGACGCCGAGAAAGCCTTTGACAGGGTTGAATTCTCCTACTTATTCCAAACCATGCGATGGATGGGAATCCCGGACAACTTTCTTAAGAGTATCCAACTGTTGTATGCCAATCCGGTCGCCCGGGTAGTGGCGAATAACACAGCATCTCGGGAATTCCAGCTCACCAGAGGCACCAGACAAGGTTGTCCTTTATCCCCTCTCTTGTTTAATTTGGCCCTAGAACCTCTGATCCTTAAAATTCGTCAAACTGCCGACATAAAGGGGATTTCGTTGGAGGGATACCATTGTAAGATATCTGCCTACACAGATGATCTCCTGCTCTTCCTGGAAGTATCGTCAGTAGACACCGTCTTGGAGACTATTAACGAGTATGCTCATGTGTCGGGTTACAAATTGAATTTAGACAAAACCACCAGTATACCACTAACATCCACCGTATCGGTAGAAGAATTACGTAGATATTCCTTCCAGGTTGAGAACTCATCTTTCAAATATCTGGGAGTACTCTACGGCAAGACTATGGAAGACACAATTCGCCTCAACGAGAATCGATGCATTAAGATCATACAGGACTGTGTGCAAAAGTGGACACCGCTGCACCTGACATGGTGGGGCCGCTTAGAAACCATCAAAATGGTGGTTGTCCCCAAGATCACATATATTTTGGGAATGCTTCCGGTCTTCTTTCCGAAGCAATTCTATAAAACCTTAGAGAAGAAACTGCTTGCTTTTCTTTGGGCAAAGAAAACTTCACGTATTGCTGCTTGGAAACTTAAGCTCCCCAAGAAACAAGGAGGTGTTCACTTTCCGGATTTTTATTGGTTTCATGTGGCTGCAATAACCAAACAAGGTTCTTGGTGGGCAGAGGAGGTGGATACTCCAGGTGCCCCAAGTTGGCTCATAGTGGAAGCCGCAGTGAGTGACCCTCTTCCCTTGTGCTACCGCATAGGGGCTGCTGTCCCGATATTGCATACCCAGGCGGGTAACGAGATTCTTTATGCCACTCAACGTGCCTTTAATGTAGTACTGCCGCTCGTTGGAGACGAACACGTCTTTACGGTGAACACGCCGTTATGGCTAAACCAGCATTTCAAAATTGCAGGGGCCAGTTTCGCATGGGCCACTTGGCTGCGTCATGGAATTCTCTGTCTGGGACACCTTTTCAGTGGACAACGCTACAAGACCTTTGCCGAACTACAACGAGACTTTCACCTACCAAACAAATGCTTCTTCCAATGGGGACAGCTTCGGCATTGCTTAAGCAAAGCAGGTGTAATACCTCTGTTAATGACTGAAGGGCGCCCGTCACATCATTGGCTCCAGGAGTTTCGGCTGTGCTCTGGGCAAATATCGAAACTGGTGACGCTTCTGAGATCGGCGACTGAGCGTTGCCCAAAGGGCACTCAACTAATATGGGAACACGAAGTAGGACCCTTGCCCACTCCGGAACGCTGGGCCACCTTTTGGGGTTCTCAGATACGGATATCGAGGTCAGCGTCGTTGACGCAGACGCTGTTCTTCCTAGCGCATCGCGCCTACCTGACACCGGTGAGGGTGTCCAAATGGCAGGAGAGCAAAGACGACCGCTGTTGGTCGTGTGGCATGGAACCTGGAACCCTCTCGCATATGATATACTACTGCCCCCAACTCGCAGCATACTGGTTCGGGGTCTGGCGACGGATGCAGGGGCTATTTGGGATTGCCACACCTTTAACCTTCCAGATTGTTGTATATAAGTCTTCGGCGGACGTGCTGGGCCTCCAGCAACAACACCATGCCTTGTTTGATCTGCTTCTGAGCATGGCGCTGAAGGCTATAATGAGTCACTGGAAGTCCTTTAGTTCCCTGAATGTAGAATACTGGTGGAACTTGGTGGGCTATCATCGTTTGTGTGAACTTGTCTATGTTCAGCAGAACCCCTGCTTCAGCCGAATGATTGATAAGTGGGACATCCTCATGATCTAATGAAAACGCGAAAATAGATATGCCTCTGTATGGAGGAGTGGCATTCGTGGTCGGCTCGCCCCCTCCCCCCCCCCCTTTTCCTTCTTTCTTCTTCATTGGGGTGGAAGACGATAGAACTAGTAACATATACCTGTCTGTGGTAGTCATGGTTTCCGCTTGATATCCCTTCTGATTGCGATGTTGTTTTTATTGTTATATCTTGTTTGTAACGTTATGAAAATGTTAAATAAACAGTTCAAAAAAAAAAAAAAAGAAGACCGTCGCCCCGACACCACCTCACCAGCACAAACCCCGCCCCTTGATGACACAGTAAAGTCTGAAGACGAGGAGGAGGAGGAATCCGAACTACACCTATGTCGACAAACGTACTTCCTTTTCTTGCGCGCCTGTCCAGACCACTCGGCCCTCGATCCCTTTTCCCCCCGCTCGCCCCCCACCACCGACAGCAACTCACCTGGACCATCCTCGGTAGCCAGCCCCTCCGCCGTAGTTGGTGAACCCACACGAGGAGCAACAGTCCGCTGCTGTACAGCTGCTCCTTGCGCATGGACTACGTCCCTCGGCGTGCTCCGTACTGCAGAGGCTCCCAGATCCAGATTCGCTGCACCCGGTGACATAACTGGAGACGGCACACATCCAGGCGCGGACTGAATAGACACCTGCGGAGACAAAAAGGGAAAACCCGAGGGGGAAAAGGCAGGAGACCAAGCAGGTTGCCACGCTCCCGCCCAATCAGACCTTGAGGATCCTTGCCCCTCGCTCATCCAATGTTCCCAAACTGCCTGCTGCTCTGCCAGACCATATCCCCTAGGGAAAGACATACTCCCACCAGGAGAAACCAAACCACTACCACCTCCAGCTACCAAACCAAACCCAGGCCTCACCCACTCACCCCAATGGCCCCAGGGACCGGCGCTACCTCTCTGTTCCCCCTCAGGCCTGTGACCCCCAGCCAGCTCTGCCTCCCCCTCCACACCACCAGCCCCTTGAACCAATAAACTGATGTCAGCTCTGCCCTGCCCAGGGACCCCACTCCTTACCCTCCTCCCAGTAACTGAGGGCCCACGATCCCTCGCTGCACGCTGCACACCCCTGCGTGCCTCTCACTCTCCCCCACACTCTGCTGCCCCATCCTCCCCCCCTGCCCGATCCCCGACCCCTTTGTCGCCCGACCTGCCTGCCCACGGCGGCCCTGCACCCCCGACCTTTCCCAGCCTGTTTTCCCGCCATCACCTACCACTCCTAGACACACCCCCACCCCTCACGGAACAAACAAGCAAGCTGAAATAAACCCTCCCGACTTTGCCGGCCTGTTTCTTTCTTGGTTTGCTGGTATTGCCCCAACGTAGGCCTATGGAATGCTCCTCCCGTCCCACCGTGGCACCCGGCTTCAGTTTAGTAACTACGGACTTCGTAGGACTGCCCCGAAATGCCCCCCAAAGCAAAAAATGGACCCTGTCGCAACTCGCCTGCAAACGGAGCCCGGGACGCTCCACCACCGCTCACCGGCCCGTCAGGGTTCCCGACCCAGCAGAGTTGAAGTAAGCCGCCGCACCGATCAGCTGCCACTCGCCCTCCGGTCTGGCCGCATGTGCTCCGCCATGACCGCGTGCACGCTGGAGCACAAGAACAGACCATCCTGATTGGCTCCGCTCGCCCCCTAAGCCCGCGGAGTCCATCAATTTAAATGATGTATGCCACGTCACAGAGTGCAGTGACGCGCGCCCCCCCTCCGAAATGCGAGCAGGGTCCCGCGCCGGGCCGGGCACACGGTTATGCGCGGGTGCCGGGACCCTGCCCGCGCCCTTGAAACGTATGCACAGCTCTGATGATGAGGAAGCTCATATATCTGACTTCCATTGCAGTTGAAAGTTTTGAAGACATCCAGTGCTTCATCTCTAGTGCCATCAAATTCATCATTTGTGTTTTCATCTTTATTATCATCATGTTGTCAAAATACAGAAACGGCTTTAACAAAATTTGAGCCATTGTGAGTAGTATTTCTAACCATTTTTCATCTGATGCCTAAATCTGTGAATGTCTTCAAGAACCGAAAAAGAATATCAAATGTGTTCAAACCCTGCAGTCTGTAAGGGCCTTGAATATGGCTATTTCCATTAGACTTGTATAAAGAAGAGCAATTTCAAATATATATCCAAGACAGATGGCATACTTATGTGACACACAATGCACAATACCAAGAAATCCCCGAATTATTCTTGGAAATGGCAAAGGTAGTACTTCGAGGGGACATAATAGCCTATTTAGCCCATTGAAGGCGGCTACTGGACACTCAGATAATTCAACTGGAGGGCCAAGTGATGAAAGTGTGGCAACAACATGCTTGACAGCCCACTGTTGAGACGCGAACATGGTATTTATAACATAAGAACATAAGATATGCCATACTGGGTCAGACCAAGGTCCATCAAGCCCAGTATCCTGTTTCCAACAGTGGCCAATCCAGGTCACAAGTACCTAGCAGTTTCCCCAAAAGACACAGGTTCCACAATGCTTGTACTGGGTCAAGCATTGATATCCTGGATCCCTTCTTAATAATGGTTTATGGACCTTTCCTCCAGGAACTTGTCCAAACCTTTTTTAAACCCAGCTACACTAACAGCCTTTACTACATCCTCCGGTAACAAATTCCAGAGTTTGATTACACGTTGAGTGAAAAAATATTTTCTTTTATTAGTCTTAAATAGTTTACCCTGTAGCTTCATTGCATGTCCCCTAGTCTTTCTATATTCTGATAAGGTAAACAATTGATCTATATTTACCTGTTCCACTCCGTTCATTAATTTATAGACTTCTGTCATATCTCCCCTCAGCCTTCTCTTTTCCAGGTTAAAGAGCCCTAACCTTTTTAGCCTTTCTTCATAGGAGTATCCTTCCATCCTCTTTACCATTTTGGTGGCTCTTCTCTGAACCTTTTCTAATATCGCTATATCCTTTTTAAGATACGGCGACCAGAATTGCACACAATATTCAAGGTGCGGTCTCACCATGGAACGATATAGAGGCAGTATAATATCTTTTGTTTTATTTTCCATTCCTTTCCTTATCATACCTAGCATTCTATTTGCTCTCTTGGCCGCCGCTGCCCACTGGGCCGAGGGTTTTAACATGGTATCCACAATGACGCCTAAATCTTTTTCCTGGGTGGTGGTTCCTAATGTGGAACTTTGCTTCGTGTAACCATAGTTTGGGTTGTTCTTCCCTAGGTGCATAACCTTGCACTTGTCCACATTAAATTTCATCTGCCATTTTGATGCCTAGTCTTCCAATTTATCAAGATCCTCTTGCAATTTTCCACAATCCTCTTGGGTTTTAACAACTTTAAATAGTTTTGTGTCATCTGCAAATTTGATAACCTCACTCGTTGTTCCACTTTCCAGGTCATTTATGAATATGTCAAAAAGCAGCGAACCCAGCACAGATCCCTGGGGCACACCACTATTCACCTTTCTCCATTGGGAAAATTGGCCATTTAGCCCTACCCTCTGCTTTCTATCTTTTAACCAGTTCCAGATCCACAATAGTACACTGCCTCCTATCCCATGACTCTTTAGTTTTGCCAAAAGTCTCTGATGAGGGACCTTGTCAAAGGCTTTCTGAAAGTCTAGATACACAATATCAACCTACTCACCTTTGTCCACCTGTTTATTCACTCCTTCAAAAAAACATAACAGATTAGTAAGACAAGATCTTCCTTGTCTAAAGCCATGTTGGCTGTCTCCCATTAGGTCATGACTATCTACATGCTGAGTAATTTTATTCTTTATAATGGTTTCTACCATTTTTCCTGGTACCGATGTCAGGCTCACCGGTCATCAAAGGATGTAGAGTTATTAGAAAAGGTTATGAGAAGAGCCACCAAAATGGTAAAGGTGATGGAAGGATACTCCTATGAAGAAAGGCTAAAAAGGTTAGGGCTCTTTAACCTGGAAAAGAGACGGCTGAGGGGAGATATGATAGAAGTCTATAAATTAATGAACAGAGTGGAACGGGTAAACGTAGATAGATTGTTTACGTAATCAGAATATAGAAAGACTAGGGGACATGCAATGAAGCTACAGGGTAAACTATTTAAGACTAATAAAAGAAAATATTTTTTCACTCAACGTGTAATCAAACTCTGGAATTTATTACCGGAGGATGTAGTAAAGGCTGTTAGTGTAGGTGGGTTTAAAAAAGGTTTGAACAAATTCCTGGAGGAAAGGTCCATAAACCATTATTAAGAAGGGACCCAGGATATCAATGCTTGATCCAGTACAAGCATTGTGGAACCTGTGTATTTTGGGGAAACTGCTAGGTACGTATGACCTAGACTGGCCACTGTTGGAAACAGGATACTGGGCTTGATGGACCTTGGTCTGACCCAGTATGGCATATCTTATGATCTTATGGTCAGTGGTGCTTCATTCGGCGAGTCAAGACTTGACCCCCCCCCCCCCCCCAAATAACTAAAAGTGTGTTATTTGGAGCCCCATACAAAGTGTGGGAAGTTTCTTTCTTCAAAATGGTAAATCCCCTCTACGAGCACTGGCTTCTTATCACTGAAGGGAAAACCTTGCTTTATTCTGGGTACGGAAATACGGGCATTTCGCGAATGGGAAATTAAAGGGATGCACAGCATGGGACACATAGTAGATATGGAGGGATCGGTAAAAACATTTAGTATGCTTAAAGCGGAATTTGACTTGGTGGCACACTATGTTCGATCCCCGTCTGGTCCCAGGCTGAAAGGAGAGGTATCTGCACAGATTTTACAGTTAAAATGGATACCCAGGAGTGTCTGTCAATTTCTCAGTTTTACCATAAACTTCAACATGGATCCCCATCACAAGAACTTACTAAAGTAGAGAAAAGCTGGGTAGCCGAGCTTGGAATGCCAGTAACCCCTGGGGCGGTCCAGCGAGCCGTGTCTTGCATCCCAGAACAGGTGAAGGGAGTGCACCCACAAGAGATGCAATATCAAATGCTCTGTCATGTGTATTTCTCACCATGGCGTGCTCTTCACGGCGGTATAATCCAGGGCAGTAACTACCCCGTGCAGGACCATATTGGCAGACTTAGGCCATATGTGGTGGACTTGTCAGAAAATGTACCATTACTGGACTCAAATACGTAGATGTGTTGAGACATTGATAGGACAATCATTGACCTGAACAACCTCGCTAGTGGTATTGGATGACTTACCATGGACAAGACCGAAGGGCTATTGGGCCAGATTACTGGTAAGAAAGGTGTGCATTATTGGTAAACAAATAGTGCTGCGCCACTGGAGAGAGGCCACAACCCCACCATACTGGGAATGGTGCAATGCATTTCATAATTTAATGTTACAGGAATGCATGGCATCAAGTGGAGATGCTAAGCAGAGGGGGAAATTTCTGGTGATCTTGAGTGGATATATCAATACCTTGACATCAGTAGCCTGAAATAAACTCTTAACTTTATAGAATCTACGAAAGGGAGGAACAATCCATGGGAATCATGAAAGTGTCTTGAAGATGGGGCAACCTAGGATCATTGGGCTAGTTGGGCGGCCTGGTCAGTTGGTCCACAGAGCAGGAAGGGGGGTAAACCTAGATCTGGTCAATATACTCATCCTGGCAGTAAATTTAAAGCAACTCCTAGAGCGGTGAAAGAGTACCCACCGCTCTGGGAACGAACATTTGAAATAAAGTCAGTCCTAGGGGACTTGCTGGGCTGGGTAAAGAGTAGGAGATAATTTGAGGGGGTTAAGAGGGGATATATACATTGAAAAAATACAAAATTATGCATATTTGTTGATCTTAATCAATGTATAGCTGCTATATTAGATCATTAAGGTTCAAAATGGTAAAGGGGATGGAAGGATACCCCTAAGAAGAAAGGCTCTTTAGGGCTCTTTAACCTGGAAAAGAGAAGGCTGAGGGGAGATATGATAGAAGCCTATAAATTAATGAACGGAGTGGAACGGGTAAACGTAGATCGATTGTTTACGTCATCAGAGTATAGGAAGACTAGGGGACATGCAATGAAGCTACAGGGTAAACTAATCAAGACAAATAAGAGAAAATATATTTTCACTCAACATGTAATCAAACTCTGGAATTTGTTACTGGAGAATGTAGTAAAAGCTGTTAGTGTAGCTGGGTTTAAAAAAGGTTTGGACAAGTTCCTGGAGGAAAGGTCCATAAACCATTATTAAGAAGGGACCCAGGATATCACTGCTTGACCCAAATACAAGCATTGTAGAACGTGTCTTTTGGGGAAACTGCTAGGTACGTATGACCTAGATTGGCCACTGCTGGAAACAGGATGCTGGGCTTGATGGACCTTGGTCTGACCCAGTATGGCATATCTTATGTTCTTATGCAAGCTGTTTATTTTTGAAATTCACAAATAAACAGTTTAAAAAAAAAGTAACAAAGTAAAGGTGACTGAAAATAGATATAATTATTACTTTGCTATAAGTAAAAGTATTTAGGGTTACTTCATTACTATACGACACTGATCTTCACTGTTATTTGAAGATCCTATTTTAGGTCCCTCAAGTTTGATTATGCCATGCATTTCCTTTTTAACTTCTCACCCTGACCTCTTTTAAAGAAGCAATAACATCAAGAGCTTTCTTCAAGGAGTCATTCCAAAACCCAAGAGCATCTTGCATCTTCAACATACGAATATTACTTATCTGCATAATCTACATTTTCAATAAAGCAGAAATATCTACGTCTCCTGGATGTCTTAATAACAAAACTCAACCCACAGATCAGTCAATCAGTAGTCACTGATCTAATCTGGCACCGCACATGTGACCTCATTCAAACTGTAGCACAGCTTTAAACGTACGTCAGATGTCACCCGTGCCACAGCGTGCGACAAAGGAGTATGCCCAAGGGCAAGCTCCTTGGAGTGACTCCTGTGACCCCATGCATTGTGCAAGTCACAGTGCCTTGTACACGGTCCCAATGCCTAGGTCATTCACTATCAATTATCTCCACACTTCAATTCAGGTGCATTCTTTCCTCTTTCTGCTACTTCTCATGACATATTCCACTCCAGTAGTGTGGGGTAATCGCCTCCCCCTTCCCTCCTATCACCCCTCCTCCCAATTACGACTTTGTATGTTGGTACCATGTCATTTGTCCACTGCTCATTTGCTTACCACTGCCATTCCTCCTTTGACTCTCAGCTCTGTTCTTCTGAACTGCTGGTCCCTTCATTCGAAGACTACACTCATTCATGACTTTGTCTCACAACACTCGCCTGACGTAATGTTCCTTACTGAGATCTAGCTGCGTGATGGTGAAGAGGTACTGCTCTATTGTTGCCTTCCCCGGGTTATACAGCTTTTTTCATGTCTCGAGCATCACAGTCCTGTGGAGGAGTGGCTGTTATTTTCAAAGATTCCCTTTATATTATAGAACTTTATTCTTCCTCTGTCCTACATTTCTCTGAATGTCTGCTTTTGAAGTTCCACTCCTCACATTATTTTGCTGGCCTATGTCCCTCCTGTTTTGCCCTCCAACTTGTGGGAGTCCCTCTTCACTACAATAATGGAAGCTTCCATGACTTTCCTAGATTTACTCATTCTTGGTGATTTCAATGTACACATAGATGCTCCAGTTCGTCCTAAGGATAAAGCGTTCCTCGCTCTGGCTGCTGATCTGCTTCTGCTCCAACATGTTCATTTCCCAACCCATTCTGTCAGTTATACATTGGACCTTATTATGACCTCTTCCTTATTCCAGCTATCCTTTTCTGGCCTTTCCAACATGGTTCTTCTCTGGACTGATCACCATGCTGTCTGCTTTCAAGTGTCCAGTTCCTTTTCTGCTCTATCTACTATGACTAATCCTACTGGCTCTGTCCTTCATCCTCGGAGACATACTTCTATTAACACATTACATGCTTTCCTCTCCTCTGCCCAGCTGTTTCCTTCACATTTTGACACCTTATCGCTGGATGAGCAAGCGGACGCCTGGAACACCACTCTAACAGAGGCACTTGATTCTCTTGCACCTCTTCTCTCTGCTCAGCCTCCCCATAAGTCTTATAGATAGGCTTGGTTTCACTCTGGTCTCTATATCTCACAATGTCAGATGTGTAGGACAGAATGTATTGGGTGCCAATAGCACACTCGGTCTTCCTCCATAGCATTCAAACAGGCTCACGCTACTTATAGGCATGCTATTCTTACTGCTAAAAAGAAGTATTATAATGCTCTTATTACTCATTTATTTATTTATTTTATTTTAACAATCGCTTATATACCGCGACCTTCCAAAGATCAGGTGCGGTTTACAGTGAACAAGTTAAGAAACAGTGTAACAATACTGTTTTATACATGAAACTTCTGTGAACAGTGTAACAATACTGTTTTTTACATGAAACTTCTGTGAACTATTTACAATAGTCTGTTAGTTACATATTAACGTTAGGTAATATTAGGTAACCTTATCAAACTATATACAGAGGTATGGTACATATAGACAAAACTCCCTTAACGTAAGTTGGAGTAGCGACTGAAAACGAGGTAGTTGTGTCTGAATGAAGAAAGAAAAGAGGGAGAGATATTTGTGAGTGTGCAGAGTAATTTGTGTTACTGTTAGATTAAGCAGTAGATAAGAGCTATTCATTTGGGCTGAGAACAATGTTGCAAGCGTATTGGAATATTGAAATCAATATCATGCTAGTAATCAACCCAAGAAAATCTTCACTGTGTCACATTTGATTCACCACCCAGCATCCTTCCTCCCGTCTTCTGGGCCCATAGGTGATGATTTAGCATCCTATTTTTCTGATATCTGACCTTTGTGCAGAGTTTTCTCCGCCCCAATCTGAGTTTCTACAACTCTCTGCTGATGGTTTTTCCACTCCCTCTTCTGCTTCCGTTACACCACTGATACCAAATCTTTCAAATGTCTGGTTGCATTTTGACCCCATCATTCCCTCTGCTCTTTCCAAAGTCATCATCACATCATCCAAGACCACGTGTATCTTGGCTCCTATACCCTCTGGGGGATCGTTCTGTCCCACTATTCATCCCCCTGCTGGCCCCGTCAATACCATCCCCCCACATACAGCAGGTTTGTATGGGGAGGCCTAGACGTGGCCAGGAGGGGGTGTTCCAGAGGTGGGCAAGGACAGGGAATAGGCAGACTGTGACCCTGGATGTACAGAGCCAATTTAGAGGTCAGCCCTGTACATCCAGGGCCTCAAATCTAGACAGGGGACTTATTCCACCTCGAAGGTGGAATAAGTCCCCCTGGATGGAGGGGAATCACAGTGCGAGACCCAGGGACGCAGGTGAGGGGGTGCAGGGAGTTACCCGCAGTCAGACCCAGGCCTTGGAAGCTGGATTGGGGGGGTCAAGCTGTGGGGAACAGACATCCAACAGTTAACCGGCCCTACCACTCCTTTAAAAGTCCAGCGTCAGCAGTGCCTTTCTACTATGTTTCCATGCTGTTCCATGCTGTTTTGACTGCGCTATTGCAACTCGTGTGTTTGTGTCTCCCCAGGTTTACCTCTCTCAGTTTGTTTCCAGCTACGCCCCCTTCAGGAAGTGACATGGCTGCAGTCACGTGGCCGTGTTCCAATAGGTTACTGACCCTACCACTCCTTTAAAAGTCCAGCATCACTGATGTGCTCCTTGGGGCGGCTCCGGCGGCATAGGTATCAGCTTCAGGACAGACCACGCTGCTATGGTTTCTCCCCTTCGCACTCGCCTTATTGCCTCTCTCCTCTGCCAGCAGCTTGCTCTGCCCTCGGTAGGTACATTTTTCCTCTGTCTCTAACAATTCATTTACTTTGCTGGTACCCGATTGCCCTTCAATGGTTTTCATTCCAATTTTATGAGGGAACCGTCCCCACCTTCCAGCTCATTCTCTCATGTTAGGCGGACCTACGTCCCGCAACAAAGCAACCCTTCTTCCTTGCTTGCCTACCAACTGCCAGCCTTACTCTGCCTTCTTGAACACCACACACTCTCTTCCCATCAAATTAGGTCTCGTTAATTGCTGCTCTTTGAGAGCTAAGACCCTCCTAATTCAAGACCTTGTTGTCCAGGAGTCTCTGGATCTTCTTCTGCTTTCTGAGATATGGCTCAGAGAAGGGGAAGAAGCCCTCCTCACTCATTGCCTTCCTTCTGGCTTTGCGGCTGTTTCTGTCCCTCGTATCGGTCGTACAGGCAGGGGTGTTGTGGCTCTTTATCAATCCTCTCTCTCATTCATAAAGGTCTCCCCTCCTCTGCTGCACTACCCTGAATCCCTTCCCTTATGCCTCCAGATCTCACCTGCGCTCTATGTTCTGGTTGTTTACTCTCCTCCGTCCCCTTGCCCTCATCTTTGGGAGTCACTCCTCCTGACCATCTCTGATATTTCACTGCAATACCCTCACTTAGCAATCACAGGGGATCTGAACTTGCACCTCGATGCACCTCCTCCCTCCAGAGAGCATTCTTTTGTCTCTCTCCTTCGGGATTTGTTTCTTACTCAACACGTGAACATGCCAGCCCATACAGCTGGTCATACCCTTGATTTGGTGATCACTCCAACTGATTCTGACCTCCTTCTTAGTCATCTACGCTCCAAACCCTTGCCCTGAATTGATCATTACTGCTTGGCCTTCCGACTTCTTCTATGGCCTCCCTGCCATTCAATTCTCCATTGGTCCACCGTTAATCCCTGCACATTATTCCCGTCGGATTACCCCTCTTACCCCTCTTACCCTTCAGCGCTTCCCAGCTGCTGATGAACTCCTCTCTACAGATTTTCCTTCCCTATCCCCTGACTCACAAGTCTCCCAATGGACTTGCAGCCTCGTTCCCCACACCATCGTCCTAAACAACCCTGGTATCATTTTGGCCTTCGTCTTCTCTGCTCCCAACTTTGTCGTGCAGAGCATCTATGGAGGAAATCTCACTCTCCATCTACACTGCAAACCTTTAAGGAACACCATTCACATTATCGGGCCCAGGTTCACGTGGCCAAACAAACTTTTTTCTCCATGGCTATTTCCTCTGCCCTGATTCCTACCCGTCGGTTCTATTCAGTGCTTAGGTCTCTTACAGCACTCCATTCCAGCTCTCTTCCAGTGTCTCCTGCGCCAGCTCTTAGCCCCTTGCAGATGGCTTCCTTCTTCAACTCAAAGATTATGGACCTTTGGACTTTACTACCACATTGTCCGCCTCCATTATCCTCCCCCCCCCCCACCTTCTTCGCCTCCTCTTTCTCCGCTTTCACATGCCTGGGTCTCCTTTTATCCACTTACCATTTCTGAACTCATTAAAACTATCTCGTCTTCACACAAGACCACCTGCCCCCTTGATCCTGTACCCTCATCATGGCTTCTTGAACCCTCTCTTGCCCTCCTTCCTTCCATCCTTACTATGATTAATGCCAGTCTCTCCTCTGGATCCTTCCCGTGCCTCTGGAAGCATGCTGTAGTCCGTCCCCTCCTTAAAAAGCCCTCACTTGACCCTCTCGTTCCTGCTCACTACTGCAGTTTTTGCTCAATTGTCCCATCATTTGGATTCCACACATTTTCTTCGCCCACGCCAATTCGGTTTTCGCCCTGGTCATAGTGCAGAAACTATCTTCCTTGCCTTCCTTAACAAAATACGTCTTGCTCACGACCGTGATGATATTTCAGTGGCGATATCTCTGGACTACTCAGTGTCTTTTGACCTCGTTGACCACTCACTTCTCCTTTCTCGACTGTGTGATGCTGGCCTTTATGGCACAGTTTACTATTGGTTCCACTTTTACCTCTTCTCGAGGTCCTATGCAGTCCTCTCTTGCACCTCCCCGACTGTCTCTTCTGACCCCGTCTCCCTTCACTGTGGTGTTCCTCAGGGCTCTGTATTAGCACCTCTTCTGTTCAATATTTTCCTGGCACCACTTTCCCTCCTGGTTCAACAATTCGGAATATCTGCCTACTATTATGCTGATGACTTTGTCCTCCTTCAACACACCTGTCCCCTTTAACCTAACCTTTTCTCCCTCAACTCTTGCCTTGTCTCTGTTGCCTACTGGCTGACCACCACCTTCTTACACCTCAATCTGGCGAAAACACTAGTCATCTTGTTCACTTACAGCAGTCCCTCACCCCAGTTGTCCCCAATCCTTGCAGGTACCCCCATCCCTCTGGTGTCATGTTTCCATTATCTATGGGTTCTCCTTGACTCTGATCTTTCATTTCAGGATTATAGTTCCCATGTTACAAGGAAATTCTTCTTCTTCGTCTGCCAAATCCGAGCTATCCGCCTCTTCCTCACTCCACAAGCAGTCATCACTCTTTTGTTGTCCCTGGTCATATCTCATCTTGATTTCTGCAACTCTGCCCTTGCCGGCGTTCCTCAGGTCTCACTACACAAACTACAGCTTGTTCATAATATTGCGACACGCATTGCCACTCATTCCACCCACCAGGAACACTTAACCCCCCTTCTCATCCACCTTCACTGGCTCCCTATAGAATACTGTATTCATTTTGAAATTCTCATTATTTATTTATTTATTTATTTAACATGTTTTGTATCCCGCCTTTTCCTTCAATCAAAGCGGTTAATACAGCAAAAAGTTAAACAAAGGTGAGGGAAACATACATTGCATTATCATTACATCACAACAAAACACTAGGAGTACAAACAGGGAACACAGTACATAACTTACATTACATTACCTTACATTAACTACAAACAGCATATCGCTGAACAGAATGAGCATATAGCAGCAGATAGTGGGTCTCGCACGGTCCACCGCCTAAGGGCCACGCCAAAGGGCCCTCTTGCGAGGCCCTCAGGCGCGGGCCCGCAAGGCACGGGCGCGCCATTGCTGAAGGGATTTTAAATGATTTGAAAAGTGCTCAGATTGGCTGCAGTTTTCTCTCACACACAGTTCCCAACTAAGTAGGCACAGCTGATTCTCACTCACTGCTCACAGGATCGTTGGAGCCTTTGCTGAAGGGATTCTAAATGATTTGAAAAGTGCTCAGATTGGCTGCAGTTTTCTCTCACACACAGTTCCCAACTAAGTAGGCACAGCTGATTCTCACTCACTGCTCACAGGATCGTTGGAGCCTTTGCTGAAGGGATTCTAAATGATTTGAAAAGTGCTCAGATTGGCTGCAGTTTTCTCTCACACACAGTTCCCAACTAAGTAGGCACAGCTGATTCTCACTCACTGCTCACAGGATCGTTGGAGCCTTTGCTGAAGGGATTCTAAATGATTTGAAAAGTGCTCAGATTGGCTGCAGTTTTCTCTCACACACAGTTCCCAACTAAGTAGGCACAGCTGATTCTCACTCACTGCTCACAGGATCGTTGGAGCCTTTGCTGAAGGGATTTTAAATGATTTGAAAAGTGCTCAGATTGGCTGCAGTTTTCTCTCACACACAGTTCCCAACTAAGTAGGCACAGCTGATTCTCACTCACTGCTCACAGGATCGTTGGAGCCTTTGCTGAAGGGATTCTAAATGATTTGAAAAGTGCTCAGATTGGCTGCAGTTTTCTCTCACACACAGTTCCCAACTAAGTAGGCACAGCTGATTCTCACTCACTGCTCACAGGATCGTTGGAGCCTTTGCTGAAGGGATTCTAAATGATTTGAAAAGTGCTCAGATTGGCTGCAGTTTTCTCTCACACACAGTTCCCAACTAAGTAGGCACAGCTGATTCTCACTCACTGCTCACAGGATCGTTGGAGCCTTTGCTGAAGGGATTCTAAATGATTTGAAAAGTGCTCAGATTGGCTGCAGTTTTCTCTCACACACAGTTCCCAACTAAGTAGGCACAGCTGATTCTCACTCACTGCTCACAGGATCGTTGGAGCCTTTGCTGAAGGGATTTTAAATGATTTGAAAAGTGCTCAGATTGGCTGCAGTTTTCTCTCACACACAGTTCCCAACTAAGTAGGCACAGCTGATTCTCACTCACTGCTCACAGGATCGTTGGAGCCTGTTTACACCCATAACCCACAATATTTGACAGATCTCCTCCAGTTTTACACCCACAGTCGCAGCCTTCGGTCAGTGCACATCAATCACCTTCACATTCCTTCACCTTCTCGTGCTCATCTGCAATCCACCCATATTTCTGCCTTCTTCTTCCTTGGCCCTGCACTATGGAACTCACTTCCCACCACCCTCAGTCTGGAGCAAGATTAACGCACCCCATCAGTTCTCCTTTGCCTTTGACCTCCCTTCCCCCCATGTGACCTTTTTTTTGTGTGTGTTATCCGTCTCTCTTGTCTGGTCTGCCTGATTGCTCTACTCTATGTCCTGTCTTACATTGTAGTTCTTTTCCTTTTCCAGCCTTCAGCCACCTTTTTATTTTATTGATTGTACACTGCTTTGTACATCAAATGTAATAAATATGAAAACATAAACTTCTGGGTTCAGCGGGCCAAGATTGCGGCTCGTGAATGGAGCCATGGTGCCATGGCGATGGGACACCATGGCACCGCGGCTACATTCAGGGGACCATCTGAGGTATTCGGGTAATTTCTGGGATATACAGCCAGACAGAATCAGGTCCAGGCCTGCACATCAAGATGCTAGGCCCAATTCTGATCCCATGAGGGCTGCAAGATCAGAATTGGGTCTAAATTTGCATGCCCGATTCTGTACAGGGGTTGGACATACATGAATGGAATTGGCCTCTCTTTCTGGGTTCCTGAGCCTTCCTTGGCTTTATTACCCATTATTCTCCTCAATTTCAATAATAGTCTTGCGAGAGGAACATTCCCTCAATGCTGGAAGCATGCCATCATCTGCCCTCTTCTAAAGAACCCTTCCCTGGATTTCTCCCTTCCATCAAACTTTTGACATGTTTCTCAAACTTCTTTCAAAACTTCTGAAATGTTTTTAACCAGCTATCAACACATTTCACCCAAACTCACTTCTTACATCCTCGCCAGTCCGGCGAGGATCAGGTCACAGTACTGATGCCATTGTTCTTTCTGTTCTGATTGAGGTACATACGGCTTTGGATAAGGGCAATGTTACTCTGGCTGTCTCCTTGGATCTGTCATCTGCATTTGATCTCGTGGATCATTCCCGTCTGCATACTAGACTCTCTTTGGCGGGCTGAGTGATTCTGTGCTGGAATGGTTCCACTCTTATCTTTCTTCTTGGTCGTTTCAAGGCTCTGATTCTTCACACCATACTCTGCACTGCGGTGTCCCTCAGGGAGCTGTTCTTGCCTCTCTCCTTTTTAATGTTTTTCTGTCACCTCTCGCTACCCTGATTCAGCAGCAGCAGGTGTCTTTGTGTACTTTTACGTTGATGACATCCTGCTGTTGTTTCGTATGAATGCTGCTTCTCCTGATCTTTCCACTGTTAATGCCTGTTTGGCAGCTATTGTGTCCTGGCTTCATGCCAATCATTTGAAACTGAACCCCACAAAAACTTCAGCATTATGGCTCTTGGGTCCTTTCTCTCCACCTTCTCTTAATGGGCTATGCATTTCAACTGTCACCCAGCTTAGATATCTTGGTATTATCTTAGATTCAGCTCTTTCCTTTCAGTTCCATATTAGTGCCATAGTGAAACAATGCTTTTATACGTTACGACAGATCCATGTCATTTGTTCTTTTCTCTCTCTGTCATCTATCACGACACTTCTGCTTACTCTTGTTATCACTAAGCTAAACTATTGCAACATCTTCTATCTCAGTCTTCCTGATTCTCAAACTAAACATCTCCAGTCAGTACAGAATACGGCCATACAATTACTTCATCATGCATTCAGATTTGATCATGTCACTCCACTTTTCATACAATCACATTGGCTTCCACTGTCTCACCGCTCCCAATACAAGCTGATTACAATTATTCAAAAAGTTATTAATTCTGATATCCCCTCATATCTTTCCTCTTTCTTAGTTCCATATGAACCTTTTCAAGTCTTTAGTTCCATGCATGCAGATCTGCTATACTTTTCTTCCCCTGCGCAGGCCTGGTTAGAAAAGACCTGACATTCTGCCTTTTTCTTCTTGGGCCCATCATTATGGAATTCCTTTTCATCTGATCTTATACTGGAACCACTATACTCAAATTTTGAGACTTCCTTGAAAACATATCTGTTTTTCATTGCCTTTGACCTCCCCACTGTTCCTTAATGTCCCGGACCTCCTGCTATCATTTATACAGGCTCTCAGGACTCTGCCTCCTTGTGTCCTGACCCTCGTTCCTTCTCTTCTTTGTTATCTTGGCCTGATTTTCCTATTCTTATACTGTCCTGTCAGGTTTTTATGGCATTCTTTTCTTCTTACAAATGATGTTTTTATTGTGCACTGCTTTGTCGTGACCAAAAGGGGCTATATCAAATGTTTTCTTAAATCATAAACCACACCCATACTTTTACTTCATTGATCCATGCTAAGAGTAAATGAAATACAAAAATGGTGTGACTGAGATACATGTAAAATCTCTAAGTCATTTAAAAAATAATTCTGACATGATTCCCCTAAAAACATTCAAATCAATATTCAAACATTAGGCAGCAGATAAATGGCACCCAAAACTGGATAAGTGGACTAATATTGGCTATGATTGATATTCGGCTCTACAGATATCCAGTAGAAAACTAGATAGAAATATAGAAATATGATGACAGAAAAAGACCACATGGCCTATCTAGTCTGTCCTTCCATAACAACAGCTACAGCAGTCCACTGATGTTATAGTGGGAGATCATTTTGCATCCAGTGACCACCAGATGGTGTGGTTCAGTATTAGGACTAGGGCTGTTAGAATCCATTCAAAGGTGAGGGTCTTAGACTTTAGGAAGACTAACTTTGCCAAGATGGGCCAATACCTCAGGGAGTCGTTAGCGGGATGGGAACAGCTGGGGGATGTAGAAAAACAGTGGGCAAAACTGAAAGGGAATATTTTAAGGACAATCAACCTTTTTGTTAAAATGGAAAATAAAGGTAAAAGGAAAAGGAGAGAGCTATGGCTTTCGAAAGAAGTAGCTGAAAGGGTGAAGAAAAAGAGGGAGGCATTCATGAAATACAAGGGATCACAGAGAGAGGAAGACAGGCATCTTTATTTGGAAAAACTTAGAGAAGGTAGCAAAGTAGTCAAGAAAGCAAAGATTCAAAAAGAGGAGGAAATAGCCAATGCAATAAAGTGGGGGGATAAGACATTTTTCAGATATATTAGTGAGAAGAGGAAGGGCAAAAGTGGTATTGTCAGACTCAAGGGTGAAGGGTGTGCAATGCTCAACTAGTGATCAGAAATGTGTGAGAAACATGCCATCTGCAGATCATGAGTAGACCTGTCCACGCATTTGTGGAACTAACTTTAGCAGCTTTGCCTGTATCCCCTCTTTTACTTCTGGTTGAGAGGGCAAGATTGGTCCTCCTGTAACCCCTCGGGATGCAGGATACCTTCCTGCTCACCAGTATCTCTGCCTTTTCCCATGTGAAGGTGGCCTGTCAACAGCAAGACATCATGTTTGCAGAATGATGACCCCAAGCATAGAGGGTGCTTGCTCAGAGAACCAAACAATTGGAAACAAGTTTGATTATCTGGGTATGTTCACCACTATCCTGGTATCTGCCGTAATCCCCCCCCCCTCCCTTTCTCGGTGTATGCATTGTCATGTCCGTGGCGCTGTGGTGGCAGTATTCCTGTGCCTGGGCTATTGTGCCCTTATGGGAGGTATTCCAAGGGAGCGGGATGCTTGGTGCCTTATCAGGATAATCTGAAGCTATTTCACTGCTACTACTACTACTACTACTACTACTGAGCATTTGAATAGTGCTACAAGAGATACACAGCGCTGTACAGACACATATAAGAGACAGTCTCTGCTCATCAGAGCTTACAATCTAGTCAAGGCAGACAACACAGTTGCTGTAGACATGGGATACATCTAGGGGGGATGGTAAGGAAACACAAAGGAGATCGAGTGAGTCAAGATCTGAAAGCAGCAGCGAAGAGCTGAGTTTTCAGCCTGGATTTGAAAAGGGCCGGAGAAGGCGCCTGATGTACAGACTCAGGTAGTTTGTTCTAGGCATAAGGAGCAGCAAGGTGAAAGGAGCGAAGTCTGGAGTTGGCGGTAGAAGAGAAGGGCACAGATAGAAGTGATTTGCCTGAAGAGCGGAGTTCCCGAGGAGGGGTGTAGGGAGAGATAAGAGAAGAGAGGTAGCGAGGAGCTGCAGAGTGAATGCATTTATAGGCCAACAGAAGACATTTGAACTGGATGTGGAAACGGATAGGGAACCAATGAAATGACTTGAGAAGGGGGTAATATGAGCATGACAAGGCTGGCGGAAGATTAGTCATGCAGCAAAGTGCTGAACAGATTGAAGGGGAGAGATATGATTCAGAGGGAGACCAGCAAGGAACAGGTTACAATATTCAAGACAGGAGGTGACTAAGGAGTGGATAAGTGTCTTAGTAGTGTGTTCAGAAAGGAATGGGCAGATTTTGTTTAAATCTTTTTTATGTTTAAATCCGGAATGGGCAGATTTTGTTGATGTTATAGAGAAAAAAACAGCAGGACTTAGCTGTCAGATGGATGAGTGTGGCGAAGTAGAGAGAGTAGTCAACGACAACCTCAAGGTTGCAAGCCAAGGAAACAGGGAGGAGTACAGAGTTATCCAAAGAGACATAGAAAGGAGGAAGGGGAGAGGATGTTTTAGGGGGAAAAATAAGATGCTCATTTTGGTCTGCTTACTGGGGCACACAATGTGATTTTCATTAGTACTGCATAATTGTATTTATGTGCTGATAGCAGCCAACACTATCCATGTATATTCAGCCACTATAGGGATTCGTGTTTTCTGTTTGAAGATTCCAGTTCTTTTCTGCACAGTTTTCTTTATCTGGATATTATGCTGCTGAGTGGTTTGATGAATATTGGGCCCATCAAATCTAAAATATGACCTGCATATGAGTGACATTTTCTGCTATCTGTAAAAGGTCTAAGGCCCTCATGTTATCAAAAAAGGTACATTTTCATTATCCAGAAAATCTGAGTCAAATGGCTAGCTGAAACCTCACACGACCAAACAAAATCGATAATCTTAATCAACGCCCATAAAAACGGATTAATCATATGATAAAAGCCTCGGCAAGCAATACATTACACAAACTGCTAGATCAGGACGAGATACTAATACTGACTCTGTTATGAGCAGTTATTAACTCAATCCTTTAACTCTAAGTTTGTCTTAAAGAAAATAACACCTCCTTGTATTGCGATCTGTTCCCCTCAAGCAAGCCAGAGCATCAGGGGTGACTCTTGGACAAAAATGCTTTGTGACTTTTCTTACCTGAGGATTAGCAAAGCATGTGGGGGGGGGGGGGGGGGGGGCGCGGAGATAAAGGCTTAGTTACTTTCCTACAATCCACTTCTCTGCCGGGTACATAGCAATGGCTAATCACACCTGTCCATAGTGTAGTACTGTAGGACAAAGAGGCAGCAATGAAAACAAAACAAATATGATTATATTTGAAGCTTCTTCAGACCGAACAGAAAAGTTTACTTCTTTTAAAGAATTATAAGTCATCCATCAGAAAGACGATTTTTAGTGTCAATATCTTCATTTACTCCTATCTTATTGGAATAGTATAGCAAAGCATTTCTCATACCAATTGCAAATCCATCTAGATACCTTTGAAAATAAATAATTAGTGGTGTGCAGGCAAAAAATGTTGCTTTGTTTAGTTTCATTTTGTTTAGGGTTTTTTTTTTACATTTTCTTTTCAGAGCAATATCATTCATAGTGCACATTACTGAAGTGGAGGTGTAGCCTAATGGTTAAGCATACTGGCTTGAAAACCCAAAGACCAGGGTTCAATTCCCACTAGCACTCTTTGTGGCCTTGGGCAAGTCACTTAACCCTCCATTGTCTCAGAAAAACCCAAGTTATCAATGTCCCAATTTAATGTACATTATCAAGTTTAAGTTTCAATATAAACTGCTTTGATTGAAATGATGAAGCATTATATAAAACCTGTTAAAAATAAAATTATTGCACAATTGTGCACACTACTGCTCAATAGTATGCACTATTTATCAATAGGTGCATTATTCTTCAATAGATAGCTATTGAGCACTTCAATAAGTACCTACTGAGCAATATTAGCAATATTCTACAATAGGTACCTATTGAAGAAATAAATGCCTAAGTTCTACATTAGGTACCTGTTAAAGCAATAGGTGCTTACAGAGTCACAGTGTGCACTATTGAGCAAGAGATTTAAAATAATATGAAACAATATGAGAAATGTCGTCATTTCCCATGTTGTTTCAAATGAATGCACATCCCTAGAAGTAATTATGTTTGATAAGTTCAGATTTAACTTTGGATTACAAATATGAACTCTCAAAAAATATTTTTCAAATGTCACAGCTGGTCCCACTTTAGGAGAACCCTACCTGTTCCTAGAACAGCTCCTTTTCTCTTTGGGTTAGGCCCTCCAGTACTCCAAAGCTGACAGAACATCAAGCATGGTGGTGGGGTTCCTAGCAGAGTAGAGTGGATACCAAATGTCAGCAAGAGGAAGAAGCAGGACAAGTACCAGGTGATGCCATAGAACCAAATCCAAATGGCAGGTAGAAACAGAGTCACAGAATCCAGGAAAAGGCATAAGCCAGGGGAGCAGAACAGGTACCCTGTTGAGGGTAAAGGCCAAGGCTGAGACGCTCACATCCTGGAGATGAATGCATGGCTGCGTGGATGGTGTCTTTGAGAGCGTTTTGGTTTCCTAGACCATGGGATGCTGTTCCAAGGGTTGCAGAGCAGAGATGGCTTCCATTTATCCAAGAAAGGTTGACGCGTCTTCAGTAGTAGACTGGCTACTCTACTGAAGAGGACTTTAAACTAGATTCATTGGGGATGGGTGAAGAAAGCCCCCAGGTAAGTGATACATTAAATACCTTTATGGAAATGGGTAACAGGGGTAACATGGAAAGCAGTGTGTAAAAATGCCCGTAGCATGGGCAATAAGATCCCTGATGTTGAAGCTTTGGTGGGAGTGGACGACTTGGATTTAGTGGCAGTTACAGAAACATGGTTCACAGAAAACCATGATTGGGATGTAACTATCTGGCTATACTTTATTCAGAAAGGAAAGGGTAGGAAGAAGGGGAGGAGGAGTGGCACTATATGTAAAAAATACTATAAAAGCTTTGGAATTACAGAGCTTAAAAGGGAGAGAGGAGGCACCATGGGTTAAACTAGAAAGAGGGAAAGAGAAATCTATTTGCATTGGTGTGATATACAGACCTCCCTCACAAGAGGAAGAGGTGGACAGAGAGTTAATTGAAGACATACGCAGCATTGCTAGGAAAGGGGACGTGATTCTGATAAGGGATTTCAGTATGCCAGATGATGATTGGAACATTCCTGCTGCAGTATCATCTAGAAGTAAGGAGATCCTGGATTCTCTACAGGGAGAACTATTCAGGCATTTGGTAAGAGACCCCACACATGAAGGGGCTATACTGGACTTGGTGCTTATCAATGGTGAAAGTGTTTCTAATGTTATAGTGGGAGATCATTTTGCATCCAGTGATCACCAGATGGTGTGGTTCAGTATTAGGACTATGGATATTAGGATCCATTCAAAGGTAAGGGTCTTAGACTTTAGGAAGACTAACGTTGCCAAGATGGGCCAATAGCTCAGGGAGTCGTTAGCGGGATGGGAACAGCTGAGGGATGTAGAAAAACAGTGGGCAAAACTGAAAGGGGATATTTTTAGGGCAACCAACCTTTTTGTTAAAATGGTAAATAAAGGTAAAAGGAAAAGGAGACCGCTATGGTTTTTGAAAGAAGTAGCTGAAAAAGTGAAGAAAAAGAGGGAGGCCTTCATGAAATATAAGAGATCACAGAGAGAGGAAGACGGGCATCTGTATTTGGAAAAACTTAGAGAAGCTAGCAAAGTAGTCAGGAAAGCAAAGATTCAAAAAGAGGAGGAAATAGCCAATGCAATAAAATGGGGGGATAAGACATTTTTCAGATATGTTAGTGAGAAGAGGAAGGGCAAAAGTGGTATTGTCAGACTCAAGGGTGAAGGGGAAGAATATGTAGAAGCTGATGAGGATAAAACGGAATTGCTTAACACATATTTCTGTTCTATGTTCACAGATGAAGAACCAGGAGCAGGACCTCAGAAAACACCCACAAACAGGAACAGAAGCAAGGGACATCTTGAAGACCTTTCAGAAGACTGTGTTCGTGAGAAACTTGACGAACTTAAGGTAGACAAAGCGTTGGGACCAGATGGGATACACCCTAGAATACTGAGGGAACTTGGGGATGTTCTAGCAGCTTCACTGACTGACCTTTTCAATGCCTCATTAGATTCGGGAGTGGTGCCAAAGGACTGGAGAGAGGCTCATGTGGTGCCTTTACACAAAAGCGGAAGTAAGGATGTGGTTGAAAACTACAGGCCGGTTAGTTTAACTTCAGTCATGAGTAAATTATTGGAAACGCTGCTGAAAGAGAAAATAGTGAGGTTTCTGGAGTCCAGCAGATTACAGGATCCGAGGCAGCATGGATTCACCAGAGGCAGGTCTTGCAAGACAAATCTGATTGATTTCTTTGACTGGGTGACCAGGGAGTTGGACCAAGGGAGAGCCCTAGATGTGGTGTATTTAGATCTCAGTAAAGCCTTTGACACTGTTCCTCACAGGCAACTTATAAACAAACTGAGCACCCTAGGGATGGACCCTAAAGTTACTGCTTGGGTTAGAAATTGCTTGGGTGGGAGGCGACAAAGAGTAAAGGTAAATGGAGCTCACTCTGAGGAGAAGGATGTTACCAGTGGTGTGCCCCAGGGATCTGTCCTTGCTCCAATTCTTTTTAACATCTTTGTTAGTGATATAGCGGAAGGGCTGTCGAGTAAGATTTGCCTCTTTGCGGATGATACCAAAATCTGCAATAGAGTAGACACCCAGGAAGGTGTAGATAACATGAGGAGGGATCTAGCTAAGCTTGAAGAATGGTCTAGAATTTGGCAGCTTGGATTTAATGTTAAAAAATGTAAAGTCATGCATTTGGGCTGCAGCAATCCAAGGGAGCATTATAGTATAGTGGCTGAAGTACTTTTTTCCACTAAAGTAGAGCGGGACCTAGGCATGGTTGTGTCTGATGATCTTAAAGTAGCTAAACAGGTAGAAAAGGCGACAGCAATAGCTAGGATGCTTGGGTGCATACGGAGAGGAATAGCTAGCAGAAAAAAGGAGGTGATATTGCCTCTGTATAAGTCTTTGGTGCAATCTCATTTGGAGTATAGTGTGCAATTCTGGAGACTGCACCTTCAAAAGGATATGAACAGGACTGAGTCGGTGCAGAGGGTGGCTACTAAAATGGTTAGTGGTCTTCATTATAAAGCATATGAGGACAGACTTAAAGATCTTAATATGTACACCTTAGAGGAAAGGTGGGATAGAGGTGATATGATTGAGATGTTTAAATACCTCTGTGGCATAAATGTTCATGGGGAGGGCCTCTTTCAATTGAAAGCAAGTTCTGCTACGAGGGGACATGGGATGAGGGTGAAGGGGGATAGATTCAGGAGTGATATGAGCAAATATTTCTTTACGGAAAGAGTGGTGGATCCATGGAATAGTCTTCCAGTGGAGGTTGTGGAGATGAAGACAGTGACTGAATTCAAGAAAGCATGGATAAACACAGAGTATCTCTAAGGGAAAAAAGGGGACTGTTGTAGTTGTTGATATGGAGGGACAGACTGGATAGGCCATGTGGTCTTTTTCTGTCGTCATATTTCTGTGTTTCTAAATGTCAAACACCAAGGATCAGTAGACAAAGAAGGCACTCAGAACTCCTATGATAGACGTATCAGAGAACAGGGAGGGTTGGGAGTTTCAGGGTATATATATGCACAGGAAGCCAATCAGTAAATACTTTCTTCAGGGGATAATCAGTCTATGGTACATTCCGAGGACCAATCCTAGAGCATGTATCCTAGGACTGAGGCTGACAGTGGTAAAACAAGCAGGAAGAGGCCTAGGATCACTTCCTAAATAGGGCCCAGCTCCTGGAAGATAAGTTCCCCTTACTACCAGAGCTCTGCAACGTAATACCAAGTGAAATGAATTGGACACTCCAAAGTGTCTATGAATGTTGGTGAATAAAATTAGTGAGCTCATAATTCATCAAGACCTTACCACATGGTCCTGCAGCACAGGCAATTTCTGGTACTTCCAGTGCAGGTCTAGCTCGCTCACAGTGTTTCTTCATGAGACTCTTCCATCTTTTTTCCTTAGCAAACTCAAAAGGAGAAAATATTAACTACTTTTAATGTCACATAATTTTTTGCTTAACTTTATGTGTCTTTCTTCACTCAAAATGGAATTTTAATGGTATATAACACTCGCTACAAGAAAAACAAACATTAAGGAGGTCATTTTCAAAGCATCTACATGGTAAATAATGGCAATTACACATGTACTGTAGATTGGCTATGCACATAAATAGCAATTTCGGAAAGCTACTATTTACCTATGTAGACAACCAGGATGCAGAGATTCAATGGAGGCGTGTAGTGGGTGGGAAGAAAAATTATATGTGTACTTTCCATTTTACAATGAGAATGAATAAATAAATAAAATGATTTCCCTGTTGGCTTTTGTACCTGCTCCAAAGAGAGCACAACTTTTAGAAATGTGCTTGTTTTGGCCAAGGGCTAAATATAGTTTATAGTTTATTAAAAACTTGATATACCGCCTTTCAAACATCAAAGTGGTTTACAATCAGTTAAAATCATAACATTTGAAAAGAAACAGGAACTCCATTGACCGGATAGGAAAAGTCGGAGTGAGAGAGCGGGTGGGAGGGAAGGAAGGAGAGAGATCAGGGTTAGCGGAAGGGAGGTGGAGGGGGGGGCACATCCAAGAATAGTCAGACTAAAACTAACAGGGCAACTCAAATGCCAGCTTGAAAAGGTGCATCTTTAAAGCCGTTTTAAACTGAGGGTAAGCAAGCCTGATATCAGGATGAAGGGAATTCCATAAACGGAGACCTAGGAAATAAAAGGTTGCGTGCCTGGGGCTTTCATAGCGAGCTTGTGACGGATCAAGCAGGAGGAGATGAAGGTCATGAATAGATCAAAGAATTCATGGGGGGTGCATGCAGAATGAGATGGGAAGTGAATTAATCAGGAATTCTGGAGTGGAGAGCCCTGTGGGGAGAACAAGAATCTTAAACTGGATGCAGTAAACAATGGGTTTACCAATGCAATTTGATGAGAAGGGGGGAGACACGGTCAAACCTAGAGGCATGATGTAAAAGACGGACTGCTGTATTCTGGATAGACTATAAACGCTTAAGCTGACATTGCGGTAGGCCAGCATAGACAACATATGATTGATTGAGGGGATTAAATGCCCTTAATCTTCTGGGGTTTATTAATCTCCTAAAGGAGTGACTTGTTAATTGATGCCACTTATACCTATAATGTGAAATGGGGCCACATGAAGGATAATTGTATAAGGGGTGCTTAGTTTAAGCTTGTTTTCATGAGCTTATATTAAGATATTTTATAAAAAAGTAGGCATTTACAGTACTTGTTTTTATACAGTAGTAGTGTAAATGGCAGATCTGGGCCTATATTGCGGGCATTGAGCCAGTGTAAATGTAAATGCTTATAATTGTCAGATAAGCTTGTAAATAATAGTACTCTATAAATTACAATCCCAAATCATACTTGTGTGCGTCTCCCACGCTCCACCCAAACTCCCCCACTGTGTACGCCTACGAGCAAAGTATGCACCATCATGTCAAAGTGCGAATATTTATTTATTTAACTATTTTTCTATACCACTTAATCAGGAAATCACTACTCCCGCTGTGTGTGCCAGCCAACACATGCATCTGTTGGTATCCTTATACATATTTAAAACAAAGCTCTGTTTTTAAGCAGAGCACAGGAAACATGACCATCCTGACCTAGATTCCCCTTTCCCATGCAGAGCCCCTATGCAAAATGGAGCTTCATCTGGCCCTACCTAACTGTGGAGGGAGTGAAACGTATAGCACAGTCATTCTCTTGAACAGAGGTCACTCAGGCATCTTACCTTGCTGGTTTTGCACAACTCTTGGTTCCTTTCACAGCTTCTCACAGGTGTTCTCTCGTATGCCAAACTCCCTGGATATGGATGGGCTTGCTCTCTCTCGGATTGATCTCCTGCTCACTGGCTCTTATTTCTCAGCTGGTCTCTGGCATTTCTTACATGCTGGTCACTCACACTGAGTCTGGTCTTTTGCTCAGAACTTGCCATCTCTGTAGTTGGCTCTCCCACTGATTTGGTCTCTTATCTCCAGCAGCATCTCTTCTGATTCTGGTCACCTTTACAGCTGGATCTGTTCCACCAGGTCTGGTCTTTCATTTGCCAGAGATGGTCCATCACAGCTGGCTCTTTCAGTTGACTCTGTAATTTGATGTGCTTCCTCACCCCTACAGCTCAGGTCTCACACTAGAAAAAGAGAAATGCTCGATCCAGGCTTTCCTCTCAGCAGTTCTGGTGTCTCATCAGATTTAGCCCCACTCTGTAGCTGTGCTTTCTCTATCACTTTCAATACAATCTTCTGCTGTCTCTTTTTTCTGTGGCTCCTGGGTGCTCTCTTCAGCATGAGAGACATGTAGGCCTTTCTTAGGCCTTTCTTATTTTTCTTTTATGAGTTCAGCATCAAAATATGTTCTCTTCCCCCGATCAGAGGACCTATTCTTTTACTCCTTTTCTGCGCCTGTTGGCAGAGAACCTTTCTTCCTTTCAGTCAGTTCCTTTCTGGGGCCCATCTTGCAGCCAGGCCACCTTTCGTATCCTGGTCTGATGCTTCAGGGAACTCTGGTGCTTCTCTTGCTGATACTATAGTGGCTCAGGAGCAGTTGCGGATGATTCCCCTGCAGCCCCAGTGACTCTTTTGCTGCTTTCCTGCACTACATCTCTGCTGCTCTCTGCTTTTTGCTGGCTTCAGCTCTCATCCTTCCATACCACAGACCTTGCAGCTGTTTTTTCGGCAGACTGTGGCTCTTCCTATAAGATGGTTCCATTTTAAAAGTGGTTCTTACCTTCCGTTTTGGTTCCAGCCTCCTCTATTGCAACTTCTCGCAGCTGTTTTTCCTGCCATGGTGGTGACTCCTCTTCAGCTGCGGGTCTTCTGCCATTGTCGTGAGCTTTCTACCCTTGATGATACAGCTTTCTAGGGTTCCCATGGCTGTTGCCTGCAGTTGCCTTCTCCACTGCCATTTCAGGGGATGGGGGAGGGTTAGAAAAAAGAGCTGCCAGAAACATTAGTGAATAGACCCCATTGAGAATAATGGAGCTTGCATTTTTTATCTTGTGTTAATCACATTGATCCATGTTAATGTGTGTTAAGCCATTAGTCAATGAGTCCTTAAGTTTGGAAAATGTCTCATGCTCTCATTAATTTTAAACCTTGTTGCTTGTCAGACTTGATGAATTAATATGAAATTAAAGCATTCGAATAAGGAAGCATATCATATGCAAGATTCCTAAATTCTGTACACTGCAGCATGGAGAACAGTGGGTCGATTCACCACTAAGGGCCCTATTCAAAAGGGACTTTTTCCCAAAGATCTTTCACTATAAACAAGAAGATATCCAAATACAATCTCTGAAACTGAGTGTGGGATTGTTAATTATTTAAAAATAGAGCTTCTCGTGGCAGACTAGCAATGCGTAGCAGTTGCACTCCGTAACCCCAGTCAGTATAATTGCTAAAAGCCAAGGTCAAGACAGACATACTGAATGAACCGAAAAGTACAAATTGCAAATGGCAAAGCTAACTAGTTATTCCAAGTTAGAAGTGTCATGCTTACTTAATTAGAAAGTGGGAGTGAGTTCCCCTGTATATTGGAACATCCGTTCACGAATTTATAAAAATTCTCAAATTGAACAGAATATTGCTACTGAGGACAAACAGAAAACACACTTCATTTGAGATGAGAGATGCAGCTACCTTCACAATCCCAGCTTTCACCCTTCACATACAAAAAGGACAATTATACACAGCCAAGCATAATGACATTACCGTATATGCTCTTACTCTTAAAGACACAGGTTAACACCTCAACATCCTGACTGAATCTTTCTAACAAAAAGACTTAAAATGCCCAGGGAAAATCGTCTGCATTAAAGAAAAGCAAACTTCAGAGAGAGCCCTCTGGTAGTGACATACCATCCACAGCTGGAGAAACTGAGAAAAATCCTAAAAGACCTACAGATACTACTGAAGAAGGATGAATTACCGAAAAAAGTTATTCCCTGCTGCACTCAATTTGGCTTTCCAACAACCACCGAATCTGAAGCAAAAATTAGTGAAACGCAAGCTCCCAAGAGAAACCTCAAAAGAAAAGAATGGCACAAATCTCCGCAATATACCAAACAGCAAGTTATGTCAACACATATCACAGGAACCCCCCCCCCCCCCCGTTACCCACATGGGAAAAACATTCAACATAGGAATCCTACTCATGCATTTCCTCTAATATAGTATATATTATTCAATGCAGAACATGTGAAAAATAATGCTACACCAGCGAGAAAAGCAAAAATGTTAAAAACAAGAATTGATTCTCACAGACATAAGATCACAAGGCACAGCATAGACCAAGGGGAACATTTCTCAGGACCAGAACACTGCATCAATGATTTTATGGTGAGAATCTTAAGAGGAAATCTCAGAGCAATCCAATAACCTAAGACCTTTGAAATCAAAATGACAAGACACTTCAAAACAGACCAGACAAGATTTAATACAAATCTGAGCTTTCTACCACACTATAAACCATAAATATTTACTGCTTTGTCAACTTCTGATCACCCAACTATCTTGCCCACTGACCCCCTCCCCCTCCCTTGCCTGAGACTGTCACTGGAATGCTTACATGATTCATATATTTGGGTACTGTCATCTTTTGCTTATGCCATACTGGACCTGAGGAGGAAGAGGGGGTTTTTGTTGTTTTTTTTAATTGACTATAAAAGCAACCAAGCTATTGTATGCTTTGTTTTCAAAATCGATCTGTTCACTGTTTCTGCAGAGATGTGATTTTGGTTGTCTCTCTCAACCAAAAGGTTTTATAGAGTATGTTGTGGTAAAATGTGCAGAACTGAGATAAACTACACAGGGAAAAGCCTACTGGAAGAACAGTGAGTTTAGTATGACATTCACTGCATGAATTGGAACAAACCAAACAAACCGACTTCTCACACACTAACCATACTCGTAACAGCAGAGGACGCCACGCATACTGCTGTTATGAGTATGGTTAGTGTGAGAGAAGTTGGTTGAAGGATGTGGGCAGCATAGTCACCTCTTAAAAATTGGTACACTCAAAATATTCTGGACAAAAGGTGTAAAGGCACAAGTTATAAATCCCTGAAGAAACGTTTAGTGAAACGCAGAAAAGTACTACATGTTGGCGTTGGTGATATTTTTTACACGGAAACATTTCTGGAGATAAGAAAAAATTGTCTAGATCTGTTTTACATCTTCTGGAATACTTATGCATGATTTTGTTTGGTTCGAGATCACTGGGAAGGTCGTTGATGCTAATAGATTACATGAGCTACGTCTAGTAGCCTAGTATCAATGAGTCTGAGACCTCCCATGTGAGAGAAAACCATTTAAATTTTTATATATGGTGGTAAATTAGTGAAGAGAACAATTGAGGCTAGTATCAGAACGTCACCGTCTTTGCTTAATGTTTTGAGTGCATTTTTGTAAAATTCTGGGCATTTTTATTAGGCAGATGATCATCAGCCTGTATAATCAGTTGCATCACCAGCTGCAGATAGAACTGGCAAAGCAGAGCCGATAGTAGTGTTCATTTCATCACTGACATCTGGACTACCTAGAAGGCTGCACACGCCTACCTCTCCCTGACAGCACACCGGTGGCACCCAGATGAGGAAGGACCAGGCTGTAGATATCACAGGATACGTTTCTGTACTGGTTGGCTATGCTGCACAGCCAGATAATGGATAACAGCCATATTTGGGACCATATCTTAGCAGATAAGGGCAATGCTCCAGGGCTGGCTGATAGGGCACAAAGAGAGCATCACGCTTCCAGATTTCTTTGTAGCAGATGGTGGGACAAATATGGTCAAGGCAGTGAAGGAGGGAGGCTTTCAGGAGATCAGATGATTTGCACACTTGCTGTGCCTAGTTGTCAGAGACTCCCTAGTCCTGAGGGAACTGATCAAAAAGTGCCAAAAAATAGCACCTTTGTCCCTTTTTCCTTTAGCTTTTGTATCATTTTAATTGTGTTCCTTTCCTCTTCTTTGACTTATTTTTAATTTGTTTATTGTACATCGCCCTGCTGGTATGAAGGTTGGTATATCAAATTTAATAAACCATTAACCAGGATATTTTCATGGAAATGTGAAGGATGTGCTTGAGCTCCACGACAAGCAGGTAGCAACAAGAACACCTGTACAACAGATCAAGCAGGATGTTGGCACAGTTGGCATCCCACTTATGAAATGCTGGAGAGATTAGTGAAGCAACGGGCAGCCCTGCCTCAGTTGTCAGTGGAGATTGAGGTCAACATTGACAGTGCCTATGGTTGGGCATATATCATGCAGGTGACTGAAGTTCTAAAGCCCTCTAAGGCTGCCACAGAAGAACTGAGTTCCACAAGAGCTACCCTGAACCTTCTCATCCAGACAGTGAATATTTCACTGGCAAAGTTAGAAGGTTTTTGGCAGTGACAGAGATTCACAGCAAAGGTTTTGGTGATGGTGGGCTTTTTGCAAGGTGAACAATGTTTGCAGCCCCTTATGAAGCAGGATGCTTATATGATAGCTGGTATTTATGACTTGCAAGTAAAGGGAACTATCGATCTGCAGCACAATGCACTGACTTACTGTAAGGAAAAGCTGGCAATACAGGTGGAGAAAGGGAACATCAGAAGCATGGGGTAGTGGCAGCAAGGGAAATAGTAGATACCCTGGCAAGTAGTAATGGTATCATGCACCATCCTGTCATCTACCCCTCCCCCTCCCCCCAGCTTTTTGTGCCAGGAGTAGCCCATGAACCACAGCCAGGGAAAATCTTTGATGACCAAATCCTTGCTATAATCAGTCTACCACAATTCAGATTCCTGCATGGATTTCAGTGACTCGCTACCCTGCAAGCCTATGGAGGCCATGCTCACAGATCCCTTGGCATACTGGGCATACAAGTCGGCAGTCTGGCTAGACCTGGCCAAGGCTGCGCAGTGTTTCCTGTCTTTCCCTCCAACCAGTGAACATATATTCTCCATGGCAGGGGATATTGTGACTCCTCATCATTAATGGCTGGCATGGGAATTGGTGGAAAAGCTAATGTTTCTGAAGATAAACTTCCCTTTGCTTGATTTCCCTTCATTTTCACACAACTGGGAAGAGGGATGAGGAGAGCTGTACTGAGGGGCTGTTGCCCATACTCTCAGCTTTTAGTTTCTAGTTGTTTTTTGACTGTTTGCACTGCAGTCTGTCCCGTGACGATGACAATTTCCAGTAGCTTTCAGCCCCCTATGTCAAAATTTAAAAACAAAAATAGAAAGTTAAAAGCAACAGAAAGGAAACAACACATAAAGAACAACAAAACAAAGTCTCCCTCTGCTGCTGGTACCAGTCTCACTGTCTGCCATTTCCGTCAGAGTCTACACCTTTGTTTCTAGGACTGCTCTTGAAACCCAAACCACCAGTGTATTGCAGTGGTCACAAATTCTGCTCCTGTCTGCACAGTGATCCTGCGGGCTGTTATTATGTTTGCAGTCAGTCCATTTAGGCCCATATGGCAAAACTAACAGGAAAATGAAAATTTAAAAAAAAATGAAATGAACAAAAAAAACAAAACATTATTTTCCCTTGTCTCTCTGCAGCTGCTACTTGCATTACTCTGTTGGCGCTGCTCTCATACTTTTACACAAAAAAACTGTACTTAAGTTTCCGGATGTGGACTATAAGCTTTCCTTGGTGGATAAGAAGTTGCAGAATGTGGATTTTCAGCTTTAAACTATTCAAACTACAAATACGTCTTCAATTAAGGATTTGTTTACTTTGCATTATAAATGTGATGCTATAGAGAACTCCTTAAAAGCTAGAGGGTATATTTAAAGTAGCTAGCTCAATTGAGAGAGGAGTGGCCTAGTGGTTTGGGCAATTTGCCTCATACCAGAAGGCCAAGGGTTCAAATCCTGCTTGAGCCTTGGAAAAGCTACCAAAAGGGACTGCAACAACTAGAAGTAAATCTATACTTGTGAATATAATCTTCTGGAATAAACTCTAAATCTTGAAGAAGAGGGACTTATTGGGGTTAAATCTGTGTATTCTAGAATTCAGTGTTTTTGCTGAGTTAGTCAGGTCTTACTGCCACCAGAGAGCTTTGTATTTGAATCAATGCAGAGTATAGCTTAGCATAGACTATAAAATAAGAGTAAATAGACTTTGAAATAAATTTGTTTCTTGAGAGCTTTCATTTAAATCAAGAGTATAGCTTAACAGAAAGTAAAATAAAGTAGTTACTGAAATACATTTTGTTTCTAGAGAGCTTTTTGATTTCAATCAAATCAGAGTATAGCTTAGCATGCAAGAAGAATAGTCTCTGAATAGAAAGAAAAAATAAATAGTTCAACTGACCTTTACAGAGGCCTTCCAGTTGTGAGGCAAAAGATCTGTGAAGTTGTCTTAAATAGATGTTAAAGGCAAGTAACAGATCAAAGTGGCAATTTAAAAGCCTTCTTCTATTAAACCAAGGGCTGTGTGAATCACCCAGAAAATTGGTAAGACTTTACCTTAGAAGCACAGGACAGGGCACAGTGTAGCAGCCAAATTTTAATAAGTCCTCTTTCCCTCCCTCCCTCCCTGACTCCCACCTACCCCTGGGATAATCATAGCTTTATAGGCACTTATACCTCTTAAAAGAAAGGAGGTGCCCATATTCACTCTCAGGTGTAGCTGTTTATTCTCATCAGGTATACATTAAGGACCTGGTATTAATTAAGCTTGAGGTGAACAAAGTCCTTTAAAAGTAATAGGTATAGCTTTATTAGTATAAATATCCCAGTAAACCTAGGTAAGTAAACAACTTAAATACCTAAACACAACCTTAAAACTAAGATGCTGACAGCAGTCTAGCAGTGAGATGGGGGCTTTCCAGTCTTTTGCAATGAGTGTCACATGTATGATTTTCTCCCAGTTGGTGAGGAATCTTACGTGTGCACTAGGTGCAAGGAGCTCTTTGCTCTCAGGGAATGAGTCTGATCTCTAGAGGCTAAAGTAGCAGACTTGAAGGACATAAAGAAGACAGAGAGGTACATAGATGAGACCTACAGGGACATATTTATTTATTTAGCTGTATTTATATCCTGCTTTTCACTGGGTCAAAGTGGTCAGTTGGGGGATACATTTAACATGAGGGGATATGAGACACATATGATAATACTTACAGGGAACATGGGCAATGGAGGGTTAAGTGGCTTGCCCAAGACCACAAGGAGTGCCTATAGGACTAGAAATCCCAGTCCCTCTGGCCTGACATTGCTGTCCCCAGGTGGGACTTGAACCCCTGGCCCTCTGGCCTGAAGTACCTTGTCCTAACCACTAGACCACTCCTCCTCCATAGTACTGAAGTCCCACCTCCAGTCTGGCAGCATCCCTGATGCCATGGAGGAAAGAGGTCACGTGACAGGAAAGCATCACCCTGGTGTGGCAGGAAGTGATCCTGTAGCTAGGAGCTGTCCTCAAGGTGATGTAAAACCCTCTCACACCAAGACGGTTTTTCCAGAGCCATGTGCCCATGAGGAAATGATTAGGAGAGCCATTATAGTAAGTGATTCAATTATTAGGCATATAGATAGTTGGGTCACAGGTGGATGTGAGGATCTCCTGGTAACATACCTGCCTGGTGCAAAGGTAGTAGATAGTACTGTGGAGGAGTCTGCTGTCTTAGTACATGTTGTAACCAATGGCATAGGAAAGTATGGTAGAGAGGTTCTGGAGGCCAAATTTAGGCTTTTAGGTAGGAAGTTGAAAACAAGAACTTCCATGGTAGCATTCTCTGAAAAGCTTCCCGTTCCACATGCAGGACCCAAAAGGCAGACAGAGCTCTGGACTCTCAATGCTTGGATGAGACGATGGTGCAAGGAAGAGGGTTTTGGATTTGTTAGGGACTGGGCAACATTCTGAGGAAAGGAGGGGCATTTCTAAAGGTTTGGGCTCCACCTTAACTGGGATGGAACCAGGCTTCTGGCATTAAGCTTTAAAAAGGAGATAGGGGAGCTTTTAAACTAGATAATCGGGGAAAGCTGATAGTTGCCGAAAAGCACATAGTTCGGAAGGATGTATCCTTGAAGGATACTAGAAAAAACTGAAGTTAGGGTATATCACAGAGAGGTTCCGATAAAGACAAAAGTAACCCAAATGCCCTTAAGTACAGAGTAGACAGAGCTTAACAATTCCAAATTACCCCTGTCTATCGATAACTAGATTAATATGAATAAAAAACTGTCTCTTGAATGGCTGTATGCAAATGCTAGAAGTCTAAAAAAATAAGATGGTAGAGTTAGAATATATAGCATTAAATGAGAGGTTACATATGATTGGTATCTCAGAGACATGGTGGAAGAAGGACAACCAGTGGGACACTGTGATACCTGGATACAAACTTTATCTCAATGATAGAGTAGATCAAATTGGTGGAGGAGTCACACTCTATGCTAGAGAGGGCATTGAGTCAACAGGGAGGAGTGGTCTAGTGGTTAGGACAAGGTACTTCAGGGCTGGGGGTTCAAGTCCCACCTGGGGACAGCAATCTCAGGCCGGAGGGACTGGGATTTCTAGTCCTATAGGCACTCCTTGTGGTCTTGGGCAAGCCACTTAACCCTCCATTGCCCATGTTCCCTGTAAGTATTAGCATATGTGTCTCATATCCCCTCATGTTAAATGTATCCCCCAATTGACTGCTTTGACCTGGTGAAAAGCGGGATATAAATACAGCTAAATAAATTGAGTCACAAAGAATAAAGTTTTGCAGGAAACAAAATACACTGTTGAATCTCTATGTATTGAAATTCCATGTAAAAAGGGGAAGGTGATGGCAGTGGGGGTATAATATTGATCTTCTGGTCAGAATGAACAAATGGATGATGAAATGCTCAAAGAAATCAGGGAAGATAACAAAAGTTACAATACAGTAAAAATAATGGGTGATTTCAATTACCTCAGTATCAATTGTGTCAGTGTCATGGTAGGACATGCTAGGGAGTTAAAGTTTCTATATGAGATAAATGACTGCTTCTTGGAGCAGCTGGTTCATGAACCTACAAGAGTTGAAGCCATTTTGGACCTAGTCCTTAGTGGAACACAAGATCTGGTTCAAGAGTGCAAGAGATAAGGCTGTTGGGGCCACTTGGCAAAAGTAATCATAGCATGTTCGCGTTTGAGTTTACAAATGGAGGAAGGACAGCGGGGAAATCCACAGTATTACCTTTTAACTTTCAAAATGAGGAAAATAGTTAAGAAAAAACTAAAAGGAGTAGTTGCAAAGGTTAAAGTTTTACATCAAGCATGGATATTGTTTAAAAACACTATCTTGGAAGTCCAGACCAGCTGTATTCCATGCTTTAAGAAAAGTGGAAGGGAGTCCAAAAAACAGCCAGCATGGTTTAAAGGTGAAACCAGAGAGGCTGTTGTTGCCAAAAAAGCATCTTTCAGGAAATTGAACAGGAGCCAAATGACAAAAACTGGAAACAACATAAACACTGGCAAGTTAGATATAAGGCAAGCAAATACAGAACTTGAAAACAAATCTTGCTGAAGAAATAAAAACATATAATAAAAACATTTTCAAGTACATTCATAACAAAAACCCTGTGAGAGAGTCAGTTGGACCATTAGATGTTAGAGGGTTAAAAGGGGCACTAAGAGGGGTCAAGGCCATAGCAGAGAGACTATGAATTCTTTGCTTTGGTCTTTGCTGAGGAAGATATAAGGGTGTTGAAAGAATTGAAATATGAGATTGCAGACCTACTATTAGTAATCTGTGAACTATCATTAAAATCATCTGTAATACCTGAAGACTGGAGGATGGCCAATGTAACACCAATTTTTAGAAAGTGTTCCAGGGGTGATCCAGGAAACTATAGATCAGTACTTGGAAAAATGGTAGAAACCATTTACTGAATGTATAGGTAGGCAAGGCTTAATGGGAAACAGCCAATGTGTCTTTATTTATTTAGACAGTTTTGTATGCCACCTTATCCTTCAATCAAACTGGTCACAACATGATTGGGGGATATGAGACACATATGCTGATACTTGCAGGGAACATGGGCAATGGAGGGTTGAGTGGCTTGCCTGATGCTATGGGGGGGGGCTGCCTGTGGGGCTAGAAATCCCAGTCCTTCTGGCCCAAGGTTGCTGTCCTCTAGTGGAGTTTGAACCTCTGGCCTTCTGGCCTAGGGTTAGTTGCCCCAACCACTGGGCCACTCCTCCCTCCCCTTTGGCTTTAGCCAAGAAAGGTCTCGTCTTACTAATCTGTTATGTTTTTTTTGAAGGAGTGAATAAACAGGTAGACACAGGTGAGTCAGTTGATATAGTGTATCTGGATTTTCAGAAAGCCTTTGACAAGGTCCCTCATGAGAGACTCTTGGCAAAACTAAAAAGTCATGGGATAGGAAGCAGTGTACTATTGTGGATCAGGAACTGGTTAAAAGATAGAAAGCAGAGGGTAGGGCTAAATGGTCAATTTTCCCAATGGAGAAGGTTGAATAGTGGAGTTCCCCAGGGATCTGTGCTCGGTCCACTGCTTTTTAAAATATTTGTAAATGACCTGGAAATAGGAATAACGAGTGAGGTAATCAAATTTGCAGATGACACAAAATTATTAAAAGTTGTTAAAACCCAAGAGGACTGTGAAAAATTGCAAGAGGAACTTGATAAATTGGAAGACTGGACGTTCAAATGGCAGATGAAATTGAATGTGGACATGCAAAGTTAAGCAGTTAGGAAGGAACAAACCAAACTGTGGTTACACGATGCAAGGTTCCACATTAGGAACCATCACCCAGGAAAAAGATTAAAGTGTCATCGTGAATAATGTTTATGTTTATATTTATTTAAACATTTGATATACCGCCTCTCGTAACATCAAGGAGGTTTACAATTTAATGAAACAAAAGGATAAGGCCGAGCCTTGGAAAAAAGAAAATAACTACAAAGTTAAGATTGGAAAGCTAAGAGGGATCCAATCATACAGAGTAAAGATAACCAGCAAAACTGTAAGAGAAAATCAAGAAGCAGAGGGTAGGAGATATGTTTCAAAAGCAGAAGAGAAGAGGTGGGTTTTTAGGAAAGACCGAAATTTAGGGTAGGGCTATTCTAATCAGAGTGGTAGGGAGTGAGTTCCATAAGGAGGGGCCAAGGAAACCCTCCGCCCAGTTTGCAGCAGCAGCCAAGAAAGCAAATAGAATGCTAGGAATTTTAAGGAAAGGAATGGAGAATAAAACAAAGGATATTATAATGCTTCAGTATTGTTCCATGGTGTGACCACACCTCGAATATTGTGTACAGTTCTGGTCGCTGTATCTTAAAAATGATATAGCAGAATTAGAAAAGATACACAGAAGAGCCACCAAAATGGTAAAGGGTAGTGGGAGGATATATCTATGAGGAGGCTAAAAAGGAAAATAGACGACTGAGGAGAGATATGATAGAGGTCTATAAATTAACAAATGGAGTGGAACGGGTAGACGTAGATCAATTGTTTATGCCATCAAAATATAGAAAGACTAGGGGACATGCAGTGAAGCTACAGTGTAACCCATTTAAATTTAATAAGAGAAAATATTTTTTCACTCTGGAATTTGGTACCGGAGGATGTAGTAAAAACTGCTAGTGTAGCTGGGTTTAAAAAAAGATTTGGACAAGTTCCTGAAGGAAAGGTCTATAAACCATTATTAAAGGGGAGATGGGAAATCCACTGCTTGCCCCAATACAGGTATTATGGAACATGTGTGTCTTTTGGGAAAACTGCTAGGTACTTGTGCTCTAGATTGGCTACTGTTGGAAACAGGATACTGGGCTTGATGGACCTTGGTCTGACCCAGTATGACATATCTTATGTTCAGTTAGTAGAGCTACCTACAGCATTAATAACCTTTGCTGGGGGTATTGCCTGGTTAGCACCTCTGAATATCCCCAGGTACAAGGCCAGCCTGCTCACTAGGCAGACTAGGGCGACAGACCCTGCTGAAGTGCCTGACTCCGTTTTGAAAGCAGCGGCACAAAATCACCGCTTTCAAAACAGAGTCTGGCTGCCACCGTCCCCCGAATCCATTTCTCGCAGGTTGACTCTGTTTTGAAAGCGGTGGCAGCTGAAAACCGAGTCAGTCCGTGGCCGCCCCCACGGTCGTAAAATGAGAAGATGGATTCAGATGGTGGCGGCAGCGGCAGCGGCAGCAACAGCAGGGAGGGGGGCGGCATGGTGGGGGCTTCTATCTGAAGTGGCAGAAACCCTTGTGCCACCCCTGCCTGGGTTCTGCTGCTGGCTAGCATTGGGGCGTTCTGGGGCTGGCACCTGGAAATAACCAGGCAATGGTGATATTGTGCCACTGCCCGATTATCACAAAGTTGAGAAAGTTAGGCACTTTAAAGACTGGTCTATCTTTTGTCACTGAAGCTAATTGGGCAGCGGCTGAATGTCGCTCTCTGGCCAACCTGGATATTCAATGCTGGTAGCCAGATATGACCCCAGCATTGAATATCCAGGTTTAAGTTTCAGCGACGATGGCTACCCACTGAAACTTTGATCACCACCCCTGTTGAATATCCCCCTCTAGGAATGTATGTTTTCTCAATTTTCCTGTACTCAGCTTTTGTCAGCTGATATTTTATTGAAGAAATACTTCAAGGAGGTCCTGAATGTTTCTGAAACTATAGTATTTATATTGCTAATTGTTACTATTTATCTATTAAGTCCCTGAACCTAATGTTCATGAGGGCGAGATAGATACTTTTCAACCAAATGAGAGTCAAGTTTTAACTGCATTTCTAGAGGATTCGCCTGATAAGATTCATAGGAGAATAACCTTATTGGTTACTTTTTTGACCAAATCAGAAAAGATTTCTGTGCTAGACGTATTTCAAACATAACAATTCTCTTTTCTGCAGTCATAAATTGAAGGTTTTTCACAATGTGTCTCGTAACAGTTGTGTAAGAAGCAGTTTTGGCTTTGAAATCACATATCTCAGCTTTAGGTGTCACATTTTGTTTTGTATTCACACATAGAGCCCGATTCAGGTAAGGGGACGTCTGGGACATCCGGATATCCCCGAGGAAGATGGGCCCATTTGAACCTGATTCTGGACCGTGGGAACATTTTGTTCCCGTGGTATATAGAATTGGATCTGAGGATGGCCCGACGTGCGCAGATGACCTCCCTGCAGGCGCTGCCAACTCCCACGGCTTCAGCCTCCCTCTTCCATGCTGCCTGAACCACAGCTGGCCTGCCGGGGCCTGGATCGGGTGGCAGGGTCCCCCCCCCCATCCGTCCATGGCCCCGGAGGGGGATCCCTGCGTCCGATTGTCAGATTTGTGCTGCTTATTCCACCTTTAAGGTGGAATAAGAATAAGCAGCACGTCCCCTTTGACCCGGCAGGACGTACAGGGCTGTTACCTGAATTGGCCCTGTACATCCTGCCAGGCTGGCCCACCCCCGCTCTGCCCAGATCCCACCAACTCCTGCCCCCTGCCGGCTCTCCCCATCCTGATGTTCAGGACTTACAGGGAGAGCTGGAGGGGAAATCAAGCCTGGATGGGTTGCAGCCCTGCAACCCGTGTGCCAGAATCGGGCCCTAAGTGTATTATTACACTACAGGAAACTACTTATATCTGCCAGTATCCAATTCATTTGGAACAATTTATTTCTGATAATAAACATTAAGGGATAAGTTTGAAAGGAAGTTAAGAATAATAAGATTATTGCATTTTGTAGGGTCTATTAACACTCCCTCTCCATCTGATGTGAGCTATACCATTTGTTTGTTTTCCTGAGTAGTTGATTATTTTTAGGAATATCATTTCTTAGTTTTCCTTTTGTTTATGAGAAATAATAATTTCAGAATTCTAATTTAAAAACAAATGTCTCATCATGTCACCAAAGTCATCCATGAATGTTTCTTCCATCTCTGGGGAATCTTCCTCTGTACTTAAGGTTCCTATGCTAGGACCAAAGTGCTCAATGCCAGGACTCTAACTAATGAGCACACCCCTTAGTGGAATTGACCCCACTTCTGTGGCCTGAGTTCATGCCACCTCTTCTGCCATTGTGATGGTTCTGCTCTGGTGTTTTAAGGCCTTGCAGCCAATTTGCATGTTGTGCTTGCCCTCCTGGCATAATTTAGGGCCTTGTAGCTGATCTGGGTGCTATGATGGTCCCCTTGCCATTTTACTCCTCTCAAAGTGCCTTGGTATGCTTCCATCAATTGTGGTGTGCTTTGACCTCTTTCACCATCGTGAAGTGTTCATTGTGCACTTTGAACCACTTTGACCTTCTGATGGTGGTTTCTCACATTCATCCTGCTACTGTTTGCTCTTTGCCCCTGTTCTAGTATCTCTAGGGGATTTTGCGACACTTTTGATGGCTTGTAGTGATGTTACAGATGCCTGCCATCATGTTTGATTCAGATGTGAGTGAAAATAGATGGTAAGGATGACTGTTCCATTGTAAAATACTTTCTCCCATAGACTTTAATGGGGATGAATGGACTAACGCATAGATGCTTAAGTTCTTAAAGACTAACCAAACTGATACATCCTGATGAACAAAAATTAGCCCAGAAATCTTTGGCACACAAATCCCTCTATTCAGCTGCTATCAATATAACTAAGTAGCTTAATTTAGGATGGCAAAAAGGCAGTCATGAATTAAATTGCTTTACAACTTGGATAGAGTATGAATATTGCTGACTGTCTATACAGGGGTGGCAGTCGACATTGTATACGAGCACATATTCTTTGTACCTCCATTTCTATGGATAGTGGTACTGAATTTAAGTAAAATGTTCAAATGTCATAGTTCGTGTTTAAAAAACAAAGTTGACTGTGGATTTCTTTTTTTTAACTATTGGGCCAATAGTCAGCCACTACGGTAAGCATTTTGTTTCAGTGCCAGTGCCGTGGCCAGACAAAGTCCAGATATTCAATAGGAGTATGCAGACTAAACATTTTCATTTTGTTTAGTTTCCCATATTGCTTATGGAATTTTTCATTTTGTTTGTGATAATTTTCATTTCAGAGGAAATTTTCACAAATACAGTAGTGCGCACCATAGGCAGCGGAATGGGGAGGGCCACAGGAGCCATGGCCCCACCAATATTTTGTCCAACACTGCATCAGCAACCAGAGAGTGTGGGGTCAGGGCTGGAGATTAGTTTGTTTGGCAACCTCCAACCAAAAAGGTATTCTGCTGCCCCTGGTGTGCACTATTGTTCAATAGTGAGCACTATCATTCAGTAGGGCGCACAATGGGCAAATTGTGCATGCTATTGTTCCATACTGAACTATGCATCAGTTGCATGCATAGACAATGCACACATGCACTCCAATGAATGCATGATTTGGGTATGTGAGTACTATTGAGTAAAAATTCCCACATTTCACTTTGCATGCACTATTGAAAGATGGCGCGGGCCAGTTATGACTTACAGGAAGTGATGGATTTTTGTGTTTTTCACTTCCATTTTGGATCAAAATGACATGAAACAATATGCCATCCCAAATGTTCATCCATAACCAAGAAAGCAAATAGAATGCTAGAAATCATAAGGAAAGGAATGGAGAAAAAACCCAAGGATATTATAATGCTTCTAGATCGCTCCGTGGTGCAGCTCTAGTCACCATTTCTTAAACAGGATATAGAAGAATTAGAAAAGGTACAGAGAAGAGTGACCACAATGGTAAAGGGGATGGAAAGATACCCCTATGAGAAATAAGCCTTTGGAGGGAACTCTTCAACTTGGAAAAGAGACAGCTGAGGGGAGATATGATAGAGGTCTCTAAAAGAATGAATGGAGTGGAACAGGTAAACATAGGTTTGTTCCTTCAAAAAGTAGACTTACTAGGGGCCATGCAATGAAGCTACAATATGACACATTTAAGACTAATCTGAAAAAATCCTTCCCTCATCTTTGGTCACCCTTTCTTCCTTTTCTGAAATCACTGAGGAGAAAACTGCAAATCTTCTTTCCTTCTCCAAACCTGCTCTTCTGATCCCATTTGCATTAAGCTCTATCTCTTTTGCTGGCATCCCTTCCATCTGTCATATCCTTAACCTATCATCTTCCACTGCAACTGTTCCTGTGGCCTTCAAACATGCTGTGGTTACACCTCTCCTCAAAAGGCCTTCACTAGATCCTACTTGTCCTTCCAGTTATCGACTTGTCTCTCTCCTTCCCTTTGCTTCAAAACTAGTTGAACGAGCGGTTCACCACTGCTGTCTTGACTTTCTTTCTTCTCAAGCCTTTCTAGATCCTTTACAATCTGGCTTTCATTCTCTACATTCCACAGTAACGGTTCATGCCAAAGTCTCCAGCAACTTGTTCCCTGCCAAATCCAAAGACCTCTACTCAGTTCTCATCCTTCTTGACCATTCTACTGTCTTTGACACTGTTGATTTAGGGGCTTTGTTCTGACCTGGTTTTCTTAACAGCACTGTACATATAAATATGAAAGACAGTCCCTGCTCAGCAGAGCTTACTATCTGCTAAAACAGCCAAGAGAGCAAATAAGGGACTAGAGGCTTCTTAAGATAAATGATTAAAATACACACACACGTAGACAGGAGAACAATGTCAGGATCCAAAAACAGCCTGAAAAAAAAAAAGAGTTTTTAGCCTGTATTTGAATAGGACCAGAGATGGATGGTGCAAGTGCCTATATTAGACATTTCTTACTCTGGTAACATTTAAAACCAATGGACAGGTGGCCATGCTGCCTTTTAAGTGCCCCTGCTTATATATGGGATCTAATAGACTGCGCCTCTTGCTGGTCCAGTGGCCTCCTCTGATGGCGGGCTTCTCCTTCTGTGTTCTTTAGGATTTATCTCTCCAAGCTAGGGTTCAACTTATGCAGCCACTTTGGCTTCAGTCACAAGCCCATGGCTTCTGGTCGGTCAGGTTATTTATTTATATTTATTTATTTTATTTAACATCTTTTATATACCGCGCTATTTGTTTTCAGTGCGGTTTACAAGTAACAGAACTGCACAATCAGAAAACACTGGTGTGCTTACATTATAACAGGTAACTTAAACTTGGAAAAGGGGTAATAAAACTATAACTATGTACACACAGTAAAACTATATACAAAAAACAGTGTAAAAACTGAGCTATGTATAAACATATTGGGTTCTTTAGTATTCACAGGCAGACTATGGTCGGAATAAGATAAGATAGGGCATAAAAGAACTTGAGGCAGAAATTACTTGTGAGGGAATTGGGGAGAAGAGTGAGAGTTTGTCGGTTTAGGAGGGCTGATGGTCCGATGAGGATTGGAAGTCTGTGCAAAATGGATCAGGAAGATGTGGTGCTTGATTGCCTTACGAAATTGAGAGAGGTCTTTAATCGCTCTTATTTCAGGTGTGAGGTCATTCCAGCATTTAGGTGCATAGAAGGCGAAGGTCCTTTTCTTGGTTGATTGGGTACATTTGATGGACTCCTTGGGGATAATCAGGGTGTTGTCCGTTGTTATCCTTCTCTCTCTGTTTTTTGGGGTGAGGGAGATGAGGTCGTTAAGAGACGTGGGGGCAAGGTTGTTGATAATCTTGAAAGTGATGATGAGGATTTTATAGGTTATCCTGCAATGAATTGGTAGCCAGTGTAGTTCCATGAGAGTCGGGGTGATATGGTCTGATCTTGAAAGACCACAAAGCACCCTTGCAGCCGCATTCATCGCCAGTTGTAGAGGATTAATGGTGTTTTTAGGGAGACCGTATAAGATGACATTAGCATAATCAAAATGAGGTAGTGTGAGGGCCTGGAAAATGGTCCGGAAGTTGTTGTGAGGTAGCATGGGTCTGAGTTGTCTTAGCGTTCTTATTTTATTGTAGACAGCCTTTGTGACGTTCCGAATGTGTTCCTTAAATTCAAAATGCTGATCCAGAGTAATCCCTAGGTAGCGAATAGATTGTTTACAGGGGAGATCAGCATCTCTTACTTTTAGAGAGGATGGAGGTGAGAATGCTTTGTTTTTTGATATGAAGAGAACTTCAGTCTTCTTGAAGTTTATACGGAGGTTTTGAGAAGCTAACCAGTCTGTGATGGCATTGAAGCATTGGATAAGGTTGGAGAGGTCTGGTTGACTTCCTTTCAGGCAAGCACATCTTGCTTATTTATTTATTTAGGTTTAGCTCACATCGTTTCATTGGTTTCTCAAGGTGAGTTGCATTCAGGTGCAGAAGGTATTCCAACTCCTCAAAGAGCTTACCTTAAATAGCATGGGTTGCTTATATAGCCCTTGTCCATAGTTCACAATGTATATAGCCCCTGTTCATTATTCACAATGTATATAGCTCACCAGTTAATCAATCACACTACACACCCACACCACACAAGTCAATGTATCCACTGCATGTATTCACCCTCCCATTCTTGATTGTTTGATGTGCTAACCGCTTTGATTTAAAGATAAAGCAGTATATTAAATCCTTTTAAATAAATAAATAAAATAAATGAAGCTGTAAGTTTGTACCCGAGGCAATGGAGTCTAAAGTGGCTTGACCAACATCCAAGGTTCATTAAGGCGAGATGGGTGACTGATATTTTCATCATGTTCTGCATGCTGCACAATATTGCCTTCAACTATGAAGTACCGGTGCATCAAGACAGACCCTTTGAGGAAGATCCTCCCTGCACTCAACTTGAAGCAGAAATCATCAACATAGTAGCCAACTTTTCAAAATGCTTGGGTATGCTAAAGTCAACCACGGACACAGTGAAAATACACCACCATGTCATATCTGCTTTCCAGCTTGTTTTCTGTATTTCAATTTTTCTCTTATTTTGTTTCTAGTAAACAAAATGAAACCAACAAAACTGAAATGAAAGACAGACAAAAAAAACCCTGAAATGAAACGCAAAACAAAATATAAAATTGTGTACACCATACTGTCTGATGTGCACTGGGATTGCCATGATGATAAATAAAAGAGTGAGGTGCAAAATTTGCATCTCATCAGCTCAGTATCATATGCAAGTGAATTCATACTAGCACAAGAGCCTTAATGCTGATTTAATGCATGAAAGACCCTGTTTTCCAGGCTGCATTAAGATTTTTTAAATTAGTGCATGTTAACTGCAAAAGTTAATCCATGGTAGCTACAGATTGTCTGTGCTAATTGTAGGGACACTGGGGGGAAGACAAATGTGACACTAACAAAGAGAAATGATTGCTACCATGTGTGCATTCGTTAATGCAGAAAGCAGCCTATTATACCTCTGCTGGTAAAGCTGTTCTATCTATTGCATTAGAAATTGATCTGCAGTAATGATAACTGCATTTGCCACAAGGGGTGACCTCCATCCCTTCCTAGCACCCTATAATGAAATTCTGCATGCTGTTTTAAACACAGCACTTAATGCATGCTGAGTTGGAAAATTACACACTACTGCAGATTGCAGCTTTCTGGGGTAGCCAGTCCCCTGCTCGGGAATACTTTGAAGGTATGCAGTTTTGCCTGCAGGTGATTTAGCAGCTTTAACAGCTTTTTACAAAGTGGTTTAATTTCATATCTCTACTTCCTGAGACAATATGCATTCCGAATGTCAAAAGTCATCACTCCACCCTGCCTTCTCTCTCCTCCTGCCCCTTAAGTTCTGCCAAAGGGTGAAATACTTGGTGGATAATTATACATTGGAGTTAACATACTGCAATTTGTCTTGCACTGTGGAATCCTGATAAGATAAAATCTAGGAATATCACATACATTTATTTGTCTTCTGACATTTACCCAAGCACCATTTGGTTTATGCACCTGAGGAAAAGATAAGAGTTCATTTAAAGAAAGGTCAGTTGATTCAAGCAAAGCGTCAGTAACTAAGATGTATGCAAGACCAAAACATAGACTACAGCAGGTCAGGATATCCTAAATGCAAGGTTTGTATTTATTCTTGCACCAATCTATCTTCCTCCCTGTTCCATTCCATTTACTCCTAGCACAGGGTTTCCCTGTCCTGTCTTGGTGACTCTGCAGCCAGCTGGGTTTTCAGGAGAGCCAAAATATAGACATGAAAAACAGTTGTATACAGAGGGTCTCCAAGGTATGCAAATTTATTAAGGATGTGTTTCGACAAGAACAATTTGGTTAGTTTTCATTTTTTTCATGAGGTTTTCCTGATTTTGGGGTGTTTTGGGGGTTAGTTTCACACATGCTTTTTAATAGAGAACTGTTAATGCACACTAAATTGATTTAATGCACTTTGATGAATTAAGGCATGTTAAGTTGTTTGGTGCACAGTAAATCAATTTAGTGTGCTAAATTTATTAAGGAGCGTTAACAAACAAAATGCTCACTAACAAATGCACACTCCAGTTAGACCAAGTTACAAAACCTGTTCTTTGTAAGTACTGCGTGGGCGCTGCCTGCACTGTACAAATTTGCTGTTAACTGTAAACCGAGCTAATTTCAAAGAGCGCAGTATAGAAAATACCTAAAATAAATAAAATAAATAAATAAATACAATTTATGTCATATGGGATCACCAGGACAGGCTTGGGAAGCCCCATTCTAGTATCCTGTGTACTAAAGTTTGTAAAAGCTAGCATGACAACACACTGATGGTTTTAAAACAGCCAGGATATCGGGTTGACATACACAATGGAAAAAATTGAGAAGCAGAATGTGGGTGCAGGAAAATAACCATGTTAAACTGCACAGTCACTTTAATGCCACCATGTTTTATACCATTTTCTGTAGTCCACATTAACTAGCCCCGACAAAAAATCTGATTGGTTAATGACAGGATGCTGAGGACACAATGGGGAGAGGTTCTGAGGATGCCTGTCAATGTAGGATAGGGTTTTTTTACACTCCCTCTGCAACAGCAAGGGGCCTCTGTGTCCTAACTAGGGATGTGCATTCATATGAAACAACATGGAAAATATGAAGAATATTTCCTTTGTCATTCACAACATTAAAAAACCCAGAATTCAGTTTTTTTCCCCTGTATCCTCACAGTCTGGTCTCAAACCAGGATTAGAAAAGAGGCATCATGAAGGAGGAGCTATTATCATTTCCAAGAGAGTTGACTCTAGTCGGCCTGCCCTTAATTGTCTTGTATTTCTGGAAATATTAATTCCTGTTTTCTGATCAGCCCAAAACTTTATTTTTCTTGAGTTCTGTGGAAAACCCTTTCTGGATTTTTGCCCTTTGAATCTATTGACTCCTGTTCTAGAGGCTTACTCCAAAGACTTCTTCTTGTGCTAGAAATTCCATTAAACCATATTTAAGTTGAATATCAGAGACATTTACTAAGCCTAATCTAGGTCTTGCAGGTCCAGTTAGTGATCTGGAGTAGGCTGTTCATCAGAACTACAAGACAGTTAAGAACAGGCTGATGAAAGTCAGTCTCCTATGAGATCAAATAGCTTATTGTTCAAACTAACCACTTTCTAACCCAAAGGTAAGCAGTTTGAAGCTAAACCATTACAGCTATTAACAAAAGTTTAAAAAAAATGTTATAGTTGCCTGGAAAACTCTAGTAATCTTTCAGCTGTGTTTTTTTTCTTTTTTTTAAACATTCAGAGCTACCTATTCTATGTTTCTATAGTGGAGGTGACAGAGATGAGGATAGTGTCTAAATTCAAAAAGGCATGGGACAAACACAAAGGATCTCTAAAGGAAAAAAGGGAACTGTTGTAGTGGTTGATATGGAAGGGCAGACTAGATAGATCATGTGGTCTTTTTCTATCGTCATGTTTCTATGTTTACCTCTTAATTAATAAAATTATTCTGAAATGAAAATTTATAACAACAAAATGAAACAAAATGTAAAACCCTGCAAATGACACAAGAAACTAAAAAAAAAAAATCCAACATTTTTTTTTGCCTGCACACCCCTAACCCTAACCCCCACACCCTGTGAGATACCATTGGATCTCCAAGCTCTAATCTCCTCCCTCAACTCACTTTCTCCAAGACATCAAAAGGTGTCCTTGCCCTACCCCACAAGCAGCAATAAAAAATGCTATGTGGCCCTCCCTCTACATCCCCTGTGCCTCAAAGCCCATCTCATGCCTTCAAAAAAATCTTCTGAATCTTTACTTACAGATAGGAACCAGTTTTCCTCCTGCCATGAATAGTGTCAAGTTCAAATGGCACTGTTGATATTCTGCTTTTATATTTTTATGTTTCTGAGGAGAGAAAAGTAGGTCAAGGCCCAGATGTCAATGATGTTGTATGGGTGGGGAGATGTTAGGTTCCAGAAATCTTTTTGCATCTCAGGAAGTGGAGTATTAGGTTCTGGGGCTTCTAACATGAGTTTACGGGGTTATGGAGAATGGAACAGGGCCCCATGTTAATGCAAACCACCAGTAAGGAAGTTAATTCTCTTGTTTTAGATGGCTTGCATTAATTGCTATAGTGCTAAAGTGTGCTACCACCATGTATGTCTGTAAATATGGTATATACATGTGTATACAGCTGGTTATGTGATTCAGTGTTATTTTACAAAGGATGTAATGTGAACATACATAGGAAATCACGTGGAGAAATGTGCACCTACAAAAAGGGTGTGATCTGGCAAGGAATTGGCATATGTGAGGTGGAACCCATAAGTAGGCATGTACTATGGATTTTATAATGTCACTACATCTCTAAATCATCAAAAATGTGTGTCTATCTTTAAACCTACTAGTCGGTGCTATAGACTTTCTTGAGAGTTTGTGGCCAGTGTTCCTCTTCATATTCTATGGCTATATGACTTCTCTTACCCTATTTTGGATTTTTTTACCCGTTTCTTTTCTATGCCTCTCTCTCTCTTCCCCTCTCCTTCTCCTTCATCTTGCCCTCTTCATCTCTATCTACCTACCTACTCTTCTTCAGTACTCACCTCTCTTCCCTTCCTCTCTCTCATTCTGGAAATTCTGTTTGTCTCTTTGTATGGCTGAGGGTTTGGCAGTGCTGCTTCTGGTAGGTGTGCGCATGTGAGTGGTGGGCCTGGAAGCAGGTGTGAGATTGCTGGTAACAGATGTGGAACTGCAGATCATGGGTAGGCCAGTTAAATGAGTGATGTGCATTCGTGGTTCCTTTGTATCTGATTTGGAGGAAGGAGATGCAAAAGAGGAAGAAAGAATATCCTCTGTAGGCCTAGAACACAGTTGCTGGATTTGTCCGATGAGCAATTCCTGCACAAGGAGACCATTCTCCACCTATACCACCAGCTAGAGCCTGCCTCTTGGATGGGTCACACCATGCCAATGCACTTGAAGATCACCACATCCCTGATTTTTCTTGCCATTGGAAATTTCTAGACACTGCCAGAGATCACAGCTGACTTGAACCAGTTTTCCATCTCAGTCTGCATTGTTCAATTTCTGAGCACTTTTCTTAGAACAATCTATCAATATATTGATTTCATTGATCAAGAACAACAGGTACAGTACATGAAACCATAACAGAACTGCATGAGCTGGCATACTTTCCATCTATTCTGGGAGCTATTAATTGCATACACATAGCTATCAGTCACTTTCAAGGAATGAAGGCACATACAGAAACAGAAAGACCTTTCACTGTCTCAATACACAGATAACTCTCAGCCGCTTCAATATCGTTATTGATGTGTGTCCATGCTTCCCGAGGCTCATGTTATAAGGCTTTTAAAGTTTTGTCACTGTCAGTCATACATAATCAAAGAAGACATCAAATAACATTTAAATAAATAAAACCCTAAAAATGACTATCTTATGCAATCAGATAGCACTGTGCAAAAATTATAGAAACATAGAAACATGAAGGCAGAAAAAGACCACATGGCCTGTCTAGTCTGCCCTTCCATATCAACCACTATAAGGGTCCCCTTCTTTCCTTTAGAGATCCTCTGTTTATCCCATGCTTTTTTGAATTCAGGTACTGTCCTTATCTCTACCACCTCAGCTGGGAGACTATTCCACGCATCTACCACTCCTGAATCTATCCCTTTTCACCCTCATCATATGTCCTCTCGTAGCAGAGCTTGCTTTCAATTGAAAGAGGCTCTCCTCTTGTGCATTTATGCCATGAAGGTATTTAAACATCTCTATCACATCTCCTCTAGCCCGCCTTTCCTCTAAAGTATACATATTAAGCTCCTTAAGTCTGTCCTCATATGCTGCAAACAGTAGTTCTGTTTGTACTGTACTTTCTTCTTGTAATCCCAAATAAAAGCACCCTTTGTGAAGTTTCTACTGCCTTGTGTCACCTGTTGGCATAAAGGAACAAGGCTCCATTGTTAGAAACATAGAAACAATAAAAATGACAGCAGATAAAGACCAATCTGCCCATCCGTAGAGATCCTCTGTATTTGTGCCATGATTTCTTGAATTCAGAAACAGTTCTCGCCTCCTCCACCTCCACTGGGAGTCTGTTCCATACATCCACTACCCTTTGTGTAAAGAAATATTTCCTCAGATTACTCCCAAATCTATCCCCTTTCACCATCATTCTATGACCACTCATTTTAGAGCTTCCTTTCAGCTGAAAGAGGGCTATCTCCGGTGAATTTATTCCATGTAGTTATTTAAATGTCTCTATCATATCACTCCTCTCCAGCCTTTTCACCAATGTATACATATTGAGATTTTTTTTTTTTTTTTTAAACTTTTATTTTCATTTTGCAACAAACAAAAGAAACAACACACCAAAGGAGACAAAACAATTATACGATAAAGAAAAGTAAACCCAATTACCCCCCACCCCCACGCTTCTTCTCTAGCTGATTATGTCAGTATGTGAGCGCTTCCAAACAACAGTGATTATACATCAAAACAATCAAAAGAGTATCTGCGATACAGAATAATCATGGGACAAAGATATATACAAATTTAGACAGTCAGATGAGAGCATTGAGCAGAATGTACATAGTCATTGAGCATCTTCCATTTAGACCGATGATGAGGAGTCTGAATGGGGGAAGCAAACATACGAGGTACTTGTTCATATTTACTGTAAAGACAGACATGATTCCACCATTCATTGGGGCTCAGCTGGGAGCTATTTTTCCAGTATTTCGTAATTAGGGAAATAGCAATGCCAAGCATAAAGTCCAAAAGGAAGTAAGCCTTTTTTGGAAGAGAGGGGATCCCCGCAACTGAGCGAAGTCCCACTATCCTCCAAGTAAGGGGCTCTTGAAAGTGCAAAATAGACTGGATACGACCCCAGACCCGACTCCAGTAATACTGTAGTGCGGGACATTCATACATAACATGAGGTAGTGAACCAATGGCCGCATGACATGTCCAACAACTATTGCCCTGAGTAGTGTTCCATTTGGCTAATCTGTCAGGAGTGTAAAAACACCGGTGGGCCAGAAAGAAGAGTGTCTGAGTGAGTGAGGCGGATCGGGAGACCCGTGTCACTCTACTCCAGACAAGGCTCCATTGCTCCGGGGTCAAAGTCACATGCAATTCTCTCTCCCATGCTTTCTGCGCTATAGGGGTATCCCTAGTTATAGCATTACATAAGGTTTTGTAAAAATTGGATGCTACACCCGGTGAACTACCGATAGATCGGATAGTCTCCAACCAACCCTGTGTAGGGGAGGCCGATGGCGGGAGCACCTTAGCACTCCGAAGGCAATGCTGAAGTTGCACCAACTGAAAGTAGTGTTTCGCTGGGAGACCAAATTCAATTTGCAATTCACTAAAAGTTTTCCAGCGACCTTCATGGAACAACTGACTAGGAATCCAAATGCCCCTAGTGTACCAGGGGCTCCACGCCATCGGTTTATTTTGTATTCGAAATCGAGTGTTGTACCAAAGTGGGAGCTTGTCTATCGGACAGAGTCGGGAGTCTAAAGATTGCATGAGATTATTAAAGGCACCTAAGGTGTCTAAAAGCATTGGTGGAAAGTGGGAGTCTGATGGGAGAGTCATACCAGGGAGAAAAGTAAGAGGAATCGGTTTGCAAAGGTCCTCTTCTATGTCTAGCCACACAGGTCTACTCGGTACTGGATCTTCCAGCCAACGAGCGCCTTGTTTGAGAAGAAAAGATTGATGATACTTCAGAAAATCAGGGAATCTGACACCCCCATTTTCCTTATCTGCTTGCAGCTTATGTTTCGCTATCCTAGGTGTCTTGTTTTGCCACAGGTATCTAGTCAGAAGGCCCTCTATATCTTTATATATACGTCGAGGGAAGAGACAGGGCAACATTTCTAAGATATAATTCACTTTCGGAACAATCATCATTTTTATGGTTTCTAATCGACCCCACCAGGTAAGTGTTAAAGGAGTCCAGCGGTGAGTAAGCGCCCGGACTTTAGAGGTTAAGTCTTTGGCATTGAAGGAGATAGTGTCTTCCAAAGGAGAACAATAGTGAACCCCAAGGTATTTGACCATGCGAGGTTGCCATAAAAAGGGGAAGGGTTGCATATCTGCCTGATGAAGCAAAGGATTTAATGGAAAGGCTACCGACTTGGTCCAATTTATCTTATAACCGGACAGTTGTGAGTATTTACCAATTTGCTCTAGGACAGCCGGTACTGAGTCTATAGAGACAAAAAGCATAAGATCATCAGCGTATGCTGAAATTTTGATTTCCCTATGGGTGAAGGGGACTCCATGAATCTCCTCCGATTGCCGGATTAGTAAAGCCAAGGGCTCGAGTGCAAGATCGAAGAGAAGTGGAGACAGTGGGCATCCCTGGCGAGTGCCGCGTTGAAGGGGAAAAGGCTGAGACTTTAAAGCATTGGCACATATACTGGCTGTAGGCTGTGCGTACATGGTACGAAGACAACGGAGAAAACCTTCCCGAATCCGTACCAGCGGAGGACTGCAAACAGGAAGGGCCACTCTAAGCGATCAAAGGCCTTCTCAGCATCAAGTGAGAGGCCAACAAATGGGCGATCAAGATTAACTGCGGTAGTCAGTACATGGCATAGAGTCCGAGCATTGTCAGCAGTTGATCTACCAGGAATGAAACCGCATTGATCTGGGTGTATTAAGGTAGGCATCCTATCCGAGAGCCGGGTAGAGAGAATGGTGGCAAAGATTTTATAGTCCGCGTTTAGGAGGGAAATTGGACGATAATTAGCTGTTAGTTGCGGGTCTCTCCCCTCTTTCTCAAAAACTACTACATTTGCTACTGAAAAGGACCCAGAAGGAGAACCCTCCTCGGCCAGAGCAGAAAAATAAATTTTCAAAACTGGAGCTAAGTCAGCGTGAAAGGTTTTGTAGAATACAGCAGGGAGACCGTCTGGGCCTGCGGCTCGACCTGAGGCACATTTCTTGATAGCAGAATGAATTTCTGAGACAGTAAATGGTGTGTCCAAGGCCACTCTATCTTCGTCAGATAGGGTCGGTCTTTGTACCCCTGAAAGTAAGCGTTCAAATACATCTGGCTCAAAATCACATTCAGATTGATAAAGCCGAGTATAAAATCACGAAAGAGTTCTAAGATTTCGGTATCTTTAGTGACCAAGCCCCCCCCCGACGGATTACGAAGGGCGGTAACACGCTTGGCTTCTTTTCGACCTTTTAGGGCATTTGCTAATAATTTGCCAGCACGATTA